>CM053508.1:49674031-49979882 GCA_028627145.1 Eidolon dupreanum | reverse complement strand
GAAGTGAATAAGTAAAGAAAAAGTGGATATCAAGGGACTTGACCCAGTGTAGTGAAAGACTTTAAATTGTTTTTAAAGAATGGTATAAATACTTTGAATATTGCTGGAGTCAATATTAATGTAACACTATTGCAGGTCAGGTGGACCAATGAGGGCCCCTGACAGTCTCCCAACATTGAAAATCCTATACAAATCAACTCTATTTATCTTAGTTTGGAGAAATGAACAAATCTGGACAAAAAATAAAAATACCAAACAGGACTTTGAATTTCTATTGTCAACTGTCTGGCAAACTCATCAGGATGGAGATTGATGAAGAGACCAAGGTTTTTGGGCACGACTTCTGGCTGGGGACATAAAGTCATGTGAACATGTGTGGATAAAGTGACCAAGAATGGAGAAGAAATCTTTCTGGGGTTCCTTGACACGGAAACACAATGTACCGTGATTCCACAATTGTTGATGAAGTCTTACATGGGCTACAATTAAATTGGGAGGGTATAGAGATGTAGTAGTTGATGGGATTTAAGTAAAAATTTTGATGAAAATCAGAATCTTTTGATGGAATTTAAAGTGAAATGGATATGTCTCATTTATTTGAATATATTATTGAGATGAATATTATGTCTGACTGGTGAACACTTCCTCTATCTTTTGTAATATGTGCCCAATATTAATTGGACATGCTAAATGGGAAGCATTAAAATTGCCTGAGTCCACATAGGTTGTTAATTTGAAACAATGTTGGATAACTTGTGGGCAGAAAGAGATTAATACTTTAATTAATGACATGTTGGAAGTTGAAGTACTGGTATCAACAAATTTTCTCTACAAGTGCTCTATGTGGCCCATAACAAAGGCAGGGGGCTCATGGAGACTCATATAGATTTTCAAGGCTTGAATAAAGTGGTAGTACTAAGTCATCAGTAGTCTGATATGATTTCAAAAGTACAAAAAAATGCAAAAATATGAGACTAATACTTAGTGATTGGTCTTGCGAATGCTATTTTCTCAATTCTGATCTTGGAAAAGAGTTAATCACAGTTTGCCTTCATGTGGAAAGGATTCCAATTTATATTTGCTATGTTACCTCAGGGTTATTTAAATTTACCAACTTCTATCATCATTTGATTAGAAAAGATTTGAACTTAATTCAGGTCTCTAATGTGATAATACACTACATTTTGATGATATCATGACATCAGAAACTGAAGAACAAGTGAGAACTGATTTAAATGGAGTGACAGCACACATAACTAACAGACTGGCTGATAAATTTAGCAAAAATACAAGGGTAAAATCCTTAGAATAACCTGGCCAGGAGTCTTCCAGGTTAGAAATTCCGCAGGCAACTTAAAAAACTATTATCATTATCTGCTCCTGGAAACAAGGAGAAAGCACAGGATTTGGTCAGGTTGTTTGGATTTTGGAAGATGTATGTTTCCCATCTGGAAAAATTCTACCTCTTATTAATTAAACTACCTGAAAGAAATATTTGAATGAGGACCTAAGTAACAGGAAGCTATATCAGAATTACAAAAAGTGATGGTTCAATCAAGTTCTTCGGGCCCTTATGATCCATATTCAAATTATTTTGGAAGAACCTGCAACTTGCACTTATGCTAATTAGAGCCTATGGCAAAACTCTGTGACTGCTGCCCAGGGTGATCACTGGGATTTTGGACCAGAACATTTTCACATGTGTTAGCATGATACACATCATTTGAGAGACAATGGCTTGTTACTGGGCTTTAATTGAAACTGCCCATATGACTAAAGGCTAAAAATAATCTTAAAACCTAAAATACCCATAATGTCTTGGGTAATGTCACAAAAACACTCTAATAATAATGGCAGTGCCAAGAAGATTTCCATAATAAAATGTACATGGTTTATAAAGGAACATGGCAAAAGAAGATTGCAGGATGGTACTCATAGAATTTATGAGTTGGTTCCTTCTTATCCTCTAGGGTTGACTTTGGAATTGTCTGAGGAGCTTTCAGATCCTATTATCACATGGGCAGTGTCCTATTAATAACTCTTGATTGACCAACAAAAACCGACTTGGTTCATGGATGGTAGTTCTAAGATGAATGAAAAGCATCCTGTCTAGAAGGCTGCCATACTGCAACTGACTGATGGAAAAATTCTGATTGAAAAAGTTGAGAATCAACTCAATGGGCTAAACTCCATATCATTTTCCCAACAGTGATGGAAGGCTTGAACAAAAATAAAAGGCCTAATGTTTAGGTGTATACAGACTTATGAGTGGTGGCTGAAGATCTGGCCATATGGTCAGGCATATGAGCAATGGAAAACTGGATTATTAAAGGCATGCCTGTGTGAGCGCTGATTTAGACCACTATGGGAATATAAGAGATACATTAAAATAAAACAAATGGATGCCCATCAGATGAATCCCCTTCTAGGACTGAAAGAGGGCTGGAACCAATAAGTAGATATCCTCTTGCACTCATTTCAGGTGGCCACTTGAGTTCACAACATACATGTACTGGGAGAACTTCAGCAATGTCAAGATGGGCTGACAATCGATATATGCCTCTTGCACCTTCTAAAGCCAAAATACCAGCAAGAGAGACAGAAACTGCAAGTGGCTGTGGGGTAGAGTCCCCAGGGGGAAAGGCTCTACACATAGCTGATCACTACCAGTAACCTTGGGAAATTATAAATGGGTCTTGACAGTAAATAGATATTTTCTCTGGACTGGAATTTGTATACTCAGTGATAGACTCAAATTTTATTAGTTAACTTGAGCTGCCATAACAAAATATCATAGACTGTGTGTTTTTAACAACATACATTTATTTTCTCACTGTTCTGGAGGCTGGAAGTCTAAGATCAAGGTGCCAGCATAGATGATTTCCCGTGAGACTTCTCTTTCTGACTTGCAAATGGCTCTCTTTTGTGTCCTCATGTATACTTCCTACTTACACATGTAAGACAGAGAATGAGAGGGAGGGAGGGAGGCAGGGAGGGAGAGAGAGAGAGAGAGTGAGAGAGAGACAGAGACAGAGACACAGAGAGAGAGAGACAGAGAGAGAGAGTGACAGAGAGAGAGAGACAGAGAAAGGTCTGGCATCTTTTCCTCTTTTTATAAGGACACCAGCCCTATTGGATTAAGACACTACCCTATGACCTCCTTTAACCTTATTATATTCTTAAATGTCCCTTCTCCAAATACAATCACTTTGGCAGTTAGGACTTCAACATGTAAATTTGGGGAGATGTAATTTAGTACATAACACAAATGCTCAAAATGCTATAATGGACTGGAAACAAAGGTACTGCACCAATTGGACTGTCAAGTTACATTTCTTTAAACCAAGAAACACATTTTAGAACCCCACAGCATCCAAAAATGGACAAAGAGAGATATAATCAAATTCATGTATTATGTTGTACATCATCCTCAAAATAGTGGTTTAATAGAGAATTGTAATGGGCAATTAAAATATTCATTGTCTAAAATGGGAAGAGATAAAGGTATGAAGTCCTGGTTTACATAACTTCATGAGTGTGGGCTCATACTCAACATGAGAAGTGCCAAGGAAAGATCTTACTCTACAAACCCCTCCCTGCCCCTTTTCTGGTTTATCTGGAAAAGAGTGATTGGGGGTGGATGCTAGTGTGATTATACAATTCTTCCCCACATGGCTTCAAATTTCTTTTTACTTACCTGATGTAATAATCCTAAGACCAGGTCTACAGATACAGATACCAGAAACAGGGATGATTCTTAAATAAGAATATTTAACCATACTTTTAAACCTTTATGACAAAATTCCCAAGGGACTGATGATATGAATTGTACTATCTGGAAAAATTGGGATTTACAGTGAATGCAACTGTATTGCTTAGTGGTTGAGATACCCCACTAGTTCCGTACCTATGTAACCCAAGCTCACATGAATGGGAGAGCATGAGGAAGAGGCACTTGCTAGAGTGGTATTGCTGCCAGCAATGTGAACCAGCACAGTGACTGAATATATGTTCCTTTCAAAGGCTGGAAAGTTTAGATTTAAATTAATGACAAAGGGAGAAAGAGGAGAAATAATAGGTGGGTGTAAAAGAATAAATAAATGAGCTGTGCAGCGAGGGAAACTCAATATTACATCAGTACCTAAAGAGAGTCTTGAAGTAAGAGAATGCTATTCTCTCTTATCACAATTGCACAAGATGCTCAAAGGGGGAAGTCATATGTTTCCCAAGACCTTCCTGCTTTTGGAGATTGGCATGATCAAATGCAAGCCTGCAAACCTGAGCATTTTGGTTATATGATATGATAATGAACTGGGGCCAATTGTTTATGACTGAGTGGAATTCTAGCAATGTGCCAGTATCTTTTAACTCTATCTTTCAGGTTATATCTACCACAAAGGATATCTTCTGGGAATTTCCAGGAATTACTTCCCCATAGGACATCAGACTGTGTAGTGTACAAATCCCAGGAGGCCGATACCTGTATAAGTATAAACCATGATGATCAAATGCTTAGAAAAGTCCCTGGTTATAAAAGAAAAAATATAGCAGCAGCATGTATAACTGCTGTTAACAAAAACATAGCACCCTTGTTTTTGTAGATGAAAAGCTATTAAACAGAAGAGAAAGAAACAATGAATTCCTCATGGGAATAATGCAATAGGCTTTCCATAGAGGGTATGAATTCCTGAGATGACCCTCTCCACTCTGAGATGAGCAAGGCTGTGGGAGGCTTACTGGCATACTTCAACTAATTCTATCTAGGCATGACTACCACTTATCTAAACCTAGTATGCGGAACTCAACATTTTTAGGTACAGATCACATATCCTAACTGTACTCAGATCATTAGAACATCAAGGTAACAACATTCATAAGGTAATAAATAATACTGGCCCACAAAACAGAAAAGAGCTTTAGGAGTGAGAGGTGCTAGTCTAGGCATCATGAGACAAGCTGAATTCACTTTTAATGAGGAGTGGCAGTCAGAGGAAAATAAATATTAACTAGAACAAGATGATTAGAGGGGATTCTCTTTTAGGAGGAGGGAAAAGATGGGAATAAACCTGGAAAGGTGATGAAGCTTGAGTAAAGTGGGTCAGGCAAGCTCAAGAACTAATGCTGAATAAAGTTAGGTGAAGCGTTGGAAAAGGGGTTGTATCCTGATCCAACAAGACCTCTTGACTCTGTTAATAAAGATGAAGGGCAAAGTAGCTGTATGGCAATGCTTCCCCTCTTTGACTGCTGAGGCCCAGAAAACATACCTGTGTGAATGTTATGGACCTTCATATTTTGAACCTCTAAGGGTATTTGCAATTTACATTGATGCACTATAACTGCACTTACTCCAAGACTATAACAGAATAAGACATATCTTATAACTAGCAGAGACAGAAACAATTCTGAATGGCACTTGTGTCCTTCCTCTAGGAGGGAAGTGAACTCTGCTATATAATAGCACACAATTGATACCAGTCTTATTACGAGGCTTTGAAATGAAACAGTGTGACTGGCTTTGTCCCCAGCTGACTTGGAACTCAGAAATAACTGAATCATGGGTCAATTTTAACGATTACCCATAGTAATATCTGACATATGGGCAACAGCTTATTGTATTGGAAAGGGATGGCAAATACCTCTGCAGTTACTACTGCTTTATTCTTTATTAAAATTAAATTGTATTATAATCATATGATGTAACACTGGTATTTTAGTAAGATTCAACTTGAGTACACAATTCATATGATAATATTGAGAGATTAAGATAAAGCCTCCTCAGGATGTAATGGCAATGGAAAATAAATCACCTGAAGAACGAGATTTAGTTAACTATCAACTAGCATAAGTTTATCACAAGGTACAAATAACAGTAAATCAAGTGAGAGGTAAATACTAAAATTAGTCCAAAAACATGAAAATGTATATAATGGCTTTATAGGATGGATTATTTGTCTCCTTAAGTCTATCTCCAGAATGGCTCCTTTAAATGTTAGCCATATTTATGCAGATACTACTGCTGTATCAGATATATAAATACTATATCAAATGCAGATACCTAGAAAAATATGGTAAGTTCACTCTAAGAGAGTCCATGACATAGGCCAGGGGCTGGATTGTGTAGGAAAAGGTTAACTTAGATCTCATGGATTACTCAAACTCTGTGTATTTTCAAGAAAGATCTGTTTTCAGGGCTGATCCTTGGCTAACATATGAGATTTATTGTAAATGGTTGCTTTTGTATGCCTGAAGCCTTAGGCCATATGATACCAGTTTGATAATAGAATTTATGTTAATTAATGTCATTTATGGTAAATTCCTGTTTCTCTCTGAGAGGCTGGAGCCTTAGTAGCTGTAGTTACTCAAGTAAGCACAACATACCTTTATAAATGGCCCCAAATAAAGACACCGAGGCTTGGTTGAGCTTCCCTTGTTGGCAACATTTAGGCATATGTTGGCATACTTCATTGGTGGGAGAATTAAACATGTAATGCAATACTATTGAGTGAGGATAACAGAAAGCTTGCACCTTTTTTCTTTTTTTCTTTTTCTAGATGTTGCCTATGCACTTGTTTTCTTGGCTGGTTCTAATCTGTATCCTTCCGATTAATAAATCATAACTGAGTATAAAAGCTTCTGAGTCTTGTGAGTCTTCCTAGTGAATTAATGGCCTAAGGGGTAGTCAATTCCTGACACAGTAGAAACTTTCTCAACCTAATAATGAATATCTGTGAAAATCCCAGATTTAACACCATAATTAATGATGAAAGACTGAAAGCTTTCCCCCTAAGATCAGGAATAAGACAAGGATGTCTGCTCTTGCCACCTCTATTCAATATACTGGAAATTCTAGCCAGGGCAATTAGACAAGAAATGTAAACAAATACATATAGATTGGAAAGAAGGATGTGCAACTATTTTTAATTGCATATGTGTCATGTATAGAAAAGTCTAAAGAACCCTCACTATACACTCCTACAAAACTATTAGGCATAAATTAATTCAGCAAAGCTATAACATTATTATAAAAAAATCATTGTATTTCTATGCAATATCAATGGTTAACCTGAAGGGAAGTAAAAAAACAAACAAACAAACAAACAAACAAAAATACAATTCCATTTAAAATAGCAGCAAAATGAATAAAATACTTAGGAATAAATTCATCCAAGGAAGTGTAAGATTTATGTATTAAAATAAAAAAAAAACAAAGAAATGTCTTTGAAAGAAATTAAAAGAGACAAATAAATGAAAAGACATTCTCTATTCATGTATGGAAAGACTTAATACTGTTAAAATGCCAATACTCCCCAAATTTTATTTACAGATTAAATATAATCCCTATTAAAATGTCAATAACAAATGGACAAGCTGATCCTAAAACTGTTTTGGAATTTCAAGGGACCGCATATAGAACAATGTTGAAAAAGAAGAATAAAGTTGAAGGACTCATGCTTTTTGATTTCAAAATTTCAAAATCAAAGCTGTATATACTGGCATAAGGAAAGACATATTGATTAACAGAATAGAATTGAAAAACCAGAAATAAAACATTATGTCTATGATCAACTGATTTTTTTGCAGAGTGTCATGGACAGTTGATGAGGTAAGAGTGGTCTCTTCAACAAATGATGCTGGGACAACTGGATACTCACATACAAAAAAGTAAAGTTGGACCTATACCTCACACTATATACTAAAAAAATGAATCAAAGACCTAAATAAGAGCTAAAATTATTTCTTAGAAAGAAATATCAGAGTAAATCTTCATGAACTTGCATTAAGTAATATGACAACGAAAGCACAGTAACAAAAAAATAAATTGAACTTTATCAAAATTAAAACTTTTGTGTATCAAAAGACACTATCAAGGAAGCGGAAAGACAACTCACAGAATGGGGGAAAATATTTGTAAATCATATATCTAATAAGAGTCTCATAACCAGAATACAGGAAGAATTCTTGCATTTCTTACAACAAAAAGACTAATAACCCAATTAAAAAATAGACAAAGGATTTGAATAGACATTTCTCCAAAGAAGATGTACAAATGGCCAATAAACACTTGAAAATAAGTTCATCATCACTAACCATTAGGGAAATGCAAACTGTAATCGAATGCTACTTTACACCTATTAGAATAGCTATAGTAATTATAATAATAATAAAGAAAATAACTAGTATTGGCAGGAATGTGGAAAAATTGAAACTTTTGTACATTGCTAGTAGAAATGTAAAAAGGTATAGCTGTGAAAAACAGTTTGGTGATTCCTCAAAGTGTTAAACATAGAATTACCATATGACTGAACAATTTCAGGTATATATTCAAAAGTATTGAGACTTATATTTTTGTACAAATGTTTATAGCAGCATTATTCACAATAGTAAAAAAATAGAAACAACCAAACTGTCCATCAAAACATGAACGAATTAAACAAATGTGTTATATACATACAATGAAATATTATTCAGCCATAAAAAGTAATGAAGCACTGACATATGCTACAACATGAAATACAATCCTTGAAAACTTTATGCTAGGTGAGAGAAGCCACACACAAAATGTCATATATTATATGATACCTTTCATATAAAACATCAGAGTAGGAAACCCTGAGACAGAAAGATTAGAGATTGCTGGGGCTGGGAGGGAGGAAAATTAGAGAGTCACTGGATAATGGGTATATAGTTTATTTTTGGAGTGATCAAAATATTCTGAAATTAGATAATGGTGTTGGTTTTATATTACTGTGGATATACTAAAAACCACTGAGTTGTATGCTTTAAAATAGTTTAAATGGTGAATTTTATGTTATGTGACTTTTATCTCAATGAAAAAAATGTAGAAACAAGAAATCTGGCCTCCTGCAAGTAAGTGTTCTAGTCAAGGAAAAATAAGAATCTTGAAGCATCCAATAACATTGGTGTTTCCAACGTTATTATAAAGACTGTGGTAAAGTTAGAAGATGACTTAAGGAACTTAGAGACCATATCAGTAATTCCTATGAAATCAATAATAACAATGTAAGAATGTGTACCCCAACAGCAATAAAAATAGCAACAAAAATTTGTAGTGGATATAACTTCTGTTGGTATCACCTTAGATCTGAATTGCATTCTACGTCTGAGTCTAGGACCTAACCTCAGGGTACCAGTCACACCCAGTCTGGGATTTGAATCAGGATTCAGGGCAGAGGATTTCCTTTCTGGTAGCAGTGGCAGTGATGTCATCAGGCTCTGGTGGTCATAAGCATAGGAATGTGATTCACAGCCTAGTGTTTAGCAACTGAGATGACATCTCCCCGGGGGAGTATTTCTGTAGTATTATCTTGCCTACAGCATAGCCAAATATTCTCACTTTTTTTTTTTTTTGCTTTCTTTCAGTGCCCATTTTTTCAGAATTACCAGCAAACCTGTGAGATACCTGTTATCCTTTTAAAATATGCCTTTTGTGCTTGTATCAGCCAGCATTGGTCTTAGTTGTTTTTGATAAATAACTCTGGCTGTGACAAAAATCTTTGCTCAAGTCACCTGCTAAGACTAGATGGATTCCTTGAATCTGCCGGGGGTAACTCCCTAAAGCTGTAAGTCTGTTGGTCTGGCATCCAGGGTTCCAGTCAACTGCTTTCACTCTCAGAATTTTTCTCACCGTCATTTCTCACTAACGTCAGCGTAGCTTATCTTTTCAAAGCAACTAGGTGAACCAAATAATTTGGTTCTACATAGCCTACAAACAATTTGCTTTTTTTTTCTAATATTTACTTTCCTCTTCCATTCTTATATCTCACATCCATCAAAACCCAAATGAAATTATTCTTCTTCAGAAAAATCTGTTTAACCACTCTTTACACTTGTCCTTGATTTGACATTATCTCAGTGCTTGTTATAAATGCTGAATCATGTGACAGAATCTGAATTCACATTTCTAAAGAACTGCTCTTATATCTCTTTATCTTTCCAGCTAGCCTGTTAACTCTGGAGTTTCTAAATTTCTTCAGCAAATACTTCTCTTAACTCTTTGGTGTATGGCTAGACCTGTTCCCTACATCTGATATTTTTAATTTCAAATATCAAGGGCAACAGTTTTTGTGTAGCAAAACTGTGCTATAGTTTTTGTGTGAGTAAAACTAGTCCCAAAGACTTCTGTGGTCTTTTTCTCGGCCACTCTATTTCATGCACTTTGCGTTTGACTTTGCTGGGTTCCTTGCTGGGTTCTTGGAAAGCCAACGTTTAGCACATATCTGCCTTTGCGTATGTGGTTTTACTTTTTCACAAATTTTCCCTTTTTTTTTAACACATAGATATTTACTCTCAATACCTAGCTCAAAGTTTTCTTCCTCTCTGAAGTATTTTCTTAACTCAAATGAAGTTGGTCAAATGGAGAGCAGGAAGCATGCATTCTGATCTCAGTCTGAACACTAACTGTGTGTTCCCTGGGAGGCCACCTAACCTCACTGAGTTTCTGTCTCTCCTAAGTATCATGTTTGTTCAGATCATTCTGAGGATGGTCATGGTGGGAAGACACTAAGATGACCAATAACTAGGAAAGCTCTTGGTCTACAATTTATCAGTTGTAGGTTTATCCAAGAATCCTTTTTTTTTTTTTTTTTTTTTTTTTTACATTTAGAACTATTGACTAGCATATGACTTTGTGGGCACTGAGATGCAATTTATTCCTTAAACCATGGAAAATTAGACCCACAATATCCCCCCTCTGAAAAGTGAACATTCATAAGGCTAGAATCATCATGGACCCCAGAGATTGGAAAAGAAGCTAAGAAGCTTATGCTTTATGTCCCTGGCCAGGGAGAATAAGAATATGGCAAGAGCAGAATAGAAAGATGACAGATTTGGAAGCTGTTTGCAGGAGTGCTAAGTGCCTATGGGGAATACACAGTAGCATATTGCCTGTGTACTCTTCTGGAGCGGTTGCTGCCAGCACAAGCAGACAAAGCCTATTTATTGAAGAGCATTGTTTCAGTTTTCCTACAGCTGCATCAGACAGTGCAACGAGGCTTTTGAGTCTATGTAAACTATCAAGGCAGAAAGAATGGTCCACAGCCTTCAGTACACACTCTTTTTTGAACATGGAAAGACAAAACACAAAAGACTCTTGCAGAATAGCCTCTAGTAAAAGCTGACTGAATTCTGCTTTAAGTAATTGAATGTAGCCCTTCTTAGTGCAGTTTGTATGGATGCTGGGTATCTGAAAAGGAGGGTAGGGGAGAAAATGAAAGGTAAAATTTTGTGATTAGGCAAACCTCTATATTCACCTTGGTGGGGGGTAATATTAAAACAGCCTGTGAAGTTTACAAAGCATGCTGTAATATTTTTCATTAACACTTCCTTTAGCTTTAATGGTAGGTAATAACTGCTGACAGATGACAGCCATTGTGGTTGCCTGTGAGGGCATCTTATTCCATGGAAGGCAGAATAAATATGAGAATCCATTTCATTTAAAGCGGATACCTGGGGAGAATCAATTTGGTGGGCCAAACATGAGCTCTAGAGGCTGGTCCTTCGGTGCTCCTTTATGTTTTATTTTTAATAACTTAAGTAATTTAATAACCTTAATAATTAGGTGAAATCTGTTTTGAGTACTGGAATTCCTTCAGTAGTTGTGGCATCCTTCTATCTGATTACTAAGGGAAAAGTGAAGGCAGAGGCTTTGTGGCATACAGCATCTCTTAAAACTCTTTTACATCTTGAGATCAGGGAAACTGACCGTTTAACCAGCTTCCATAAACATATTTACAAAAATTAGTATAACTAGTATTTCCTTCTATATGGAAACATCATTCTTATTGTTCTCCATGATCACTTCTCTCTTCTGTTATCATAATAACCAGAACACTAGAATGTAGGAACCAAGAGAGTAGGAACCTTGCTTGTTTCGCTTTCCCTTTACCTAGTGGCTAGCAGAGTCGCCACATTAGTGGTACTCCATAAATATTGGTTGAATGAAAGAGTACATCATAATAAACAATGTGACACTCTATAAATGGACATGGGAAAGCAAGCAGGCAAAGATGATCCTCCCCAGATTTAAAAGTGTTGGACTTAATTATCCCATCCAGAGTGGAAGTCTTTCTCCTCTGGCCTCTAGCCTGTCTGATCTTTATTTTCACTACAGAAAATTCACAAACATATGTGTCCTCCTCAACATCATTTTTATATGTTCAATAAGGTGAATATAAGCTTATAGAAAAACCTACAGGAAGAATTCCAAAAATTACTGAATTTTTATTTAGATCTTATTTCCATTTGGGAAGAAGGTTTTGAAATCTCTGCTAAAGAACCATGTGCCATTGACCTTGTTTCCAGCCATTCAGTTCCTTCATATCCTATTTGAGCACTGTACCTTTTAACTTTATAGAATAAAACAAACAAACAAACAAACAAACAAAGAAAACAACAACAAAAACTCTTTTGATTTAAAATGGAAACATATACCAGGCAAGGAAAGCTATTGGAAGAATGAAATGTCTAGAAATGTAGTAAAATTTGGAAAGTAAAAAGAGTGAGTAGTTAGATATTGTTTGGTTTGCATGGAAATGCATAGATTGTCAAAGTTTAAAACTATTGCAGCACTCTGAGCTTCAGCAATCAGATTATGGACAAGGCATTAATTCATTCCAAACCCTACGTGTGATCTGAATGAGAGTAACTGACACAACATCCCAGCTTACTTTTTTTTGGTTTGGGGATAATAGGTAAAACTCCTGATACTCTGTGGAAACAGGCAGGCTGGGCAAGGGCTAGGCTGGACAGAATTCTGCCTACAAGTTCCCGAGCCAGTCTTTACTACTTTACATGTTTGTAGAGGCCTGGTATAAGTATACAGTACTGCTAGCCTAGATCTCCCAGTGAGAGTATAATTTTACACGTTCTGAGACCATACTTTTTTTCATGATGAAAGTTTCACAATGGACAGAGTATATGAGAGTCCTGAGATAAATGAAGCAAAATCATGTCTGTCTACATGGTAAATTACATTAACAACAAACAGCAAAATGACTCCATCTGCAGCTCTTATTCTACTCAAAATTTAATCCTAATAGTTTGCACTTTTAGGGGCAGCTCTTCAAATCAGATAGAACAAATAATCTACTAAGTACACTTTTTCTTTCCTGCTTTCTGCTTTCTTGTAGCTATGCTTACTTTTGTTTTCCAGTAGTGATAACTGTGGAAAAGATGAGTAATGACCTCTCAGACTGAAGGAAAGCTAAAAACAAACTGAGGCTCCAGACTCTGTGATTTCTCATTCTAATGGCCAGACTCTTAGAAAATGATCCTGATGAGAAGCTTTGAGAAAGAAGGAGGTGACCAGTCATAAAAATCACTAAAGCTTCCATGACATATAACAGAGACTTGATCTAGAACAGTGCTCCTTAAATTTTGTTGTGTAAAAGAATCACCTGGAGTCTTATAAAATATAGATTCTGATTCAACAGCTCTGGGGTGAACCCTGAGAATCCGTATTTCTAAAATGTTCCCAGGTGATGCTGATGTTGTTGCTTCACAGACATCCTTTAGCTAGTAAGGATCTAGAGACCTACCTCTATGATTTACTAATTTGTGACTGAAGTAAGTCACTTAAAGCCTGGAAACATCAGGTTTATTTATTTCTAATTTGGGGTTAATAATATCAATAATATGAATACGTATTTCATAAAGATGCTGTGAGAAATAAAGAACTATATGTTTAGTTTACATACATATGTGCATATATGTAGTATATATTGTAATGCTTCATATAAATTTTATTGATTAATTACTAGTTTACATCTATTCTTTATCACTGCCATGAGCATGACAAAGGGTAAATGAGAACATTCTCCACACTGTTAATCTTTCATGATTTCTCTTCCTCTCTAAAACAGCCTCTGCTATTCACTTAATGGGAATTTATCTGACTAAAAAATCCAGGAGGAAGGTGAGTGATAGATGAGGGCCAGTGGGCACAAACAGACTTGCCCTGGCCGTAAGTGCCACTACCTTTCACATGGGAAGTCTCAACCTTAGTACCATTGGGTTTGCCATTTGACTGTTACTGTAAAAGAATGACTAGATAAGAAAGACAGGAGATTTAAAAATCAGTTTAGAAGCAAATGAAACTAAAACAAAGTAGCTCTCCCTTGGGATAAAGATGTAATGAGCTGAACAAGCACTGCTGATTTGTACAGCTAACTCTGTGCTTCCTTTTAGGGTCTTGGTCTCTCGGTCTCTCTTTCTCTCTCTCTCTCTCTCTCTCTCCTCTCTCTCTCTCTCTCTCTCTCTCACACACACACACATACACACACACACAACATAAACTAAACTCCAGAAAGGAGTTGGTTTCTGATTGGCTAGCTTCAAGTCAAAACTGACAAGAGTCACTGCTTCTTGAAATGGTATCATTGGAGACTTGGCTTATCATATCAGTGGAAGAGGTAATTTGTCCCTGAGCTCAGAAGTAAGCCAGATATAGATATAAATTAAGAGAAAATATTTTTTCCTGTAAGTGTGCCCCCTCCTATAGAGTTAGTGTAGGGAACAGATTATAACTGACTGAGGATATGTGTGTTCTATTGCAATTAACTAGGTCAGGGTGTAGGCCACCCTGGCTATAATAAAGAGTTCAGCCTCAACTGGTTTGCACCAAATACTACTTTGTAATGCACAGTCTCTTGAAGACAACGAAAGTTGCAAAGGTACTTCACTTGCAGACAAGAGAAACAGGCTCCAGCTAACATTTTTAAAAAGAGAGAATCCATAGGAAAGTAAAGGAAATACATGAGATTGAAAGGGGGTACCAGAATTAAGCTTGAACGAGACAAAACCAGGTGACTCCAGGTAGCGCTAGTAGTAGGAACAGCTCCACAATTTCCCCAGTAGCCTGAACAGGCTCTGAGACTTTCATCCTTCCCCTGAGAAACAAATGTCCCAAATGAATGTCTGATTAGCCACATCTTTGGTGAAGGGGAATCAAGAGGGGGTCTTTGGACAAGAAGCCAATAAGAACTATCTTTGTTTTTATCGTAGGAGGGCAACCACTGGGATTGTAACACCCCAGGAGTTGTTAGGAGGTGCTGGGTAGCCATCAAAATAAAACAAAAACAAACAAAATGCCATTAAAGGGGGAAAGTCCAGTTGAGAAACTCAGACTGTAATTTCTTTCCTTTGAACTTTCATGTTAACTAGGCCTAGGCTCCATGGTGGTATCTGGTTCCTCTCCATGGACAAGCAGATCTGGGTGCTTCAAGCCTTCAGGGTGGTGACTGGGATATTTGGACATGGTGTATAGACAATCAGTCTTCTTTGCATGATCTTAGGACGTAGATCTTGGTAACAATCGCTAGAAGTAGCCTCGGTATATGTGCCAGGTCAGAACCTAGGTTGGCATTCTGAAACTTAAAAACAAACAAACAAAAAAAACAAACCCTAAATAGACGTAGCAAAGATTGGAATCAAGAAGATAAAAAATAAGGTTGAAAGTAGACTGAGGGAATAGGAAACAGAGGGCAACTCCCTTTTCAACTTTTCATCCAGTTCAGGTGGAATGATTTGTTCTCAAACATTCATAATCTTAGTGGAATATGCACGCAGGACATAGCAGCACTCCTTGTAGCCTTGCTGCCAAAATTTATTATGGACTCAGGCCCAAGAGCCATGTTAGGAATTTATTATAGGCTAATGAAGTAAAGAAAATAATTCAGGATCTATAGCAACATGTAGAGAACAAAGAAACCAATGATCTCCAGATAAAGGAGTGAGATAAGAAAGGGTGCCATTATTTTTAATCACAGAACAAATAATCATGGCTAATTCAGGCCTAATTTTGTCTTTCATTGATACCAAGGAGTCTAATCTTATGGCTAGAAGTCTCGAGGTCATGGCTGTATGAAGACTGGTCTGGTAAAGAGTTTTGTTTCTCTATGGGTTTGATAATATTTTAGGACCAACTCTTGCATAACAGAGATGACCCAGTCCTTATGGAAGATAAAAACAAAGACACAAATCATCAGGCTTCCATGGACAGAACCAGGTTCCAAAAACATGGTCTTCTGACCAAGTTTCTGGTTCGTTCTCTCCTTGAAACTAGGCACCTAGTGTGTGGATTAAGTAAAGAATGCAGCTTAGTAGACGAGCGTTTGTCAATGTTTACTACCCCTTCTCCCTCCAGTCCAATGTGCTTAGCATCTAAATGAAAATCTTTCATCTAAGAAAGCAGAATAAAGAGTTGAAAGAAATCCTGAGTCCATATTTCCAATGCCAAGGAGATAAATGCTTTTCCTTCAATTTCCAATTATTTAAAATAACTTCAATACCATTAAAGTTTAGGTGAGTTCAGACAGTAAAAAAAGATAAAACTTAGGCATACACACCTGACTGTGACTAGACAAGAAGAGGAGCTAAAAAAGTTTCCAAAACAATGATAAGCTTCAAATACTTTCATTCAGGAGAATATATTTGGAGATATAATGAACAAGTTTGATCTCCCAATAGTGAAGAAAAAGGAATGACTTTAGCCTGTAAATCTGTGTCATGTTAGGGTAAAACCTTTAAGAATGGAAACTCTCCTGAATACATATAATTAAGAACTAAACAGAGGCCACCTGTATCAACCTGACTTAACTTTTGCCCAGAAAGATAAGGCTGTAAAGCAATAAGAAATATCACTTTTTGCTTCAGGGAATTTCTGCAAATGAATTTATGGGAACAAACAGTTTACTCATCCAGGTAAATAGCTCTCCTATCAGGGTAAATAAATTGTTCCCTTATCCAACCAAGAATTTCCTCAGCAAGATTGGCTATAGGTCAATAGTATTCACTAATCTTAAAGTATCCTGTAAAAATATCTTATGCAAATTCAATCGGTCCCTTGCCTTGAAAGATCTACCTTACATAACAAAACTTTTCAAATATATTCCCCTGGGTTCCCTCTTCTGAGACACTGTTCAGGCCTTATTGAGATTGGATCCTCACACACTGAAATGGGCCAAATAAACTTTGTTTCATCGATACGTTTTCTGGAATTCCAGAGTCGACTCTCTCCATGTTCTCTAGGTGCTGCTTAGTGACACCACCTTGGGAGACTTTTCTTCTCTGCTGAAAATCTCCAAGATAGACAGGAGAGATGAAAGACAGAGTATAAGGAACTGAGAGTGGAGTGAGGGGTGGCATGATCCTGTTATTCTTGTCAGCTTTCTTTATGAAGAAGTCTGTCTCAAATCAGAGAGTGATGATTCCTCCAGTTTATTTTCAAGGCATCTCAGACAGGTATCAATGTAAATAATTTGGAGGATTTTTTTTATAAAATAGAAATTATCTCCATCTTTCTTTTCCTATGATTGACAGGGGAAAAAAAAGAACCCAAAATGTCAGATTTCTAAATATTTAGCAATCGTTATTGCAAATTCAGAGAGCTCAGTCATATCCCTTCTGTTGAGCTAGCATGTCAGTGAAAGCTATCATGACACTCTGGGCTGGAGAGAACTGTGATCTCTCACCCTGACATGGAGCCTTGAGGAAGAGGTATTCCTGTTTCTTACAAAGTAAGGAAAGCCAAGCAGTGGAAAAACTAAGTTAGCTGATTCTGACACTACTGTTTTTAAGAGCTGTGACCACCATTGACATTTCCTTGGCATTTTAAGTCACTCCACAAATATCTTATAAATACTACCTAATGCAAAGCCTGACCTTCCGCTTAAAATACAGCTACTTATGAAATTTATTTTTTTCTGCTCCACATTTTCTCTTTTGTGCTGTCCATGCATGGTTATTTATTTATACCACATCTACTTCCACCAAAATGATTTGAGCTAGCTTACAACAGAAGTAAAAATAAAATGAGGCCAAAACGTGCATCCCATTATGAGTAAAATATGAGTCACATACACTTCTCATAAAATTTTTGGCAGTATTTACTGTTTTTTATCCCTCCAGTCCAATATGTGTAACATCTAATTGCAAATCTTTCTTCTAAGATCATTCTGCAGAGTTGAAGAAAATCCTGAATCCAAATTTTCAAAACAAAGGAAGTAAAACTTTTTTCCCTTACTTATCAATTCTCTGAGAGAAGTTTAGCTTCATTGAAAGTCAGACCATTGATGATGATCTTACTTCAAAATATGCATCACACGCACATGCACACACATACACACACACACATCAATCAATTAATCCATCTATTTTTTATTCCTTTTTCCACTTAGAGAGGATCACTTAATTCAAGGTATGACATATTTTTCTGAAAAGGATCAAATAATAAATATTTTAGGCTTTGCAATTCATATGGTCTCTGTTGCAGCTATTCAACTCTGATGTTGTAGGACAAAGCGGCCATAGAAAATATGTTAAGAATAGACGTGACTGTGTTTCAATAAAACTTTATTTCAAAGTAAACAAGAAATGGTTATTGGCTGTATTGCTCTTATTACCTCTTTGTGTTTTGTTGTTTATTGGGTATTCTGTGTTTTCATTATTCCTGTTAATTGAGATGAATAGTAGCCCCAATGATACATCCTATACTAATCCTTGGAACCTATAAATATTAACTTGTTTGAAAAAAGGATTTTTTTGGATGTGATTAAGTAAAGGATTTTGAGATGAGAATATCATCCTGGATAATCGGTGTAGGCTTTCAATTCCGTCACAATTAGCCTTAAAAGAGAAAGGCAGAGAGAGATTAGACAGACATAGGAGAGAATGATGTTAAGATGGAGGCAGAATTTGGAGTGATGTGGCTATAAGACAAGGAATGCCAACAGTTACCAGAAAACCAGAGTGTCAAGGAACAGATTCTCCCCTGGAACCTCCAGAGGAAGTGTGGCCCTGTAAAACATGTTAAGCATCTGGCCTCCAGAACTGTGAGAGAATAAATTTCCATTGTTTTAAGCCATCCAATTTGTGGTATTTATTATGGAATCCATAGTAAAGTAATATACCTATATTTCCTTTCTCTGGATCAGAAATTATTCTCTTTCTGTTCTCTTAGTCTTTCCTTATCCTAAAATGCATATTTGACTTAGCAGTGTATAAATTTAACCAACTTCTCTGTATTCTGCTGGAGCTATAAGAACATGTTAATTCCAGTCATGCCATTTTATATTTCATGCAGTTTCCAGTATTTTAATTGTCCTTATAGTTAATTCTTCAAATTCTTTTTTAGAGTTATATAAATATTATCTTTTCAATTAAATTATTTATCTATATCCCCATAAACCAATTTTACTAACTTATTTGCTTATTATTGATTCTAACTAATCTTTACCTCTGGGTTTAATTTTTGTCTTACTAAGTGCATCCTTTAGAAGATCATTCAGTGAAAAAGTCTATAGAAGAAAATTCTCTTAATCTTTGTTTTATTAAAAAAATAGTTTGAATTTTGCCTTTGTTAAATTATTATATGATACTTGAGCTGGATAGAGAATTCTAGGTAGACAATTATTTCTTTCAACACATTTAAGATATAATTTTATTATCTTCTCATCTCACTGTGCTGTAAAAAGTCTACTCCAGTAGAATTTGCTTTTCTTCTGTAGGTAATCAGGATTTTTCTTTTGGTTGCTTATAGCCTTTTTGTTTCTTTGCTGTTCTATAGGATTCTTGTCTAGAAGTTCAGAATTTGGTTGGTTTCTTCAATCTGAGAATCTATGTATATCTTTTGTTCTAGAAAATTCCAGTTTTAAAATTTCAATTTAAATATTTCATTCCCTTTTTTTTTTTTAATTTCTGAAAGCTTAAAGGTGCATATATTCTAAATCTCTTAATTTCACTTTTATATTTTTCATTTCTTTTTTCCTCTGGACTGAGTTATCAGTAATTTCCTCATTTGTTTTTCTTCTGGTTAACTAAATCTATGTCAAATCTTCTTTTTAACCCATCCATTGAGTCATTACTTTTAATAATTGCACTTTTCATCGCTAGTTTATTTCTTTTAAAAGTCTACTTATTTTTCATCGTGTCCTTTTTTATTGTGATTTTTCCTTTTGCTCAATACTTTTAAATAACATATAATCTCTTATAGGTTGTTTTATTATATCTGATGGTTTTACTGTCAAGCCACAAACAAGGTAAAGTGGTTGCTTAAGGATTTAGAATGTCTTACTGTGAGCTTATATTCAATGGGAGTTGATTTTTCTGGGAGAGATATGTGAACCATGAATTCTGGGAATTTCTAAATGGGATGCTCTGACATGAGTTTCTTCTACAGAGCACTGGGGATATTGCTACTGTGAATTCAGTTCGCACGTTAATTCACCATAAGTTTTACATAAGTCTTGAGATCTGCAATGTCTCATTATGAACTTATCTTCAATAAACATCATATTGCTTGTTTGTTCTTTTTTAATTTGTCTATTTGTGTGTAAGTATATGTGTAAATGGGGATGTCTGTGCACCATAGGTTATTGTAGTTTCCAAATAGAGTGCTACAGCATAAGCTTCTACCTCAGTCCTTGCGGGAAATGGCTACTCTCAGTTCAGTTTATATGATAGTTTACCATTCCGGGATATTTGGAGTACATGTGATATGAATTGAAGTGTCACATCTGTCAATGGTAAAGTCTTGAGATTTGCAATGTTTGCATGAACTCATCTTCGGTGTGAGTTTGTGAGCTTGTTTGTGTGTATGTGCATGTGGTAGGGGTTGGGGGATATCTATGCACATTATCCTTTGGAAATTTACAAATAAGCAGTACGGCATGTGCTTCTACTGGACTTCTCATGTAATTTGCTATTCTGAATTCAGTTTATGTGTTAATTCATCATGCTGGGATACCTGTAGTATGTGTGGCATAAATTAAAATTTTACATTTGTCCATGGTGAAGTCTTCAGCTTTTGATTTTCACAATAGATTTTTTTTTCCCTCTGAAAGATCCTAGGAGATGATATGTTTTCTTGTTGCTGACCAAGGCAATGAGTAGAGTTTCTCTGCCCCCTTTTTCTTGGAGGAGGCAAGTCTTCCTTGGTACATTGTTCTTAGTTCAATGGGAGTTGAACTAGCTTTCTATTTCATGTATTCTCCAAGGATGCATCTACTTTTCTTGGATGGATGTTAAATAATAACCCCTCTAAAGTGCTCAGACCTTTATTTAGGTCTAATACCCTCTGGACTGCCACTGAATCATTTTGTACAATAACTGCCTTGGTTATGAATTCTCTCATTATTTCTGAGAAAGTAATTTCACCATTCTTCAAATTTGACTACAGTATCTGATTACTTTCTTTCTTTCTCTTTTAATTCCAGGATTACTTTGTGTTTGGAGCCAGGAAGAAGCCTATGTTAGTTTAATCTTCCATGCTGCTGAAGATATTTCTTAGCAACTCTAAATTTAAAAAGCCAAGAGCTAAAGGAGGTCTCTCAGCTAATGCTCAAAAATGACCTGTGAATCTTAGGCAAGGTAAATGTTGAATATCAAGGCAGGATGATGAGTGAGAAACTGGTCAGTGGAGTCAAGATACAGGAAGCATACAGATGAGGCAGACTGAAGAATGACGGTGGTAGAAAAGATGAGATGGAAATCAAATCTGAAACTAGTGACACAGAGACTGCAACTAAGATCACTGTTACTTAGAAAAGGAAATGTGTCACCTGCCTCTTGCTGAACTAGAAGGTAATCCAAAGACCAGATCTAGTCAGATAGAATGTGTAAAGTAGACAACTGAGACACATCTGGAGGGAGAGCAGAACCACAATATTCAATGTATGTCTGTGTGCAGCACCAGCATTGCCTGGGAGGTGTTAGAAATGCAGAATCTCTGGTATCTCTGGCCTATCTCAGATCCACTGATACAGAATCTGCATTTAAGAATATCCCCAGGTAAATTATTAAATCATATTAAGTTTCAAAAAGTACTTGTATAGCATCCTGATTTAAAATACAGATTTGGAATTAGAGAGAACTCAGCTGCAATACTCAATCCACCACTGATTAATCATGCAAACTTAGACAAGTTACTGAAATTCTCTAAAGCCTCAGCCTCCTCATTTGACAAATGAGGCTAATGATATCTACTTCTTGCAATTTTTGTGAAGATAAAATAAAATAAAATATATAAAATAACACAGAGTCTGGGATAGTAAGTGATAGAAAAATGTTAGTTATTTTGAAAAGAGAGTTAACCTGTCTGAAATTAAACATAATTGTTAAAAAAATAAATAAATAAAGCTTTGTCCTTGAAAAAACAAAGAAGAGATATAAAATAATTACTTTATTAACAACTATTATTTTCACAACCCGATGATTTCTTATCATTCAACAAACTTGTAATAATCACCTTTAGAATGGCAGATATTATAGTAGACATTAGGTTAGTTAAAATTGAATAGAGTGCCCTTGTCCTTTGGGAGCTTGCTATGTCAGTGGAGAAGGCAGTCAACAATGGAATGCTTAAGTTGAATCTTACAGTATTAGTAGAATTTTACTGAGAAGAAAAGGGGATACCCATTCAGGAAGAGAGAAACATATTTTTTTTTATTCTCAAATTTAGGAAGTGGGTCTGAGAGGCTATCATGATTCTCAGAACAACATTGAGCATGTGCATAGCCAATGTATCAAATTCCACTAGTAGGTAGGAATAAAAATAGAACTCATTCATGGAGTAACTACTAGTCTGTCTTTCTGAAACTTTGACGTGACAAAGGTGCCAGCACTTCTAAGTCCTTACGTGGGAATTTACATTTTATCCTCACAGTTTCATATGAAAGTGATATCACTAGGGTTTCTTCTCACACATGAAGATGTCGACTTACAACAAGGCCAAGTCAGAAGCAGAGCTGAGATTTGAACTTAAGCAGTCTGGCTTCAGCATCTACTCCTAGCCACCATGGACACTACCTCTCAATATGGCTTTCAAAAACAAACAAACAAACAAACAAACAAACAAACTTAAACCTTTAATTGATACATGTAGTTACTCTTAATGAGAATGTTCACTAGAAAAATTCTTCTTTCTCTCTTGGCACTGTTCCCCTTGGCTCTCAGTGGAGTGGCAGGGCACTCACTGGCAGCAGCACTATTTATAAGATTTTTACTAACACACCTATAGTTATAGGATCAATAACAATGAGAGTATCATAAGAAAACTACTGGAAAACAATATGTAGGAGTTCCACCATTTGCTATCATCTGGAGATTAAGTTAAGGAAGAAATTTTAAACCATGTCTAATTTCAAAACAAGAATAAGCTAGGACATTTAGCCTAAACATGTGAGAGCATAGTAACTGTTCTTAGAAATCTGAATACTTTTCTAGTGAAAAAGAAATTGACATTTTTGATGACATTCAATAAATTAGATCCAGGAACAATAAGTAGAAATTCTTTCTCTCACTTAATAAAGTTGTAATCGTAAAAACTACCCCAAAACTAGAGTAATTTCCTCAGGAAGTGTACCTGCTATCATATATTGGGTGACCAATGCATGAATGGAGCAATGGGTGACCAAAAGATCAAATACGGCTTTCAAATGTCTCTTACAGATAATCTTTAAGACACATTTATATTAGTTTTTATTATATTGAACCATATACAATAAAACATTGGCTAAATAAGATAGAGGTTTATTTCTTTCATTTAAAGATGTTTAGAGGCAGGCAGCCAGCTTGGGTCATGTATGACAGTTTCAACCATCAGAAACCCAGACTCCTTCTCTCTTTCTAATCCACTCTCTTTAAAGTTACCTCATGGTTCATCATGATTGCTGTAGCTCTTGCCCTTGCATCCACACAATGACAATCAGGAAGGAGAAAAGACAAAAGAAGTGTATCTTAGTGGAATCGGTTTCCTCTAGAGATCCTTCCTGGAAGTCACACTCAACATTTATTTTATTTGTCATAATTTAGTCACATGGCCACATGCTAGCTGTAGGAATCTGGGAAATAGACTCATTAATAACCCTAATAAATTTATGATTCTTTTACTTAGTAATATCAGGAGAATAAATATTGAGAAAGCAACTAGTAATGTCTATCATGCCCTTTAAACTAAAGATTCTCTTATTCAGCTTTCTTTTTTCTTTTCTCTTTCCTTTCATCTATTCACTCAAAACATACTAAGTTCTTACTTTGTGCCAAACACAATGCAAGGCATTAATGGAAAAGCACACAAGCACAAGTAAATCAGGATGCTCAGAGGTGTTTGATTTTGGGAAATTTTTAGTAATTCCACAAAATTCAAGAGGAACAGTATTTCCTCTCCTGGATTTTTGAGCAATCTCAATAGTCTCTATAATTTTAACTGCCACTAATGTATTAAGAGTTTCAAATAAATATCTCATGCTCTTCTGTTTTTTCTTTTGAGTTTCAGTCTCATTAAACTAATGACTTGCTGGATTTACCAGTTTAATCTGAATAGGCATCTCAACCACAACCTGATAAACAAAACAAAACAAATAAAAAAAAAAAAAAACGAAAAACAAAATTCTTTAACTTCAAGCCTGGATGAGCCAGGGTTCTATCAGGGAAGTAGAGTATATTTGTATCACAGTAACAAGATTTTAATGTAAAGAATTGGCTAAACTAAACTTAAAAAGCCAAAAGAAAACACTAAGAAACAGAGACAGTACCTGTGAGTAGCATTACCATCTAGGGCTGGGAAGTGAAGGAAAGCCAGGATTTCTCAGAATTTACAAGCTGGATCAAGAACTAATGCAGAGCAGGAGCCCAGGTCATTGACAGCAGACACTTGTGGCTTATTAGAATGATTCGTCATCATGGAAGTGGATCCCCGACCCGGGACTCTGACTTGGAGGAGAAAGAGCTGTCTTACTGGTGCTGGTGCCTTTCACGAGGTCCAAGGAGACTGCATTTGTACAGTCGTCCCTGCTTATCCACAGTTTCGCTTTCCACAGTTTCAGTGATCTGTGGTCAACTGGGGTCCAAAATATTAAATGGAAAAATCCAGAAATAAACAATTCATAAGTTTTCAGTTGTGTGCCGTTCCGAGTAGCGTAATGAATCTCGCGAGACCTGCTCTATCCCGCGCCAAACGTAACTCATTCCTTTGTCCAGCGTCTCCACGCTGTAGACGTTCTGTGCCTGTTAGTCACTTGGTACTGTCTTGGTCTCAGAATCACTGTCATGGTATTACAGCGCTTGTGTTCAAGTAATCCTTATTTTACTTAGTAATGTCTCATTCACCGCATGTCATCTCATCATGCGAGCATTTTACCATCTCGCATCACCACGAGAAGAAGGGTGAGTATAGTTACAAAACAATATTTTGAGACAGAGACCATATTCATGTAACATATTACAGTATATTATTATAATTGTACTATTTTATTATTAGTTATTGTTGTTAACCTCTTACTGTGCCTGATTTATAATTTAAATTTTATCATAGGTCTGTATGTAAAGGCAAAAAATACATACATATATATATAATATATATATTATATATATATAATGAATATATGATTTGGTACTGTTGACGATTTTAGGCATCTACTGGAGATCTTGGAATATATCCCCCTTGCATAAGGGAGGACTACTAAATATGCCAGAAAAAAAAAGCTGGAGATCGTAACTAGTGCCACAGCCAGGATGAAGGGCCTCCGCTAAAGTGTCCCTGACAGAAACAGCAAACAAGTCAGAAAGGGGCAATGCTTAGGTTTTTCTCTCTGCCTGCTTTTTATTTCTCTGGTCCCACTTGGAGCTAGCTGACAAAGGAGAATCAAAGTTTGCAGAGTACCAGCCCCAGCTCCATGAAGTAGAGCACAGAGGATCTAGTTAGAGCTGAGAGACAGCTTAATACCAATGCAGTCTGCCTGTTTGGCTAGTCAGCATGTATACAGACTTCTGTATACATACATATTGAACTTCCATACAATAGCAATCATATATTTTTGCTTTTGCTTAATTAAATGTAGCTGCCCTTTGTAAAATGAAGACATGTTCATCCTCTTCTCCAAAGTGGGAAACAAACAAACAAAAAATCTGTTCTTGAATGAATTAAAACCATCTTAATTTCTTCCTTATCTTTTACCCTTAATTTTCAATTCATCCTCAAGTCTCACTTTTTGATCTTTTTTCCCTCCATCTTGACCACTAGTGCCTTCACTCAGGTGTGCATCAGCTTTGATACAAGTTATTTCAATTTTTTTCAAATGAACCTCCCTTCTTCTGTTCTTTCTTTTATTAAGATTTTTATACCATGTGGCAGAATAATTTACATGCACTATAAATTAAGCTGGTCCTTTTTCTATTTGGACCCTAAACCATGCCCTTCTGCGTCCTTCAAAATAAGATCTAGACCTCTAGCGTGACCTTCAATGTTCTTCATTAGGTGACTGCTGGGATGTTTCTCAGATTTATTTTAATGACCTCAGGCCTCACACATGACTTGTGTGTCTTGCAACATTCCTCAAAATTCTTCCACTCAATCATATTTCACTCCTCCATGTCTTTGCTTATGCTCTCCTCTTTGTGTGGACAGTCTTTTCTGCCTTTCTTTACCTGGCTACTATTTTTTAAGATTTAGCTTAGGTAACAACTCCTTGAAGAGGCCTTTTTTAAAACCTTAAGCCACAAAATGCATTTTTTATGTCCTTTTCACATGTCTATCATTTTGCTTTCCTTATTATATAGTGATGTAATTTTAGGAGTCTTTATTTCCATTAGACTGTAAGTACTTTCAAAGCAGAAGTGGTATCTATTTTTGCTTTCATCTCTCTGGCAGGTAACACAAGACATGGCATAAAATACGTGCAGAAAGCACATGTTTATCTGTGCGTATGAAATTCAGTTCAACAGATCCTCAATTCAGGTGACTGTCTCCTTGAAAGTCACCTTACATTGTTCCCTTGTTAACTCATTTTTGAAAGCCAAATGGTTTGTTCCCTTTCCACCTATTGGATCAGAGGGTGTACCTCATCTTTCCCTGAAGTGCAGCATAACGGGGTTTGGCTTAGAAGTGATATATGAAGTTCAAACATTTAACCTTTACTTTGAGGAGGAAACAGAATGCTAATTAGTAAAGATATCCCCTGGGGCTCCAGCTGAATGTTCTTTGCCTTTAGAGAATGCTGGAGGTGCTGTCTAGAATCTATTCTAATGGAGCCAAAAACTACAGCTTTCCCGTTTTTCCCTCTCAGCCACAGTTTGAGTCCATTGTGCCTTTTTCAGCTATTGAATTTGACAGAAGGACACTTTACAGACAAACAGGAGGAAACATTTCTCAACGTATCATGTAGTACAGAGCAATGTGGCTACCGTTGGACCTCTGGACCAGGAACTAAACCTAGCTCTGCTCTAAAACTAGCCTTGGATTAATCTTTCTACTTTGCCAACCACCGTTGCCTCCCTTTTAGGTGAGAGAAATGGAATCTCTAAGGCTGGTGCCTGACCTTACATTCTTTGCTAGATGTGTGTAGTTTTAAAAATGTGTTTAATTTAAAGGTCCAGAAAGTCACATATTGTGAAGTCAAGTTCTAATTACTGAGTTTTTATGCTAAAATAAAGGTGGAAATAATACTGAATAATAAACCCTGGGGTTTATTAGGTTGCACAGTGTAGCACTGAGCTTTCTCTAAACAAACAAAAAATAATAATAATGCTGAGCTTGATAACATCCTGATAGTGCTCTACAGTTGTGTACTAGAATATTACTTTTTCTCTTGCCTCTGGAATAATGAGAGGCTGACATCATTAACTAATATGCTGAAGAGTCTATTGAAAAAAGACTATCTTTTTGATTTTTGCAATTTTCCTCCTTTGCAGATACATTTTCAGATGTGCTCAAAGACAATTATCTGTCACCTGCTAAGGGTTTTTAGGAGCAGAAGCCAGCCTCCATCCCCAAGCTTTCTTCTAAGCAAGTTTGTAGTCTCCTTAAAGGCCAGCTGGCTGACTTCACTTGCTTAGTTTCAAATTTTGACAATCACAAAGAGATTAATTATATTTCTATTTCTCCTTTCAAGTCTACAAAAAGCTTAATACAACAACACAATCCCATCTTTGATTAATATTCATGAAACCCTACAGATCACGGCAGGGAGGGGAGCAAAACTCTTTTTATTTAATATAAGAGGAAAAAAAGACAAACTTTCAAGTGTATTTCACAGGCATGAATAAATACTATTACGAATGTGAACTAAGGTTACTTCTATCACCTTTGAAATGAACTAAGGGAAGGAAATAGGCGGAATTGAAGCATGAAGAAAACTAAAGATCAGCTGCAAAGCTGTAATGGGGGTGGAGGAGCCAGAGATATTGGCTGGGATGTATTTGCTATTTCTAAATAATTTTTTTGGTTATACTATAACAACTCTAGGAATGTTCAAAATAGATCTGGAGAAATTATTTCATGATTATATATTGAATGTTTGTTTATTTATTTTGTAAATGTGCCCTGTATACATATCTTTTCTCTTCCCTTGTTTTGACTATTCCACAGTTTTAACATTTAAGATCTTCCTGTGCAAACTGTTTTCCCCCGTTTCTTTCTCTCTTTATTTTCTCCCAATTACACCTTCTTTTCCCCGTTTTTATTTCTCATATTTTACCAGCCACAATATAGAAGCATATTTTAAAGCACTTATTTAAAAAACTTTTATTTTATATATTTTAAAAGATAGACATCTGATAGTATGTATGTTAATTAAAATTGTAGAAATTAAGTAGTTAGTTCATATTGCTTTTTATTCTTTGTCAGTGACTACATAAAAGAGTTATCCCTATACAACACAAGAGAACTCATCTAGAATTCTATCCTTGCTAAGAAAATATCTTCTATGATCATTGAGCCTCACTACTGTTTCATAGATTACAGAAAAAAGAAATATAAATGTTTTATTATTGAGATGTTTTACCGTATTTGGATAATATTTGTTCTCATGAGTTCCTCTAATACTTGAAACTCTTTCACAAAAAAAAATATGTTGTTGCTTCTCTAAAAGGTCTTAAAGATTGATTCATGGCACTATAAAATATTGGAACTGAAAATAACCTTACAGTAATAAATTGATCAACTTAAAATGTAATTTTTATTTTATCAAATCTTTTTTCTAAAAATAATTAAAATGTTCATGTACATAAAAGAATATAAACATATTAATATATAAATAATAAAAAATATTCTAACACTCAGATTAAAAATTAAAACTTGCTAACACCGAAGTCTTTCACTTCCTACACCATCATATAATTATTATCCTAAATTCTTTCACCATATATTTTATATATACAGAAAATATGTATTATATATAAAATATACTATTACTATGCATAATATATAGAAATGTATATCAAATATATTATATATAAATTTATAAACTATATATGAACACATCCTTAAATAATATGTTGTCTAGTTTTATAAGATTTTAAACTTTATATAAGTAACATTTTAATCATGTATTCTTCTGGGACTTGCTTTTTTCACTCATTTTTTTATTCTTGGGGTTTAACTACTGAAGTTCATACATACTTATGTGTGTGTCTCTAGATCTTTGTTTGCTAAATAATATCCTAATATATAGGATATGGAACAATTTATTAATTCATCCTCTTGCTCATGGATATTTATTTTGTTTCTAATTGTTTACTATCATAAACAAGGCTGCTAAAATGTGTTTTGGTGTACAAGTGCAAGACATTATTCAAGATACATACCTAACAGTAAAATTTGGGACTCATAGAGTATGTGCATCTTCAAATTGTTTGTCTATAGTCTACAGAAGTTTAATTTTTGTTCTACAACTTTGTCAATAATTGATATTGCTAAATTTTAAAATTCTGGTCAGTCAGGTGAATAAAAATGGTTTCTTATTGTGGCATTTCCATTTTCACTTCCTTGATTACCAATAAAGTTTAAATAGCCATCCTATAACCAGTAAGTAGCACAGCTAAGATTCAAACCCATGTCTGGCTAGCTCTAATGTTCATGTATTTCTACTTTACTGTATTATCTATTATTCCTCTTAGTGATATATATAGAAAAACATTATTAAGCCTGAAAAATCTTTTTTTTAAAGAAGATAGTAAGCATTGAAATAAACATTCACATGTAACTATACATTTATATTCATACATATATATGCATGCATAAAGTTAGGGAAAGGAAACAAATATGAGTTGATTTTATATAAATATAAACTGCATAAGACTTGAAAATTATTTCACAGCAGTTGGGGAAACTGAAATGTGGCCTATGTAACTCCACTAATAGCAAGGCCACATGTAACAGGTATTATACTATATTTATATACCCTAACCAAGTTGCTCTGATCAGCCTAATTGATAGGCCTAGCACAGAAACAATTTTCTAGTTCTGAGATCCCAGTTTCCTTTTCTTCACTCTTATGTCTTTAATAAAATGATTAAATATATAAAATTGGTGTATAGTATATAGACACTTATATAGAGAGATATACCATGCCTTGCATTAATTTTGTAATAAAAAGACATAGGGTAACTCACATATTGCTTATGCCTATGAATATGCCTAATAGGCTTAGATGTTCTATATCTTAATACAGAATATTAGGAAAAATGTAAAAGTGGTTGGGGAAAATCTCACGTGTCTTGTGTCTCTCTATTAGTGTTTTCCAAGAAATAGGATCAATAGGATATGTGTGTGTGTGTGTGTGTGTGTGTGTGTGTGTAAATAAAAAGACAGAAATAGATAATAGACAATGTATAGATGATAGATAGATAGATAATAAAGAATTGGTTCATGTGATTTGGAGGCTGAAATGTTCCAAGGTCTATAGTTCAAAGGCCTGAGAATCAGAGAGGCTACTGGTGTAAATTCAAATTTAAGTCTGAAGGCAGGAAAAGACAATGTCCAAGCTCAAAGATCATCAGGCAGAAAGCCATTTTTCTCTTGCTCAGCCTTTTGTTCTCTTTGAGCCTTCAATGGAAAGATGAGGCCCAACCCCCACTGGGGAGTCAATCTACTTCACTTCATCAATTCAAATTTTAATCTCATCCAGAAACATCTTCACAAACATACACAATAATATTTAACTAAATATCTGGGTACCTTGTGGCCCAGTCAAGTCTGCATATGAAATTAACCGCCACAGTCTCTTTTCAAAAGAAAGTGTCATAGTTATAACTGGTTATAACAAGGTAACACTTGTGAAGCATAGCTGTTTAATGTGTGGAAATAAAATGAATGTAGTAGATAAATGTGCAGGCTCTTAAGCTAGACATCCTTGGTTCAAAGTCTGGCTCCATCTTAATCAGTGTGACCTCGAGTGACTTATTTAAATGCTCTGTTGCTTTATCTATAAAACTGACCTAATAATAGTGATAGCTTTGTGGGTTTATAAGGATTTTAATTAGTTAATTCATATCAAGTTCTTGAAAAAGTGCTTGACATGTTCTAAATGCTTAAAAAATCTTAATTATTTTTATTATTTATGCTAAAAACTGGGGAACAAGAATTTTTTTCCTATAGTCAGAGAGAAAGTAAAAGGAGCACAAGAGAACTGAATTTTCAAAAGTAAATTTTTTAAAACCACCTGTGATAATCTTATTGTCCCTATTACATTCTTTTAAAGAGTCTCAAAACATATATTCTGCATATTGTAATTGTAAATAAATTATTTATTTATTCTCAGACTATGTCATGGAGTGGATGTTTATATGTGTTGTAAAATGACATAAAATTATATTTACTTTGAAAGCCAATTTGGACTAATAGGGAAGGTTCATTTAAATTAGTAAGAAATCTGGAATACTTTCAGCAACATCATTTACATTACGTTTATTTAACTTACTTCACATGCTTGAAAGTGATGAAGTATAGCTTAGTAAATAGCCCTTGGGGATCATCTTTAAAGACTAAATAAGAACATTTATTTTACATATAATTTGGTGTATATTTTAAATATAATTAAGGTAGATGCATAAACAGTGTTTGATTTCTTAAATATATTAAAAATTCTTCCTAAAATCTCCATCATGTTGTTAATCTTTGAAATAGGTTTTGCTGAGCAAAGGTAAATGCAAGACTGATATTTATCAGAATTGTCACAAATACTGAATCAAGCTTGACTTAATGAGATGAAAATCTATTTGTGTAGTCCCCACCATGTCCTAAATATTTTAAACCCTAGATAAAATTCAGGGTCTCTAGCTCCCTTGAGTTCCAGGTTTCTGGACTTCAATATTTACAATGTGTTTTTATGGAAAATTTTACATAATTTGTTTAGAAGAGGTAATTAATTCTTATCATCTAGAATGTCCAAGTTTAGAGATCCAGGAACTGAGAGTGTGGAACTGCGCTTCCAGTTTTGATTTCTTTGGGAATCCTCAAAGGAGTAGCAATGAATGGCTAAGGCAACTAAGCACTAAACTTTGTATACCAGTTACTGTGCTAGAGGTTTCAATGTTATTTTATAATTATTACAATATCCCTCTGATAATGTCACTATTATCAACTCCATTTAACTGATGAGGAAATTAAGACATTGAATGGTCATATTAACTGTAAATCCTGAACACAGGATTTAAATTCATGTCTGTCTGACTCCAAAGCTCTTTCAACATTGTACCATCTCTATACCATTTCAGTTTTGATCAGCTACTGCACCCTCTACAACTGTGTACAGCAAATTTTGTATGATAAACCTCAACTCTATTGTTAGGAACTGAATATTTGTGCTCCCCCAATATACATGTTGAAGCTCTAACCCCCAATGTGATGAAATTAGGAGGTGTAGGCTTTGGGAGGAGTTAGGTTTACAGGAAGTCATGGAATTATTGCTCTTAGAGGGAGAGAAAGAGATCAGAGCTCTCTCTCCACCATATGAGGATACAGTGAGAGGATGGCCATTGGCGTGCTAGGAACCAAATATGCTGGTACCTTGTTATTGGATTTTCTAGTTTGTAGAACTGTGATAAACAAATTATTGTTTAAGCCCCAGTTTGTGGTGTTTTGTTATAGAAGCCTGAGTTGACTAAAATATTCATCCTCCCAGAAATTTTCTTATTGTTGTAAAATAATTAGTTTCCAGAAAAGTTTCTTTCTGATATTACCTCTTTCTGTGAAGTATCCTATATCCTTGGTTATAGATACTCAGCCTTTCTCTTCTGATCCATAATGAGAAATATAATTTGCTGTTATCATTGGCAGTTGCTTACTCTAGCCCTGATACTCAGTAGAGTATCAATAGTGGCAAGACCTCCCCTCAAGAAGATGCTCATATCAGAACTGCCAGGGGAAGGGTGACATATGCAGCTTTCTAGGCAATTATAAAGTTCCATTTGTTGAAGTATAGAACTTAACACCTTGCTACACTCAAATTCTAGCAGTTTAGTAATCTGGACCAACCCTGTGTTCCTTCTTCTGTAGACTCAGAATTGCTTATACAAAGAAAGTCACAGGAATATTTGCCGAACATTTCTGAATGCATTATTTTAAAAACTCTGCTTAATATTTGTATTTGTTTCACTGTTTTGTATTATTTTTCAGAGTCTTAATTTTTTAACCTATAAGATGAAGGAAACAGTACCTATGTTACAAGGTTGTGATGAATAGCAAATGAAACAATATATATAAAGTGCCTACTGCAGTGCCCAGCATGTAGTAAAATGTCATACAGGTAATCCTCTCTTCTCATCTTCCCCACTCTCCCTACAACAAAATTCATATTTAAAATTTTTGTTTGCAATTTCCCACTCCTAATCTTTAGGTCTGTCCAAACAGAAATTATGTTACTTACATGTGACATATTTTCTTCCTTGAAGATGAGCTTGGGCTGTCCAGCTTGGGGAGCTCACCTGAAATCTAGAACATGGTGGCAAGTCTACCACAGTCGGTGAAAAACTGTTACCATTGGCAGCAGAAACCAGTGGACTTTCGTGAAGGGGCAGATGAAGACCATTGACAGACAAAACTGTAGATCACTCATTATGGTAAAGTAAGTCTTGCAACATGACATTGTGTTAAGTATTTTGCATATTATTTTATTTAATTTTTACAATGATCTTAAGGGGGAAATATTAGTATACCCATGTTAAGATAGGAATATTGAGGCTTAAAGTGAATTAATTAATTGGGTAGGTGGAATAAGTAGATGTAAGCCCAGACTGTCTTGCAAAGACTATGGTTTTCCTGTCTAAGCTACACTGGGCATTGTGCACCTTTGCTGTCCAATTCCGTCTCTCCACCATAGGTGCTAAACCACTTAACGCCTTCATGATATTCTAATCTATCCATAAATACAAACTTCAAAGCATTGTCTGCATGCTTTTCTGCTGGTTCTTTAGCTTCTGAATTTTCTCTCTTCTCTGCTCCCATCTAAGTGTTTTCTGCTATGGGCTTCATTCTTCTTTGGGGGTTTAGTATGTCCATGTATTGAAATTCCAGAATAACACATTTGTATTTTAATAAGAGACATTTATCTTCTAAGGTTTAATGTAAGCCCCAGTGGGTAACTTCAGGCATGGGGATTTTACACACTGTGCAAGCTCATGATGTTAAAACTTATCCCCCTCACAGACTTCTACTCTTCCTATATGTAGAAGAGCTTTGCCTGCAGAAATCATGTCTATCTCCTAACACACAGTGCTCCCAAGGATTTCATGCTTTTAACATAAAAAATTTGCATCTTTTGAGACAAACTCTGCTAGGCAATCATTCTTATAGAAAAGATGGTGTTAGTATTATAAAACATACTCCTTTCAAGTCAATATGATAAACACTCAATTCTTTCTTCATTTGCAAACCAGTATTTTGGATGATATTTTCTGAAGACTAAGTTTGGTAAATTTTCTAGGACCTAATTTCGAGGATCTTATGCCCTTTTTGTTTCCTGAAAAATATACCACAGGTCCTTTATTGCTCTTCTATAATAATCAGATATTTTCTAGGTTTCTTTTATGCCTCAATTTAATAACTGGAATTTTTTTAACTGATCAATGTTTAGGTATGCTTAGTATATTGCAGCATTACAGTAAATATATTTTATAATCACTACTGGTTATGTGATCTAAAATATACTATTATCTTCAGCATCAGCATTTTTTCACTGTTATAAATTAATTTTCCATGGGAATTGCATAGACTAACACTCTATAAGGCATAAAGCATGACACGATATTGATAAAAACTGTTCAAAATATTTTTATGCCTTCGAGAAATTGACCCTTTTTTAAAAAATAGGAAAGCAAGTTGAATATTTGTTAAATGTTAAAACATGTAAAGAAGTTTGTTATACATATGTCTGTGACTAAGTTGGTATTTTCGTTAAGTTTTAGTCTTGCTGGTGCAAAAGGTATTAGATTTTCTTTTCTTAATTAACATAAACTTCTATAGAAGAACTGTAGAGAGAAAACAGGATGCTGGCTTTGAAGTCAAATAGGCAAGTGTTGATTTACATGAAATAAAGTCTCTGTAGTAGTGCCTGGCCCAGATACTTTTGGATTCTTTTATTGACTCTGAGAACCTCAATTCCAGGTTCTGTTTGCTGTGCTGGTAATTGTTGACATGTCAGCCACCTATGTGATATGCACAAATGCAGACAGAGAAGAGCCTGTGAAATTAAATGTCCCTTCCCTCCTCTGCCTCATAGTGAGTGTACAAAAACCCAGATCTTTTGATTATAGGCAGAACAAATAATCATGGGCTATGACACTAGGCTTCAGTGTGCTACCCACCTCTCCAGCCAGTCAGATTGCAGTCTGACTTGGCTTCTTCTTGTTCCCAATCCCATTTCCTCCCTCCATTAATGATTTCTCCTGGCAGTACTTTAATATCTTACTTGCAAATGAATCCTTGACTAAGGGTCTACTTTTGAAAGAAACTTACTGAAGAAACAGACGTGCAGGCACACACACACACACACACACACACACACACAGACATACATATATATTTGATCAAATTCTTTTGCCAAATCCAAAATATGTCCTGGATCTTTCCATAGGTAATGAACAGGACTTCTGATTCAAATGGCAGCCTGAGTTCATGTGTCTGGCTGCTTGTGGTGATTTTGTGGTGTGCAACTTGGCTAGGCTAAACTGCATTTCCCCAAAATCCCTGCCCTGTATTTTTCTAGTTAGAATGAATAAAGGCCTTGAGAGATTTAAAGGGCAGAAAAAAAGACATTTTTTAGTTCATACATGTCACCGATCAGTGACTCACCTTTGTGGTGGAAGGCAGCCTCTGGGCCAGCAAGTGCTCTGTTTTCTTCTTGGATCCTCCATTAGCTTCTCTGACTCCTGGATCAAGTATGTATGTTTAGCTCCATGAAGAAGTGCTCCTGCTTCTGCAGGATTTTCATACCACAAAGGCAACAGGAACTAACTCAGGTTTCAATTCCTTCTCACACGCTCCAGTTTATTCTGGTGGGTTTTCTCTTGATCTTCAACACTTAATATCCATCTTCCATTTCTGACTATCTACCCGACACACTTCAAGCTCCAAGATTAGATATAAAGACAACAGCATTACAGAGATTGCTTAATTGTCTCTCATAATTAATGTAAGCTCAAATTCTTGTAACAAAACTCAAGTGTGTGTATATATATATATGTGTACACATATATATACACATACGAATACGTATATATAAATACATATATATATACATATACATATATATACACACACACACACACATATATATATATATATATATATATATATATATATATTTACACACACACACATAGAATTTCATATTATTAAGAGCCAGTCAATAGTTTCTCATCTAGGTAAAGGAAGTGGACTCAGAATTTTGGAAAATAAAAAAAAAAGCTACATAGCAACTTGGACTACTTTGGTAAAACACTGGAAATCTTATTTTAAAACATCAGATCAATAATGAGAAAAATGAGAGGGAAAACTTGAATTTTCAAAATCTCGAGTTATCCTGTGCAAAGTGTAGGAGAAAACAAAGTGAGTGCATTAAAGAATTACATTCAATCTGTTGGAAGAGTGAGGCTCCATCTCTGTCCCCCCAGTCATTTTAGCTGCTGCGCTTGTCTCTCTTTCAGGAAATATGTCAGATATCCTTGTGAAGAGCTCCTGATAATGGTGATGGAGCCTGTAAGAGAAGTGGAGCTAATTCCAACACTCTCATTGGCAATGTAGAGAGAAAAAAGACATGGTAGCTATGTCTAGGCTTGCAGCCCAGTATGCTTACTGCCCCTGGAGTAAGGACTATCATAATTTAGTAATTTTTGTCTGACTCAGCCAGTCCCACTTCTTCTCTACGGAGAAACCTACCTATCCCAGTTCAGCCTTCTTATTTAAGGGAGAACTCCAGAAAGGATATGAATCAGAAAAGGAGACTCGTGCCATATTCTAAACTACTCAGTAAAATGCTTTATTTATAAAGAGAAATATACAATAAAAACTCATCAGAGAAATTCTAAGACTTATTCCAAAGGGAACAAAACTGATTTAGAGTGCAGAAGAAAACATAAAAATTCTAGTTGATTTTCTCAGAAAAGAATGAAAAGACATAACATTTTTTACATGAAAAGAAGTAATTAGGAAATGCAAAAAGAGTTCTTGAAAATAAAATATATATATATATATATATGTGTGTATATATATACACATATGTGTGTATATATATATATTCTAAAAATAAACTACTTAGGTGGCTGTTGAACTAAATAAAGGTTTAAAAAGAGACATGAATATTTGCAAATAGCACAAAAATGTGAAATAAAGAGTAATGAGGAGAAATTTTCTTACCGAATTAAAAATAACAAATATAAAGCAATTGTTAACAAATATTCTAATAGAATATTGGCATTAGAGTGGATAATTTATCAGAAATATATCTCTGTATATGCATGCACACGTGTGTGTGTACATATGTGGGAACTTAACGTGTTGTAAGTGACATTTCCAATCAGTGAGAAAATGATAGTCTATTCAGTAAATGGTATTATAATAATCATCTAGCTATATGGAAGAAAACAAATCTAAGTGTCTACCTCATATAATAAAATAAATTCTAGCTTTATTGTTTAATTATAATTTTAAATAAAATATGTTTAAGAAAAATTCTATGTAAATAACCTTGGTTGGAAAACACATTTCTATACAACATAGGAGACTCAGCCATCATATACAAAATATAGACATATTTAATCTCCAACATATTTTTGGAGTAGGGAAAGACACATATTCAGAGTAAACAGAAAAATAACATAAGCAATTTTCAATACATCAAGTGGCTAAGAATTAATAATAAAAGGAGCTCCTATAATTTTATCAGAGAGCAACAAACAGCCCATAAAAAAGTATAAAAAGAACATGATTAGGCAATTCACAGAAGATAGAATCAAAATGGCCAATAAATATATAAAAATATGTTTAGCTTCACTAATATGACACTAAAAAAACACACACTACAAAAACAAATAAAATTTCACTCTGTTTCAATCATCACATTGACAACTATAAGGAGAGATTGTATATCTAGTTCTGACAAGGATGCTGGAGAAATGCCTATGAGAATGGATGTTTTAATCAGTTTAAATTTTATTAAATAAATCCTATAATAGCTGTTTAAATTAGCATTGCTAGTTGTTATTATTTTATAATGTTAAATGATAAAAAAGGGTGCATCAGTAAACACAAAAAGCTATTCAACTTCTTTTTGATTATATAAAACAGATAAATGTAACAAATATTACTTTATGCCCAACAAATGGAAATTAACTATGACAATGCCAAGATTTGGTAAATTGAGGGAACCTGGAACTATTTCGGTAAAAAGAGGGTACCTGCTTATGTGGTCAATTTAGTGTTATGTAGCAAAATAACAGATACCCACTACAGTCTAGCAATTTCACCTCTAGGAACATACTGTATAAAATATTTGTTTTGTGTACAGAAGCACAGGTACAAAGATGGCACTGCTGCTTTGTTAGTAATCTATATTGCCATAAATAGGTGAATCAATATACTTTGATATATAATCAAATACTATGTAGAGCCACTAAAACAAGCTAAAGTGAATGTGAGTAGGTGTGTGTGAATAGATTTCAAAAATAAATGTTGAGTAAAAATACAATTTAACAAACAATATGTTTTAAAAAACACAAAACAACCCAACATATTTTTATGGCTATATATGTATGTAGGAGCGGTTTGGCGTGTGTATGTTTAATTAGCTCTTGAAATACTGTGAGAACTTAAACAGAAACAATTTACACCAGATAAATGACAGTAGTTGTCTAGGTAATAGGACTGGCTCAGATACCAACAATATCTTTAACACTATTTCTTTAAAACATAAAAATAATCCAAAATTTTAATGTTTTTAAATTATGCAAGGCCTATTTTGGTGAAAAAATGTCCTTTCACAAATTTTATGTGCATGTAGTGCAAAGGAGACTGTGGAAAAGTATACATCTAATCATTAATGCCCTGGGTTGGGAGAAGAGTGTTGAGATGAATGGAGAAAGAAAAAAATTATAATTTTTGTATATTTGTATATATATTGTTTTATGAGTTGCAAAAAAACCTGACTAGTAATTAAAGAATTTAATATAGAAAATTTGATTAAAAATGAGCAAATAGAATAAATAGGTAATTCACAATAGAAACAGTATAAGATGACATTTGAAAAAGAATCTCAATTCTCATAGTTACAAAAATCGAATTCAAACAAGAATGAAGTACTCCCCTCTTCACCTTTCTGCCTTCAACTGATTGAAGAAGTTTAAAAGGGTATGATAAAAAGGCACTGTATATAAGAATGTAAATAGGTGTAACCTTTCTTGAGGTATATATCTGACAATATATATCAAAAGATTTTGGGGAGAGCATTTGGAAAGCCCTAAAAATTTATTTATGGGTATATTACTGACAAATAAATACATGTTTAAAAATGAAAACAATCTTAATACTTATTAAAGGGAAATGAAAAATAAATTATGGTGTATCAAAGCAAAGATATGACATATAGTTATTAAAACTACAATGTATATAACAATGTCTTTATGAGAATGACAATGTTACACTGCTAAGTGAAAAATAAAATGCATGATTGCTTACATTAATAAAAGTTTTATAATCAAAATCTTAACTCTAAAATGTGAGTTATGGATTATATTTATTTTAGTGTATGTACTTTTTAAAATGTTTTCCATTTTTTTTTTGCAATGAAAATAAATTTCTTTTACTATTAGAAGATTGTATTGTAAGTCCAAGTTCAATGAGAAATGCAAATATCTATCCATAATAAAATGGACATAATTAAAGATCAAGATAGTGATATGAAAGATAAATTCAGGAAAATCTTTTAGATTTAGAGAAAAAAAGAGAAAATATGAGAGAAATGTAAGCAAATATGCAAGATACAACTAGGATGGTAAACTTTTATCTGAGAACTGCAGGAGGATAGACATAATGGAAAGAAGAACAAATAAAAATGCCAGAATTTTTTTCTTGAATGAAAGAAAGAATAGAAATTCAGATTGAAAGTCTCTACCAAGTATAGTGAAATTTATTTATGACTAGACATATACTAGTGAATTGTCATAACTACAAGATAGTTAAACTTCAAGAGTAAAATTATAAGGTCCCATGGTTTCTTCTTCAAGTTAAGAAAGAGCAAATTGAAAACATGTTCTTATCTCTACTTCTTCCTAAAACTCCTTAAATAATAGTAAAATGATGAAAAGCCCAAAGAGAAGAGGCCAGGGAAAAAATATTTGAAGCAGAGAGATAAATAGTGACTGATATATAAGGTAGGATAATGCTGAAACTTAATCTTGCAGTTGGGGTACTGCAAGGAAACAAGAAAATGATATGAATAGTAGCAGTAGTAATAAATACAAATAGAAACAATTAATATCCTGTGAAATTTGAAAACACATTCACAAAACAAAAAGAAATAGCACATGCTTAAAAGAAAATTTTAAAAATTCTTAAAATTAAATCTATAATAGCAGAAATAAAAAATACAATCAAAACCATTGGGAAGTAAAGCTCTTATAATCTCCTAGACATACAAAATAGAATACATAAAAAAATTAGAGTTTCAAGCTATGAAGACCATAATCAAATAATAAGGGTTTCAGATACAGAGAAGAGAGAAAATGAAAGGAGGAAGTTATCAAAGACAAAAATTTAATAATATATCTCAGAATTGAAAAACCCACAATATAAAAACTTCTAAACACCAACCCACTGCCATATATATACACTAAACAGTTCTTATTTTAAAAAAGAAGCCAGAATCTGAATGGTAATAGAATTCTTGCCAACAACATCACATCTTGGAAGATAATGAAGTATCTTTGAAATTCTTAGGAAAATATTACCCACTTAATAAAAGTAATTTAAATGTGATGTGAAAATAAAGATATTTCAAGTATTTAATTTGTCAAAAAATCTACTTTTCATATATCCTTTTATAAGAACTATTGGATATCATTCTATACTATGAACAGTAAACCAAGAAAGATGAAACACAAGATTTGAGAAAGAGAAATGCTAATAAAGAGGAGAGAGAAAAGATTTCCTAGGACACTGGTAAAAGAAGATCCCAGAATGACAGCTATATAGCCACTGAAAAATGTATATTAGGTATATCACTAAACAATCCAAATGATGAAGAAAGTATTGAATAAGGTAGAGTGGAGAAAGTTATACAATAAATAAAATAACAATCATATAATACCACACAGCTAGCTGTGGATAATATTTAAATCACTGATAGTAATAAAAATATTAAATTTGGAGTTAACTAATTGGTGTTTTTTATCTACATAGAAAGCACGGGAATATTGTGTCTATGCATGTATACTATTTTAGAAAATTGTGAGAGCAAAATTCTGTATTTTCCATATAAGGAACTCAGTGAATATAATGTATAGATCTTACCAACACGTAAATGCAGAATAAGCATCAAATTTCAGGAAGAAACTTACTAAAAAACGTGTAATGTGAAGGGAAAAATCTTGGGCTGATTAAAAGATAGGTCACATAATAAATTTTTTGTTATAAGCTTAAAATTTTTGTTATAAATTTTTTGTCTAAGTTTTGTTATATTTAATCATCTACAATTTATTTGATAGAATACAAAGTAAATTTTTGGTGCAGCTGCTGTGGAAAACAATATGGTGGTTACTCAAGAAAATAAAATTGTTACATGTAATATAGCAAATCCACTGCTGGGTATATACCCTAGTAACTGAAAGCAGAGACTCAAATAGATATTTGTAAACAGATATTTGTAAATGCTCATAGCAGTATTATTCACAATAGCCAAAATGTGAAAACAACCCAAATGTCTACTAAAGGGTGAATAAATAGACAAACTATGGTCTCTTCATGCAATAGAATACTATTCAGTAACAAAAGGAACAAAATTGTGACACATACTATTACATGGATGACCCTTGAAAAAAACATGGTAAATGCAAAAAGCCAGAAACAAAGGGACACATAGTGTATGATTCCATTTATATGAGGTTCCTAGAACAGTCAAGTTCATAGAGATAGGAAATAGAATAGTGTTTTTCAGGTGCTGAAGGGATGAAGGAATGGGGAATTATTGTTAAGGGGTATAGAGTTTCAGTTTCGGATGATGAAAAAATTTTGGAGATGGTTGGTAGGGACGGTTGCACAACCATGTGAATATACTTAATGCCATTGAATTGTATACTTAAAAATAGTTAAAATGGTAAATTTTGTATTATGTATATTATATTACAACAAATAAAAGTAAATTTAATCCCTCTTGTCCTTTCCTCTCTTTTTCCCTCCTGTGTTAGCTTCTTATTGCTACTGTAACAAATTACCAAAAATGTAGTGGCTTAAAATAACATGAATTTATCATCTTATAGTTCTGAAAGACAGGGCTAAATCAAAGTGTTGGCAGGGCTGAAGTCTGTATTCCTTTTTTAAAGTCTCTTGAGGAAAATCTGTTTCTTTGCCTTTTCCAACTTCTAGAGGCCATCCGCATTCCTTGGCTTGTAGTTCCTTCCTCCATCTTTTAAAACAGCAATGTTGCATCTCTCTCACTATCCTCCTGTAGATACTTCTGCTGGCTCTGATATCAGCTGGGAAAATTTCTCTGCTTTTAAGGACTCATGTGATTAGATTAGATCCACAGGATAATTCAGGCTTCTCTGTTCATCACAAGGTCCTTAATCGTAATCACATCTGCAAAGTCTCTTTTGCCATGTATGGAAACATATTCCCACATTCCAGAGATTATGATGTAGACATTTGTGCAGTGCCATCATAACTCCTCTCCCTGAACTATTCAGTATCAAAGCTGTTTTCTCTGAGTCAGGGAGGTATCATCAGTGAAGGCAGCCATGGTGGACCAGAAGGTATGTCAGAGCCTGTGTGGGGTGAGGAAGACATTTCTTTTAAAAGAGACTAGGAGCCTGAGCTGCAGGGTGTAGCGGGGTAAGAATATCCCCACAGAAAGAGCACAGAGAATATGAGATGTCTGGAGCCCAAGAAAAATGAGGCGGTAAGCAGAGCGATTGATTGCCAAGGGAAATAGTGGCTCTGTAAGGAGGTTGGGAACCTGAGTGGAATGAGGCTGACATGGGATAGAGGGCGTGACTTGGAGGGCTGCATGTCAACCTGAGAGAGGGAGGAGGGATCACCAATGGGGAGGGGGTAGTGCGAAGCAGGGAGGGTATGGAGCCTAAAGAGAATGACAAGGATTTATGGATCTTGACAGTAGCCCTGAGAAGGTGTCGGAGTTCAGAAGATGTAAAGAGACATCTTGGAAGGTAGGAATGGTTGCTGTGGCTACTGGAGATTGTTTACATATAAGGAGATACATCAAATATATTAAGGATAAGGAGACCCAGATTTTTCATAATGGAATAAGGGAGTTACAAATCTGGAAAAGGAAAAAACTGAAATGGACCTGTGATACTAGGTAGGAATTAGAAGTATCAGTATGAACTCATGGTATTCAGTGTATACATAGCTATAGGACTAACTATAGGTGAAAAATGTGTATACACACAGTACATGCTCACATCTAATATACATGCATATACATATAACAGTAAGCATACATAACAATAAGTATACCTAACAAATAGATTGTGTTATTTAAGTGACATTCTCTAATAAATAGATCTAGTACTCCTTGGGAAAATTGGCTAATTTAAAGCATTGTACAGAGAACATATGGGATGAGCTTGTATCATCTTGTTGTGCCAGAAAATATGCTCAAAAAATGATAGGAATATTTCAACAGGGCACAAACATAGCTTGAAGAGGCTCTCACTGGTCAAATTAGGACAATTAAGTATCAAAATAAAAAGTAATTATAATAGATAACACATTGATTAAAATAGAAAATCACGCATTCTTGATAAAATTTTTAAGATGAAAAAATTAAAAGTTTTATTACAAGCAGAAAATTTATTCTCAAAGTACCTCCCCCCAAATACTTATTGTTTGCAAAATACAGTGGAGAAGTGTTGCAGAAAATACCTTTATCAAGTAATCAAACTAAATATCAGGAATGAAACAAATATGAAATTTAAACTTAATCCTTCTTTTGGCAAAACTTAAATGGGTTCTATGGATTAGATAGTAGTGCTGTATTAATGTTAATTTTCTAATTTTCATGCTTGTATTGTGGTTATATGGGATAATATATTTTTTGTAAGAATTATACACCATAGTGTTTTGGGGTGATGGGGCATCAGGGTTGATTGGAGGGACCCAGATATAAATCAATGCCATTATTATACATGATATGGTTTTATTATCAATATAAACATTATAGTAAATGATCTTGAAATAATCATGTTATACTCCAGGAGAGATTTTTCATTCTCTTTTATTTCCATTTTATTGGTTACTGTAATAAATTAACCAGAACTGTTCAACCTTATTATCAGCAGATGGTGTCAACTTTTTTTTTTCTTTTTTCTTTTTTCTTTTTTCGATGCTTGCCCAAACCCCCATTCAATAAGCTACTGGTCAGAAATTGAATCTCTTGGAAGCAACATCAGAAGAATCATCTGGACTATATCAGGTTCTCCTGACTCAGCTACTACTGAATGAAGTAGGCTCATGGGTTCAGGCTCCCCAGTATAAGCTAATATCATCATCATGAGTAGACACTTCTCAATCTGTACCAGTAGCCGAGCCAGGTTTCCAGGGTTTCACGAAGCAGATGATTTCATGAAATGAGAACTTTGATCCAAGTTCTGGTCAAACAGGAATTAATAAATGAAACTGATTTAAAAATGTATAAGGAAATAATTATTTTATATTATATTTTCAACACTTTCTATAAACCTGATATTGTTTCAGAAAAATTATAACCATCTTATAAAGTCATGAAAATTTTTGTATATCAATTTCATATAAAAATTTCTCCTCTCCAGATTATCACTATCCAATATGAAATTTGCCAATATGAAAAAGAAAGATTCCCCTGACTTGTTTGTGAATTCACATTGCAAAACTGATTAAACACATAAACATTCATGATTAAAACTATTTGGAAATATTGATTCTCCATTGGGAAAATTTATTTAAAAGAAAATTAGTTGTAAAGAAAAGGGAGTTGGACTGCATTATACTTTTCATCAGAGCACCTAATATTTTATATTTATAATGATATTAATGATTGATGTTAGTAGCTTTTAGAGAGTATATTTAAGGGTAGGAGGTGTGAATGGATGTATTTACTTCTCATTTTATGCCTTTAATTACTTTTTTGCAGTTATTTTTACAATATGGGTGTAAGCTTTGTGAAATTTAAAAGATAAATTATTTTAAAATACAATGTGGTATGCTAACAATATTGGAAAAGAATATAGTAGATCTATTCGTGTGGACCTGGAAAGATATTCCCAATATATCATTGAATGACAGAGGTAAATTGCAGTCTCAATTGTGTTTTTAAAAGTTTCCAATATAGATATGCACATGCACAAATATCAATATGTGTATGTGTGTGATTAAATGAAGAGAAAGTGTTGCAAGGATACATGTTAGGCTGCTGAAAATGGCTGACTTTACGGAGAAATGCGAGAAAAGTAGGGGGAAATGGTACATTTATTTTTACTTCTGTGGTATTTGGATATTTTCACAAGGTTCATGTATTAAATGCATGATAATGATAAGTTAAATTTTTTAAAAAATGAAAGAAGAATGGCAAGAGATTTACTCAATTGGAAGAAAATGATTTGAGACAATAACCAGTGAAAGTTTCAGCTCAATCACATGCTATCAAGGGCTGTGATGCTAGTTAACTCTCAGTAAGATTGCAAGGAAAGTGGAGTGGAGGTGGCTAGAATGGGGAAGTGAAAAAGTAGGCAGATATTTTAAAGTTCAGTATTTCATTCCACTTTTCTTCACTCTGGCTTTTTATACAATAAGGAATTATTGCTCCCAATGGAATAATAGATTCATACTTTACCCCCAATGCTTTGCCAAATACTTAATCTTTACCTCTGCTCTGCTCAGCTACCTTTGATCTTTGGAGAAATAGAAAAGCCCATGATGTACATAAATTAGTTCTAGAGCTCCCTCCCAGGGAATTTTGGAGCCCAGTTAAGAATGAAATTCCCTAAAATTATAGACCTAAATAAGCTGGGCAGGTTGTTATGTTCGTTTCCATAGAAACCAGTGAGCGCTTCCTCCTGACCACTTCTCCTCATTTCTACTCCCCAGACACACATGCTCACTAATGAATTTCACACTGGGTACTTTTCCTGAACAAGGTGGTATTTTTCCACAAAAAGAACTATTGAAGCTTTTTTACTTTTCCTGAACGCAGTAATATTAGCAAGTCACAGATCACCTAAGTCAATTAAATGGGAATTTAGCTAAAATTTCTGCTAGCGTTTTGATGCATCTGTTTTAATGAGGAGAACTTAAGGCCGTAGGGGGCATTTATTACACATTTGACAGCCAAGGCAGGGTCCAGCCTCTGCAGTCTTGTGTGCATTCCCATTGTGGGCTGATAACACTTAAGATAGTCAGATTTCAAACAGTAATTAGGGATTTTTCTAATGCCATATAAATGGACATTAAAAATGCAATTTCTCAAATCTCAGGCAGAATTCAATGTATACCCCCAGGGCCAGGTTTAAGAGAAGGTAGATGAGAGGGGCGGTGATGCAGTAACAGCAGTGGGCATTTATTAAATAATTCAGTGTGTTAAGAACTTTTCTAAGGATATACACAAATTGAAATCTCACACATGCCTGTGAGGCAGAAGTCATTATGATTCCCTTTTGTAAATGAGAAAACTTGGGCACAGAGAGGTTCTCTTCTAAGTCCACCTTTCACTTCTTCTATAGTCATAATTTTAGTCCCTGAGTTTTTATGAAAATATTCTCTAAATGTCAAGTCAGAGTTATAAGCTCTCATAATTAAAACAACTGTGCAATAATGTGGTTTCTATTTGATATGATTATATAGAGGAAGTTGAAAAGACAGAGAATTTATCAATACTGAATTTAGGTTTGCATACCTCACTAGATTAATGTATGGTATGATTTCTAGAAAACTGAAATTCCTTCAGTGTGTGTATGTGTGTGTATGTGTGTGCATGCATGTGTCAGTCTGTGGAAGAGATGTTTCTAAAGGCAAACTGACATATACTCTATAGCTATAGAAGACCAACACTATCTGTATTAGCTTCTTGGGTGGCATAAACATAAACAGGGAAGTGGTCCAAGATTGAAGTAGTAGAGCAATAGTGATAAAGACTTTTCTCTGAATATGATGTAGAGACTCTTACTTCCTATATAGCGTGGATAAGTTCATAGTGCAAACTGAAGATTGTTAATTTATGCCATGTTGCCTGTGAGCTAACACTGAGTTTGATTCCAGCTCTGCTACTCTTACATGTAATTTGGGCAAGTTAGTGAATTTCCATCTACTTCAGTGTTTTTTCATGCAAAAGAGAGGTACTAATAGTAGCTAATGTATAAGGTTTTTAAGGAGATTAGAGGACTTGGTATTTGAAAATAAGGTGAAGAGTACCTGATTGCATTATTATTATAATTAATATCCCTACTATATTTTTTCTAGAAACAAAAGAAGTAACTCAGTCTACACACAGATAGATACTTTCTTGGGATCTTAAGGAAAATTTTATTTTTTAGTAAGTTCATTCTTCTTGCCCACATTCTTTCACGTTGTATATTAGTCAGGCTTCTTTGACATAATGTTCTGAAAGTGTATGAATGTGTTTATTTGCAGGGTTTAAAGAAGTGCTTATTTTCCATAGTGGGTAAAAAAAATCTAAATTTTAATATGTACCATTATGCTGTTTGCAAATGTGACAGCTCTGGATACTTAGCACACTGCAAGACCTTGCTGTGACATTAAAATCATAATGGCCATAATTATTCTAATTAGTACTTTTATTTGTGGTTTGTTTCCAGAACAAACTTTTCCTAGGATAACATTAGTTACTACCCTTGACTCTTGTTCATGTTGACCAAGGGACTGATCTCTCACAGACTTATAATTTATAAGCAAGATGCAGAGCTCAAGAAAAAAAATAGGAGAGGAGAAAAGTTGGAGGGGAGTGAGAAGGAATGCCAAAAGCTAATACTGATAAACTGATAATCCATAGGAGTTTTTCATTAATAACTTGCACGCTCCATCTTCATTTAGATGTTTAAATAGTCTCATGGTAAAATGTTTGCCATCAACCTCAGGTGGTCCAACACAATTCTAAGTATTGTTAGTATCCAGGACACCTCTAAATTGATATGAGAATAAGGCATTTCTAATTCTGTAGCAAGTGAGTATTGCACATAGAAGGAAAGGATTATTAGGTACCAATTAGACCAAGTGTGTGTGTGTGCATCAGAATAAGTAGTTTCCATGAATCTACAGGGGTTCTTTGTGTGACCCTCTGAGGCTGGACAAAAATAATAGGCATCAAAAGGTGATATATCTTACAGCTGACCCTTGAACAATGCAGGGATTAGGCAAGCAAAAATATGAATATAACTTTTGACTCCCCCAAAATAACTGCTAATAGCATACTATTGACTGGAGGCCTTACTGATGACATAGTCAATTAACATGTATTTTGTATGTTACATGTATTATATTTTACAGTCTTACAATGAAATAAGCTAGAGAAAAGAAAATGTTATTAAAAATCATAAGGAAGAGAAAATTCATTTCCGGCATTGCACTGTATTTATCAATATCGTAAGTTTATATCTGTTTACAGGATGAATTGTCTGTCAGTACCTACATCAATATCGTCTTACATGATTCAAAACATTGTAGATATTATACATATTACCAACACTAGACATCAAAAATGAAAAGATAATATGAAAAAGAAATTCATATTTATTTACAGGTATAACAATTCCTAGTTGATAATGAAGAAGCGGAAATAATCAATATAAATGCTTAGTGTAATCAATACAAATGTTTCGTGGTACTAAGGTAATCTCCAAGAAATGTTTCAATATATTTACTGAAAAAAATCCTCATATAAGTGGACTTGCAAAGTTCAAACCTGTGTTTTCAAGGGTCAACTGTACTTATATTTTGGTGCCAAATATTTCATAGCTGCAAAAAGAAAAGATGGCATCAACAATATGTAATTTTCACCTTGAAAAATAAATTGGTCTCAGTAGCTTCTAACCATCTGTCTACCATATGTAGAGACTTTCTAATAAAAAAACTTCTCTCACAATTATTCTTTGTTAATTTATTTTCTTTTATAAAATTAATTTTTATCAATATAGAATTAATGAATGTTTGAGGTAGAAAATTTGGAAAATGTAGATAATTATAAAGAAGAAAATGAAAACTACCTATAATCTCATCACTCAGGCAACCATTTTAAACACTTTTATGTAATTTATCTCAGTACTTTTTAAGAAAATAATTATTAGAAAATACAAATCACCTATACCTTCTGAATTAATGATAATTAATTAATGATAATGATTAAATGATTTGTGATTAAATTATTTAAGATTAAATGATAATTAAAATAATAAACAGTTTAAGAATCTTAAATAGGTCAATATAAGTATTTACCCATGTAAAATATTTTTATCAAAGAATAATAACAATTAGAAAAGAGCACTAATCATAGATGTATAGTTTTATGTATTTACATGAAATGAGCATAATTGTTTAAAAATAACCAGCATCTCGATCAAGAGGTAGAACATCCCCAGTACTATAGACGGTTTTGTTCTTATTCCCCTTCAGTCACTAACTTTTTCCTCCATTCTGACCTCTAATATCAGAAATTATTTTAGTCTATTTTGAACATTATATAAGTGAAATCATACATGTCTTCTTTGGGGTCTGGCTCTATTCTCTCAGCATTATAGTTATGAGATACCCATTGATTTTTAATATGTATATTTTACATATTAGTAATGTTTTAAGTTTATGTATTTTTAAAAATAATTTTGCAATTGCTTGAACTGATAAATAAGAAATGGTGAGCTGTTAGAGTTCTGTGATCAATTCTCTAAGTCTTCAAGGATGCACTTTCATGATAAAGGCAAATATAATACACTGAATTTTGTGTTTTTTGATCTTTATTTCTTTGGTTTTATTGTCACAAATTTTGTTTACCTTTTTAAATTATAGTAGAGAGAAAAGTTATTTTGAACATCAAGTTCTTGTTGAGTTGAGTGGGAACATGAGAGTAATAAAGAAACACATCCTAGATCATAATATTTTAGAGTTAGAAGAGACTGGAGGCATTAAGTCTAAGCCCTTTGGACTTGAGGCTCAAACAAGGTAAATAACTTATCGATGTTATATAGCTTGTTAGTGGCAAAGGCCTTGTCCCATATTCTCTCTGTTATGCCTTCATGTATCTTAATTTCAGTTTGGGTAGATAGTGGGACATTTGCTAAGAAAATATAATAACCTTAAATTTGGCTTCTCTTTTATAGTTTAATGGTCAAATTTATTCTGCTCTGTTTTAAAGATGTATGGTCCAAGAATGAATTAAATTTTGTAGAATCATATCAACTAGAATAAATTCTAGTTGGACAAATTTGACACTAGAAAACAGATGTTTGAGTTCTTTCAGAGTTTTTATTTTCATGCTAGTCATTGCTAATCTATTAGGATCGGAAGCAAATTCCAGGCTCTTCTTTTCCTCTTAGCTGCTGCCCTTGGCACATGATTAAAAGATGTTGCTCTTCTTACTGGAGTATCAGAACTCCAACCTTGAGCACAAGCTGCATTTACTACCACTTTTCAGGCAAGACCAGACACTCATGATAAACTAAGGTGGCACACTTACCAGGAGCCAATTTATAGGGTAAAATTCAGGAATTACTAATATGTAAAACATTACTAATATGTAAAATATACATATTAAAATTCAGGAATAAGACACACATATCTAAGAGGGAAGAGTATTTAATAAATAGCAAAACTTTGTCTAAGACATTTTTCCTGATACATTAGGCTCTTGTGGGGAGAAGGGTCCCTGGCAGAAACTCAAGGAGAATTCAGTGAGCTGGGCAAGCACAAGCCACATTCATCAACCATCTTGCTAACCTCCTTTTATGGAATTTGAAAATGCCAGATGTTAAACTTAGAGATAGCATTTTGATTCAATTCTAGCCAACATTTCCTTCATAAAAAGAGAAATGTATCTGAGGAATGACTAGCACTGTTCTTTTTTTCTTCTTGAGATGCATTATAGCATTATTAATAAGCATGCACTAGACAGGACATGTGGTACTCTTTTTTTGCTCATTTTAAAGTTGTTCAAATTATTGCTGATAGTTGTCATGTGATAATGTAAAGTTTTGGCTCCTGCAGCCATTTTGTGACCAAAAGAGGAGGCACTGACTACTAGCTAATGAAGAACTAAAGGATGGAATGAGCCGGACTTCCTGCTAAGGAATTTTTAAATGTTTGCATTATTTAATTTATTATTTGTTGATTATTCAGCTGATAAGCAGAACTGTTTTACTCTTAATGAAACATGTTGACAGAAAGAGGAGAATAGGAGATGCTTCTTATTTCCTTTGGAATAGAGCATCACTGCAGTGCTTTGAGGACTCCAGATGGAATTTCAAAAGTTTTGGATTTATGAGCTTGGCAGACAGCACTCTCAGCATTGATCTAGCTTAGTCTTGGTGAATAATGATGAAATGGTCAGGGAGTTGCTCTTAAGAAGCTTCAGTGGAAGAGCTATCAACAAGGGATCCCAGACCAGGGCAGGATTAACACTACAGAAAGGGACAATTGTGGTCTATTTGGAAGGACTTTCAAAAATAAGCGAATGAAATTTAGAAGGGGGCTGAATGTCCTGCATGGTAGGCAAAGGCTAGAGCCATTGAAATATGTCTCATATTGTAAGTTTCATAGAAGTCCGGGTTGTACAATATTTTTGACAAAGATTTATTTATTTTACAATTAACCGAAAAGTAAAATAAGTCACTTGTTGGAAATTTTGTTTTGACTCTTGAAGTTTTTTAATACATGCCTTTCATGATTTTTGTAGTTCAGATTCCTCATTTTAGAAATGACCAAAAGAAAAAAAAACTCAAAAAATAAAATCAGTTAATCTCTAAATTTCTTCTGGGTTTAACATTATCTATGTAGTTCTGCCCAGCTGTAAATTAGTTATTCTCTCATCTGGGCCACCCACAGTGGGACTGAGACTTCATAGACTGGGAGAAGCCAAGGCTTGGTATATTAGTTTGGAATCATCTTGACAAATCAAGCTTGCATTTGAATACAACATTAGAATTGAACTGAGGTGTCTTTTCCCTAAACACTCATTGAAATAGATAATCAGCAAAATAAATGGGTTTTGCCAAATGTTCAGAGATTATAAATTGTATTTAGCACTCATCAACAAATTAAAGCATTTCTGTGGGACCTTCCTCCCAGGACATTTTCTCCCTCCACCAAAGATAATTTTTTATAATGAGATTCCTCTGATGCTTTACATTCGTTATACATTTTTACATAGTGATTAATTTCATGGAGTTGATATTAAGGTCATTATTTATAAAATGGTGACTTAAATCCTAATAGAGCCATCTGTAGGAAATTTGGGTAAAGGTATAGAAGCACAAGTTAAACTGTTAAAACCCAGCTTTTAAATTTAAAATCAAAAGAAACAATGCTTTTTAAACAATCTTTAAGAAGCATCATGTGTATCACCAACTCTATTTTTCCCTCTGTTCCTTCATCCTGGATCCTAGATGAAAATCCAAAGTTAGATCCATGGGCTATGTCACCTAAGTAAAAAATAAGCCATTGTTGTTATTAGTCACCACAATTTGGGGGTTATTTGTTATGACAGTGTAAATTGGCCCACACTGATTGATGGTACATTATAGAAAAAATAATCCCTAAATTTTAGGGATTAAAATAGAGAAGTTATTTTTCACTCATGCTATATGCATCAGTCAGTGTATTTGCGCAGGAGCTCTGCTCTACATAGTCAATACTTAGGGAATCAAGCTGAGACAGGCTCCACTATCTTTTGATATCACTATCTCAAAATGAAGCTCTTGGGATTGCAGAGCAAGAGAAGACTGCACAGGTAATTGTGCTCTTTCTTGCTTCCACTGGAAGTAACACATGTCACTTCCACTTTCATTTTATTCTCTCAAGCAAGTAATGTGGCATGGCTGAGTTTAAAAAGGCAGGGAAATATAGTCTTCTGATTTACCAAGGAGAAATGGAGACTCAGAAATATTGGTGAATATACCAATAACGAGTTGTCTATCAAACTCAACAAGCACAAAATGCATAATTTCAATATATATGGAATACTTGAAAAATTCGAGCACATATTTGAAAGGATGGGAGTGCAAACAAATTCTAAAATATTAATATGATATAAACAAACATCAGAAATGTCTAATAAAATATAATTAAAAATCACCCCATAAGAGATAGCTTAAAAATTGCATGTTAAAATATCTTAAAACCCTATTTTATATAATTCAAGAGTTGAACAGTAAATGGAAAATGGAAATTAACAAATACCTAGAAGTGGACAAAGGATGTTAAACTTATAGAATGAAAACAAAGCAATACTCAGAAGAAAATGTATAATGCGTTATACAGTTTTTTAAAAGGAAGGAGAGAATAAGTGATAATCTTTGAATTTGAAAAAGCTTATTAAAATAAACCCTAATAAAGAACAAAATTGTAAAAAATAAAACAAAAATTAAGTAAATAGACATGAGAGTATATCAATAGAAACAGCTACTTAAAAAAATACTAATGAATTCTTGAGAGATATTCACATACAAAAAAAAGGAAGAACAAAAGTAGACTACGACAAGAATAGAAATGTATATATATGCATACACAGCAGATTTGTAAGAATGTGAGACTCTACTATTAATAATTGGGATAGCCACTCTTTTTATTATTCTTAGGTCATGTCTTTAAGATAAATTTAAATGATAGTAAAAAATATACCCCTCAATATACAACAAACATTCATAATTTACAGTTGAATTCTGTATAACTTCAAAGTACAGAGAAACAGATAATTTCAAATTTTATAGTTCCAGAAAATGCAGAAAGATAGATTACTATCCAACTCTTTTGCAAGTTATCATAACCCTGATTCTAAAACAAATTTAAAAATTAACCTGTAGGCTTTAGTAATTTAAAATTTATTACAGATAACATAATCATCTACCTTGAAACTTCAAAAGAATCAATTGACAAATATCAGAGCTAAGATAAGACCTGATACCTAATCAACATATGAAGGCCAATTGCTTTATACTCTCCTGTAACACTAATTCAAAATTGTAGCAAGAAAAAAATGACACAGTATCTTGAAATCAACTTAACAAAACTTATTGGGCCTCTATTTCTTGTGAAGAAAATATTAAATTTACTGAAGGAATTAAGAGATCTTAATAAAAGGAAGAAAAAGAATCATAGTTTGATATTCAATATTATGATAGAAGTGGCACTTCAAATCAGTGGGGAGATAAATTATTCAATAAATGTTTCTAGGAAAATTTAAAATGTTCTGAAAAAAATAGATCCCTGTATCATAACATTCAAAACAAAAAATTCCATGAAGATTAATGATATCAATCCAAAAAAAGAAAATAATTCTAAAGTTTTTGAAAGGAAATAAATGCCTCTGTGTAGGGAATACTTGCAATAAGTCATAGAAAGCAAAAATTATAGAGGATAAAAAATGTAAATATTTGTGATCAGAGGGAATTTTCTTTGATGATAATGATTATTACGCTTTAACAATATACCAAACTACACTCCTTTAAGAACAAAAAGAAGTCATAAATATGCTTACTTGGACAGATATTTATGTGAAATGTGTACTGGCATGATATTTTCATTTTGATTGGTTTAGATTAGTGGTGGTTTAAATGAGTCTATTGTTTTTACAAATAAAGTTTTATTAGAACACAACCATACCCATCCCTTTTCCTATTGCCTGTGGATACTTTGATGCTACAATGACAAAGTTTAACTGTGACAGAGGCCTTTTGGTCCCTAAACTCTAAACATTTACTAAGTGACTCTTTATAGAAAAAGTTTGCCAACTCTTCACTTATGACACTGTCACTTATCAGACTTTCCCCCTGTGGCATTTGCTTCCATGTTAAGAGGCATTGGATTTCGGCCAGGGACATTTTTTGAGTTTAGTTAAAGAAGTTTTGTTATATTGTGGAAGATATATTTAATTAAGGTTTAGTTGCACATGTTTAGGTGATTTACAATAATTTCTGTGCAACAAACATTATTGAAATTAAAGAACCAGAAACTAGCCTGTGGAAAGTTCTTCCACATATCAGACAAAATTTATGGAGGATTTGGTTTTCACTAATGCCTAGCCAAAATGGAAGTTCTCTTTTGCCAGAAATATACTTATTAATTCAGCATTATAATTATTGTCACACCACATATTAAAAAAAAATTCCCTTGGGAACTCTGTGAAGTAAAATTTAATTTGTAATAGAATTTCAAAAGGTGAGTTTATTTGTGGGCGAAGTCTCAGGTTTTATAAATCTCATTTTTCACTTATAAAGCTTAACCAACCTATAGAAAAGACTAAATTAACTTTCTATCTTCTCTATAGAAAATGTTACAAAATCTTTAAAAAATGACAAAAACATCAAAGATTTATAATGCTATGATATTATCTCTTATATTTTCAGTTTGTTGAGATTTTTTTCACATTCAAGGTATTTACTTTTATGTTTAAAATTCTTATAATCGCATTTTTTTAAAAGGGTCTTGGAAATTGGATAACTTTTATGCACCACAAATTCATGATCAGACCCTCTGTGTGTGAAAAATGAAAAGGAAGTTTTCATAAACCAAGTTAAAAAATAAATGGCAAACTTTAAAAACACACATTTTTAAATATATGACAGGATTATCATTACGGTATCCAGAATAATTTAGAGAAACAAACCAAACAAATTAAAAAACAAATTGGCTTAAATGATAAAAAATGCAACATAAATTGGCTTCTAATAGAGTTTTATTGATCTCTGGCTATTTTTCTTCTCATTTCTGACGATTTCTAACTTTTCAGTTGGCTTTCTTGATGGGTTTAAATGATTACCAGGAGTGTCTGGGTTATAAGACTCCTTATTCACATGTCAGCACACAAAAGTCCTGGGCTTTGTACTGACTGGAACACCCACTGAATCAATCACTCTGCATAGGTGACTGCCAAGTACTGACTGTGTTATCTGAATCAATTATTGTAACAAGAGGGGTGGGATTGTCTTAATTAGCTTTGGTTAATACCCTTGGATTGAGTTAATTCTATCCAAACTGTTTTACACAATGGAGAAAGAGTGAAATGAGTGTTGTGGAGACCATAAAAACAATTTGGAGAACTGACAAAGAATATAAATAGATAAAACCCCCAGAAGAGATACCAGTGAGCACTAAAAACTTCAACAGAAAACTGAGTGATGGGCACATACTCTTCTATTCAGTTTGTAAATATTTGAAAATTTCTATAATAAAACATTATTACCTTGAAATTCCTACCATGATTGTGAATTTTCTATTTCTTCTTTATCTGTCAAATTTTGTTTTATATATTTTGAAGCTATGATATTAAAAGAGTAATTAGAATTGTGATGTTTTTGTGGTGAATTGAAACTTTTATTATTATATTATGAGTTGCTTTTCTTTAGTAATGAAGTAATAATTTGGGGCTTAAAGTCTAATTTTACAACATTTTTGTTTAGCTAGTTTTTGCTTTGTATTTATTTTCCATTATTTGACTTTTAGTTGTCTGTGTCCATATGTTTTAATTCCCTTATAAACAACATAAAATCTTTGTCTTTTACCTGGTAAATTGAGTCCATTTATGGTTATTGTTGAAAAAAAGAGAAAAACTATTCTTTAAACTCTGCTGTTTAAACTATCTACTGAGGTTAAAATTCAATTGTATTTTCCATGAGTGCAGTTTTATTTTTTCATGTATGCTTGTCTTCTAACCATAATTTCAAACACCTTCATTATTTGTAAATATATTGAATATAGTTATTTGAATTTTGTGTCTAAATCCAACATCTGAAGTACATGTCATTGTGTATCTACTGTCCCGTGTTTCATGATGCCTTTTGTCCTGATCTGTTATGATTTTTTGACTGTAAAATAGCCTTTATTTGGAACTTTATCTATGGAATACTTTGAAGCCTAAATTAACTTTTAGTTCCTCCAAAAAGAATTTGCATTCGCTCTGCCAAACATCTATAATTACTATCAACCTGAAACCACCTTCACCTACGTTTTGTATTTGAAGTTTTTCAAACCGTAATGGTAGCATAAATTTAGACTGCAATCCTGCATGAGGCCTAGCATATAAATAATAACTCTCAAGGCATATTTTTTATCTCTCTCTCCAGCATGAATCCAAATAGACAACTTAACTTGCTGTCTCCTTCTGTATGGGGGATTTGTTTGTTTGTTTGTTTGTTTATGATTCAATTGCGGCTAGAGCTCTGTGCTTTCCCACATTTATTCATGAATTTTCTATTGAATTCTCTATATTCATTGGGATCAATGAAGTCATCAAAAGAATTTTAAGGTTTCTAGAATGTTTTAGAAACATTCATATCAAATCCCATGTTGGCACTGGCTTACTTCCCAGGGTTCTATGGATTTCTTATTTTGTGCCAACACAAAAGTATATTTTAAGCTTAATTTATCTATAAGTTTAGTTCTTTTAAGGTAGACACAGTTTGTTTAGAATACCTAATCTATCAAACTGTAATATTCAGAAATTCAACTTAATGTCTCTAAATTTTCCTCATTTGGGCCTTAAAGGACTGAATCATATGATTTGTGTAAAAAGCAGCTGCCCAGCATTAAGCAATGGCAAAGATTCTCAGGTAAGCAACAGAAGTCTTACTGATAGGTTTAGGATGGCATCTCTCAAATGGGATTCTTTAGGTGCTAATGTCTTACATGATGTTGATTGATATTCAGCCAGAAAGTGTTCTACTGACAAAAAGTTTGGGAAATTTTTATGTACTTTTACCCTCTTAGAGAGACATATGTATTAACATAGGGAATATACTGAACAGTCCTATAGTAAAAGAGCTGATAAAACTTGTTTAACAAAATATTTCTCAGCCATACTTTATCAAAGAACCTATTTTTGCTGAAGAGCATTGGTGTCCATAGAACATAGTTTGGGAAACACTGGTGCAAGGAAATGTAATCAGTAATCCATCTTCTCTTTAAAGAAACAAAATATAGTTCTTCACACAAAGAAGCATATCATGTGTGAGAGAATAGAGGTCATGGAAGAAGTGCTAGAGAATGTGCGAAAGTTCTGTGGAGCAAGGGAGGGATTACTATTGTGTACTATTCAGAAAATTTAGTGTTATTTATTTATCTAGATGCTGCTCTCGTGACCCAGGAGATCACGCTGAAAAGTTGAGAATAACTGTAGTCTAGGAAAAAAGGCAAATGTGTAAAAAAGAAAAGAAAAGAAAAGAAACTGTCTAAGAAATTTTGACTGATGAACTTGTTTTGCATGATCAAATATTTCTTTATCTCCTTCTGCAATGATTAAGAGCTTGGGCTATGAACCTAAAAGACATGGGTTCAGGTTCCGGCTCCATTTTTCACTTTATTTTCTATTTACTTACCTCATCTCCATATTCATAAAGTGAGATAATACTTCACTGCTCCATCTGTCTATCAGTTTCTGTGACAATAAAGAGAGAAATATAATAATCACATTGCCCCAGCCCAGGGCTGTCTTCGGTCCTCAATTTGAAATAATCCACACAGAGCTAAACACCATGTCCTTCTACATATGAGTGCAAAAGAGTGAGTTGAGGGAGGAGAGAAGAAATATAATTAACAGTTTTCAACCTCTCCATTCATACCCTTTCTTCTAGGTATACAACTCTATCTTGAGCTTCCTTAAATGTATGTTCGCTGGATTATGGAGAAACGGCAAAAAATTATAGGCTAAGAAAAGCCATCAGTGAGGAAATGAATGGGGTTTGAGGCAGGTCCCAAGAACAGAAAGATTGTTACTGTTCATTGTCGTAGAATTAAGATAAGAAGCTGTTCAGAGTGGAACGACTGCATAGACTATGTAGAAGCAAGAGCTGACAATAGGTTATGCTGAGTATCTTCAAGCAACTCTTGGGTTAGAAATTGAGTATATTAGTGGTGCCTAATGTGGAACAAAGGCCAGGGGAACCCAAAATAAGATACTGAATTCTTTTATAGTTCCTGGGAGCCAAGAAAGTTCCAATCATGGAAACTAAATAGTAAAATATGGTCATGTGGAAAACCTGTTTTTAAAAATTATTACAGCCTTTTAAAGCCCCATATGTTGAGGAATATAATTCATACCCCTTACGGCAATTGTAAACAAATGTGAATCAATTCTGACAACAATTAGACTAAAAGTACATTTCTAAACAGCAACAACAGAAGTCAGAAAACAATGTAATTTTGTCCTAACAGGTTATATAACCTGTTATTAAACTGTTATTTAAAATTGCCTTTCTCCTTTTAGTTCTTTCCCCTTTTTAGTTTTTTACCCACATTGGTTACCACTTCCTAATATTCTATACAAGTCATATTCAATTTGTTTATTGTATTTGTTCCTTAATTAGAAAGTAAGCTACTCAAGGGCAGGGATTTTAATCTGTTTTGTCCATTAATTTACCCTCAATTCCTAGAAAATTAGCTGATTTTTGGCAGGATCTCAATAAACATTCAATGAATAATTTAATCATTTTATAGGACTATAATTTCACATTTTGTGAGACAAAGTTAAGATCTGACTTTGTTTTCCAGATAAATAAAACATCCAAGCTGATTCTGAGCACAAGTGGTACGATTTGCAACTCTAATCTCAATTTATATGAATACAATAAAATTCCACAGGGGTATAAAAACCCAGGTAAGCAAAACAAAACTAAAACATGAAAGGACACCTTCCCATTATTCTTCACATCGCCCACTGTTAACACAATAAATCTTCTGTAGCTGAGATTTTATGAAAAGTAGATAGAAAGGGAAAACTTTCCAAGCAAATCAAACAAATATAAACAATCTAGCAAACTCTTATTTTCCTCTACTATGTGTCAAGTTAAATTGGTCTCTGTGTATTATTTTAATTAAAAATAATTCTCTTGAGTACAAATGAGAAAGAAAAATGTAATCATTGGCTAACCTGTAAATTACTTTAAACAGTGTTTCTGAAACATAAAACTGATGGCATATCCTATTTGTTAATAGTCCCCTTTTTCAGAGAAAATTACTTTGTCATTTGCTAAATTTGCCACACAGTACACATTGACTTATTTAGATCAAAAAGTGGATAGAATATGAACTTTAAACTTTTTACCAGTAACATTGCTAATATTCCTTCTGTGGAAAGTTATATCCTTAACAAAATACAGCCATTTTTTTCCAAACTTTTTTTTTATGTCAGACACACAATATACACTTACACACACCAATTTGGGTAATATGTGTTTTTTACCTAATTTTATATTCATAGGTAATTAAGTACTGTGAGATTTCAGTTTGCAATTTTTCTTAGCCATCTGCTAAAATCAGTTATTTACAATAACAACAACAAAAATTATTGGCATACTCTTTATTGATCTTACTTTAAAAAAAATTTTAAACCTGCAATTTGAATTATAGGGTCTCTGAAACTCAAGGATTTAAATGACTCTACATTCTGTGCTTCACTGAGTGCTGGAGGAGGAGAAAGAGGCAATAACTGCCAGTGAAGAAAATAACTCTAAATCAAAACTTCAAAAGATTGAAAATAAAATAATTACAAAATAACTTCCAAATGTGTGACAATCTATATGGGTTGATAAAACTAAATAATATTAATGGTTTCTCACAGTCTGAGATTACCATGCTCACAATATCGCTATAAAATAATATTGATGTTGTGGAATAGTCAAAATCATTTTTGCTGTTTAGTAGTTGATTGCATGGTCATAATTAATCAATGGATAAGGGTGATCTTAGAAAATAGAAAACATACTATATCAAAAACACTGAGGTGAAGAATAAAATATGTTTATTATCACTTTATCTTAAATAAACGAATTCTTTTTGATGCCAGTTTTCTCAGCTTGTTACTGTCATTTATTACTGAATTTATTCAAAGTTGAGTGTTTTGCCATTAAAATTTCACTAATTATTTGTACTAAATTCAGTCCAGAACAAAGAGGAAGTGAAAGAGGACCCGTCCTGTAGATGGAAGGATTCAATATATTCTTAAATATCACTTGAAGAAATAAATTCCAATTTACACCAAACAAATTAGCCACACTTTAAATGAGAAAATATATAAAGACACTTGACTGAGAAATTACCACGTTCTGAAAGCTTAAATTTGATAAATCTATTTAGAACAGAGAAATGATAATAAAATCAATTTACACTGGATAAAATAGTTGAGAGTGATAAAGAGCCGGATATATCAGTTTAGCTTATTTCCTCAAATCACAATGGCTTATAATACTCTTAACTCCACTGCTACCTTTCAGGTACTACCTCCCTCTGTTCTCTCCTTTAATTCACTGTGTGTCAACTCTGAGAGTTTCCTTGCTTTACTCAAACATTCCAGTCTTCCTCCAGGAGATCTTTGTAACTTGCCATCTTTCTTCCTGGATTGCTAGTATCCCAGATATCCCCAAGGCACATGAATTAGTTATCTATTACCCACAACTTAGCAGCTTAGAACAATCAACATTTATTATCTCATACAGTTTCTGAGGATCAAGAATATGGGGGTAGTGTAGAATCTGAGTGAGAGTGGTTTTATCTTAGGGTCTCTCATGAGGTTGAAGTCAAGCCATTAGTCAGACTTATAGCTTCTGAAGACTTGAATAAGGCTGAAGGATCTGCTTCCAGATCTTGTTGGCAAGAGGCTTTAGTACCTCTCCATAAAAGCTACTTGATAGGACTGTTTATGATAGGCTGCATTCTAGAATCAGAGTTCAAAAAGAAGGGAAATTCAGCTCTACTTATTTAAAGAAGAATATCAAAATATTTACACTAAAATATTTGCTAGTATATTTTAAAATAATTTAAACTGATCCCTCACATCCTTCAAATCTCTACTGTAATGCCACCTTATTAGCAAGACCTTTCCTGTCCACGTCATATGAAATAGAAAGAATTTCCTCAGGCACTTCTCTTACTACTTCATTTGTTTCTGTAATGTTTACTACATCTAAAATAGTAAATATTTAATTATTTGTTTATTTTATTTAACTTTTGGTTGGCTCTACTTTAACTTCTCCCATTTTCCTTCTTTGGTGCAAGCAACGTCCAAGAGGTCAGGAAATTTGCCTTTGCATTATTCAAAAGTACATATAATTATCAGATCCAGGCTTTTCCTCACCTGCAAAGAAAGACTTTCTAGGAAGAAACTTATTAAATGGATCATGAAATTGTGGAAAGCAATTTCATCTTTGCTCTTTTTTTTCAGATATAATAGTAACAGAGCTTTCAGTTGAGCTATATAATCATTTTCCATGAGTATATTTTTTTTTCTGGCTTACAACTTTGTTTAAAAACTAACTTAAGAACCAAATTTTTTAATGCTTTTGAACAGAAAAAGAATGGACGAGTTAACGTTCTCATTTTAACAAACTATCCCTAAACCTCAATCCTTTGGAAAAATCCTCAGAGGGTGAATTGTCAGTGCACTCAGTTTTATAATTTGGTTGTAAATTTTAAATTATAGACCAAATTTCTAAAATTGAATATTACTCACCAATTGTAATTGAAATCTGGTGTTTCTGGTAAGAGCTTTCACTTTTAACATTTTCAGCTTAGCTCTTCAAGATCATATTCAAGGGATCCTTTCCTTGTGTAGATTACATTAGAATGTAACAACTTAAGTAATCATTCATATAATTCTTCAGTTGTGACCAAGTGAATGACTAAACTATGTTTCAATTTTTCTAATAATAGAGAATTCATTAACTTCTAAGACAACCCAGAATATTTTTAAAGATATCTATTACATTTTTTGCTTTTTAAAAAAATTAAATGTGTTGGGCTAGTAATGGTTAATAACATTATATGAATTGACATCAAATTTATCTCACTTTGTTATCGCTCATTCATTGGTCCTAATTCTGTCTCTTGAAATCAAAAAAAAAATCATAATCTCTGTTGAAGATTTTTGAAATATTGTTCCTATGCATACCCCAAATATGTTTCCCTTTAGTTTTCCTATTCTTCCTCATATAACTTGGTTTTCCTTTCTTACGGATGGTCTCTGAATGAATTCCAGTTGTACATGTATTAGTTTTCTACTGCTGCTCTAACAAATTATTACTAAACAACTTAAAATGACACAAATTTATTATATTACAAATTTAGTATCTTAAATTTCTGTAGTTCAGAAGTCTGAAATGGGTCTCATTGGGCTAAAATCAAGGTGCAGCAGGGCTATGTTCCTGCCTGGATGTGGTAGGGAAAATCCATTTTCTTGCCCCTTGCAATTTTTAGAGGCCACCTACATTCCTTGACTCCTGGCCTTTTTTCCTTTATCTCCAAAGTCAGCAATAGCTAGGTTGAGTTTTGGAAAAAAAGAATGTTGTCAGCTGGTCTGAAATCCATCTTTTCTAACCTGGGGACTTCTGGACAGAGGCAAAACAAGACACAAAGAGAAGTAAATAAGCTGATTAAATCTCCTTATAAACATGCTGGTTGGACCTGTTAATAGTATTTACTTAAAAAATATCTTTATCTATAGGATATTTTTAGCAGGATATATACCTGGTCTGCTAGGATTATTACAGTAAATCTATGGATTTATTGATCACAACCCTCTGGAAAATCTCTTCAACTTTGTAGTTATCTGAGACACAAATGGAAAGGCAGCATGTTCGAAACAGCTACCTTTGGGTAATGATAAATCACACACACACACACACACACACACACACACACACACACCAGACACACACACACACACACACACACACATCTCTTAAAGACCTCAGGTGTTACATTTGGGCTAGAGACATCTTGAATCTTGGAAAAATTGAGTGCTTCTAAATGTGGATGGAAGAACTAGAGAACTGTATTGAGGATCACATACTTATCTTTGTACTGTTTGTATTTCTTGATTATATGTACACTTGGAAGTATTAGTAAAGTTTGATACTAGGTAAAATCTCTGATTCTTTTCAGTTTGACAACCCGTGTTATCTTGGATATTTAGACCAAAAGAAAGATCTTTAAGAGTGGAATTTTGGATATTAATATTCCTTCTTAGAACCATGGAAAGTGTATAATCCAGTTGACTGTCATCTTTTCCGCATACTTAAAACTTCTGGTCTTTAATAAAGCAAATAAATGTCTGAGTGTTATTGAATATTACTCAGAATTTCAACACGAGAAGAAATAAAAAGGAAAAAAAGGAGAATAAAATGAAGGCGAAGAATAACAAAAGAGAAAAGGAAAATAAAGGCAAGAAAGAAAAAGAATAAAAAGAGTTGCCTATGTTGGAAAATAATAAAGCTGTCTCAAGTATTGCCACAGGTGTTATATGGCTCCAGCTCACAGGTTTCACACTGCCGACTGAGAGCAGAGATGCCAAATACCAACACACCAAGCTTTTCATGGACTATCAAGTTGAAACCAACTGATATAAGAAAAATAGGTTACTCAAGGAAAAAACATGAACTTATTTCAAAAGATGGAAAATAAACTTCTTTGAACTAATGTAAATAATAGCAATAAGTACAAATGGGTAGAAATGAATACATTTAGCCCTAGTCACTAAACATATAGAAGGATAAAAGAGGACCTGAGGAGAATAATCAGAAGATTCATTCCTATGTGAAATTAAGACAGGGTGGATATTTTAGAGATAAATCAGGGTGAAAACACATGAATGGTTTATGCTAAGAAGAAAAGTTGTGCTGTGAATACAATCAAAACACAATGGTGACAGATTTGGCTTCCAGATGGAAAAAAATATTTTGACGAAAAACATATGGGGATTGAATGGGATATCTTGGAGGGGTTATTTCCTTGACATTTTATAATTCTTAGTGGAGAGATGTTATAGACTATCAGAAGAATGATTGAATATAATACATTTTGTTTATACTTATTATTCAGAATATCTGTGATTTAAATGCACAAAAATGGATGTCTTATGTTCTCTAATGCCTTTCATTTCACTCACCTCTTACCGTGGTTAACATAGTCCTCTAAGATCTGGCCCCTTGCTATTCTTTTTATTCTTGTTATTTATTTCTTGCCACTTCTCCCCCCCCCCCCCACTCATTTACTCTGATCCTGCCATGTAATGCTTATTGTAAATTTTTGAGTGTGCCTTCTTTTTTATTTTTTGTTTCTTTTTTGGGGGGGAAACATTATGCACCCAGCTATCCATATCCATATGACTCACTTCCCCACTTCATTCAGGTCTCTGCTTTAACATCACTTTATCAGAAAGGTTTCTATGACCATGTTACCAAAAACAGCATCTTATTCTGTCTTCTTTTTCTGTTTTATGTGTATTTATGTAAGCTATCACCACTTTACATTCATATTTGTTTACTTACTATCTACCTCCCCCACCTAGACTGTAATCACTATATCAGCAGGGACTATGATTTGATTACTGTTATATTTTCAGAGTTCAGAATAATAACCTGATACATAGTGTCAGATCAGTAGAACTACTCAACCATGTTTGGCATCCTTAAAAGGGCATCAAAAGATAATTTCATTATTCTAATACTTCTTGATTTTTAAAAAAAGGATAAGTGTGTGTGTGTGTGTGTGTGTGTGTGTGTGTGTGTGCACGTGTATCCTTCCACTATTTGGACAATGATGAAGTGTACCTGCTACTACAAGTTCCCAGTTTATAGATGGGAACATAAAGGCTAAGTGGCTTGGCCCAGCTTCAAATAGTGAGTCAAAACAGTTCTTGTTTACTGTACTCCATTACCAGGCTTTTCATGTGCAATTCCAAGCTATAGACATTGTAGCTACTTGAATATATTTAGAGATGTTTTCATATGAATGCTTCCCCTCCTACTTGTTACATGTTCAAACTAGTAGCATCATAATCTGGAAACCCTGGAAATCACAAGCTTCAAAACAAGCTGTTGACACTTTGATAGCAGCTGGAGACTCAGTGTATGTCAGCCTTCTCAGAGAACAACTACTTGCCAGGACAGCCTAAAGAATACAAATGCAATAGGCTCTCACTACAGAAATAAAGGAGATGTTTCCAGGACTCTATCAGAACAACTTACTTTCAAGAAAGATACCTGAAATTTAGAAGAGTAGAATTTCAGATAGAATATACAATATTAGAGCTTAAAGCACTGTAGAGTCTGTGTAGTTCAATCACTTCAATTCAAAGATGAATAGTGGACGCCTTGGAGTAAAAATGACTTGTCTAAATTAAGAGACAGATTTTGCTGCAAAATGCAACCCTCAATAACTATTTTTTTCTCTTTGATCATAGTATACTCTACAAGGATGCAAGAAAGACATAAACTATCTTTTTTCATAGATGACATAATTGACAATATAAAAAATCTGAAAGAAATAACAACAACAAAAAAACTACTGATACTAGTGAGTATAACAATGCTACAGGATACAGGGTTAATATACAAAAGTCAATTACTTTTCTATATGCTAGCAATAAACAAATGGAATTTGAAATTAAAAATACAACTCCATTTATATGAGCACCTGAAAAAAAGAAAATACTCAGGAATAAATATAACAAAATATGTACATGATCTATATGAAGAAAACTGCAAAACTCTGATGAAAGAAATAGAACTAAATAAATGGAGAGAGATTTCATGTTTATGTGTAGGATGACCAAATATTGTCAAGATGTCAGTTCTTCCCAACTAGATCTATAAGTTCAACACAATCTCAATTAAACAGTCAGCTAATCATTGATAGATATTGATTAACTGATTCTAAAGTTTATACAGAGAGGAAAAAGACCCAGAAAAACCAACATTATATTTAAGGAGAAAGATGAAGTCAAAAGACTGATACTACCCAACTTCAAGACTTACTATAATAATCAAGATAGTGTGATATTCCTGAGAGACTAGACAAATAAATTAATGGAACAGAATAGAGAGTCCAGAAATAAACCCACATAAATATAATCAGTTGATCTTTGACAAAGGAGCAAAGGCAATCCAATGAAGCAAACATGGTGTCTTCAATAAATGATGTAGAATAAGTAAGCATCCACAAGTAAAAAATATGTATATAGGCACAGACCTTATATCTTTCACAAAAATAAACACAAAATGGATCATAGGCCTAAATGTAAAATTTTAGAAGACAATATAAGAGTAAATCTAGATGACCCTGGGTATGGTGATAAATTTTTTCCACACACCAAATGCAGTTGTTAAGCTGGAGTTTATTAAAATTAAAAGCTTCTGCTCTTCCATCAAGAACAATGAGAAGACAGTTTCTGTCGAGAATAAGAAAACAAACCACAGAGTGGGATAAAACATCTGCAAAAGACATATTTGATAAAGAACTCTTACTCAAAATATACAAAGAAGCCTTAAAACTCACCAATAAAAATAAACAACCTGATTAAATAATGAGCATATATATCACCAAAGAAGATACACAGGTGGAAAATAGCCATATGAAAAAATAATGAGCATCATTTGTCATTAGGAAATTACAAATTAAAATAACTATGAGACATCACTACACATCTATTAAAATGGCCAAAATCCAGAACATTGACAACAGTGAATGCTGACAACAAAGTGGAACAACATGAATTCTCATATGTTGCTGGTCAGACTTCAGATGATAACAGCCACTTTGGAAGACAATTCATCAGTTTCTTACAAAACTAAATATACTTTAACTATCTGACCATACAATTGCAATCCATAGTATTTACTCAAGAGTTAAAAAAATCTTATTTCTACACCAAAGCTGCACATGGATGTTTATAGCAGCTTTATTCATAATTACCAAAATTTGGAGACAACAAAGATGTCCTTTAGTAGGTGAATGGTAAATAAAACATGGCCCATATATACAATAAAATAGTATTCAATGTTAAACAGAAATGAGCTATCAAGCCATGAATATACATAGAAGAACATTAAACTCACATTATTAGGTGAAAGATGTTATTTTGAAAAGGCTATGTACTGTATGATTTCAACTATATGACATTCTGGGAAAGTCAAAACTACAAAGACAGTAAAATGATCATTGGTTGCCAGGGATAGATAGACCAGGTACAAAGGATATTTAGAACAGTGAAACTACTCTGTATGATACTATAATGGTGATACATGTCATTATAAATTTGTCCAAACATACAGAATATACATTAAAAGTGAACCCTAATGTAAACTATGGACTTCCGGTGATAATGATGTGTCAATGGAGATTCACTGATTGTAACAAATGTATTACTCTGGTAAGAGATGTTGATATTGGGTAGGCTGTATGCATCTGTGAGGACAGGGGGGATATGGGAAGTCTTTATGCTTTCTGCACCATTTTTCTATTAACCTGAAACTGCTTTAAAAATAAAGTCTATTGAAAAAAGTACAAAAGGTAGAAAAATATTTTGATGGGTGCATTATTTTGGAAACAATAACACAATTTGACAAGAAAAAGTAAAAAGGCCTGAGAACCAGAAGGAAAGACATATTACATATCTGCAATGATATATTTGTATACCTGAAAAATTCCAAGAGATACAACTAGACTTTTAAAATTAGTAATACATCTGAATAACTTGCAGAGTGAGTATTTTTTTCCTTTTTATTCTTTTTCACAAGTTTTTCAGGCTAATTCTGTTTTTTCTTTTCCCAAATGAGCATTTTCAAATGAAGTCAATTTGCCTAACTAAAAGTGTTATTTTTATTGTTAAATGGTTAAATTCACAAATCACCCTAAAAATAAAGTAATAATAATATTGATATATCTATTATTTATGTATATGTATCAAACTTAAGTGTCTCTAGGAATCTACTAATATTTTAACTCATATTATAAAACAATGCACACTTAGTGACTTGAATTTAGAAAATACATAAATGTAGAAAGAATAATCAGCAAAGTATAGATCTTGGCAGCCATGAATTGTAGTGATCAAGAAGCCTGTTGGGTCTACGGCCATGCCACCCTGAATGTGCCCGACCTTGTCTGATCTCACAGGCTAAGTAGGGTTGGGCCGGGTTAGTACTTGGATAGGAGAACACTTAGGAATACCAGGTGCTGTAGGAGTTAAAAAAAAAAAAAAAAAGAAAAGAAACTTGTTGGTTTGGATTCAGATCACCTGGGGCACTTGTTAGCTGTATGACTGGGGTTGATATTTACCTTAGTTTAATTCTCAGCATCCCTCAGTCTAAAGAGAGGGAAAATGGTATCTCTTCATAGTATTGTTTTGAGGATTGATAAAAGATAAAATGCAGTGCCCAAAATATAGTATGCTCTCAGCAAATAATAGTTAAAAAAGGAGGAAGAAAGGGAGGAGAGTAATGAAATTATGAATGAATGAATGAATGAATGAAACTGGTTTTCTTGTGTCATTTCTTCCCAGCTCATTCTGTCCTCTATAATACCTCTGGTGTTCCCTTTCTAAAATATGAATTGATTAATATGCTCCCTAGCTTTAAAAAAAAAAAAAAAAGCACACACACACAAAACAAACACTTCTGCCTATAAAAAATTTCTTACTTCTCAGCTTTTCCCCCCAGCTTTATTGAGATATAACTGATATAAAACATTGTGTAAGTTTAATGTATACAATGTGATAATTTGATGTACATATTATGAAATGATCACCACAATAAGGTTAAAACATTCATCACCTCGCATTGTTGCAATTTGTGTCTGTGTGTATTTGTGTGTGATGAGAACATTTAAGATCGATTCTCTTAGTAACTTTCAAGTATACGATATGGTATTTTTAATTATCTATAGTCACCACGCTGTACATTAGATCACCAGAACTAATTCATCTTGTAACTGAAAGTGTATACTCTTGACTGACATTTTTCCATTTTCCTCAACCCCTAGCTTCTGGAAACCACCAATCTACTCACTGTTTCTATGAGTTTGACTTTTTAAGATTCCACATATAAGTGAGATCATACAGTCTTTTTCTTTCTATGTCTAATTCATTTCACTTAGCATAATTCTCTCAAGATCCATCCATGTTATCAAAAGCGGCAAAATGTCCTTTTTTATGGCTGAATAACATTTTATTGTATGTGTGTGTGTGTGTGTGTGTGTGTGTGTGTGTGTGTGTGTGTGTGTGTATATATATATATATATAGAGAGAGAGAGAGAGAGAGAGAGAGAGTATATTTATTGTATATATATATATATATATATATATATATAGTGTGTATATATGTATCTAAATATATATTTAAATATCACATTTTCTTTATTCATTCATCCCTTGAAGGACACTTAGGGTGCAGTGTTTAATCCATTTTCAGTTGATTTTTTTATATAGTTCAAGATGAAACTCTCATATTATTCTTCTGCACGTGGATATCCAGTTTCCCCAACATCATTTATTTAAGAAACAATGCTTTCTTCATTGATTATTTTTCAGTCCCTTGTCAAATATTAGTAGATTGTATATGAATGGGTTTATTTCTGGGCTCTCTACTCTATTCAATTAATCTATGTATCTGTTTTTATGTCAGTACTATACTGTTTTGGTTACTATAGCTTTATAATACAGTATTGGCTTTTAAAATATGTGTTTTTCTCTGTCTAGAATATCCTTATTGCCTTATCTTCAAAAAATGTTTCTGTATCCTGTATGTCTTCATTTAAATTCTCTTTCTTGTCTTTCCATAATAGCAAATTTTATTCCCTATGTCTTTCTCAGTATCCTACAATATTTTGCACAAACCTGTCACAAAACTCTCATATTTACTATAATTATTTTTCTATAAGTTTGGATAGGAATGGGCCTACTCTTTTCTATTTGTAGTTATAATAAATAAAACAATAAGCAGTCCCCTCATCCCTAACTTTCCCCTGTTTTTATTTAACTTAGTGATTTAAAATTACTTAATTCGGTATGTTTCTATTTTTATCAATCAAACATACAAAACAGTTCCAAGCATATATAATGATGCAATGACACATTTTCCTCTATAAATAACAAATACATTTTATATAATTAATTTCTGACCTATAAAATCACTAATTTTTTTTTATCTCCTGCATCCTTTTACTTCAATCAGTATTATTCATTAATTGGTTCCTATATCATAAGATTATTGCAGAGATCACAAGGGAAACTTCATTCTGTAGGCTCATGATTTCACAATAACCAGATTGTTTTCTCTGCTTTATTCTCCATTAGTTAAAGTTTGGAGTGATTTCACCTCGTAGTACTTCCCAACTTCGGTGTTTCCTCATTGCTTTACCATCAAGCCTGAGACATCTGAGTTTATGTCTTCCTTTGTGTTGCATTGAGCCATCCTCACTGGGACCAGCAGGAAAATAAGTGGCTCAAATTCTCCCCACCTCTTACCATACTAAATCCAAGGCAGTTCTTCCAGAAGAAGACCAAGATGGCAAAGGAACTTATTTATCCCTCTATGGTTGAAGTAAATGTATGAAGAAATCATACCAAGTAGATATTTTCAGATTTGGAATTAGTGAGACATTGTAACAAACATTTTGATATCATAAAGCAAATACTTTTGTTTCTAGAAAAATTAGATTCCTTGTGTTGGAGGGATGTTCCTAACCAGACCAGATCAAGACAAAAAATAAGTTTTAAGAGGAGAAATGAAGGGGATGAGACTTAAAAAACATAAATCTCAGATCAAAGTGCATTACCAAAACGGGAGTCATTCAAAGGGGTATTTCCTAACCAAGCCCTGCTGGACTAGGAGTGCTGTTGCATGCTCCCACAACAACTGCGTTTGCTTCCTCTATAGAGCTTACTACTTAGTTTTGGAAATAATTTCACATGTCTCTGATTTCTACTACAAGTAGTTTATTGGGGAGTGGACCAAATACATAGCAAACACTTAAATATTTACTGAACTAAACAGAATATCATGTACTCGACTGGCATTCTGACTTATATTCCAAAGGGTCTTGCTTCAAGAGAAACTGTGTGAAGGCCTGAGAATCAGGGGAGCAATGTGTAAAACCTATTCTAAGGACCAGAGAAGATAAGATGAAATGACCTGGCTCAAGTAGTGAGACAGGAAAAACAGAAACAATCTTTTTTCTTGTGTCTTTCATTCCATTCAGGCTCTCAACAGACTGGATGACACCCTACCTACATGGAGAAGGGAAATCTGTTTTATTGAACCTACCAAATAAAATGCTAATTTTATCTGGAAGTTTCTTCACAGACACAACCAGAAATAATGTTTAACCTGAATACTCTATGACTGGTCAAATTGACATGTAAAATTAATAATCACAAATACACTTAAATCACACCACTTGGTCAGTTCCAACTTCTGTCTTTCATGATGTTGGACATATGTGAGAGACAATGTTAGAGAACGAACACCTTCATGATGAATGTAATCAACCAGATCAATTTGTTGGACTTCTACCTCTGTAATTTATTTAAGTTTAAAATCTTGGGGGAAATGTGTAATGCTCAAATCCCAAATCAGTCTTTTATAAATTGGGTATAATAATACAATATTATAGTATCACATTATAATGATAGTTATTCTTATGAGGATAAAATGGGATAAATATATAAATCATATGGAAATGTTAGTGATTGCATTTGACTAAAAGTAATTGATTTGTTCTCTTTTAAAATCATTGTTTTAAATTTTTCTTAAAATTTTGGAGGTAAGTAGTCCAGCCCTGTGTAGTAACAACTCAATATCACCAGAAACTTATATCTCTTCTCTCATCTACTCTTAGCTTTTACTTATTGCTACATCCTTATAATATGGCTAACCACACTTCCAGCATTGTGTCTACCCTCCCTGGAAAGAAAGAAGAAAGAGAGTAGGAAGGCAGAAAGGAAGGAGGAAGGAAGGGAGAAAAGAAGGGAGGAAGGGAAAGGAAAAAATTCATGCTAGCCATTGGTCTCCTCTAAAGAGCTTTTCCAAAAGTACCTCCCAGTGACTTCTATGTACATTTCACTAACCGTGGTGGTGTCATATGTGCACTTCTTGTTTCAAGGGAGACTAGCTTTTTGCTTGTGTATGTTGGCATTTTCCTTTGCTTTTAAGTTGACACATTGTCATCTGAACAGGATTAAAATTCAGTTAGTAAAGAAAAGGAGAACAGTTATTGGAAGAACTACTAGCATTAGTTGTTTCTGCCAAAGAGACCAGGTCTCTCAAATTCTCACACCAAAATCTGGTTTTTATTTTGCTAAAGGAAAAGAAAAATGTAGAGGGAGAGGAAGATTTATTTTCTCCCTTAAAAAAAAAAAGATAAATATTCCAGGCAATTATGTGCACTTGTGAATCAGTCTAATTTCAGCTTCAGTGTTCAGTTGAGTGGCAGAACCCTCTATGTTTCTCTTGATTCCCTTCCCCCAATAAAACATCTGGCTACATACTAGAATTTTCATTAATGGAGCATAGAAAACTTCAACATAATTTATTTCTAAGTCTTTTTCTGGCAAGTCCTTGTATAAAACAATTTTCCCCTTAATATGAATCTGATACTCTTTTTCTGGCATAAGAATTACATTCATCCAGTATAATGAAGGTTTGTTTTTGTATAGAGGGACCTTTTGCCAACAAGATGAGAGAAAAGTAGGAGAGGATGAATGTTATATTGTTATAGGATGATATATTATTATTTTCAAAGCTCTAAGGAGAGAAACTCAACCTTGTCAGCCTTGATTTATGTTTGTTCGTTCTGTGATTCAATAGGAAGATCGGGTGAGCGTTACTGAAATGTTTTGTTATATATTTTTCCACTGAGTACAATGAAAAGCTTCCTACATCCCGACCTCACTCCTCATTTCTACTGTTAAAAGTTAAGCTTTTATTAAATGGATTCTGCATACCATTATGACTTAAAAGCTATTCATACATCCATATATATGTACCTGAACTCAAAATGACTTTGAACAAGTTAAGGGATCCTTGAGATCAGATTATTAATGGAGAGATTAGAGCATATGTTTTGAAATTTTAAAAACTCACTCATAAGGCAGGTAAATTTGGAGCAAAATCTCAAAATATTTTACTCTTTATAAAGGTTTTCCTACAAATACATGAATCTCCTATTTAAAATCTCCTATTTAAAAGCAAATATAGATGCATATCCTGTGTGAGAACATAAAAATAAAACCTGATATGTAACTGGATTACGTAAGTGTTAATTGAGCTTGTAAAGTTTTAGAGCAGTAAGAGAAAACACATGTAATTATATTTTTTAAAAAGTCTATAAATAGTCTCTAACACATATAGAAAGAGTATCTGATAACAATGATATTTCAAAATAGTAAGAGAAAGAAATACCATTAAAAAAATAGTGTTGGGAAGACAGTTTAGCAGTAAGTTAAAAATAAAACTAGATATGTAATGCATTCTTTACATATAGGTAGTTAGTTCCATGTGTTATTCGATAATGTTCAAGGTCTTTTTAATCTGGATTTATAACCTAAGTACTATGAAGAGTAAAAGTAATAAATTTGATAACATTAACATCCAGGTTTGGGTGTGTGTATGTCTATATAACATTCTCTTAAGCTGAGGCTTGTCTTTTTGCTCTCTTTGTTTTTGTTTGATAAACAAGAGTTCCAAATATTAATAAAGTTAAATTCTCAAATTAACACTTTATGTCCAGTTCTGAAAGGTACTATTTAAAAGCTTTCGCCTACCCTAAGGCCATGCAAGTAATCTTCTTTGTCACTTTGTAGAAGCTTTATTACTTTACCTTTTATACTTAGATCTAGGACCTATCTTGAATGGAAGTTTAAGTGTCAAGCTTATTTCCATGATTATCCAATTGATCTAATATCTTTTTTGATACAATCATTCTTTATCCATCACACTTCAATGTCGCATTGTCACAAATTAGACAACAGGGTATATGTCGGTCCGTTCTAGGCTTTTCATTCTAGCCCCTTAATCAGTTTAACTAGAATTGCACCAATTCCATATTATATTTTTCTTATCTTATTGTTCTAGCTAGGAATTTCAGTATAATACTGAATAAAAATGCTGATAGCATGTTTCATTTTATTGCTAATCTCAATTGAGAGGTTTCAATATTTTAAAATTAAATATGTCTTTTCAAATGATATTTTTAATCAGATTAGGGAAGTCTTCAAACTTTGGTATTCTTTAAAAATTTTTTAGGTATTTTGAACCATTACACTTTCATATACATTTCAGAATTAGCTTATTAATTTCCACTAAAAAATCATATTAGGAAGTAAATGCAATTGGATTGAATATATAGAACAAGTTAGGGAGAATTTTGATCTTTACCATATTGTTTTCTTAATTATGAACATGGTATGTCCCTTTATTTATTTGTTTTAAAATTTCCCTTAATCATATATTTTTAGTTTTATGTTAAGAAGTCTGTCATATTTTTTAATTATATTATATCTAAGCATTTTTTATATACTATTTCAAACATTTTTATAATTCATTAGTGAAGCATCTAGGCTTCGAGTTTTCCATGTGGGTAATTGCAGGGTTTTTAATAGACTATAGATAATTCAGTTTTCGCTTTTTTTTTCCATTTTATTTGATAAGTTTTGCCTTTATAGGAATTTTCTAATATAGATATATACATTTACAAATTTATATTCTTGATATTCTTAACATTTCCTGCATTTATGGTATAAAGTCTTTGTCAGATTTGGGAATTTCTAGATCACTGTATCTTTTTATACTGCATCTGTACTATTCTCTTTCTCTTCTCTTCTGTGATTCTATCTACATCCATGTTATATTTTACATACATTTTTCTTTTCATGCTTAACTTTCAGTGCTGCAGTAGTTATCACTTCATGAGCAGGAATCTATTGTTTACATTTCATCCTGGTTTTCAGGCATTGCTTCTGTCTCCAGTGATTTCTGTTAACATTTTTTTCGCTACTAATCATTGTGCATAAAAAAAACTGTGGAAGCTCTGGGTGGTGTTTTCTTCTTCCAAAGAGGACTTACTTACTTTCTGATCACTAGAGAAGAGGCAAATTACAACCTATGTTTCTACAAATTATAAAATCAATTTATCATGTCTATAAATAGAATATAATAAAACTGTTATATAAGAGAATGATCTGTGCTGATATGTAAAGATATCTATGGTATATTGTATTAGTTTGTTAGGACTGCCATAACAAAGTACCACAGACTGAGTGGCTTAATCTACAGAAATTTAATTTCTCACAATTCTAAAGGCTGGATGTGCACGATCAGAGTGTTAGTAGAATTGGTTTCTTCTGAGGAGCTTTCTCCTTGGCTTGTAGATGGCCTTCTTATTCTAATGTCTCACATAGTCTTCCCCCCTATGCTTGACTGTATCCTAATCTCTTTTTCTTCTGAGGATACCAGTCATATTGCATTAGGACCCACCCTAATACAGTCACATTCTGAGGTACTGAGGGTTTGGACTTCAACTTAAGATTTTTGAAGAGACGCAATTCAGCCCCTTTCATATATTGTAATTTAAATAAGGCAAGATATGAATAGCATGTGTAATAATATTTCATTTGCTTTTAAATCATTTACATATATGTATTTCCATAAATGTTGCATAAGACTTCGAAGAAAGTACTAATAGTGGTTTTCTCTGAGAAATGGACTGAGAGTTCATAGGGACAGAGAAAAGCAAGGGTAGGAGTATGTTTTTACATATTTTTATACTATTTGCATCTGCATCTTTTGCCAAACTTCTGTATTACCTTTATAATAATTAAGAAAGATATAACTTTATGCTCTCCTTTTACAGATGAGTAAACTAAGGCCTCAGATTAACTGGAATCACCCAATTATTTCCAGATAAAACCAGAGCTGCAATACAAGTTTTATGACTGATATATTAGTGATCATTAATGCCCGCCGAATAGTCATTCTGCCTCACAGAGTAATTGGATATATAGATTTTAACTCTATATTACTGCTTATGTAAGTTTCTACTACAGTTATTTGAATCACATGATAATCTCTCAGGGTAAGTATGTTATATCAAGCACTTAGTGAAGTTATTTTGTTTAGATTTCATTGTTCCTCAATTTGATTATTTCATGTTTCCAGATGTAAACTTAATATTACTTTATCTTAAGATAAAGAGCCTTATTGTGTAATAGGTCATTCTGTTCTGAATTTTTCACTTCTGTCCCTAAATATTTCACTACCATCTCTCTTAACTACAAGAACTCTGGCAACTCCAGGCCTCCCTGATCTTTGGCTATATTAGTAAAGCCCCCTTGTTCTTCCAACTCTGACTTAACAGGTCCAATTCTCAGTGTTTCCTTTACTCCCTGGTACTTCTAAACAATTGACCCTAATTGCCTTCAAGGATCAGGTTGCCTCTGACATCCTTTGACAGACCAACCTCTGCTCTGTCTCATCTTGTGATTTCCAGAAATATATGTAAAACTTCCAGGTCCCTCACATGTTTTCTCACATGAAAAAAGTTGAGAAAATGCAATTGTAAATACTACTGTTATGTCAGAGACTGTATAATTCACTGTGAACAGTCAAATGTCACTTTGTTACAGGGATCTCCACTTTAAACACAGGAGTTCTTTGGCTAGAGTTAGAAAGAACCTGATGTGGCAGAAGCAGCAGCAGGATTTCAAAGAACTCCACTTTTAGGTTGCTTGGACAATTTATTCTGAAACTGCACTTGGTTTTGAATTTATTCTCTTTTAAGTGACTCTCTCATCTGGTTCTGTGAAGATGGAAGACTCAATTAAGAAACCACTGTGTGGCAGTCACAACTGGGCCCTTTATCCTTCGCTGTATGGAGGGGAAAAAAGACTCTTCAGAAAAAAATGTATCATAGCACTTTCACTTGACCTTTCCTTACTGACTAGGCTCATTCAAAGATTGTTATCTTTTTTAAAATTTTTTAAGGAAGAAAACATAAAAAGCCTTAAATGGCTTAGTAGTTTCCTTTTAGGTACAGGGGCTGTAGAGGAAAGAGGTCATTATACCGTGGGTATTTGGAAAATGGTTTATCTTGTCTGTTATCTTTCTCGTAGTGTGCTGAAGCTTCCCCTTCTTTAAACATTACTTCATCCCTTCTCACCCAAACTCATTATTTTTACCCGCTTTTATCAGCAGAGTCAGAAATTGAAAATCGGATTGACTTGTTCTCTGTTAAATAAGTCTGTATAAGGACTTCCAAGGTGGTGGGGCATGATATTGCTAAGTGCTTAAGATGATCATTTGGGATGCTGAAATAAATTATTGAAACTTCCATTTATATTTATTTTTACCTAAAAATCACAACAAAATTAATCTTCAGAATATTTAATTTATGAGTTGATATCTATGGCCTTCTATCATGTCTCAAATAGAGAGACCATGTGTTCTGAGGAATAAGCGAAAGAATGTGGTGGAATTGAAAGTGCCAATCTAACAAGTCCACTTTTTTTGGCTGTCACGATTATCAGTTTACACAATATGTACAAGTCAATTATTGACTGCATTACCCACATTTAACTAAACCAATTGCCACGAGCAGTTTAGTAAAATTTCTGCAACTGATAGAGAAAACATGTAAGAAAAGTGCAATACAAGAAAATGTCAAGAAAATAGAAGTTAGCACTTTTGACTTTAGAATGAGCTGTTTATCATCTATATTAAAAATTAAAGACAAATATGATTTCATCATATCTATCATATTCAATCAGATTTCTATCAGTTGAAAGATATCTTCACTAATATATTCATGAGAGCACAATGTATTTTGTCCTATTGATTAAATTATTAGACAAAATTGTTAAAAATTTTTTAAATTTTATTTTACCTCATCCTCTTAAATATTATATTTTAAGTAGATTTTATAATGTATATCATAATAGTATAGTAGTAAATGTACTATGTAATTTGTAACAAAATTATTATATAACTTTTAGGGCTATAGAGTTCAAATATTTTGGGTGAGATTTTTGCTTCCCTCTGACCGTTAGTCATTGTTAGAGCAAACCACATGCCTTCTCCATGCACACAAACTAGTGCCATGTGAGATGGGTCTTGCACATTAGGATAAACAAAAGAGAAGAGTGCTCAGGGAGAGGTGAAGACCTTTCCAGTGTTGTTTTTAAGTTCACACTTGGACATTTAAATTCCCAAAAGACTAGCATATTTTATCTGTGTCAATAGAGCTATATTGAATTATAAATTTCCTAGGTGAAGTCTAAAAATGATATCATATCCATTATCCCTATCAACTTTCCCACCTTGGCCCTATGAAAAAGTCAGCAAGAAACTTTACATGAATCACACCCCTTGCTTAGGGCACCAGACCAAAGTTTCATTTGCAGAGAGAAATGCCACTTATAGTTTTCTTTTCTCAGAGATAAGGAAACTCTTTCTTAAGAAAAAGGTGATGCTTTGCTTTTTGGTGAATTATGCATCCCACAACTCATACAACTTTGCGATGATGTTGATTTCTATTAATAGACAGTGAGGAGAGCCAGGTCCCTTGGAAAGGCTTGCAAACTTGTCAATACCAGTAGACAGTTCTCATTAGCAAATAAATCTTATGCTACTCCAAGACAAGACAGCAGAAGATGAGGCCTCATTCTTTCTGTTTTGCTGTCAAGAACTTTGGGTCAGAGCACTGATTGCCCTTTTCTGAGGTTTCCATAATGCCAGGTTTTCCATAATCCTTTTCTTGACCATCCTTACTTTTGCTTCATGTCTCTATTATAAAATACTCGAAGATGACTTTAGTTCTGATAGCTACTTGTATGTTCATGAATAAAAAAAAAAAAAAACACTGCAGGTCTTGGGCTTTAGAGCATCTGCCTAGATTGCACTTATTTTGATGGAATGCAGTCAAGCATGACTGTGAAAGAAAAAAAAACTAGTGTGACTTTTTTTTTTAAATGTATGAAAGTTACACTATTTACATTCTGCTAAGAAAAAGAAGGTGCACATATGTACACTGGGAAGATAGAGTTTTTCTGAGACTGAACATGATTTTTTAAGAAGAGTTTAAGTTTCTCTTCATCCCCACAATTGGCATGAAGCAAGACCTGGTATTGGTTCCATCTACAAAATGTAGATGGAACCAAGAAAGCCATGAACGATCTCTTTGCAAAATTACATACCGAAACTAAACTTTGGAGGAAATTTATGTCCTTGAGCTGCAAGCAGGTTGAATGAAATCTACCCATATGTATTGTTATTAAAATTCTTCCTCATTGCTATCAGTATCATTATCACTCCCAGGTGGACAGAGCACTTTTCTTCCCAGATGCTTAAGTTGCTTTACTGTAGCCATGTTTAAATATGCTTAAAATATCACTCCACACACTTATCTGCACAATATCCCCCTGTGGATAAAAAAATGAAATTATTTAAATTGACATTTTCCCCACAGTCTCTGGCCAGAGAAGCTAATGGCCATTCCAAGGCCATATCATTTCATTTATTCTTATAGTATTCTAATGAGATAAGAATACTCATTATTCATCCAATAATAAATGAAACAGAGGTGCAGAATGTAAAAAAAAAAAACTTGTCCAAGGAAACATCTTGAATGACCAACATTGCAAATAAGTTATCCAAAGCATTCTGATCTTTACACCAATTTTCTTCATGCTCAAATACGCAATTCGATAATATAGATTTTATTGAGATCTACTCTGTACAAGTCAGATGCTTGGAACTCCTGCAAATATGATGATTGTATATCTCAGGGATAGTAAATAGGGCAAGTAAACACATGTATAATCAGAGTGTCATTGAGGTTTTATGGAAAGAAAACAGTTTAGAATGAGGTTGAAGTCAATTTGAAACTAGCTTCTCAATGTGGTTGTTAGTAGCTCTATGACCTTGGGTGAGTTTTTTAAATTTCTCTGAGATTGTAGTTTCCCATCAAAAACAAGGAAGTAATATTACCAACTTTGCAGAGTATTAAATGAGATTAGCACATAGTGAGAATATCATATATTATAGCTGTTGCTTTTGTTACCATTACTATTACTTTTACTGTTATTATTTAATGACACTGAGCCCTTTTATTTTGGAATGCAAAATGCCACACATAGTATTAGTAGACTTGCCACTATGTAAGGTTTCTGTGAAAAAAACATTTCTTTCCTCTGCCTTTCTTTCTTTATTTGAAGATCATATTAAGTATATTTGATTGATGTCAGTGTGCATTAAAATACCATGCCTAGCAATGGGTCAGGTGCTATAAGGAATGTCTAAGAGGCACAAAATATGATGCCTTTTCAAAAGAAACAAATCAAATGCAGAGAGATTTGCACTTAGGAACCAAATAATAGAGATGTCATGAACAGATATTTGAGTTTACTTACACCAGTCATTGCAGTTAATAAAAATTTAATAAAATCTTCAAGTGCATTTTGAATGAAGTACCAGATTGATTGGTAGATGTAGGGAATATTCATTGGTTTCAGAAACAGTAAAGTGGTGAAAATGTGTATGGTTTATATGCATGTATGTGTGTGGGTGGGATTGAGGGAGAGGAAGATTATTTATAAATTGAACAGCCACAAGCTGGGTACAGTAATGATTCAATTAAAGTTTTAAAATATTTTATCAAATACCTGAATACAAGGTATTTCATTGGGTGTTAAGACGGAGAATTACCTCAAGTAGAAGATATTTAAGAGTATAGTTAGAAATATGATTAGATTAAAAGCTAGATATGACGATGGCAATTTTTAATCAGTATACAGGAATATTAAAAATTCCAGATGTTCTATAACAAACAAAGATGTTGAGTGTTCTTCAAACTAAAAAATTAAAAGATCATGAAATTGTGCCATATTGACAGTTTCATTTGTGTCCTTTTCCTATCATTAAACTTCTTTGCCTTTATCTTCTTTACTTTGTGATGGGCAAAAAGACTAGGACAGCTGTGTTATCTGAGTACATGGATCTGTCCACTTTCCCTTAATAGAGCTGCTTTAACTGGACTGTGAAGTAGGAGCTATTACAGTTTTCACAAAAAAACTTCTACACCTGTGGAGTGAAAGTAGCTTTACAAGCTTTTAATAGTTTTTTCTTTAAATTGTTAACAATAGTATATAAGGTGTCTGAGAATTTTTATTGTAATTGGTATGAATGGGGAAGCACCCTTTTCCACACAGCCTTCATGGGATGGAAACATGGGCCATGAGAGGCTCAGTAGATAATGCAAAACCAGAACAAAAACAGAGACTGCAGACCACTGAGACAGACCAAGTCAGGCAAAACACTGCCCTTTATGCCTGCCTAACCACCCCCAAGGAGAAGAAATTGAAAGACAACACAAAATTACACCTTATGAATTTTACACTTATTTCATAAGTATCTGTTTAAGTCAACTGCTTAATACAATGTGTGTCCTTCACACTGTAGTGGAGCCTCAGGTATTATTTTCTAAACTTCATATTAGTACTTCGGTCTCAAGGTAAAGGGCTCTTCTCAAATTATTAACAAATGGATTTCCCTACCCAACTTCTGTCAAAAGGTGCTGCTTATACCTGAGCAGATATAAAACATTTCTTTTGGAATGTGCCTGGAGAAAATTTATAGCTATCTGGGTTCAATAGCTTATGAAAAAGTACTTTCTTCGACAAGTATTTATTCAGTCAATTTATTAGGATATATGTGTTACACTGTGCTAGGAGTTGAAACATAAGCAAACACTGATCTTCCCTATATTCATTATCTATCGATGTGGATCACATTACCCCAAAACTTAGCAAATTTAAGACAAACATTATGTCACACAGTTTCTGAGAGTAAGAAATCCAGGAGCAGCTCACCTGAGTCATTCTGATTCCGGGCTTCTCATGAGGCAACCATCAAGTTGTTGGCTAGGACTACAGTCACTTGGAGGGTTGGGTAATTGGCTTCCAGTGCACTCATGTGGCTGATGGCAGATGGCTTCAGATGCAGGCCTCTCCCATAGGGCTGCTTAGTACAGGGCAGTGGGTAACACCCAGTGTAACTGGTGAAAGAAAAAGAGAGGAGGTCAAGAGGGAAGGGGAGGGCAAACTCAAGTCAGAAGCCAATTTTTCATGACTTAATTTTGAAAATGACATGACATACCATCATTTCTGTATTTTACTGGCCACAGAGACCAGCCCTGATACATCCTACCTTATGGCACTTATATGTAGTTATGGCTATATACCATAGAAAAGTAAACAAATAAATTATAAAAATAGTTACAGAAGAGGCAGTGATGACCTAAGCTGAGACCTGAAGGATGGAAAAGAACTACTCATATCACATATTTAGACCCCACCTTTATTTTTCACATTACCTTTATGAAAATAATGTGAAATTAAATGAAATTAAAGGTGTAGGCATGGTTCTTCTAAAAATAGAATATGGCTCCTAGGTAAATTCCAGCATACTACAAGACATGAGACTGTCAAGACTGGCTGAATCCACCCAAGTCACAAGGCTAGAAAAAAAGAGAAGGCTTTTGAAACCAGTTGAACAAAAATATAAGGCAATTAGACTGGAGATTTCCCTGCTTTTTGTAATTGCATCTTTGTGTCCCTTAGGTCCAAGGCTGGGGTCTTGGAATGAGCTCACAGAGGGAAAATTCCAGAGAAGATAATTGTGAAGCCTTGTCATAATTCTTGCATATTTACGAGTAAAGATATGAACAGATTGAACTTCGTCATTTTCTACACGCTCTCTCCATCCCAGTCAGGGATGAATCTATAATGTGTTCCTCCACAAGACAAATGCTGCCTCTCTTTGCTTAAAAATGTTTGAATTTAATTACAGTTTTTGCTGGCTCTGCTTCAGGACGCATAATAAATAAAAGCATTCTCCCTCCATTGGGTTAAACCTGGCACCAGTGTTTGCTAGATCTGCCGACTGCTCTCCCCAAAAAAGCAAACACTATCTGGAGTGCTAGGAGAAACATCAGTCCGCCTGTCATTGGCATATTGTTTTCCATTTGTAGGAAATGAAAATTGAAAAGGCTGGTCATGTTTAGAAATACTAATATGGCTGACATTGCAATCTTCAGATATTTTAGTTAGAAGATGTTCTATGCCCACCTACAGCCCAGTTCTCATGGCAGATCTGAAGGACTGGCACCCAATCATTTGAGTATTGCTTGCTCTGCTAATAGACAGAAGCACTCTTTATCCTGAGGAATAAATAATTCTAGACTTAACTGTACAATGTAAATACAATGATCAATGGAATGTGAAAACCTTTGGAGTTGTAGCCAAATTAATAATGCACTGTGCCTACTGGAGGAAGGACAGGAAAATCTACATCCACAGCTCTCTATAATCACTAACATCTCCCTGACAAGTCAGAGGAGCCAAATACCCCTACAGTTCTCTCAGTGCTTCTTGCTTTTGTGTACTTAATTACTTCCTCTTACTCACATCCACACATGTGCACACATGAACACATGCACACATAGGAGATGACTTCAGCTGATGGCTTCTGACCTTTCAAACTAAGCAGAAACCCAGGCATTAACAATATGCACATAGAACATGTGCCCAAATCCTTGTTGTAACAGGTATAATCCAAACTGACCTGTCCAGAGTTCAAGTTAATTGCACCCATCAGCTGTTTTTTCATCATATAAGTATAGCATCAGAAGGTGAAGTTGCTCTTAATTGCAGACGACCTCCAATGACTAAGTCCCTGAGCAAGTTGAAGGCCCATGATATGTATAGCTTACTGAATAATTAATTAGGGCTTAGTCTCCTCAGACTGCTGCTTAACCAGATTCATCCTAGGTCTTTAGCTATCTTAAAAAACTCTGTATTAGGAAGATGCCATATATTCCAATACCATAGGTATAGATTTAACCATCAAAACAAAGCACCCAGTTATTTAGTATTTAAACTAAGTGTTTTTAGTATTTTTTATCAGTTTTCTTTCTTCTCAAGGCCATAGTTGATATGTTTGAAGTTTCTTTTCAGTGAAAAATTGTATACTCCTTTACTCCACAAAGTCAAAGCTGGGTTGTTCCTGTGTCATAAAACTCACTGAAGCAGCTGAGTTATTATATTGGTGAAATTAATTATTGAAATGAAGACATGCTGTGTTCTGCTTTAAAAGGAAGATAAAAGCCTAAACAATTAAAATGGTTTTCTATTACAGCTAATGTGCAATATGGATTCTAACATAATTAGTTGAGTTGGGAAAATTATTTTTACATTATCAGTGCCTTCATTTAATACACTTACCATTGATTTATTCATTCAAAAATATTAATTGAGCATCTTCTAGGTGCCAACCCTTGTGAAGGAAAATAGAAGTACAAAAATAAATAAAACAGTTTCCGTCATTTGAAAGCTCTTTTCTTAATAGATCTATGAATTCCCCTGGTCCTGGGAGGTCAGCAGGGTGTTAAATGGACAGTTTACAGTGCTCTTTCCAAAAACCTGATTTTTTTTCTGAGAAATAAATCATACTAATACATTCTCTATTTTGCTCTGGCTGCAGTCCCAAATTTCCTTTATAAAATTTAATTTTACTTAATTAAAATGTTCCGTCTTGTATTTAGGGTCCTAAAATGAACATAAATCAATTTATTTAAACTGGAGTAATCTTAAATACTTCTGTTTGTTTTTCCATTTGGTAGTTCTATTCTTTTTTTTTTTTTTTTTGTCACATTGGTAGGAATAAGTTCTCTTTAGAAATTAATTGTAATGACATTCCTTCATAATTATATCTGGGAAGAGAGAAAATTGATGCTCCTTAATACTGAGCTGTACACCAATAAATCTCAGTAGATTGGACAATACCTTCCATTTTCTATAAACTGACTCTTGGCCTGAAACTTCCCCTAATGACAATATTTTCCAGTAGCACATTCCTGTGCTGAGAAACAAAGCACTAGTGATTTTTATGGAAAGTTCCATAATATCTCACTTTGTTTCAAGATGATGGCATTTCCAACAAGGCGTAATTGCTAAAAAATGAACATGACAAGAAAACAGCAGCTCAAAAGGTGAAATGTAAGGAAACTTCACAATGATGTAGAGATGATATTTGCATGTTCCATCAGGCTCATTCCGGTAGCCTTCTCATTGTCTAAGCCTGAGGGCTCACCCCATCACAGTTCCATTTTACACTGTTCCCCTTTATCTCTTTTTATCATCACCCTCTCAGATGGCTCAGGTGACAAAGAGCTCAGGTGTTTTGTGAAAAGGTTAACACAGGAATAATTCCAATTCTTTCACAACCAGACTTGGAATCCATAGCCAAAACCAAGTCTCTCTGACCTTGTAAAGCTATCAAAATATTTGCTCTTTCTCTTTCTCTGTCTCCTTAGTAATTTTTTTCTAATTTTTTTCTTTCTTCTTCCTCTTCCTTACCTTATAAAATTTCTCCACAAGCCCTTAAATTATAAAATCTTTGTAAAAATACACTTACTATTTGAATCATGATTTACATCTTCAAGGCATATTTCTTTGCCCTAGCTTATTTAGTGATAAGATTAATATTGTCAATTGTTCATTTATTCATTTATTAGTTTCCAGACTAGAACTGAACTAGCAGCAGTAGGATTAGAGAATCACCATTTTCAACTCCCAAAGTAATGAATTAATTCATAAAAGGATCATCAATAGAAGATACAACCATTGTGCACAATATTGTGAAGAAAGCAGATACCGACACAATCACAAAGTATCACTTTGCAAATTACTTACTAATTCAAGGAAAACTGTACTATTATGGTAGAGTGTTGGCAGTCCACGGGAACTATGCAATCAAACTTAGCATTACTACTAGTGGTGATGTGATATTCTAAAACACACATATTTTTGTCAAAAATGTTTACACTGCATCTAATAATGAGAAAACAATTACACATAGACATAACATGGGATACTCTATGAGACAACTGGTCCAGTTTGTTCATAAAACTCACTGTCTTAAAAAAAGTATGTGTGTTGAAAGGAGAAGGGAGTTAACAAACTTAAAAGAAAATGAAGAGAAATTAAAACTAAATGTAATATGTGAACTTTTATTGGGAATCAGATTGGGGGATAAAACTTATTGTGGTAGGCAAAATAATGACCCTTCAAGAATGTCCATGCCCTAATCCCCACAACCTGTGAGTATGTTGTGTTAGAAGGAAGCAGGAAGTAGAGTTGTTAATCAGTTGGCCTTAAAATAAAGAGATTTTAGTAGTTTAACCAAGTGGGTCTAATATATTCATAAAGATCCTTATGTATGGAAGAAGGAGGCAGAAAGGGGAGTGTCAGAGTAATATGTAAGAAAGACAATCCCGACATTTCTGGTTTTGATAATGTAAGGGGGCCATGAGCCTAATGATGGGGGGCAGCATCAAAAAACTGGAAAAGCTAGGAAAACAGATTCTCCTACAGCCTCTGAAAAGGAACAGAACCCAGTAGATACCCTGATTTTAGCCCAGTGAGAACCCTTTCATACCTCTGAATTCTAGAACAAGATAATAAATATGTGTTGTATTAAAGCACTAAAATTGTAGTAATTTGTTAAGGCAGTAACAGGAAATTGATAGAAATTTTGGTATCAGAAGTAGAGTGCTTCTTTACCAAATACCTAAAAATGTAAAAGTGGCTTTGGAATTGGGTGATGAAGAGGCAGAGGCTAGGAGAATTTTAAGGAGCATTATAGAAAAAGCCTGGGTTGCCTTGTATAGACTATTAGTAGAAACCTGAATATTAAAGACTGTCAGTGAAGGCTCAGAACAAAATAAAGAACTTACTACGGGAAACTGAAGGAAAGAGGATGTTTGTTACATAATGGCAGAAAGTCAGTTGTGTAGAAGTTGTGTAGAAGGCAGAAATTATAAACTATGAAAGTGTACATTTAGCTGGGGAGCTTTCCAAACAAAATGTTGAAGGTGCAGCCAGTTTTCTTCTTGGTGCTTATAACAAAATGTGAGAGAAAAGAGATAATTTGCAGAAAGAATTATTAAGTAAAAAGGAACAAAGACTTAATAATTTGGGAAATTCCCACTCTGTCCATGTTACAAAAAAAATTTGCTAAACTTAGGACATTCACTGTTAGGAAAGCATGTTCTGGAGGAAAAGCCAAGGGTGTGGCTGGCCATCCTTTGACCTAGTATCTTGAAAGCCTAAAAGATCAGAGTATTCAATCACTGAAGGCTAACTGAAGATAGTAGGTATGTGACTTATGGAACCCCTCAACCAACTCAGAAGAATCCAGGAATAGATGAGAGGAGCCACCTAATGGAGTCATTCTCTGTGACATAACACCAGAGACCCACAAGGTTCTCAAGAATTTTAAACCATCATATACCTTGCGAGCTTGGAATGAAATGGAAGAGAATATAAAATGAAAGAAGGTTGTCAGACCTCTTAATTTCTAGAGGAAAAAAAAAAGCTGATAAAATTACTCAGCTGTAAACATATGTTACCTTCCATGAAAAAGGAAGAATGACTCAGAGGACAGAGCCATAATTCTAGAAGACAGAGCCATGATCTACAGAGAATAAATTCCAGGCCCTGAAACCAAATGGAGTTTACCTTAATGGATTTTGAAATTGAGACTGGAGACTTCTGTGTTATTTTTATTGTATCTCTTTTGCAATGGCAATATCTGTAGCTATTATCTCATGCCTGATCTGTCATGCCATTTAATTTTGGGAGAAGATAACTTGTAGCTTGAATTTCACAGATCTACAGATGGAAAGAAATTTTGCTCCAGGTTGTATCAAAGCCAGAGCCTCATCCATATCTGATTCAGATGATAAGATTTGAGGCTTTTGAGCTGATAAGATTTTGTGATGGAGTAAATATATTTTTTATGTGGGATGGATATGAGTCTTTTGTGGTCAGAGTGCAGACTGTGGTAGGCAGAATAATGATACCCCTAAAGATGCCCACCAAATCGCCGGGGCCTTTAAAAAAGGGAGTAACAGAAAGTAAGAAAAATTGTAAAATTTATAAAGTATTTAAGATCAGTCTGGTAACATGCAATGTGTAATACATACTTGAATATGTTGGATCAGAAACATAAAAAACGTTAGGATGTTGTTCCAGTAACATGGTGCAAGATGGCAAACACCTTCTCTAGTGAGGCAGGAGTGGGAAACAGCAAATGGGTCAAATGTAGATCTTTTCTTTCTCTCTCTCTTCTTTCTTTCTTTCTTTCTTTCTTTCTTTCTTTCTTTCTTTCTTTCTTTCTTTCTTTCTTTCTTTCTTTCTTTCTCTCTCTCTCTCTCTCTCTCTCTCTCTCTCTCTCTCTCTCTCTCCCTCCCTCCCTCCCTCTTTCTTTTTTTCTTTTGATACTCTAAGGATCTGTCTTCTTCACTAGTTGGGTTTGCATGGTCACATTTACTTTGCTGGCAGAGTGTTTGAGCTCCTTACAGAAAAGTAACATTAAAAAGCAAACTACTTAAATCAAGTGAAAATGTATTTTTAAGAGTCAGCTGTGTATCTCTGAGCTGATAGGAACTGACTCCTAGGACAATGATATTTTCTCTTTCACAATTAACTTCAAGGATTAGCAACATTTTAGAAGTGGCAGGGTACCCTTAAATGATTTATATCAACTTAATATGAAGGTATAGTCACTTAGTGATTCTCCTCTTGTCCAAGTCTTCATAATTTAAGACTTTCTAATGAAGAACCTGTGTAAAAGGTAAGTAGCATTAGCATAAATATTCCAGCATTAGTTAAAAAAAAGATGACAAAGCCCAGATGTGATACCCAGGAGACTGTTTGGTGGTGTGGGGGTGAGAAGTATTGTTGATAAAAACCTTAGAGCTTTTGGAGAATTTATAGCTTAGAAATATATAAACAAACATAAAAAAAAAACAAAAACAAAAACAAAAATCAGCTCAAGAAAATAATTATCCTCTGAGAAAGGGAGAGTGAATATCATCTTCCTTCTTCTATACATCTTACCTGATAAGGTTTCATGCTTAAAACATAACTCATAGCTGAGGTTTTAGTTCTCTAAGTAGTGGAATTTCATCTTATTCTCTGCTGTATACCTAGCACCTGGCCCAGTGCTTAAATGAGACAAAAATGATTAAGCAAATGAATGAATATGTGTACAATAATTCACATGTCTACCAATCATAGCTGCCTCTGATCAATCAAATAAGTGCTCTCAGAGAATTTACAGTTTTATGGTAAAGAACAAAGACATGTATAGCAGGTAAAAATCTCAGGCCACGAATTCAGGAGATCAGGAAATAAAACTTTCTTCACTTTTCTAGATTTTGGTTAAGCTTATATCTGAGTCCCATTCCACCAAGATAGGAGAAACTTAATTTGAGTTAATCTAGAGTTTTCTTGCCATTTTAGTTGTTTGGAGGGGGAGAGAAAGAAGATAAGGGAAGAGTGGCTCATATATGCTGCGGTATGCTGGGTTGACCATCCATCATCCCCTCTAGATCTTTGTCTAGGCACAGGGCCATCTCCTGAGATGTCCTTTTTCCGATCTGGTCCTCAACTGTTTGTCTGTGGCGCTCATTGCTGTTCCAAGTACAAGTCTTATTCAGGTCTGGCATATTATCAACTATTTCTATGACCTTCACTAGGGTCACTTTGTGTTCTTAGACCAGACCAGAACACAGGAGTGCTCAGTGAAGGTGACTGAGCCTCCTTAAAATAAAAGCAGGATTTTTTTTCTTTTCTGTTTATCAACTCTCTGGGTTCCATCTGAGTGTGGGGAAAAGCGCTTCCTCTATCTTTCATTATCCAGGATTCATAGGTCAATCTACCATCCTCTCCAAAGACCTTCCTTATCACTATCCAGAAATATTTACCTAGTTGGGGGAGGGAAAATAGCTATTTATTTTCATATGGTTTCTCAACTCTCTTGTCCAAATCATGTGTCTTTTCTTTTTTCTTTAGGGGGCTGGATTTTTGAAAGTCAAAAGCCAGAAATTGATTGACTTCTTCCTGTGTATTCTCTTTGTCATCCCATCCTTGAGGCATTTAATGAAGGTTTGCTAACTGAAAGAAGGAAGAACAAGGAACAAAATAAAAAACAAGGGTATAAACAATATGGATAGTATCCCAAAAGATTATCTCACCAAAATTAGAATAATATATAATAAATATTTTACCGTATGTAGGTATGAAGTGCTGTGAGAAAACAAAGAGAGCTCCCATGATAGTGAGCAAAATAAGGTTGCAAGGAAAGAGTCTCATATGTAGAACTGTTTTATTTTACTCTAAAAGAATACATAGGCATTCATCAAGAGAATAGATGGAGAAGAGAGAGAGAAAACAGGAGGTACAATGGCAGGAGAAGTATAATGTAGAAATAAAGAAGGTAAGCTTTGAATAAGACAGGATTCAAATTGTGATTTAGTATTTCCTTGCTGGGAGATCCAGGGCTTAACTAGGTCTGTTAGTCTCATTTTGCTCATTTGTAAAATGGGGGCAATAATACATACTTCATAGTTTGTGAAGATAAGATTAGATAATGAACATAAAACACTCAGCACAAAACTAGCATTTGTTAAATACTGAATCTGTGCTAAGAGATTATCATCAGCTCTTTTAGAGAGCAGAATTAAGGCAATGATAGTGAGAGAGATAGATGTGAATTGTATTTTGGACATATAAAGGAGTTGGTGACTGACTAGATATGGGAATGACGAAGACTGGGAATAAAGATGACCCTACTCTGGGTAATGGCAGTGACCAATTTAGGCAAGGAAGGCCAGCCTTTTGGAAAGGAGTAAAATCATTGTTTTTCATGTGCTAAGATTGAGATCTTGTAGTATATTCAGGTGTCAGCATTCTGTTAGCCACTGGAAATATGTGGTGGCAGGACTCACTATCCTCTCCTTTTTCCAATAAATACCAATTACTGCTAAATTGGTCTCCTAGACTTGAAGCTCATACAATGAAAAGACACTGATCACTGCCAAACTTAAATAGCTCCAAAAATGTCAAAATGTAGAGTTAATTAAAATGGTGAATCATTTTTAAACATTTTCTCTGCATCAGGAACTATGCTAGGAAATTATATATTACAGTGCCAAGAACTGTACATTAGTTCATTTTTTAATCTTCTCCATGCTGGACAAGGGGTATTTTAACATAAAAATTCACTGAAGTCATATTGTGAAGAGTGACAAACATTATTAAATGGGAAGTATATTTGTCTTGTGGATGCTTCATTCTGAGGTAAGACCCACTGTCTGCCTCCAGAATGGAATCATTAACAGGTATAGTCTCTGTCTGACTATACAGGGCACTGACTGGATAGAGATGGGAGCTGGGAGAGGACAAAGAAGTAGAAAAGGAAGAAAAGCAGGGAGGATGGTCTTCCAGGTGCCCAGCCAAGGAGGTTTCAGTAGGACATGGAAGGTCTCCTGATGGGAAGAGAACAGAACTTTTTTGTACCTTCCTTTCAACTTTTAGAATTTTTGTGATCAATTTCCAGGAGGAAAAAATCCTTTTGGTTATAGATTGTCCCTTTATGCCATCATGATGCCATGAAGTAAAAGAGTAGGTTTACACTGGGGTCTGGGATGAAGTTAGGAGTAGAATCATTGAAGTTGGAGGTTTGGCAAAACAACCCTGGAAGAGCATGTATTGGGAAGAAAAGGTTTTAAGTATAAAGTTATAAACAAGATCAACATTTCATGTTCAGGAGGATAAGAAGATTTACTGAATGACACTGAGCAGAATGCCTAGAGAGACATGGTGTAGAAAATGAGTAGGAAGAAAAGGGAAAGCTTTCACTAAATTATGTAAATGTTCTACTTAAGAACATCGGTAAACCACTATTCGCCTAACAGTGATAGTAAAAACCAGATTGTAAAGGATAGAGTCAATAATAAGCTGGAAAAGGTAGTAAGTTCAGATAACTTTTTCAAGAACTTCAGCTATAACAGTATGCGGTATAAACAGGATTACAGTTAGAAGGAAACAAAGGCACAAGGGAGGAAATTGCTGACATGGAAAATGTTGAACATATTTCTAGGTATAGCTAAGGAAGCAGGACATTCCCGGTGTTGTTTCTATGTTGACTGAAGGTCATTAGAACTATCTGGAGTGGAAAGTCAAAAGAACTGGCTAAATGGGTTCTTGGAGTTGTTTTAATTTATATATTCAAGAAAATGTCACCTGGACATCTGGACTCCGAATGATTCAACTTTTCTAGAGTAACTACTATGTGGCAGAACAGTTGAAATGGTTAATAAAACAAATTATCTGTCAATACAAAAGTTGCTCTCTAATAGGGGTCAGGGACACTAAATAGAATGTGGTGATTGTGTTCGTCCAGGGAGAAGCTTTTGGGCTTGGGGAAGGCACACAGGAGGCACACCTAGTGATTCTAAATAGAGTTAGGAAAGCTTTCTTTAGGAGATTTGATGTAGCAATGACTTCTTGTTTTTCAGCAGAGGTATTAAAATACTTTAACAGAAAGGAATGGCCAAAAATGAGAATTTATGACTCTGAGACGAGATGGTATTTGTTTTTTCTTTAGAAGTCTCTGGGCTCCAGTCACACTAAGCCCATCAGATGGACGCTGCCTAGTTGGTGCCCAAGTCTACAGTCTGCCTGGTTGTGGGGATAAATTATATTGAGCAGAACATTCCCTTTAGAGAACTTGATACTCCCTAGAGATGGTGTCACACTCTAATGAATTTCACAATGCAGGGATTTGTGGATTTTGTACTCCCTTTTTTCTATTGAATTTACTCCAAAGGGAATGTAGAACAAAAACTAAGAATAAATCAGGCTTTTTTTTTTTTTTAAATCACAGCTGTGACTACCGCTAAAAAGAAAAAGTCTCTGAGACATAGCCTTGATTCATAATACTATGCATACTGGGTGAATGGCTCAATAAAACACAATATTTCAGATAGATTGCTGGGCTAGGGTGACATCACAGGCAGGGAGGAATACAGGCTGCATCATACATAACGATGCAGAGCACAGTGTAGAGTGATGAGGACTGTTAGCAATACACTATCTTTATGTTCATTGTGTCTTAATTGATGTAAGTGTCCTTTGAGATGTGTGCGATAGGAACATATTCGTGAAGGAACACAAATAAAAAGCTTTGTTTCTCCCACCAGTGATATTATTTTATCAAAAAGAAGTAATTATAAGTCCAACTGAAGCTGAGAAGAAATAATTCTTTTAGAGGCATATAGGAAACAACACAAAAACCTCAAAACAGAAGAGCAAAAAGAATTAACACTTCAGAATTACTTTTGATAGGGAAGAGCAAACACCCCAATTGAAACGGCCTACTGTTTCCCAGATCTCTATAAATGACAAAAGTCAGAAATCTATAAAATCTGTAAAAAAAAAAAAAAGTGAATTCTGTCTTTAGAGATTTCTGTTCCTGCTAATATAGATCATTATTTTCTCCATAAATGCTAAATTTATCTTTTTGATTCATAACACATACATTGAAAAGGCACTGATCATTGCCAAAGTTAAACAGTTCCAAATGTCAGAATGCAGACTAAATAAGAATAGCTGACAATTTATTAAATATTTTCTCTGAGCAATGAACTGTGCCACAGTTTTTTAGAACAGGACATTATAGTGCCAGCTGACATATATTATTTCATTATTTAATCCTCACAAAAATGTCAAATGACATTTACGACCCCCTTTTTTATACATGAGAAAATAGCGATACTGATTAAGTAATTTGCTTAGGGTTACATAATCAGAGCAGAAACAGAACCAGAACATACTCTCAGGCAGGCCCGTTACCTACGCCGTGCTGGATACCTAAACGGAATCTTGCCAGGGAAAAACATTTTAATTATTCATTCATTCACCTGCTCCTTACCCGGTTCAATGGCATGCGCTGGGCTTAGGGCTAGTCAGGCTGTGTGCATGGGGCACAGGTGTCTGGATACACATGTCTGTCCTCTGACGGGTTATAATCCATGTTGGATGCAAGGTAAACATATATTACACAATTTAAAATTGAAATAGTATATAATCACTAATGAGGAATTCATCCTCCTCCTTCACACTGACTCTACCACAAGCCACAGAGTAACTGAAGTTACTCTTCTCTTCCAACATGCAGACTTCAGTTTCAACTTTTTCAACTCTATGCCTTGTCTATGGGATTAGATGACAGAAAGCCGAACTTCACTAAACTTGCAAAACTGTGTAGATTCTTTGTCTTGACCTGCAAAGTGATTGTGCCTGGGCCAGCCTCTATCCTATAGTCAGTTAACCTGACGAAACTTCATGAGTAGCACCCCATTACAACCAACATACCTTCCCTTTTATCAACATTGTGTTGCTGCTCTCTCTCAGAATGCTTTAGTGCTGAGTTTGACTTCCTAATGGAAATCTGGAGAAAAAAAATAGCAGTGTATGGAGACAAGAAAACTCAGAAGATGAGATGGAGTGAAAGGCAGTAAACTAGGAGAGGATTGAGGTATGTAGAAATGTGAATTTGATGAAATTTAAAAGGAAAAATGATTATCAAGAGGAATATAAAAATATAAAATTTATTTGTTGATAGAACAAATGAATCTGCATACTTTGACTAAAGGAGTGTTCTGGGAAGAAAGAAATATGAATTAGCCATGGATTCTTTCCATGAGCTGTTGATCTGTCAGAAGACATTATGCATGGGCCTTATTTTGTAGAAAACCATAAAATAAGGCATTCTAGGAAGAATATTCATAATAGTTGTATAGGTAAAATGGTATGGGCACTCAAGACCCAGGTCAAGTGCTGTAATACTTTCATTACATGGAGTGCATCTCTCTATCATCTGAAGCAGTGCTCCTCAACCTTTTGGCACCAGGGACCAGTGCTCCTACAAGAATCTAATGCCTAATGATCTGAGGTGGACCTGAGGTGGTGATGCTAACACTGGGGAATGGCTGCAGATACAGATGAAGCTTCGCTCTCTCTCCTGCTATGTGGCTTGAGTCCTAACAGGCCACGGATCAGTACCAGTCCGAGGCCTGGGGGTTGGGGACCCCTGATCTTAAGGATAAGAGTATAGATAAGATTTGGATATATGAAATTATGACAGAATGTGAAAGAAATTCTGGTTGGAAGAATTAACAACAGCAAAGATGAAATAATCTGGCAAGTGAGGGGGAAAGAAAGTGGTCCTATTTGTTTGATGCAGAAGACGTGAGAACAGGAATATTTGGGAGAACGCCAAATCTGTAAATCTGTAGGTCTGCTTCTGTGCCACATTTCAGCATCCAATACAAATCCAATACAAATCCAATACACTCTCTGCCACCCTCATCTTGCTCTCAGCCTATACCCTGGCTTACTCTCCTTGACTTTTCTCACTCCCAGTTTCTCAGATAGGACTTTGTTTCTATTTATAACTGTTTAGCAGCTCCTCATATCTGAGAAAGGAGACCCTATAAATTCCATTTGCTCCGGGTAGTGTCCGCTTCAAAGTACCATGATAAGGTCAGCAATGATATGAAAAATAGACCTACATAGATACCATGCAGTTGTATTCTCTGATGTAAGAGGTCATATGGTAGACAAGGTTTTTGTTCAATGCCTAGTTATTCATTTAGTCTTAGCACAACTCTGGGTAAAACCTCTGATGGATACTCACAGCTTAGAGGTTTGCCATGTCATAATGAGCAATAAGGAATTACCTCATAATATCATTTCCTGCTGATAATTGGACCCATGTAACTTGAAGTCAATGACACCAGTATTGTTAAGACGACTCTGCCCTGTCTGTGCTGTGTGCTCTTCTATAGTTCCATATTGCTGCTCGTTATCATATGCCTAACACCTGAGCCTCCTTCCATGCTTCCCCCAAAGACTAGAATACGGCTCATTTTGTTTTAAAGGCCTTAATGGCACTGAGTATCATGGAGGAACATATTATTAAATATGAGATATTATGTTTTTGAAAATGTATAATGTCTTTAAAGTCATGATGACTGGTCTCTAGTTCTGAGTTCCTTGGTAACAATATAAATTTGGTCTATCAGATATATCTATTGTTTCTTTGTATTTAAAGAGGTAATATCACTAGATGCCTAACCTTCACCCCCAAAACTAAAGTTATAGGATATGCTAACCTTCATGAAGAGTTCTCTTCCTGGGCAAAACTATAAGTTGCCTTATAATTGAGTCAGAGTTAGAAACAAGACCTGGCTGGACCAGTGTAAGTCATTCAGAGGACTTCGAGGGGACTTCTGGAAAGCCTCCCAATGGGATTGCAAAGCCAGAGAGATATAAACCTGGAGCTATCTATAGTCATTTTTGTCACAAGTTCAGAGGAACCTGCTTAAGAGGGAAGCCAACATAAAAGGATGTAGAGCCAAGAGTCAGAAATAGAGAAGGAAAGAAAGAAAAAACAAACCACACAGTATGATTCGAGCCCTTGAGAACAGCCATACTTAAAACTAGCTCATTCCTCAGCTTTATCCGTGGACTGTTCAGTTAAATCAGTCACTTATTTTATTTTTTATTCTTTACATTCATATTTATGTTTCTTTTATTTTGCTTAAGCCAATTTTATTTGGGTTCATATTACAAAAGGAACAACTCTAATGCAAACTACTGGATAATTTGCACTTCTAAAAACCTTTAGATTAGAAACCTTTAGAAAGATTTCATATTATGAAAAAATATGGTCACTTTAGAACATTTCTTAACTCATACTTTATACTTCATTCTTCTGTGTTCCCTAGCCCCTTGAATAATATCTTGTACACAGTGGATTCTCAAGGATTTGTTGTTGTTGTTGTTTGGTAACAATAACAAAGTGTGTTCTAGAGACAAGTGAAATAGCAGAAGTATAGCTTCTTAGGTTGGAATGACCATGATGGCTTGCTTATATTGATAAGAAAGAGACTAGTCTATGTATACTGGAAAGTTCACACTGTGGAGTGGTAGGAAATAAGTAAATAATATCATACTCTACCTCTTCCAGCACATCTCAGCTAGAGATGCTGATTCCTGTCATCTGCAGATTCTGCAACATTCCATTTCACAGTCAAACCTGACTGAGGCTAAAGGCAAAGCCTCAGCTCAACTGGCTGTCAGCAGTAGGAATTAGCCTTGCCTCCTTCCAACCAGGTATCCAGATAACCAGAGTAATGACTGGGCACAGGTTCGCCTACCAAATATCAGTCTTTAAAAAATTTCCTTCACTTCTCTATTTCACAAATATAGGTGTTTTTTCCCACCTTAGTTTTTCTATAGGACAGTAGTTTCTCACTGTACACTCCATGAACCTGAGCACGTCTGGCTGTTAGCCATCACTAGTTCTGTCTTGTTGGGAGTAAGATTCTGCTTTATACATATGCTCTGGTCCTTGTGAGTTCAGTGATTTGGATCATTTCGAAAGACAAACAGGTAATATTTGTTTTTTCTCTTCAATAGCCTGCTCAAATATTTGTTGGAATTTCTCAGATATTAACTCCTTCCTAAACCAGACAACAGTCATCATATACCTTTGAGCGCCAAGTCCTAGATCATTTAGTTGCTTTCAAGGGGAATCCATCCTCCTACCTACAACCTGACCATCCCATCTTCTCCTCTCCCCATCATTATGGTTGCTGATCCCAAGGTGTCTGATGTCTGTTCGTGACTTATCATGGACAGGAGGCAAATGAGCTTACACTTTCACATAAGCTCCAACTGACAGAATGAGAATCACTTTTAAAACTATGCAACAATATTTTGTTTTTATTTTAGCAAGAAATGAGGAGCTATCATATGGTCTTAACACTGTAGTAAAGATAAAAGCAATGGGTTTACAGTTAACACAGCAGTGATAATCAGTTTATTCTTTTTTCTTTTACTTCCTTTTCTTAGAAGCCTTTCTCTTTGCTATACTCAGCATGATGTTTCTACGAACGACACACTATCACATCTAATTTTTCTTAAGTGACTGAACCAGGGGTAGGAATCTGATCAGAGCTGAATCTATCTACTGTTTTAGCTGTAGCTTAAAATCAGTAAGCAGAGAGACTGAATCAGTTAGATCAGTGGAGTGGTTGGCAAACTTTTCCTATAAAGGACCAGATAGTAAATATATTGCTCTTACCAGCTATTTCCTCTCTCTCATATCTTCTTGACTCTGTCATTGTAGCATTCATGCAGCCATAGGTAATATAAAAATAAATGGGAATGGCTGTGTTACAATAAAACTTTATTTACATAAACAGGTGCCAGACATTATTTTGTCTATGGGCTCTTGTTTATTAAACACCGATTTATATCATGGTGAGTGTTTGAACTGAAAGATCATATTGAGTCAGATTGAGCAGTCTTTTGGGCCATGTGCATGCTACATTAATCAAAGAAAGCCTGTAATCAGAGAGAAAATGGTAGTAGAGCATAGAAGAGAGGCCATCATACCTGGAAGATGGTAGGAAGAGCCTGGGATCCCAACTTCCCTGATCCAAATCTTGTGTGGCTGATTTTTATTTAGTAATCTTGCCTATCTATAAGATTGCGTTTTGTTGTTTTGTTGTGATTAGATCATGGAAATAGTGGCCCAGAGCCTTAAGAGCTAATAAAGGAGGTGGTCTTGGCTACCAGCTCTAAGGATTGGTCAGTTTGCATATGAAAGATGTGCTCACAGAGGAGTCATTTATTGTCTCTAGGAATTAATTAGCCCTTGAAGGCACAGTCACTCCAAGGTCCCATGACTTCCAAGTATCAAATAAAGAAACTAGAAAACTTGATGAATACATCTGAACACTTAAGCAAAAAGGGAACTTGCTGAAAGGATATTGAAGAGCTCACAGAATTGACAAGAAGCACATAACATTAGGTTGGAAACCGCACGATTCTAGAAAGTCTAGGTAACTGAAAACAGCCAAAATCTCACCTTGGGTCCTCCTAGTCAGGAAGCACTGCTGGGCCCTCCCCTGGATAGTCTTTACTGCATTCTAGCCCTGCCACCACTGGTCATTCCTGGCCACACTGCTGAACTCTGCTGCTTCTGCTGAAAATTATCTTTCACTCCTGTGTATTTTGTTCCTCTTTCAAAATTCACATTCCCTGATAGAATCATAAACTTGGCCAGGCTCATGTCACATGCCTGTACCTAGCTTCCAAGAAGCCAAAAAGGAGATATAGATACTTGTTTCCTTTTAGCATCTGTGATGAAAGGCCAGGCTTCGTCTCCCATTATTTTTGAATTTCCTATAAAGGAGAGAGTTTTCTAATTCTGGTAGTGGGGGTGGGGTAGTGGAAGAAAGCCAAATGTGTATGACACTGTCCAAGTTGGATTGAAATATGAAGGGGCTAGGGTTTAGATAAACAGCCAGGAAATTAGGCTACATATTATATTTGACCAAGTAAGAAGCAGAGGTGTTAAGAATGTCTAGGACAGTGACTATGGGAATGGAAAAGAAGAAAGAGATTCTAAACATCGTTACAGAGAGAATTCACATAGCATGGTGAAAGTTGATAATGTAGAAAATAAAATGAAATAAGCATTGCTAAGCAAGTCACTTAAAATGGAATCAGGAGGCCATTGAGGAAGTGGGGGCTATGCATGTTTCATGTCTCAGTTATCAGAACAAATATTGAACTACTGACTTGTTGCCAAACTCAGATCAAAACTGAACTGCAAATATCCTGGATCGACCACAACATGAACATATATGGTCTTTACTTCCACCTCATCATGGCAAACAAATCCTCTACATTCTTCACCTTGAAAGAAAACCAAACCATTTCAACAACCAGCATTCTCCATTTACAAGATGGCCTAACCAATCCCTGCTGACTTAGCCAACATCCTTCATTTACATGGAGGACCTAGATGAAAACAGAGCTTGTAGTTTTCACCTTCGTATACCTCTGATTTCTTTCCCTCTGTGACTCTCATATTGCAATTCTTTTTTTTTTTAGCTCAAATAAATTCTTTATTATAGCCTAAATCTAAATCTTTTTTTTTTTTTTTTTGGTTGACATTGTGAAGATATAAGTGAAAGAAGAATCAAAGACATGTCTGGGACTTTAAGTGGAAGAAGATAGTGCTGTTGTTAACAGAAGTATGCTGAGTTTTATTAATCATAGGATATCTAAGTGCCAATACCCAGGGAAGAGGAAGAAAAAACAGCACCAGAGCTAAAGTGATTGATAAGGTGAAAAAAGCGATATACAGATCATCTGAATATTTGTAATAATTGAATCACAAGGAAAGAAATTTTCTGAGGTGATGACTGTAGAATTTGAGAGATATTAAAGAAGTGTTAGAGAATTGCAGACTGAGCTTTTGTTAAAACCTAGTAAGTGAATTTAAAAAAAAAAAAAAAGGAAGAGGAACCAGGGGAATAAAATTGGAAGTAGAAAGAGCATCTGGAGTGGAAGCAAGAGTGAAGTGGGAAAAAATAGGGAGCTTGAAGGAAATGATTATGGCCTTTGGTTGGGAATAGGTTTTAGAATTCAGTTTGATTGGAATAGGGTCTGAGAGGGAGCAAACTTGATTAAAGCTAACTGTGTCCAGGCAATTGGTGTGTGGTACATACACAAGACATTTGATAGAAGAGAGGAACACATTTTCCAAAATGTTTCTAACCTGATTTTTCCTATCTCTTCTTCCCCTCCCCCCCATTTCAACTTTGGCTGATGGTTAATATAAACTTGCAAAGGCCCCACAAAATTCTTAGGAAGTTGATTCATTAACTTTCCTATTCTTTCTCCCTCTCCTTTGTTGCAAAGACTCTGTAAAGTCAAGGTGGAGAAAAGATTATGTTTCCACCGGAAAACTAGAGCAAGTTGGAAGGAAATGTGTAAGGTCTTCAGTCTTTTGGTCTCAGCTGACCGGGGAATAGAAGCCGGGCCAGAGAGCGATCAGAAGGCAGCTTCCAACAGTAAATATCCTCTAGAGGAAGCAGCTGTTTTTATTTGTTTGTTTGTTTGTTTTTATATATTATTTATTAATGTATTTATTTATTTTGCTTTGAATCAGGTGGGATTTTGTGTGTTCTCAGGTCTTGTACTCATTTTTCTTAGTGAGAAAAAGATAAAGAATGTAACCTGAGTTGATATAGGGAAAACATATTAAATATATACCACCTTTTAAAAAAACTGTTAAGATCCTGATGTATTGCAAACATCAAAGTATGCCCAGGGCTTAGAGTGACTCTCTCCCTCCTTTCTCCATTTCTAGTTCTAATCAAACATAGAAGAAAATCAATAATGAACAAGTCGTATCCTTTGAGCTCTTGGAACCTGCTGAGGTCTATGTGTCTGTCAGCACAAAGTTATCTCTTTCTCTTCCACCCTCCTTCTCTCTCTCTCTGCGCTTTCTCTCTCTCTCTCTCTCTCTCTCTCTCTCTCTCTCTCTCTCTCTCTCTCTCTCACACACACACACACACACACACACACACACACCTGTAACTATCTCTAGCTAATTTCAGGTTCTGAAATATTTAGCAACTCTGAGACCGAATTGCTGCTGGCCTGTTTCTCCTCTTTTCCTCCTGTTCCTTAACCCTCAGTCCCAAATCCCATTCATCTTCATGGCCCCCACAGGGTCTGATTAAACTCCACTGCAGTCCTTCTACCATTTTGACTGAGCCACTCAGGGTCAGGAGAGGTGAAGGAAATGCAAAAGGCAGAAGAACATGGTGAGGCAGCTCTAGCACTCAGTGTGGTGAGAGGGGTCTTAAAAAGATTTATGGGCCCTATATCACAGCTGAAAGGCTGGAGGTGATAAAACAGAGTGCTGGTAGTAATTTATAGGGGCTTGTTATGACAGACTTCTCGATTGAGGATGACAAAGACGCCATTAAAACAAAACCAAGGTATCCAACATGTTATAAACAACAGGATTCTCCACACAGCCCAGCACCAAGTAGATTCATAATTCTCAGGAAGCTGAGGAAATGCAGGCTCCACTGGAAGAACTGGGCCTTACTACCGCCATGGAGAGATGAGAATAAGTCAGCCACGGGGAGAAGACCTGGCAATGAGGAGCAGTTGAATTTCCCCTGACCCCCTCATACGTCAGTCACGAGGCAATGTGTTCTTAGAGAGCTGCTGTCAACTTTCTAGCAGTCTTGACACACAGACTAAAAATTACTGTTGGGGTGACACACATGCCCATTGGATCTGTTCTGGGCTACTGCATAAATAAAAGAGCCCAGGGTTTACACAAAATTTCAGATCCTATCTAGGGTTAACTTTACCTTCTCTCTCATTCAGTTGCAACCCACAAAAACTGGGCTAGTCCCCTATTGCTTCAAAGTTGCTCTGTACAGGGTTAGATCCCGACAGCTTGGTGTTGAAAAAATTAACTGAAAAGCAAATCAAATCTATAATGAAATCTTTCTGAAATCTCTAAAAGAGGGTCTCATTTTTATCCATTGCTACTTGAAATATTCTTTCATTATTCAGCCACTTTTCCTGTTAATATCCCATGTAAGCTGCAGGCAACACCCTGTTCTGCTCCACAAATACACAAATCTATTCCAACATCCTTGACTGTATGAGTTCTATTATTCTTTTTTCCCCTATTCATACCTTTTTCTTTCTTTGCTTGTCAAAAAATTTTCCCAGCTGTAGTTCTGTTTCAAAAAAAAAAAAATCCAAATATCCACTCTTAGTGCTCTTTTTCCAAGTTATATGCTCTACTTTCATTTTGAAGCAAAGTTGTAATCAGTGGAGTCAGAAAAAATCCTTGTGGAGCCTAAAAGTCTTCATCAACAACAGACCACTCTTGGATTGGGTGCAGTTTAGGGATGGGGTTCAGGTATAAGGTGGAGATAAGGATGAGAGGTACTGAACCACTGTAGATTAATACATTTTTCCCTGTTTCTGAGTAACACAAATAAGTGAGAGATGCCTTTTTATGGAGATCACTTTGAATCTAGTCTAATTTATTTATCTATTTAAAATAAATAATTTGCAAAGCACAGTACTTCGTAAGGAGCAAGGAACTGCTTGCTATTTCTTGTGGTAATTCCAAACGGACCCCACAGTGAGGCAAAGCATGCTGCCAGGACCTTGGCCGTGTCCCCAGCTTGCTCCCTGCTGCACAGCTCTATTTCCTTTTCTTCCAGTGCCAGCTTTGATCTCTGCTTTCCCTGGTCAGACAGCTCTGGGCGCTGGTGGGAGAACTGATGTATAGAGAAGCCCTTGCTGAGATGCAAAGGTTAAAATACTGTTTCTTAATAAGCAACATCAGAGATAAAAGAGGCTTATTCAGCATCATTTGGCTTAAAACTGCCTGGCTGCAAAGCTTTTGATGGTATTAGTGTCCCCTTCCTCTCTGAGATACCAGCTCATTCTTCACAGTTCTGTAGTGCAGAGATATTCATTCTCCTTTTCCAACTTCTTCATTTCATGCCCTTGTCCCCACCCAGCCTCCACTTTCCAATTTTTTAACAAGTCGATATATTTTCTAGGTAATTTGCCATTCCTTGTGCATTCTACCCTGTGGCAAATCAACCAAAACTAGTGTTGGATGGGATGCAGTCCAGGTCCAGATTTCCACAGGAGAAACTTCCCTAGAAATATTGCTCCCCAGCCACTGGATGATAGCCACTGACCATTCAATATGTACAATGCATGCAGTTTATCTGTGGCACATTACATGGTGGCAATCTATGGCATTGTGTCTGTATTTCTATTTTCTAGTGGAAAAAGTATGAGTTTCAGTCCCTAAACTCAGGTGTTCCAGAATTATATATATATATATTTGCTTGAAACTGCAGTCTTTTGAGTCAGATCATGCACTCTTGTTTGATTACAGACTTAATGTTTGTGCACCCCTCCCTCATCATATTTATATATCAAAGCCCTGACCCCCAAAGTGGTGGTATTAGGAGATGGAGCCTTTGGGGGATAATTAGGGTTAGATAGGATCATGAGAGTGGAGCCCCCATGATGAGATTTGAGTCCTTATAAGAAGAGAAAAGGACTCCAGAACTTGCTCTTTCTGCCATGTGACAGCCCTCTGTACTCCATGAAGAGAGCTCTCACCAACAACTAAATCAGTCAGCACCTTGATCTCGGACTCTCTGCCTCCAGAACTGTGAGAAATAATTGCCTGTTGCTTAACCTACACAGTTTGTGGTGTTTTGTTATGGCATCCCAAGGTCCCATACTTCTGGTGTTTGAATCTTAGCTTGGTCACTTGCTGTGTGACTTCAGAAATGTTATCTGACTACTCTGTGCCTTGGTTTTCTCAGGAGCTAATAATATATTCCTCATAGGGTTTTTGCAAGAAATAAATTAGTTACTTTATTTAAAGCTTTGAGATAATACCCAGAACATAAAAGTGTAGTATTCCTGTTATTACCATTCCTGGGGACAGATAACGAAAGACTCTCATGTTGTGTCACAGTACACTGGGGTCTTAGTCATTGGGGTTGAGGGGCAGTGGGTAATTGGTCACTATTCACTCAGGCTGTGTGGATATATCAGTCATCTCATCACACATGGGCCATCTAGATCCAGTGACTCTAACGGTTTCTCTCTACACCAACAGACTTGGGAATTCTTGGCAAAACTTTCTGTGTATCATCAATCTAGATGCTTCCTGCAGTAATTTCTTCTTTGGGTCTCACCAGATATTCAGTATGTGACCACAAAAAAGAAAGATAATCTCAAATCCCTCTAGTATAAGAAATGTCTTTTGGAAACAAACATCAGTGAGAAAAGTAACTCTTTTATGCTTCCTAACCTCCTTGAAGAAATAGAGAGAGAAGGGGATATTGACTGAAGGTCATGATGAAAAGAGTAGAAAAGGAAAATGAGGGAAAATAAGAGCAAGTTCATGTCTCAAAGTATTGAACAAAATAGCACATTTCGGCATCAGATGATCTATGAAAATTCTGGCACTAGACCCCAGACCAAATGAATCAGAATGTTTGGACCCAGGGGCAAGGATCCTACATATTAAACAAAACCAGCCTATGATACATACATACACCAAAGTTTGTGATCAATGTTTTGCTCTGAAATTTGTATATATGATGATATTTTTATATTACTTCCCAAAAAGAGGCTAAGAGTGAGAAAGAGAAGGGAGATACCACCAAAAGACCAGCCCCGATAATTTGAATTCAGGAGAACTCTTGGAGTTCTCTAAACTGTAGGAACCGGGAGAACAGGTACAGCAGATGTCAATAAAGGTCAGGGTGATTTGGGTCAGTGGAGGTGATCAGTGCAGTACAGAGAGGGACAGATATTAGTGCAATAACAACCTTGTGTTTGGGAACTCAGAGACTCTCATGAGGGGAAGAGCTGGGTTTGTCATAAGGCAGGTGGATAAATTAATACATTTGATTTAAGGAAAGCTCTTGAAGTAACCTTCTCTAGGAGATATGAATTAGTGGTGCTCAAGCGACACTGAGGTTAGACTCTATAAATATGATATCCAATAATAATACCAATTAAAGAAGACTTAAGGTTAAAATCTTTCCAGATAAATGAGAGTTCCCTGATCCTGATTGTCCTAGCCCCCTCCTCCTCACCTCTTTCATCGCTGACCTCAGTAAAATAAATACCTCTTCTAACCGATAATGTTGTAATATATTTAATTTCTCGGACAAAAGTCATCAAGTTTAAAAATTGTATCAGACAACCCTGCCTTCCATTCTACATTTCTGCTGACCACTCTTGTCACTTTTCTTAAGAAGAAACTATCAAACCAGCACAGAATGTGGGCAGTGGCAGCAACAAAAGAGTTTAAAATCTATTGTAATATGGTAATTTACATGTTGTGGGGGCTGAGAGACAAATGGCTTTGATTACATCACATTTTTTTTTTCTTATTTTATCACCAAGCTTTGGTTCATATTAGACCTAAGAATTCAACTTTCTCCACTTACTGAAGGGTTGTTAGGTTACAAAATTATATGCTGATAGAAAGTTAAGCTACAAATCTATTCTTGAAAGATGGGAGTATTTGAAGTTAGACCTTAGATGTAAATTCTACAGTATAAATATGCATGTTATAAAATAATCTCTGCTTTCTGTATTTTCTCAAGGTTTCTCATGGGCTTCCACACCACCCTAAAATTAACACATACCTTTGGAAAGGATTTTGAAGTGTCTGCATCTTAGAATAAATTTAAGCTGTTGTAGTATCTTTCTCAAGATTTTTCAGCTTGATCCCTAAGTGAAAGGATGGCTAAAACTCCAGTTAAGAGAATTCCAGACATAACTAAGCAGAATTGAAGCATATAATAAAGAGGCCTAAATAAGATACACATTTATTTATATTCATTCCATAGGAATTTAAAAATTGGTACCCAGACTATAATATAAAGCAAATTATATCATCAAAAGATTGGTCCCTGTAAAAGGTCTGCATTAAATGTTTCAAAATTTGCCTTACCGGTTTGATCTGCATCTCAAGAAGTATCCTGCCTGTAATATTTATATTTCAAGACAGTTTATATTCTTTTTTTTTTTCTGATGAGGACATTGTTAGAGTTGAGACTTTTATGTTGTCCATATTTACTTTACACAACCAATGTAATCTTGACGTTTATGTCATTTTTAGTGAACTGATAATACCGACTTTAGTGAAAATCGGTATGTTCTCAGTGGTACCTCCAACTCTTGGATTCTGTGGATGGGGGCCTAATGATTATAATAAGTTACTATTTTCATAGGTGAGCAATGAACTTGGAAGGTAACAGAAATATATTAAAATGTGGTGTGGGACTTGAGCTATATAAAATCCTGAGGACAAGCTACACCCAAAAATGTATTCTTTTGAGCTAAAGTCATATTGCACAGCTCTATCATTCTTGCATGCCATATGAGGTTAATGAGGTTAATGAGATGACATATGATGCTATAAGTCAAGAGGCTCTTGGTCTTCATGACTTTACCCTGGTGTAATGGGTTGAATAGTGTTCCCTCAAAATTCATGTCCGCCCAGAACCTCAGAATATGACATTATTTGGAAATAGGATATTTGCAGATGTAATTAGTTAAGAACTCAAAGTGATATCATTATAGACGTAGAATGAGCCCTAAATCCAATGACTGGGATCCTTCTAAGAAAAAGAGAGGACACAGAGATAGAAGAAGGCCCTGTGATAATGGAGGCAGAGGCTAGAGTTATGCTACCACAAACTGAGGAAAGTCAGGAACCACCAGAAGCTGGAAGAGGTGAGTAAGGATTTTTCTCTAAAGCCTTTGGGAGAAGCACAGCCCTGCTGACACCTGGACTTCTAGACTCCAGAAATGTGAAAATAAATTTCTGCTATTTTAAGCCACCTAGCTTGTGGTACTTTGCTATAACAGCAATAAGAAACTAATATACGTGATATCACCAGGGGATCTCAGCCACGGGTCTTTAACAGAAAACTGCACTGCATAACATATTATCTGGGGGAGACTTATGGGGCAGGCAGAAACTTTTAGAAAACATGATGCAGAATAGAGCTTATGGATTTAGAAGGCAGCATCAGAATGCACCAGCTTAGATCTTCTTGGCCTCACCTATCACCAGGAAATCTGATACTTGTTCTACAACAGATGCCACTGTGGTGACCAGTCTTCCTCAGGTAGGGATATATTAAAAAGGCTTCTCTTCATGCTAGAACCCTTTTCACCTTCTGACTTGAGGTTCTATTGTTGACAAGGCTTGAAATGCCAAGGGACTAAGTGTCTACACATACAAAATCTGAAAGAATAGGCAAGCTTAAACACCATGGGGCAAACTTTTGCCCAAAGGGAGGAAGGACAGCAGGTAAATTCTTCTGCCTTCCTTCACAGACTTCCCCAAGAGACAGAGCTCATACTGACTCTTAGCAGGGGATCCTACAGAATTTAGCAATTAGATGAGCTTGATACCAAGCATTGGTCAGCTCAGAAACACACCTTCACAATGATTCTCCTTTCCTGTCTCACTTTCCTGTTTTCTCATCCCTCCTTTGCTGGACTGAGTTTCCTAATAATGTAGCAGTACAAAAGATTTTGCTTCAGACCTTGCTTTCCGGGAAACCCAAGTAAAGACACAGTGAACCATTTGACCTAAATAGTTCACTATTCAGTGAACCATTTGACCTAAATCTCTGCGAATGTTTTAATTAAAATACTTTTAGTTATAAGTGGATAAAAAGGCACAACTGAAAACATCTTAGGAAATTTATAAGCTTATGCAGCAAGAGCTGGCTTTAGTAGTGGCTAATCCAGGAATAAAAATATTGTTGGTTCTGTTTACTTCTATCTGTTGGCTTCCTTTTTAACAATAAGTCCAGAATCACACCCCTTCAGTTAATATTCTCATCAGAAGAGGGATTTCCCTCTCAAAAACTCACGTATACATCCAAAGAGGTGTGTTATTCATTCCTGGGGCATGTGCTACCCCTGCAGTAGAAAAAAGTGGTAATGGTGATTGGATGGAAAGTCAACCTCATAATTATTCTCTTTGGGAATGCCCAAAATGGAAAATAAGAAGTTTATTAAGAAAAATATGGATGTACAGCAGGCAAAAGCAAGAGATAACATGGCAAAAGTAATTTCCAAATTACAAGGATCAGGCTCCACAAGCAAACAATAAGCTCTACTCTCTATTTCCCAAGATTCTAGAGCTGAATTTAATTAATTATTTCCCAAAGCAAGCATTTTTTTTTCTAAATGCCATATTTTTATTGCTTTTACTATGTGGTGTATCCTAAAATTTTGTTAGTCAAAGTGTGGTCCACAAACTAACAACAATGGACCTCATGTGGGAGCTTGTTAAAAATGCAGAATCTCAGACCTCATGTCAGACTCACTCAATCAGAATCTGCATTTTAACAAGATCCCCTGTTGATTTGTGTGCTCGGTAAAATTTGAGAAGCACTGTCCATATGTCCTGTATGAAGAAAAATGGAACCCCTGAAATATATGATGAGAAAGGGTCTGTTGGGTCCAACAAAGTTTAAGAGGGGAATGATAATTTTTAATATGGGATATGACACTGTCATATTTTTAAATTAATCTCCAAAATGACAGTGAAATAAAATTATTAATTTCATAGAAGAGCAGCTGGCATTTTCCAATGGAGAATTTATTTACACACCAGAAGATTATAAATCTAACACCTACACTCTTTCACAGAGATTATATCCAAGTAAGATTTTAAAAAAATGTAATAACAGATCACACAAAGTAAAACTATGGCCACTCTATATGTTAGCTAGTAGGTGCTTACAAGAATTTAAATATTATCAAAAGTACAAACTAACCAAAAGATTTATTTGTAGTGCTAGAAACAATAATTTCATATAATTTGAAGGTTATAAGAAGAAGTGTGGTAAAACATCACCTGTAAGTCTAGTAATGCATTATTTGTGACAATACTGTTCTCAGCAGACTGTGTTCACATTAACAAAATCAAAGTCCACAAAAGAACTGCTACCCTTGACAAGAAAATAGTATCCTTCTTTTTGACATAAAAGAAAAAAATGTACTTGGGTCAAGAATGGGTTATATAGCTAGAGAAATATGAAATGCTGAAACTTCAACATTAGAATCCAAAGGGAACAAAAGGTAGCCAGTTTTCATATTATCATTTGTTCTTACATTGTCTTTTACTGACATCCATCATAATTGAATCTAACTCACAGCAGACATAATAAGAATCTTGAGATGAGATCATCTTGGATTAGAGCAGGTCCAAATCCAATGACCTCGCAGGAGAATGAAAGGAAGGAAGATGGCAAGTACAGAAAAGAAAACCACGTGATGACAAAGGCAGATTGGAATTGTGCTACTGCAGCCAAGGAACACCAGCAGACTTTAGAAGCGAGAGAAGGCAAGGAAAGATTCTCTCCTAGAACATCCAGAAGGAGCACAGCCCTGCCGATATCTTTATTTTAGACTTTAGCCTCCAGAAAAGTGAGAGAATAAATTTCTGTTGTCTTAAGCTACCCAGTGCATGGTAATTTATTATGGCAGCCCTAGGAAACTAATACCCTCATTTGGAGCACTATGTCTTATTTCTATTTTTTTTTTGGGGGGGGGATAGTTTTCTTGGTGATAAGCTTTTATAGGAGGACTTTGAATATATCAATTACAAGCAACCTAAGGCTTTTTTTGCCTTATGATATAAAGGGGGAGGCTTGCTGCTGGTAAAAGATATTAGTGGTAGACTATATATAAGGCATGACATTTGAATAATCTTTCCAGGACATCTGATAATTCATCCAAATATCCTCTATAAGTTCTTCTGTGACCAAGGCATAGAGAAAACAAAGAAGTTGGTACATATAGCTACACACCTGAGCATTAAACTATGCTCTGCACTTTAACTTTACTCTGCTTTACTTCAGAGAAAATCCACCAGAGATCATACCTTTGTATTAGCCATTTAATTTTAAATCCCTGTCAGACTTATGGGTCAGGGCACAAACAATTCATTCTGTGGTTTGGAGTGAAGAGGGACTGAGTCTGGCAAGAGAGATCAGAGGGCAAATAAGCGGGAAACTATTATGACTTGAATAAACTGCAGATGTAGTTATCCTCAGGAAAAAAACCGACAGCTCTAAACCAAGTCCAGTGCAGGGAGGGAGTTAGAAAACGCAGTCTAGTTCTGCACTTAGTGTTCGGGGCACATTTACTGTGGGTATGAAGATTCAATGTGTGTGAGGACACACATCCCAAGTGTTCTAATTGTTTATTCCAACTACCATGAGAGGAAAGAGCTATAAGTAGTACCCTTCTTTAATCCTTTCATACTTACTAATGGACATTCTTCTTCCTTGCTCACTTCTGAAAAATGGTGACTGGAAGGCAAAAACTGGAATCAGATTCCAGTGAGCTCTCTAAATACCAAGATGACTTATTGAAAAGTCTCTAAGCCCCAGAGAAAGTCAGTGAAGTCTTCAACAACCAAATACAGAAGAGAATCATCTGTGGGACATCTCTGAAGAAGCTGAAATTCACCATATACATCAAATTTTGTGCTACCTCCAGTTTTGAAGTTGAGCTGGCCTCAACCCTCTGTGTGTATTTAGAATAAAGGCCATTGATACACTGACTTCCCATCAAATATGGAAAAGGATCCAGTACATCAGGAAAATCCCAGTGAGTTCACATTAGAAAACAAGTAAGCACAAACTGGGGAAGCCAAAAAAGGGAATGTAGACCAATGATCTCAGACTGAACTTGAATGAAAGAAATCTTCTAACACAGGATGTTGTAAGCCCATTGGGGAAAGTTCTCCAGAGGTTCAGCCCCAAAAGAAAGATATCACTTGATTTTATAGCCATGAGTAGTTAGAATAAGAATTTTGGTAGGCTGAACAATGTGCAAAAGATGTCCAAAAGTTGTGCACATCAAATCTCTGGAACCTGTAATAGTATTTTATAAGGAAAAGAAGTAATTCAATTACAGATATGGAGAGGAGAAGCTATCTGGATTATCTGGGTGGGCCATAAATGCAATCACACATATCACAGTAAGAGAGAGGCAGAGAGAATTTTGAGAGAGAAAGAGGGAAGGTGACTTGAAGATGGAGCAGAGAAAAATGCAGACACAATCCAAGAAACATCCATAGCTACTGGAAGCTGAAAGAGACAATGAAGGATTCTCCCCATACCCTCAGAAGGGAGCTCGGTCCTTCTGACACCTTGATTTCAGACTTCTGGCCTCCAGAACTAGTTTCAGACATTAGTTTCTGTTGTTTGAAGCTGCCCAGTTTGTGGTCATTTGTATAGCAGCCTCAGGAAACTTAAACAAAAACTAAAATCCACAGTCCTTGAGGGCCAATTTAACACCCTTCTATTCACACCCCTAGGAGCAAATATTCATCTTCAGCATTTTAGATTAAGTAATAGTAAACATCCTAGGCTTTTGAGATTAATTTATCAAGAGTTAATATATTTTTAGGTTTTACCAACATAATTTTTCCCCTGAGAACTTTAAGTCTAGATTTTTATTAGAAAGAAAAATGTTAAGGGTAAGGGATTTTTGATCCTGACTTGAATATGGTATTTATGCAGCTGTTAAGTTCTATATTATTTACTGTCATTTCAAACATAAAGACAAATGTCAGAAGAGAACATAGAGACCAATATGAATTCCTTAAGGAAAAAAAAAAGTGACAGAGAGAGAGAAAGAGAGGAGAGAGAAGTACCTATGTATCAAAAACAGAGTTTAGATCTGTTGACAGGGCCTTATGGAGATGATGAACTGTAAATAACAGCTTCATCATTCCCACTCAGAAAATACAGTTCTCTTGGGGAAAGTATTGAGGGGCAGCAATAGCCATTAGTGTACTCTCAGACATGATTTACTTTTGGTATTACCAAGATGGCAATATGCACTAAGCTAGGGGCTTTTTTTCCAATAAACCCAAAGTACGTTCAGAGGTCAAAACTTAAGTTTACTAAAATCAAAGATGTTGGAGGAAAATTTCTCGCAAAAGTAGTGAAGTTTCTCTGACTTCTACAGATTTCAAAAATAAACTCTAACTTCACATTCTATAATGGGACTACTTTGAAAATTATCATCTTGTGTCTCAGATGGATTTAAGTAAACTTTGCTTCCATAGCCCCAGGAGTTTCATTAAGCTATTCACTAGGATCAAAATTATAATATATTGGAAACCAGAATGAGCTGTCATAAGATAGTGGTAATTTTCATAATCTACCCTCAATAATAAGACAGCCATAAATATATGCTCAGGCTCATGTGCCAAATGTTTATGAACAATTGGTATGGAACCATGCACATAAATAGAGATAGAAACAGGTTAAAAATATTGCAACATTTTTGGCTTTCTTTTAAATCAGCCTTTGACACAGCATTTCTGGGACTCTTATGTGGGTTAACAATGAACATGCTGATTGTAAGTAAAAATGTATTATCTTAGCCTATTGATAATGATAATAAATATTGTCTCTAATAAGTGAGATTTGGAGCTCATGTATACTTGTACTTACTCTGTCTATAATTTGAGCTTCTGTTGATTCACAATCTAGATAAATTCACATTTATCTAATATGAAGAAAGTACCTAATATAAATTGGTCACTTTGCTATGTTTCTTTAAATTAATTTAATTTAATTCTCAAACAGCCCAGTGAATCAGTATCTCTGTTTTACATATAAGTAATCTAAATTCTAACATGTAATTTAGAGATTTCAAGTGACAAACCAGGGCTCACAATATTTGTATTTAATAAATGGTTTATATTAAATAGCCCCTACAGTCTATTCTAAAGTATTTCTGTGACTGAGTGGTAACAACCATACCCATAACAGTGAAAGAATAAAATACAGGTGAATAAATGGAGGATGTTAAATATGCAGTACTACTTACCCATTTTATTACTCTTTAAAAAACACTTTTAAAAACAGGCTATAAAAAGTCCTGTATATAAACAAACATAAATGTTACCCTAACATTAACTTTACCTGTTTGGTTGTAACATTTTTTTTCTAATGATTGACTCCCCTTCCTATAAGGGGCTAATAAATTCCCTCCAATTGGCATATAACTTCTTGCATTAAAAATGTAATTCACCACTCCATTGCCATGCTTGGCATGGTATTTAAGATCATACGACACTGCCTTTTCTTTTACTTTTTTTTCTTGCCATAAAAAAGGCATGGCTCAGTCAAGAACTTTACTTCCTTTTAGATCTTGAAATTAGAAGGCACATTGAGCCTAATTAAAGATAACTCACAACTGACAGCATGAAAACTAAGAGAAAAATAAACTATCATTGTTGTAAATGAATGAGATTTGAGGGAATATTTGTTACTGCAGCATAGCTTAGCATAAGCTATTACATCTGGTTACTGTTCTGCTTTTTTTTAAAAAAATAATTTCTCCAATATCAAATGATTCTCAGTCTAAAATTTTACATTTAGCCAAGTTAGCAATTAAATATAAAGGTATTTTTTAAAATGCACAAAATCTGTCCCCAGAATTTACCTCCAATTCACCCTTTCTCAAGAAACTACCAGAAAATATATTCCATTAAGCATATTAAGTAAATAATCAAAAAAATAAAGAAGAAAACATGGGATCCAAGAAAATAAGAAATCAAATACAAGTAGAAGCAATAGAAGGAAATAATAAAGAACAATATCAAGATGACAGCTGTATTCCAATCACATAAGAGCAAATAAGAAAACTCCAGGAGAAATTTCTTCAAAAGTATGAAATTGATAGAATACCTCACGTGTTGAACATGTTGTGTAGACACTTACCATTGGATGAGAGGTCCAAGTTTTAATTTTTAATTAAAAACAAAACAAACAAATCAGAAAAGTAAGTAAAATAATTATTAACTCCAGAGAAGGAAAACATGGTATGGAGGAAAATAAGAGCGTGTTACCCTCAATATTATAATATAAATGCTGAACACTGATCTAACCAAAACTATATATAATACAAGTGTTTTGAGAGAATGTGTGAACAGGAAAAGTATGAGGAGTGGTAAAAGAAAGCTCATTTTTTTTTTAGTAGGGAGTGAACTGATGATATATCTACAACTGAAAAATCAAGGAGAAATATAAGCATGTCCTTCAGAGCTATGTAGGTAAATTCAAAGAACCTCAGTTGAAGAGTTGAAAGTTCATGACTTTGGAGAATATAAAGAGGAAAAAAAGCTAGAATGATGTTTTTTGTAACAAGCCTTATAGAAAATACCAATTTGAATCCTTGAACTACATGAATATATAATTTAATATAAATAAGCAATGATTTAAATAGAAATCAAACTATTTTCAAGAGAGAAATTATAAATGGGGTAGTTCAGGAGAAAATGGACAAAACATTTTCTCTTTCAAAATAGTTCCATAACTTGTATTTTTCTAACCACAACTACATTTTTAGACCTGTAGATTGCCTGCTGAATTTCCACCCTTTCACTTCATCTCAAACCTCAACGTTAAGTTCCTAAAATTGTTATGCCTTAGTTTCCTCAGACAAGAGCAAATATGCCTGCATGAAAAACCAAAACACAAAACAAAAAAGCAGAAGCAAACAAATGGAAAAATCTGACAAATCAGACTGAAAATACAGACTCTATTAGTCTCCTGAGGCTCTTTATCAAAATATGGGATCTTGAAACCTGAGTGAATTTGAAAATCCAAAACCCCTGCTGCTCCTTCTCTTTATTTTGGATTCATTTTTTCTCATTGCTTCTAGCGTATTGCCAACCAGCAGGGGCTGGGAAGGTGGTGTGCTCTCCTGCCCAGATACTCATTTGCTAGCTGGGCTGCATACTGAATGACAAATTAAAAATCAGCATTCTCGAAATTAATTCTGACCACTGGAAGCAGGGTTCTCTCTGGAGTCTGCATGTGTGTATGTGAATGTGCACAGTAGCTTGCTGGAAGGCGACTGACAGGGTTTATATCAAACCTTTGTGTGTCTATGCTTCAATCAACCTTTTTATAAAATGCCTATTTGAAAAGCTACTCGTTGGTTTCCAAGCCTTGCAAATCCCACAAAGAGATTATCACTCAGATAAGCAGCAGTGTTTTAAATCATTCCATCTGCAAATGGCTTAAATACACACACATGTGTATACGCATATTCATTAGAGTAACAAATGCACATAGAATAAGAAAACTTTATGTCTTCTTCTAATGACCTACAGCCTCAAAACTTAAAATAAGACTCTATGAGCAACCATTTTCTAGCAAAAGAACTTGCTTTCTTCCAAAAAGACACAGTTGAAAGAACGGGGAACAAGAAATATTTTCTCAGCCACTCTTATGAGGTTTGTGGACTGAAATGGCAAATTTCTATTATAATCGCCTTTGCGAAAGTGACTCCATCTATAAAGTAAGTGTTCCATTTTCACTCTTTAATTTCTGGTACTTCTTTTCTGAGAGAACACCAACATGAAAAACCTAGAGATAAACCTCCATATTGTAGAGATGAGAAAGCGGGTTCTCTGAGTAGGCAGCTTCATGCACCTGATTAGTTATGGTGTAGGAGCAGATCTTCCTGACTTCTAGTCCACTCATATGGCTTATAGTGGAACAAACTGTTCAGAATGAGAATCTACTTGATAGGAGTAAGGAAAATGCAAGAAAGCAGAGTGACTCCAGTTCTCAGACAGCAAACTTTGTTTTCACTTGGAGTATAGAGGAACTCTGCCTTGTTTGTCAAGAAAAATTCTTGAAATGAAGAGGATATTAGGTAAAGAAAGCAATTTGCAAACATTGCTCAAAGAGAGAGCCAAGCTTATGCTCATGTTTGCCTATTTTGAAAAGCACTAAGTACAAAATGTTTGTTGAGTGTTCAGTAATGTTAGTGAGGAGACAGGTGAGGGGAAAATTTGAATGTACACCTGAACTAAACCAGAGATCCTCTGACACCCCCAGGCTTTCTCAGGTGCCATTTTTTTCTAAGGGTAACTTATCACAGGCATAGATTAAAGGAAATAAAAAGGAAATTCATTCCAAGAGACCATTTCCCTAGCTTTCAAGTCCTTTCTGTCAATATTTTTTTTTAACTTTTTTTATTACCCATCTTATCTGGTGCAATATGACACAAGTTTAGGAATTTTAAATGCACAGATATCTTTTCAACTGAGCAAAATAATCATGGAGCACAGATTATGTCTGGGTAGGGAGAATACAGGCATTCTAACACAAATCCTTAAACCTATATGAATATAATCAATCAAACAATCTCTTTCAATCCTTTTCTGTTTGACTCCATTTTAGAATTTCAAATTTCATCTCACTGTCCCTTTATTTGCAAATACTATATTTGCTTCTGAGTAACCCGAATAATTGTAGCATATATATTTCCATAAAGCATAGGCTATAGCTGAACTGAAGGAAATAGGTGGATCTAAGCAGAGGTTACTTTCAGTAAGTCTCTGGGGGCTGGAACTACTTTCATGTGCTGCCAATATCCAGCACTATATATAACATAATGGAGAGAGCATCATCTCAAAACCACACAGCCAGAAACCAAATTCTAGAAAAACCACACTACGTCAAGATGGAAAAAAAAAAATCCATGCTAGGTTTTCTTTTCTTTTGTGCCAGCTGGTCTCCCTGGGGAGCTAGTGACCAGCAACAAGAACTCCAGATACATTCCCTCTGTTTCTCCTTTTTGGTCACTCAAAGAAAAGCCTGGACACCACTGTCATGCTTGTCACATTTATCAAGGTTACATTCTATAAACAAAGAGAATATTAAGTGTAGAAGGCAATTTTGCCAAAGAGAAAGCCAAGATTATATCCACTTGAAACTCTCCCTCTCAGTGTTTCTTTGTTCCCTAAGGAAACACAGTCCTTCTGGCCCTTAGTCTGATGTCACTCTTCCACTTTAAGCAAAATACATTCTTTATGTCAACCACTAAGCCTAGTGACTTTTGAACTTTGCACTTGATTACCATTTGAATTAGGCTTGCCTGTTTTGAAATACAACTGTCTGCTTCCCCACTTAAGTTGAGCCTTTAATTAAGGCCAGCATATTCTCCAAAAAAATAAATAAATAAATAAAAAATAAAAAAATTGAACACATACGATCACATCCACAGCTATTAGCAAGTGACTCTGTGTTCTTGTTTTTTAACAGGCCAAGTATACTTATTACTTTTACCCTCAGGAGAAGCATCTTGTCTTCTGGCTCCCCATCAATGACCACAACCCCCTCCAACCACAATGGAGTTGCAGTTACATGTTCTCATCACCAGGTAGTTATTTCTTCTAAAAATGATATACCTATTATCATCCTCCCAAACCTAATTACAGTTCAGTTCCTAGGTAAGCTATTACATTGGACATATACTCAAGTTCTAAGTGATTTCTAAGGTGAATTGAGATCATAGTTCTCATCTCAGCACCATTTTCTTCTAAAATGACAAGTGACATTTTCCCATTCACATTTATTCCAAACATGTTAGGCATTCTATGGAGATAAACAGATAGAGAGATAAACAAAAGTCCATGCATCCTTCCCTGCTGAATCACAAGCCTTCGGATATTCTTAATCTTATATTTTGGTCACTAACTTTCCTGCTTCCTTGGATGGTTAATGACAGAGTAAGGTAGGCGAGGAGCTTCTAGTAAGTCAGAAATGAGTTTTATTTAATACTCAAATCCATGCCTTAGCATTTTTGAGTCTTTTGAATAAAAATAGGTAGTCTAATTTGCACATCTTTCAATACTCCCCCTGTGTGTCTCTGTTCTTCCTTGGCATTCTGCTGAATATGCACCTCAAAAAGAATTCAAGGCTTCCTTGGCATGATTTTGATGAATAGAAATCTATGAGGCTTAATAAGAAGCACAAAAATGGACAGGCACCTAAGGGGAAAAACAGGTCTGTGTTGATGGATGTCTTTCCCAGGGGAGTTGGGGCACTGCTGAGATGCAGTTTTTCCAGCAAGTAGTAAAACGGCAAGATAATTCAAGGCAGCACATGCGAAGCAGGATGTGCAATGCATTTTCTCAGCAGCAATGAGTGTGCAGAAAGAATCAGATAAGCAGCTGCTTCACGGGGTGCCAAAGGGACATACAGCAGAGAAGAAATGTACCAGCCCAGAAAGGATCGCATGAAATGGAAACGTGGAAATCACCCTCATCAAATCAAGTGATGGTCCAAGGTGAGCTTTATAGACTCGTTCATTATTGTACTAAACTCCCACCAGGACATTAACTTTCGAAGTTTCAGTTTATTGTTTAATAAAAAAAAAAATCAAGGTTTTCTAATCTTCATGTTAGAGGAAGCAAAAGCTGCAAGGTATTATAGCAACTATTTTTTTTTAACATATAAAATTAAAGGAGCTCACTCACAGAAGATGATGCCATAACGAACAGCATCAGCTGGATTAATGGAGCGGGGTGCTGTCGCCGTCTGTAGCAGATGTACCCACTGATTTCCTATTCATGTGGACGTGTTTTACTAACCCCTTTTTGAAGATTGAACACAACTTTTTTGTAAGGAATGTTTAGTTTACCGTCTACCCCGCTGTAACTCATGCTGCTAATTTCCTTTATCTTTTATTTTTCTCTCTGACAAAGATTGAAAATTTCCTAAGTAAATTTGTGTTTGAGTTTTGTGGGTTTTGTATTAAACATATCTTTTATTCTAATGCTTTGGTATCTGGGGCCTTGCTGACCTTGGATGGACCTCCCAGGGCTAGCCAATTCTTAGAGATAGTAAATAACTTGCCTGTGAGCCCACCTTTTATATACAAACCAACCAATCCAGAGTCCACACCCCTTACAACTTCTTCCATCAGATTCTGACACTCAGGGCCACTGTCCATGAACCTTAATCACCCCAGGGCCATATACAAGACAACCAAGGATAGCACCTATGCCCTAGCGCCTGCTGAAACTATTCAAACTGGCCAAGTCTAAGCCTGCATACCTTATCACACCTATTTCATTCTACAGAAATGATAATAAAGGCCCTTGCCCAGATTTTTGCCTCATTTCCTCTGCCTCCTGATGGTACTTTCCTGTGCCCGCCCCTTTGGAAACTGTGAATAACAAATTATCTTTCCAATGACAATTATCTATTGATTTGTTGGTCTCATCCTACTCAAATAATAATAAAACCTGTATTTTATGATTTTATTTTTTAAAAATTTCTCAATTATATGTGACATACAGTATTATATTAGTTTCATATGTACAACATAGTGATTAGACATTTCTATAACTTATGAAGTGACTACCCCTATAAATCTAGTATAAAACTTGTATTTTAAAACAGGCTATTGTAGGCTTCCTTTAATTTCCTGTTTGTCATAAGTGACAATGGAAATGAGGAGTATCTTAGCCTTCCCCACCTCTCTATATCTGAAAGAATCCCTTCTAACAGAACTCACTTTTGGAAACTCTGACTGCTCCAAAAGCTAAATTACATCTTTGTAGAAACTCTTGAAGAAGTAAAATATCAGTGACTTCCAAATTTCCTTCATCTTGATCTGCAATTCTACGAACAGGACAAAAATGAAGGATCACAGAATGGGAGAAGGGCATATGCAAGAAGAAAAGCTACTTTGGAAGTCTACTTGGGGTATATTAGAGGCAAACACATCCTAAAAAACTACTGTAACTGCCTATAGTTACCTCATCCTAAGAGGAAAAATCCTTCATAATATCCATGCATTATGAATGAGGAACAAAGAATGTACTGCCTATGGTAGTTATTTCTACTCACCCACCCCCTTTAGAACAGTGTCTACATACCTAATGTAAAGGTTGTCCAGTTACCATGGGAACCAGAGATTTGGTAGGTGTGCATACATGGATGGTAAATTTTAATCACTTTCACAGAAGGTAGTGTATATTGATAGAGGTGTTTTGCCTAAAGGAGAGTCCTACTTTAAACTATAAACAATACCACAATAGATCAAATTAATACTTTATAGTCTTTATGTATTTTTTAATCTACTACTATCACTTTTATTGAGTAATTTTATAAGACAGGCATTCTAGATTCTGTGGATTGAAATTAGTAGACAATATGATCCCTGTCTCCAAAGCGCTCACAGTCCCTAAGGTCCATGCATGTGCATTACAACTCACTGTTTTGGGTACAGTCACCCTGTTATGGAAAATTTTCTGTGAGCCTTCAGGGAAGGATAGAATGGTGCTAAAGATCTTCAGAAAAGAATTCAAAGAATATTTCAGAGAAATTAGATCCTAAAAGATAAGAAAAGGTTTTTTGGACTGAGCTGTGTCTCCCCCCATCCCCCACCCTGGAGATAGGGCCTTTAAGGAGGTAAAGTTAAGTAGGGTTGTAAAGTGGGACTGTAACCCAGTGGGACTGTTGTCTTTATAAGAAAGGGAAGAGACACCATGAGTGCACATGCACAGAGTAAAGCAAACAAACAAACAAACAAACACTATGTAAGGACATAGCAAGTAGGCAGCCATCTGCAAACCAATGTTGCTAGGAACTTGATCTTGGACTTCTAGCCTCCAGAACTGTAAGAAAATACACTTCTGTTGTGTAAGCTACTATGTCTGTGGTGGTTTTTGTTTGTTTATTTTTTGTTTTGTTTTATGTTGTTTTATGGAGCCCACACATACTCATACAGAGGCTAGTAGGCAAAGAAGGAAGAGTAGAGGATGTGGAGGAGAGATCCTATAGAAAAGACAACATTTTCAAAGGCATGAAAAAGCCTGTGAATTCAGGGTATGGCAATAAGTTCAGTGAGGTTCCTAGGAGCCTAGGAGAACTGAAGAAAACTGTAAGAAGAGAAAAGGGCCTTAAATGCTAATGTAATTGTGTTTATAATAGGGAACCAACAGAAAAGTTAAGTAGAAAAGGAACATTATTATAGTTTAATGGGTTCTTTTAGAGGCTGTGGGAATGATACAGGGGGCAGCAAGGTGGAATGCAATGTAAAGGGGGGGAATAAGGGCTGTAATTATGCACATTAAATCGGGTGAGAAATGATGAAGGAATAGATGAAGCTGGAGGAGTGGGAGAGAGGGATAATATGGTTATTGCGATGTGTGTGCTTTCCTGGCTGTGTGTTAGTATGTAGAGGGAATATAGGACAGTGATAACAATGTTAGCTCCATCAGATGGAGAATTTTTTGTAGACTACCAGCTAAAATTACATTTTAACTGTGAATTTGTTCATAATTTGAGTTTTTGTCTTTTATGTGTCCTGGTATGGATGGCTTTGAGTTCACTCTAGTTGAAATTTGTTGAACTTCTTTAATGTTAATATCTATGTCTTTCGTCAAATTTGTGGGGCTTCCAGCCCTTGTCTTCAAATATTGTCTGCTAATCCCTCTTGCATGGGCAGGGTGTAGCCCCCACCTCCCTTTGAAATGGTGTTGTGAGGGACCCTCATTGTGCCCCTGCTTGCTGGTCCCCCTTTTATTTCAAGAGTGGGAAGTGCAACTTCCTATCTGCCAGGCCCACTTACTTAATTGGTGTGAGGATATTTGAGTTTGTTTGTATCATATATAAGAATCCATATATGAACTTGAGCTTGTTTTCACTGAGAATCATATGCCACTCTTTCTTTCTCCTGAGTCAACTTATCTTTCCCTACTCCTAAGATCATATCTTGGTTTTTCTGTTCAGTATATCATGATATACTAAATAAGAAATAGATTTCTTATTTCTACACCTTATGATTTTTAAGTTCTCCAATCTAAGGATTAGAAATTTTAATCAACTCTTAAATATTTCTACCTTTTCTCTCTTGGAATATTGTATAAATCCTATTATATCTCTCTTCTTCTGGAGATCAATTAGACACATAATAGAGCTCTCTACTTACTTCACATTTCTTATTCTTTTTTTTATATATATTTTTTATTTTTCTCTGGGATTCAGTAGAGAATTTCTTCAGAAATATTTTCTAATTCTCTAATTTTTCTCTTTAGCATTGCCTAATCTCCTGTTTAACTCTTTTATTAAGGTTTTGATTCCAATTATATGTTTAATTTATAGAAGTTCTATTTGGTGCTTTTTGAAATTTACTGAGTAATTTTATAGTCTTCTGCTTTTTATTTGTAGTTTTTAATCAACTCTTTTATGTCTTTAAATATATTAAATACATATTTCATAATACATAATTTTCAAAAATATTCTGTAGTCCCTGTTTTTTTTTTTTTCCTCTGATTTTGGCCATGATAGACTGTGTGTGTGAGTATGCATGTTTGTGTTCTATTTTTTTTTTTTAAGGCACAAGGATTTCTTAACAGCAGGAGGGTCATTCAGCATGGTATCATGGTACCAGATATGCAACTAAATAAGACACAATTTATAATAATTTATGAGATGAAATTTATAAGCTTTAGGAGCAAAATATATATGGGGTTTGGAAGAAATAAAAGTATTGAAAAGGCTTGATATATTGAGTAGTTTCCATGAATTAAGGATTAAATAATGAGTTTAAGAAGATAAAGAGTCCAGGTTTGATATACAAATGTCCAATGGACAACTGTAAATAGAGTTTTACTTTAGGATGGAAATTAGAGATTTAACTATAGATATGATATAGTCAATAGTAGAGCTCATCTAAGTTACCAGTATCAGGCAGGGGGCCATTTAAAACAGATATTTTGGTGACAGAAAGAAATCTAACTATGGGCAATGAACACAGTGTAAACATATATATGACTTAGTGTTAAAGTGTACAGCTGAAACTTATTGGATTTAGTTAACGAATGTCACCATAAAAATAAATAAATTAATTAAAAATAATAATAATAAAAAATAAAACAGATATTTATCTTTAAATGTAGGCTTCAATTTTATTTTTCTGAGCAAAGAAAAATTTTTGTAGTTGGTAAATTTATTTACTTGTTTGTTTATTTATTTGTTTGTTTGCTTGTTTATTTGAGATTGATCACATTTATAAGCAGAGAGAATTAGGCCAGAAAGAAAAGAGAGATGAAATAATTAGATGCATGAGAGAGAGGATGACTGGTACAGCAAAGTCTGAGAGACTTTGTGGAAGGAGTGAACTCCAAGATATGATGAAAAGAATCATTAGACTTGTAGAAGAGGAGTACTTTTTGCTGTGAAACATAAGGGAAAGGAGGTGAAGAAAGGCCCTTAAACATGATTGAATTGTGGACTGTGAGAATAGCTGAACGTTTTCTCCCTGATAACATTTGTTTCCCTACACACAGTAAGAGATTGTCTGAAAGAATGTTGGGAATAGATAGAATACTTAAGAAGAGCAAGAAGAATTTTAATAGCCATGCAATCAGGGTAAAGGAGAATTGACCAAAAAGGAGAAAGACAATTCCCGAGTTGAGTCATGTAGTCTCAAACCTTAGCATGAATCAAAATTGTATGCACTGCTTGTTAAACATTTGCTAGACCAACCCCCAGAGAGTCTAGCACAGTAGGACTGAAATTTGGTCTGAGAATTTACATATCTAAAATGTTCCCAGTTGATACTGCTGATTGCTGATGATGGTCAACAAACCACATTTGAGAATCATTGTTAAAAAAAAAAAAAAAAAGGAAAAAGAAAGCATTTCCAACCCAGAAAATTTCACTGCAGAGTTCTTTAAAGAATGTAATTTATCAGAATAACTTAGATGGCAAAACTTCATGATGTTTACATGTTTTATTTTATGCATTTTCAGGATGCCTTGCCTTTGTTCAGGCTCTTTCCTGGACCTCGAAAGGCCCTTTCCTCCGTAACCCAATGACAATTCTACACATCCTTCTTAGCACTTGCTCAAGTGTACCGTCCCAGAGAGGAATTATCTAAGCTCTGCTTTTTGTACCCACATAATTTGCTTGCACCCAAATCTCATTCTATCTAGTATTTTGGTAGTTGTCCATGTGCCTAGATCTCTACTTCTCTAAAGACTGTAAGCTCCTTGAGGACAGAGACTGCCTTCTCTCCCCCTATTTTGTGCAAAATTAAGCACAATGTCTGGCAGAAGGCGTTGCCCAATATTATCTCTGGGAGTAAGAGGCTTGCTACACTAACAGACTATTTCAGAGGCTACAAAATATCCAGCAGAACAAGATAGGAAACATTAAATCAGAGAACATCAGAACAAACTTTTGCTTTAAATGATTTGCCTTTTCCCCCTTGACAGCAGCTCTTATTAAAATAACATTAGCTAAAAATATTTCTATGCAAAAAGTAATTATGATAATGTTTCTCTGCATCTATATAGTTCTTTTCATTCTAAAAATTTATAGTACACAGGCCTCTGCTCAGGAGGAAAGGAAAGCAATGAATTGGACTTGAACATCTCATTCCTGTCACTGGGCAGCTTCTTTGTCTCCTACCTTCTCCCTAAGCCCATTAGTATTGCTGATGTCTGAGTCCTGGTTTCTGTGTTTGATGTCCTCACAGAACCTATTTGGGCATGGATTCAAAAGAGAAATTCAATTAGTTCCCCTCAAAGGATTAAATGCTGTTGTCCCTCACTGGATGCTCTCATCTTTAACAGGTGATTAAGGTCCTAATGGGCTCATACAGTTTTTCAGTCTGTTCTAACCAATTACGATACTAAAAAAAAAAAAAAGCCAAAATAGAAAAAAAAGTAAAAATGAAATGAAGAGGAAAATGGGAAGCAGGGGAAGGTTGCATGCAGCTATTCTGCAAAACTTTCTCAAGGTAAAGGGTCTATTTGTTAGAATGCTTGTTAGGGAGCTCTCGGACTTTATACCTTAAGTGCATTGTACCCAAGAGGATGCTCCAGATCCCTTTCATCAATCTTGTTTCTGTGTTTTGAGATTCCAGCCGGTTGTATATGACACACTGAGATGCACACTACAGGTATACATTGTTGCCTTTCATGATTGGTTTAAGGAGGAGTATATCTGATCTCTGTTCCTAGTTCCTGACATAGAGTTTCATAACTCTTGGAATTTCCAGAATGATAGGGTATCTTTGTTATGCTATTGGTGACTCATGGTTGGCCCCTACATAGCTTCAAAATGGGGTCTGGTCATGGAAAAGACTAACCAGTTGATTAGAGGGTTAGAACTTTGGGCCAGCCCTACTACCCAAGAAAAGGAGCAGGGCTAAAATTAAGTTCAATATCATAGTGAATGACTGAGTCAATCATGCCAACATAATGAAACCCCAATAAAATCTCTAGACTCTGTGAAGCTGATTGGTGAACACACTGAGTATTGGGAAGGTGACATGCCTTGATTTCACAGGGAGAGGTCATAGAAGGTAACAATTCTGATTTCAATTCCAACATGTGATTTTTTTTTTTTTTTTGCCCATCCCAAACAATTCTCTGACATCTACTGGGTGTCCTATAATTCAACTCAATTCTGATCACTACCTATCCAGAGATAGCATTGAATTCGGCAGGTTGAGGACTCAGTCCTACCAGACTGTTCTCTACTTTAGATGTCAATTGAAAGCAAGTCCAAGTTGTTATCTATGTTTCTGACCAACTGGCTATAAAGCAAGAATTTTGGTTAATTTGGTAGAACTGTTCACAGAACTCAGGAAAACATTTTACTTAGTAGATCACTGATTAATTATAAAAAGATATAACTCAGGAATATCCAGATGAAAGAGCTATATAGGGCAAGATGTTTGGAAAAAGGCCAGGGTTGCTCCACAACCTCTCCAAGCCTGCCACTCTCCCCAAATCTCCATGTGTTCATTAATTCAGAAGATCTAACCCTCTTCTTTCGAGTTTTTATGCAGGCTTTATTACATAGTATTAATTAATAAAATGATGGATCACTGGCAATTGATTATACCTCCAGACCCTCTCCTCTCCCCAGATGTCAAGGATCAAACTGAACATTCCAACCCTTTAATCACATGTTTGGGGACCCTGTCAACCAGCAGCCATCCTTAAGTGCCTCTCAAAAGGCACTTCGTTAACATAACAAAAGACACCTTAATTGTTCTCCTCACAGGAAATTTCTATTGTTTTAGGAGGTCTCTGCCAGAAATGGGACATTCTTATTATAAATCACAATATCACAAAATGTCTGTGTCCTGGACTCTCCCAGACTTACCTACATGCATCCTCTATAATAAAACTGTAATAATAAGGATGGCTTTTTTTGGTGAGTTATTCTAAGGAAATATTGAAACTTGGGTGATTGTAGGAATCCTTGAGACTATATTCAGTTCGTCAGAAGTACTGATGGGATGGGAGCTTCACTGTGGCTGGCATCTGAAGTGCGGGCAGTTTTGTGGAAGACTGAGCCCTTATCTTCTGGAGTTAGCACTGACTCTGATGATTGGCATCAGAAGTAGATTGGAGGGCACTCCAGTTGGGGTTGAAGTGGAATAATGATATATTGATATTTGGCTAACTTCTTCCTCAAGTTCCCTCTCCTGCAGCACAGGACAGGGCTAATGCCAGTGTATTCTTAGGAAAGTGATGCCCAGGAGTTTATGCTCATTTATTCTGTGTTGTATAGCCCAGAACTACTAGAAACAGTGAAATCAGGATGAAGTCCTTCTTGCTTAAATCACACTACCCATAAATCATTAGACAACTTCTTGAAAGCCCTTTTCCTGCTCATTTTGTTACCAACTACGGGGGTTTCTCTAACTCTGCTAGGTGGATCACCAGCATCACAATGGCCCAGGGCACTAGTTGGAAACACAGATTCTAGAAACCCAACCAAAACCTGCTGAATCTTAATGGAAGATGGAGAGATAAGTAGAAATTAACATTTTAAAAGAGCTCTTGAGTCAATCTTTACATATACTAAAATTCAAAACCTCTCTTTTTTTTCTCTGTGCCTGAGAGTCTCAGTAAGGATGCCAGGTAAAAATAGTCCTTTTGTTCCTATGAGATACTGAGCCTGAGTTATGTGATAACTTTTTATTTCTCTTTGGTCTGGATCTTGATTTTTAAATTAAAAATATTAACAGGAAGGAAATTTACTCTCCAGTGTCCAAGATAACAAAATGTTGATCTGATTATAGGATAGTTTGCCACTGAACAGCACCCTATGTTTATTGAAGTTTGGGGCTCCGTTTGAGTCTGTCATGAGCATTCGGGGTTGTAAGGATGCTGGCACATGCAGGCTTGAGAAGAGGAGCCTGCATGTCATAATTTAGGATACGACCTCAAGAGACCACAAGATGTATACTTGAAAAACCTTAAGTTACACGATAGAATACTAACATATCTGCATAACTTCCACTTAAAGCTTTGAAATTTTTTGTAAATTTTAAATGGAGGAAGAAGTTGATGTGAGATTGAAGTAACTAGCCATTTATGAAAAAAATCTTAAGACTGCAAAATGTGATGGTGGGGAGGAAGGTATTTCATTCTGAAGGCACAGGAAAATGATCACCAGAAAAGGTCAGAGGCAAGAAATAAGAGGCTGGAGGAACAGAACAGATAAAAGGAGAGTAAATTCACTCTTTAGCATTTTCATAAATGTGTCCAGGGCTATCCTGTAAACAGGACATAGACCCAGATGACCTAAGATTGAATGAGAGTAAATGAGTCTAAGAAAAAAAGTAAGACAGGCATTACTAAAGAAAACAACCTTGTGGGTACCTTGGCAATACAGGACTCAGTAAGGGAGAGATAGGTCAACAGTCCAGCTGATTGTGGGAGCTAGAGGCTGGAAATCAAAAATTCACAACACGCTTAAGGAGAAAAATAGGTGGTAAAAAAAGTCTCTGTTTGATTTCAAAAAGCACTCATTTTTATCAAGGTCATCTTTTAATTTGGTTTAGTTAAGAATGGGATCTAAAACAAAGCCTATTTAGAGTATTTAATTTGAAAAAATAGTAAATCGAGTAAGATAATTATGACTACAAAGTCATAAAACAATACGTAATATGTTGCCTCATGTCCTGACTTATAGTACTGTCATTGTAAAATGTGTATTTTTTTCTAGAATTAAATATGTTTGTAAATTTGGCTTTCTAAATGGTGTTGCTTATTGTAGAGAAATTGAGCAGGTGAGATGCAAAAACTCAAGATCACTCATACTGCCTTTTGAAAGTTTTTGATATAGTTCTATGTGGCTATTCCACAGTTCTATACCAAGCAACTTTACAAATACCATAATAATTAGAGAGGGTGAGTGATATTATCAATTTAAGATTGGAGGAAGTAGAAAAATAAAGTTGTCTCCCAAAGATTTGAAAGGTGATGTTTGACATAATTTAGGTATTTTTAAAGGAGGGGACTCTAAAGCAGAACCAAATTGTCAGGAAGAAAAAAAACTATGAACTAACACAGATTTTAAAAAAATAACATATATATCTGTTCTCTTTTCCTAATTAGCAGTGCTATTGGGGATGACACACTTATGTGGACCCCAATTCTATCCAGAATTTTCTATTGCCAAAATCCCCACACCATGTTAACTTATAATTCTACATGCCACTGTCTTCAAGAGTATATGAAAAACACCAGTGTGGTGGAAGGAGCATGAGCTTGGAATAAATCAAGTGCCAACTCATAATATGAGATTTGCTATAGTCTTGAAACCAAAACCTCAAAAAGCAGTATAACAAAGAAAACTTAATAAGTCAATCTTATTTCATGAACAGAGATGCAAAAATCCTAAAGAAAACATTGGATTTATCACAAGAATTCAAGATCGTTTAACATTCAAAAGCCAATTAATAATATAATGTAAAATAATAATAATTATTCAATATTAATCAATAAATCAGATTAGAGCAGAAAAATCAAATGACCATTAATAAGCACAATGCATTAGATAAATCCAACATTTATTTGTAACAAGGCAGCAAAATATAAGCATCATTGCAAATAGAGCAGATGCTGTTGGTGCTCATGTGCCCTTGCATTCACTTCAGCACACTCAGACTTCCACTTGCCAGCATCTGCCTAAGACCTTTCTCTTGCTTTGTGGCTCATAAAGCAGACCAGAAGTGTCAAAGAATGAGCCCCTTACTCCCTCCCAATAGCTCTCAACCAAGGATTCCTAGCTCCCTCATCTCTCAGTTCAAGGAACTCTAAGGAGTGGGTTTTACACTGACTCCCAGTAGTAACACCATTTATTGGTTTTCTTCTCTAATTCACTTAACACTTCCTTTATGGTGTTTCCCAAAATTATTTCCCAAATAAACTGTTGCATTTAAATCATTGTTTCAGAGTCTGTTTCTGGGGCAAACAAACTAAGGCAGCAAGTTAGGGATGGAAGGAAACTTTTTTGACTTGATAAAGGATTAAAAAAAAAAAGCAAACATTTTACCTTCAATGACGAAATTTTGAACTTATTCCCTGAACCATCTAGAATAAGTCAAGTGTGTTCCCTATTACAACTTCAATTCAGCATCATATTAAATGTTCTAGTTAAGTGCAACAAGGCAAAATAAATAAGTATAGTGTATAAGAATTATAATAATTTGAAAGAAAGAAAACCTGTCATTATTTGCAGATAACAAGGTTGTTTAAAAAAGCAAATTATGGTACACTTGAAATTTACTGGATTTCATTAACCAATGTCACCATAATAAAAATAAAAAAAAATAAAACAAGTTAAAAATAAAATAAAATGGAATAATCAAATTATTTGAATTGCTAATGAATTTTAGCAAGGTAGCTGGATACAAAATCAATATACAAACAATCAGTTATAAAGGCAATGCTCAGGTAAATAAATGTTCACAATGATGGTATATGTCAAAGGGACATAGTAGCCAACTGAAAGAACTCCCAATGACCAAAGATGAAACAATTTTAGCAACAATAAAAACAAAGTAGTATTAAATCATAACCCAAGTATAAATTAAATATCCATGTGTCTATGTTTATATGAATAAATTATGAAATAAATAAATACATGAGGTAGAAGAGATAATCTCCTGTTCAGAAGTCCAAATTATAAAGACATTCAACCCTCAAGAAGGTGGAGTATGACTCCCCACTCCTTAGGCTAGGGCTGGACATAGTGCCTTTGCTCTAACAAGCACAGTATGGTAAAAGGACCCAAGAGAGTAATTTTACAGGTGAAATCTGACAAACTACCTCAGCCAGGCTACCAAAGTCAACTTCCACACTATGTACTCTTGATAAAATGGAATAAAAATGACACTTCACTTCTATCATCTTCCTCTTGAAAACCTATAATCAAGGGAAAAACATCAGACAAGTCCCAGTAGAGGGTTCTACAAAATACGTAACCAGTACTCTTCAAAATTGTTAAGGTCATCAAAATAAGGAAAGCCCTAGAAACTGTCAGAGCCAAGTGGAGCCTAAGGAGAGATGGTTACCAAATGTAATATGGTATTCTGGTGACATCTTGGAATAGACAACAAAACATTATGTAAAAACTAAAGAAATTTGAATAAAATTTATACTTTAGTTAATAATAGCATGTAATGCTGGTTTGTTAATTATAACAAATGTATTATAACAACATAAATTAGTAATAGTGGAAACTGGGTGCAAGAATCATAGGAACTCTACTATTTTGCCAATTTTTCTGTAAACGGAAGCTGTTCTAAAACATAAAGCTTATTTTAAAAGGATTAAAAAACGAGTTGCAATTTGATAAATGCTCAAAAAATATTTATAAAGGTAATTATTAAGAGTTAACTTTTATATTGACTTCAAATAAAAAGAAAGTACCAAGGAATTAAGCAATACATGTACAAAATGTATGAAGAAAATTATACTGAAGAAAAGTTTTTCGAAGACTGAAATAGAAAACCATACCGAAGGCATGGTCTGCAAATTAATAAGAAAAACGCAATAGCCTAAGGATGTAAATTCTCACCAAATTGTTCTAGTGATATGATTCAATTCTTGTCAAAATACCAACAGATTTTGAGGAAATTTGACAAGCTGATTTTAAAATTTATGGGGAAGATCAAAGTTACAAGAAGAGGAAAAAAGTGCTTAAATGAGCAAAGTAATTGGATTTGCCTTACCAGATATCAAGTATTACTACACACTGTAAAAATTAGAACACTATAGTACTATCACAGAAATGGATTAACTGGAAAAAAAGAAGGGAGAGCTCAGAAACACATCTACACATATATAGAAACCAGATTTATACAGAACTTGCACGGCAGAGCCATGATTTAAAAAAAAAAAAGAAAGAAAAAGAAAAAAAAAAGACTTGAAAATAAATAAAGCTAAAACTACTGGTTATCTACAAAGAAAAATATGAATTAATTGGACCCCTTTATAACTTCATAAGCAAAAACCAACTTTAGCTGGATTAAATACGCAAATGCAAAAAGCGAAACTATAAAACATTGAGCAATACCGTCTCATTACTTTGGATCAAAGATTGCCTTTTGTACAAAGCATCAAGAGACAAATTGACAAATATGAATATACTAAAATTAAGAAATTCCCATACATCACAAGTCCCTATAAGTGAGAGTACTGTGCGAGCTGAAATAAATTATTTTCAATAGATTAAATGAAAATATTTAACATCCAGAATGTCTAAAAAATGCCTACAAATTGATAAGAAAAAGGTAAATTGTCCAATGGAAAAAGTGGGCAAAAGTAAAAAGTGAATTGGTATGTCACAAATGAGGAAATGCCAAAAATAAATAAATAAATAAAAGATGCTCAAACTTATCAATAATAAAGACTACAATTATATATAATTTCAGACCAATCATATTAGTAAAAACTAAAGTATAATAATATTATATACTGGTGAGAATACAAGGGAAGCTGAATAATTATACAATGTTCAGAATAAGTTGAACTATAAATTGCTCCATTATCTTGAGAAAGCAATATGGTATTATCTAACAGATCAAAAATATGAAAATCTTATAAATCTATGACATTTTGATATACTCTAAGAGATGTATATCACTTGTTCTTGTCATCACTCTTTGTAGTAGCAAAAAAAGAAAAAAGAAAAGAAAAAAGGAAAAACACTAAATATTCATTAAAAGTAAAGTGAATAAACAAATTGTGGCAGTTTTAGAAATGAATATTATACAGCAGTGAAAAGATATCAACTTCAACTTTATTCGATGCCATGGTTTAATCTCAGGAACAATGTAAAGCAAAAAAAGGAAATAACACATAAAGTTTGATTCAATTGGTTTAACACTCAAAGTGTGCATATCTAAACAATGCATTATTTAGAAATATAAATAAATATAAAACTATAAAGAAAGTCTCTAAGATAGAAAGAAAGGGATAGGATGTGAAGGGCACTTGGGGAAATTTAAAGTTTTTAAATAAAGTAAATATTTTATTTATGAATCTGGGGCATGAATACTTGGTGCTACTTATATGATTGTTCTATATTTCTTACTGATATATCTAAAATATTCTTTGGTATCTAAACACTACTAAAAAATTTCTAATAGAAATTTAATCATGGATGAAACGGCTCAAACTTTGGAGCCAAGGGTCCTTGGGCTCTATTCCAGATAGCTCATTCACTAGCTGAAACTCTGAGCAATTCAGTTAAACTATCTTAAGACTCAGATTCCTCATCCTTAAATATAGCAGTAATAAAAACAGTCACTTAACTGTAGAAATTCTGTGGAAAGGACATAAAATCAGAATATGAAATCACCTTGCACACTGACTACTCCTACAAGACATTCAATAGATGTTAGTTTGTTCCATTTGCTCATTCACTCATTCATTCATTCACTTTTCATTCATTCAAGTATTAAAGAATGAAATCAAGTTAATCAACTAATATAGTAACCAAAATTAGAAAGATAAACCACTGTCTTCCCTTCAGGTAATTTGTGTATTTTATTCAGGTTCTCTGTAAACTGTACTTCTAATAGCTTGAATCTCATTAATGACTTCATTTTTAACTGATTCTTACTAAATGTATTGGGGTGACATTGGTTAATAAAATTATATATGTTTCAAGTGTACCATTCAATAATACATCATCTGTATATTGCATTGTGCGTTCACCACCCAAAAGTCAAAACTCCTTTCATCACCCTATCCCCTTTACCCTTTACCCTTTGATCCACTCTACCCTTTCAACTTTAGTAGAAAAGTACAGTCAGGGGGTATGAAAAGAGATTTGGTCCCTAGTCATTTTAAAATAAAATGACAGCTACACCTTAAAAACTAGTTGAAAAAATAATATAGTAGCACTGAAAAAAAAATGTTTTGCAATCATGCATATTGCTCATACTATTGTTTAAATACAGCCTGGGCAAGTTATTTAAAAATCTCTGGGCTCCATTTATTTGTATGTAAAATGGGGATAATATTTCTTTTATTGCAGGTTTGTGATGAGGAATGGAGGTAATATATACACAGTGCCAAGAGGAGTACCCAACACATAGGAGGAGCTTAGAAGAGGATGGTGGTTTTTAGTTTCTCTGCCTGTACAGTGATACAGTTAAATTTTTTTAAACTAATAGGTATTTAATTATTCTATAATATTAAATTTTGTAAATATACATATATTTTTAAAAATTATAACATAGGAGCATTGTTGAGTATAATGGAATGATTATAAACTCAGACACCAGTGACAGATAGCCTAGGTTTAAATTCTGATTGTACCAATTATTAGTTATATGACTCTGGGGAAGATAGTTAAACTGTTTCCTCATCAGTAAAGTAGAAATAAATAAATAAGGTAATTCTTATAAAGTGCTTGGAACCTATATACATAGTTCAATAGACATCTGGTAATTTATTAATAATATTACTGTGATTATCATTATTTGGTTACTTTTGAGAACCTCCCCTGTGAAACTCTGGAAAGTACTGCCGTGTATTGGTATTATTATTTTAATTAAAGTAAATTCATAATCCTTTCAGTTTACAAAGTTTATTAACATCTTTGCACAAGAAGAAACCCCTAAAACAAATCTAAATCAGAGTTTCAGAAGCCTGATCAATAAAAGTAAGGAAAGAATTTAAGGTTCTTGGGTCCTGCCAGGACTTGATTTTAGGTTCATCGTAGGCAAATTCCTTCTCATTTCCAATGCTTCAATTTCCACATCAGTATGTGGAAATACTTCTTTCACCTCCTTCTTATGTAGGAATTCTAAGATAAATCTCTTTTTTCCAAAACTTCATCTTGGTTGAAACAAGTTTACAGAGTAACTGCATGTTCAGAACTTTGTGCTAAAGGGTCAGATGAAGTCAGTCTGTGACCACTGAAAGGTGCCTGGCAATAACAGTCGAAGACCTCAGGTCCCCTTAAATAATCCACTTCGTAAATAACCTTAGGATAGAATTGTGCTGTTGATCAAACTCTATGTGACTGCAACATCGCTTCAACATGCATTGGGCTCTAAGATAACCACATTTATTTTCCAGAAACTTTTCTCTGAAGCACAAATGCAATTTATTCAAAAAGCTGTCTTTAAACAAAAACAAGAAGTAAAAAGCCAGAGGTCCCGTAAACCAGTTTTAACCAGCAATTCAGGATTATGAAGTTGCCATTCAGATACCCATATTTGCAGAGCTGACAGAGGACTTCAGCAGTACCCCAAGAGCCCAAGGGGACGTTCTGTTGCCATGACTATGGAGCCAGAATTCAGCTGGCTGCCCCATGAAACCAAAGTTCACCATTCTAACTTCATATGGGGCTTTTCTTAAGAGCTTGCACAAAGACCAGTGGCCACATTTGCTATTTCCAAGCATCTATTTCCAGCCTGCCTTTTAACAAATAATTTTATTTTCCTTTCTTCTTTATTATTTTGTTCTTTGTTGTTGTTCTCTTTTCAGTGGCATAGGGCTGACATATTTTTTTCTTTTCTCACACAGTTCCTCCTCTGTATATAACAAAGTCCAGATCCACAGCCGTTGTAATTATTAGCATATTCCTGGAGAAAATTGCAACAGTCTACATTAAAGGACTCCCTGCAGAAATTTACACAGTAGGTATCCAATTTCTCTTTAAATAAAAGGCACTCAGAACAGTGAGGGGTTTAAAACAAGAGAAGAAATGGGGAACAAACAGAGCTTTGAGGAGCAGCAGGGAGATTTGCCGTGGTCAAGAGCAGATAGCCAGGCTGAATTATTTGGATAATTAGTCTTCGTTAGCAAACTGGAGAAAATTGCAATGCCACTATAAGATGCTATAATGTGCCCACAGACTGGCAGCATTAAAAATCATGTCTGACACATTTCCAAAAGGTTTGGCTCTTTATTCTTAATATTCTTTAGGAGAAAATAGGTTCTAAGCCTGCAATCTCTCTTCAAAATGTTTCCAAAACTTATAAACATTTGCATTAATCAAGGTGATCTTGTTATCATTGTGGTTCTCTCAGCATAAGAAGAGGACCTTAAAGGACCTCTCTGACTATCAGGAAACGTTCAAGATGAAAGCAAGGAAACAAAACACATCAAAGAATTAATTTAATATTCCCTTCCTCAAGATGGTGGAAAGTATGAAAGCTAGGTTTACTCTTTTATGTTTCAGAAACCCTCTCAGGAAACGTAACTGGCATCAATAAAAGGAATTTAAATCTACTTTTATATTTAAAACTAAAACAAACTGCAAAGTTCTTAAAGAAACCTCCACCCCTTGATAGACATATGGTAAAGGCCACTCCTTATTGTCTAGATTTCTAAGCACCTATATAAAAGTCCCTTGTGAAGGACAATGAAATGCATTCTATGAATTGTCCCAAATATCAATTCTGATCTGATTAGAATGTTGCTACTCTTGAAGAAATTACACAGAGGGCTGAGGTAAGAAGAACAGTAGAAAAAGAAAATTGGTAAGGCTGGTTCTAAGGAGCAGGGTAGTTGAAGTTATCTGGGAAGGAAATTTAGTTTTTCAACAGAGATTATAAAGGTTTTCACATTGCATATGCAATGCCAGACTTGCCATGTTTTATGTAACCACATGTACACTTGTACACAAGTACACAGGAATGACGTTGAGAGGGAGGAAAGATGGACTTGTTACAGTCTTTTGAAAGTCGTCCTCAGAGCTATCCCAGGGTATAATGCTTTGAATTTGTTTTTATCACTTAATTAATTTAAAAAAATATTTACAGTATGGAAATTGGGTAAAAAAGTATGCAGCATGTTCTTTCAATGTCATACAGAGTCACTGTTTAACAGACACAGTCAGGATCATTTATTTTAGAGGAATATACTTACTTATAATTGAATAAAGACTTAGTAAAATATGTGTTAACTTACAAATTTTGGTCTAATAGAAATTTAAATAGTTTCTGTCAGGTAGAAAAGGTGATTCCTAGGCATGCTTTCCTATGGGTCACCAACCAGTTTTGGATTTAACCTATTATTCTGTTCTATCATTATTTAAAAATACCATAAAAATCCAAATCCTCAAAATGCTCTTTTAAATCACCCTTTACCTTATTACTGGTTTCCTTATTAGTTAATGAGTTGAATAAACTCCTTGAAACAGGTCCATATTACACTTACATGAGAGCCATACTTTCAAGTTTTTGAACATTATGCTTTGAATTTAAAAAGTCACTGATAAATTCCACAGCATTCATAGGATGGTGAAAACAAACCAGGTGATTTCTTGGATTTACAAGTATTATGGCTAAAAATACTTTGTGGTGATCTTGTTGGACAGATTTTTTTCTCCTTTTAAAACAATTATACTTTTATGAATCATTTTTCTGCCTGGTAAGTAAAGAGAAAGTCATGTCCCTGCCCCACTCGTTTGTCTCACCCAAAGATACCAATAGAATTGAAGTTAAGGACATCTGGCCTCATTTAGAGGAAGTGACGGAGAAATTGATCTTAGATAAACAATCTAAGAATGTAAAACTTTCTGAGTCCCAGATCAAAAGTAAATTGGAAAAAAAATAAAAGGAAGTTGGTCGATCATTCTAATTGGAAATGTTGGTGTGTGTGTGTGTGTGTGTGTGTGTGTGTGTGTGTGTGTGTGCGCGCGCGCGTGCACATGCACGCGTGCGTGTGTGTCTGCATGTGTATGTGTGTATACTTTATCCTAGTTCTTCTGGATACCTCAGAGGAAATTAGAAGCAAAATGTTAAAAAAAAAAAAAGTAAAACATGCCAATCAGGTAAATGTCTGAGGACAGAAAGATGACACACTTTTTAGTCTCTTTTCTGAGGGCAACTCTGTTTTAATGTCTCAGAATATTAAGGTAAATGCAATAGTCCTTTGAGAAAAAGGACACCCAGGCTTGGTGGACATGTGACTTATCTGGATGTCAAAATCTGGCAATGTTAGGAAGTACTTTCATCTCCAACAAAATGACACAGGGAAGAAAATTAAACATCTTAACTAACAATGAATTTTTTTACATGGAATTTACTGAAAAATCTTCACTTAGGACCAGAAATCTAAGCAATCATTTCTCTACTAATATTGAAAATTTTAAAATTTCGAAATATATTTTCATAGGTGAGTATTTTTTGGGGGGGAGGTCATAAATGAAATTTTTTTCCAGTGGCTCTTGCCTCTGATAGCCCATCAAAATTATTTATGAAACCTAAAAATAAAATCCATTATTTCTTAAGCTTCACCTCATATTTAAAGCATTAAGATCTTCGTGGGTAGGTCCTGCCTAGACATTTCTATTTTCGTTCCAGTTTTACTGAGAAATAATTGGCATACATCAATCTATAAGTTTAATGTGTATAGCATAATGGTTTGATTTATATATATTGTGAACTGATCCCCACAATCAGTTTAGTTAACACCCACCATCTCATATAGATAAAATAAAAAGAAAAGAAAACAAAATTTCTCCTTGTGATGAAAACTCTTAGGTTCTATACTCTATACAACTTCGCTATACAGGTTTACCTGCTATCAGAAAGTAGAGCATTCCTAGGAAAACTTTCATAAGCTGAAATGACGTAAAGTGAAGAAGTAATTACCATTAATTTATATGAAAAAATTTTTGAGTGTTCACAGACCCTCCCGAAAGTGTAGCAAATCATAAAACTTAAAATAACACAAACATATAATAAAAGCAAGAATAATAAGGTAAATACATACCACACTTTGTATACCCATCAATCCACTCAAGTAATAAACTTTCTATTTTATCCATTACCAGATGCTCACTAAAAGAGACCACTTTGCTACTAGTGGAAGCAATAATAACCTCAGTAGCTCTCAAGATTCTTTCTCCCTGCATGTAAATAGAGCGAATGGTGGACTCAGGCAAATTCAACCTACGCACAATGTCTTTATTTCATTCACCATGATTGAAACAGTTATGTCCAGTCTTGTGCTAAGCATAACACCATAGCATTACAAGGAAGGTCTCGTAGGCTTTTCTTAAGACCTTAGGACACATCTTAACGGATGCACAAAATAAATCTGGATAAAGCAGAAATGCTCACAGGTGCAGTTCAGAACTATGGGGCTTGATACTGAGATGCTGAGTACAGTTACCAGGGAAAGAGTGGTGTTGCTTTTTTTTTTTTGGCGGAGTTAACTTTTGCTGCTCAGGGTGCATGCTGCCTGTATAAGGGCTCAGTGCAAAACAAATGCCGAATGCTATTTTTACTTTTCACTTGTTTTATAAAAACAAAAATCCTCTTCTGATTTCTTCCAGTTAGCAAAAACAGGCACTAATGCATGTCTTCTGTAAAACGAAATGGCATAATGCAAACTTTTGAAAAGTGAGTGAATACCTATATAACACAAGCAGTGTTAACTATTAGACTTCTCTAGTTTTTAAAAGTTTCTTGTTCATTTCTTACACACTAAGATTAAAGAATCTCCGAATTAAATACTAAGCTAAATAGTCCTTTGAGTTTGTATTTGTTGCAGGACTTTTTTTTTTAAATTAAGATATTATTCATAAACTTGGGGAAAATTTTATCTTGTTGTTTATGCCCTTATCATATACTCCTCCTTTAGTAGGGAAATATAGCGGCAACATGTTTATTGTTTTTAAGTAGAGAAATGCCCATATGACACAGTGGTGAGGGGTTTTCCTTTACCTTTTCCAAAGATAATGGGTTCTTCTTAGTCTCCACAGCCAGACTGAGCACTCTGTGGCTGCCCTCTGAAGCACTCTGTTATCTTTCAGGAAGAGAGCTTGACATCCCATTGAGATGATATCTTCCAAGAAGGCTTGCTCATTTCTTCATCCCCAGTGTTTAGAAAAGTGCCTGGCATCTAAAAGCTGGCTAATTAATGCTGATCAAATAAATGAACATGTGAATAAATAAAGGATTGGTCCAAATGGATTACATATCCTCTGCTAATTTGAATGCATCATTATTCTGATTATTTACTTCATTAGACCTCTGTTACTCAATGAGGACAAGAAAAGTTGGCATTTCTCTGAAAAAAAAAATGAGATATTATTACATCCTCAAACTTCTTCCTCAGTTTTTCCCACATTCCAAAATCTATTTACCTATTTTTCTCATCTTGCCCCCACCCCACACACACATACCACCCCTAAGTTTCTATTGCTTCTGCAGAGGCAAGCAAAAGAAATTTGGAAGAAAGTTAAGAGTTGACTCTAAATAGGAAAAAAAAAAAATTGGCACATTCCCAGTCTGGTGCACCTTTTAAAGTGCCGCTAAGCGAGAAAAACACAGGGCTCGTAATTAACTACTAGAAGACTCTGGTAAAATCAAGGGAGACTTTGAGATTCTAGACTTCATTAGCAGTTAAAGAAGAAAAAATCCCCATGGCCAGCAGGTTAAAAGTTAATTAGGAGCAGTGCTAGGGGACTTGCTGTCTGACAGAGAGGCTTATGAGGTAGTTTCAGGCTCTTTATTGCCACTATAAAAGTCTCCATGTTTGCAAGTTCCCAAGATACAGAGCAAATCCCCGAGGTTGTTCAGAAAAGGGAAGCTCTGTTCCTCCAACACTCAGGGGTCCTCTGCCCTGCCCAGTAATGGGTGCTTTGGGACTTTTTGTCCATTTGTTCTCAAAGCAAACTTTTTCTTAGATTAAATAGATACATTTGGTTAGAGCAGTAAAAACACATTAAAATTTAATTTAGATGCATATGAAAATAAGAGTGAACAAAGGGAGAAGGACTGGAAAAGAGTAAAGGAAACCTTTTTTTTTTTTTGGTCAAGGCATAGGCTTCAAAGGATTCAGGGACTTCCATTCTTGGGTGACCTGGTATTTCCTTAGACTTAAACCTACAAGTACCATTACTTTTTTTCTCTACAAATCTCTGATTTTTTTTCTGCAACCAATTATAAAATGGATATTTCATTTGAAATTCTTGGGTGAAAATATCAAATATCAAAGTGAGTTGTGAGACATGCCACACTATAGAACTGGAACATTGTAGGTGGCAGAGAAAATCTAAAAGGCTAGTCCTGGCTCTTCTTCCACTCTCCATTTCAGCTCTAGTAGAAAACAGCAGCTAGTGGGTGTGAGAGGTGAGTAACAAAGATGAGAGGACTCTACCTCTACCCCCCTTTCCTGGCCACAGACTTTTATCCAGTAACAGACCCTCAGTGGGGGAGAAGAGTAGGAGTTCTACCTTTGGATGGGTTGAATTGTTGAATATTCTATGGGAGAGAGCAGCCTAATTACTAAAGCAACCAAAAGTTTGTCTTTTAGATAGAGTGACTTTGTGATTTGAGAAATGGATTTCAGACTTTGTATTTCCCGTGTAAAAACAAAAAAGTCAGGGGACTACACATATTTTCATGGGGGGTTGACCTCTTGACTAAATCCAAATGGATATTGAAGGGCTAGCTAATCAAATTTACTTTGCGATTTCAATTTATGAGCAAGACTTATTCCTTGTATATTTCAAATCCTTGTTAGGCCTCAGAATCTGAGCTGTTCATGGTAGAGAGCTGGTGGGGGGTGGTGGGTAGAATAAAGGGAAGATAAATTCAAAATACCTTAAGGTCTAGTACAGTATAATTTATATAAGTTTGAGCTGTGTCCTGGATTTGTAGACAGTTCTATTATTAAAGTAGCCTGAGATTCCTCTAGGATTTTTAAGGAATACAAGTATGATAAAATTCAAGTTTTACTTGATCTAGTCCCTACCACCCAGATAATGTCAAATATCTGACTCCTACAAAATCTCTTACATCTAGAATTTCAGAGAACTCCATTTATTCTGCTCTGCCTCTTGGTTGACTTTGTTGCTCGGGAAGCCATTTGAGATTGACATATTTTCCTCCAAAGCATCAGAGCCCCTGACCTGGTAATCCTCTGAGTAGTTCAATAAGACTGGAGAATAGGAGTTCTTGGGAGTACAGAGGGAAATGAGTTGAGGGAGTAGGTAGAGACTGACCATAGAAGACATAAGACCATAATATTTTTTAAGGTATCTCTTGAAGTGATGGAAATGATGCATTTGCCACAACAGAAATGTGTCCTCGAGCAGAGAGAAAGGATTTCAGCTCTGAGGATAGATCACCTTACATTTAAGCTCTTTAAAATAAAGGATTGTTTCTCCAAAGCAAAAAGTAGTGAATCTGTAATTCTCTGATTCCCCCTTCCAGAGCAGAAGTGACTTCAAAGTGGTTTAGTTCAAACCCTAACTTTGGTCCATCAGGAAATTGAAATCTAATACATAATGAAATCTATAAAATGGCCCATCCATGGTCCCTTTACTAGCTGGTGGTAGGAGAGGAATCAAATTCTTATCTCTTTAATATCCAACTGGGTGTTGTCCTTTCTACGACATTACATGTCTTCCTAAGTTTAGACTTCACTAAAAGATAGGTTTTGACTAAAACATTGCTTTCTCCTGGAGCAGATCAGAATTTTAAAATAGCAGAGAAAATAAACAGATTCTTTTAAAGTTAAGAACTAGAGTACATGTAGATTAGATAACAAGGGAAATAAATTCAGACACATGAATTTGCCTAGACAAGACAGTTATAAGTAAATTATTCATTATAGAGACTTAGACTGACCCTGACAGTGGCTTTAATAAAGAGAAAGTTGATCCAGAAACAGAAATCTGAGAATTATAGAAAAAGTCAAAATCAACTCTTTGTACTCTAAAACCCTTTTCTGTAAACAATGTTCTAAGAATGATACCTATTTTGTAGTTGATTGGCTTATATAACTGTAAAATGTATTGCAGCCTCATATCCTTCTAGAAAAACCTGTCAACCATGCCAGTATTAGCAAGAATCTGTGACAGGCAGAATATTGTTCCCTCTCACCCCTCAAATGTCCAAATCCTAATCTGAGGAATATGTAAATATGTTATCTTATATGGAAAAAAGGACTGTATAGATGTAAGGTTAAGGACCTCGGTGAAAAAGGACCTTGGCTTTAAAAAAATCTTCCCACCAGCAAAGGAAGAAGCAATAGTAATAATAACAATAATAGTAGTAGTAGTAGTAATAATAATAATAATAATAATTTTAAAAACTATAAAAATAGAAGCATCTCCCTTGATAATTCATAACCATAGGCCAACATAAGTTTCAGAGAGTTCTGAAAATAGAAAATAAATTGTAGTGAGCTATAGATTGAGTGAAAAAAATGGAAACCACCAAGTTTAATTTTTTCACAATTAGGAATACACTTTGCAGCAACCCCTGTTGGTGTTCTTCTATTTCTGCTTCGATCTACATTACGTATGGATCCCCACTGCCATCCAAGGTAGTTCACTTAAAACTTAACAGGTCATTGATTAGAAAATTCTCTGAGCTTTGAAATCTCCTTCCCTATAATTTCTACCTATTTGTCTTGATTTTGCCTTTTGGACCTAAAGCCACTGAGCGTAAAGCTTCCACGGTTAACTCTAAACATTTGGAGGCTGCCAGTATGTCATCTCCAGGCAAATCTCTCTGATTCCTTGACTAAATTTTTCTGCTTATCAAAAATGGAAATTCAAATAAGCCTCAGTTGAAAATGTGAGTAGCTTTTAAAAAGCAAATGATAGGGAGAATATGGTTTCATAAATTGAGTGTTGTCTCTATTTCTTTGCCAAAATAATTAGAAATGTCACATTTTTATGTAATTAATGGGCCATATTTCTAAAGGTTTAAAAATCCTCAAAAGTAAAATCTGGATGCTTCTTTTCTCTTTCTGCCCAGGAAATCCAGCATCTGGATAGAACAGGTGATATAGGAGCACATGCAGACTTAGTGTGATTCAGGAACCAGGGATATTTTTCATTTTTGTTTTTCTTGTTATTTATTTTCTTCACCTCAGGTTTCTGAAAACCAGGAACAGATGGGCTAATCTAACTTTTCAGAGCAGACGGCATAGCAAACTCCCCGCGTGAAGAACGGGGCTCTCCTGCAGAGTGCTGCAGCCACAGAATAATTTACTCAACTCTGCCTCAGAAGGAACACTCACAGAACTTTAAACAATTAGCCTTGCCACTGGCCCCATTAGCAACCACTGTTGGAAAGACGTGTCCTTGCCTGATCTCTGGAGGCACCAGCATCACCCAACTGTTAGACACTAGATATCATTGTAAGGAGCAAAGTCCACAGACAGATGCACAAATGAACAGGAGAGGTAAAATGGATAGGCTTAACAAATGGATGCCTTGGCATCAGGTGTTTGGGAAAAAATTAGAAATGAAGAAAAATGTTGGGTAGAAGAACAATGTGTTATAGGATAAAACTTATTATTTTAAAGCATTCTTGACTGTGCTGACTACTGTGACGCCTTTATGTCTCTAGCTATGCTCTTTCCTTTCTTCCATTATAACTCAATTAAAAGAGTTGCTTTTATCCAAAGGAATAATGGCTTATAAATAAAAACCTATTACTTTCCCCCTACGTGATGGCATTGTTACAGAAAGATTCGCTAAAACGTAGAAGTGACTTTACTGATAGTGTGGGAGATGGTTGTCAAAGGAGTTTAAAGACTCTGCTATCACACCAGTTTCCCAATTTAGCAGAGATGATGCCAACATCTACTCTTTTTTATAGCATAAGATAAAACAGAAAAGTCAATTGTATATCTAAAAACTAGACAGAGATAGAGAAGGGTTATATGATTTTTAGACTGGGTTCCCAGGTCAAAGCTTAGATAAATATCTCCCGACTATATGAACAAGAAGTTTATGTTCAGTTGTGAGTAACAAAAGTCAAACACAAAACAATAACAAAACAAGGCTTAAACAAACTGGGGGTTTTATTTTTTCCTCAAAATTAGCTAAGCATTTGCTAGTAAGCACTAAATCAACAAATTATAACTGTTAGTTCTTAGGTCTCTGAAAATCTACTGACCGTTTCCCATGGTTGCATAATGACTGCCCCAAACCTGTGTCTATGTTTTAGGCATAAACAAAGGGCAAGGTTCAAAGGGACACTTTGCAAGCTTTCTTACAGGTCACATCTAATGATTTCTACTTACATCCCTCTCAAGGCAGAACTATGTCCCTTGACCAGGTCTAGCTTCTATGGAGGCTGAGAAATTCATTTTTAAAAATCAAGCTCATTAACGGCCCTCCCCAGAATTATAGGTGTGGTGTTAAAGATTGGGAGAAATAAATATTAAAACTAGCAGTCCCTCTCTTACTAGCTTAGAGGGAAGGTGATACATTATAATTCTGAAAATACAGTAAAATTTTAATCAGCTTGTCTTAATAAGAACTATTTGTGGACAATATTGGGAGCTGGTAGAGGGCTTTTGATAACAAAATAAACTGTTTTCAATGGTTGAATTAAACGATCAAACTTTATAATTTTTAAATTAAATCTTAGGGTCAATATTGCTTCAACCCAATCTCTCACACCGGCTGATCCACACTACTAGTAGTACTATGCCATGAAAATCTGTGTACAGACTGATGGTCACCTTTTCCTCTCACTTAGGCTACTGAAAACTTCAGAATCAAAAATAAAAATTTAAACTATTCTTAGGATGCTATACTATCTAATGAGAGATTTCATAATACTTTCAGTATACTATTAAGCAATTCATACAGTATGGATTTTTCTATTTGTGATATGGTGTCCCAAAAAGGACTTGTTTTTTAACCATGAGAAAAACTCACATACCTACAAGTTATGCTCACAATGGATCCATATTTCCTTCTTACATTCAGAGAAGTGGAGTTGATTCCATATGTGCCCCAGTCTTCTATTTGAGAAAGATCTGGGCATCAGGAAGAATGTAATAAGCTCTGGCACCACTGGTAACATAGCGCTATTCCCAGTCAAAGCGGTAATTCACATAATAAAGCCCAGCTTTGGTAAAAGTTTAGGATCCATCAGTCATGACATGTTTTGCTTTGTTTTTTCCTCCCCAGGAGCAAGATTAAAAATATGTTTGAAAAAGGAATCTTTTCCTCATATAAAACTAGACTTCCTTCCTCTCTTAACAAAATAAAAGAATAACAATAGGAAAAATGAGGAGAAATGGAAGAAGAGGAAGGATTGCTTTGAAGAGGACTCACTTTTCAGGACACTGCTGGACTGGTTTAGTCATCTACAACTCTAGCAGGTGGGGAGACTGAATTGAACTTGGAAGACCCTACCTTCCATACCCTGGTCCAGAATCCATTCTTCATCATCTGAACTTGGAAAAACTTGAGCAGAGGAGACCTTCCATGAGCATCCAGTTGAAGTCATGAGGAGGACATTGGATTGCAGGACTTAAAGATTAAGGTTTGCAAGGAAGTGTCATGGACATTGAGGAGACAGAAGTAAAGCTGGGAGAGAGTGATGCTGCCTTTGGATAGATTATCCACATGTAGATCAGTGGCCAACAGTAGTGTGAAAGTAATTTATTAAGAAGTGTTCCTAGGAAAAATGGTTAGGGGAATCAAAATGGGGGCCCAGGAAGAGAAGGAAGCAAAGCGAGAGAGAAGCATTAACCAAAGTCTCACAATGAGCATGGCTCAACCCCACAGGCAAGCTCTGGGGAGAGAGGAGGTCACACCTTAGAACTATCCTGACCAGACCCAGGGGAGATGGAGCATTTATGTGGTCATTGATGAAGGCCTGGCCTTGGTGAACATTCATCCCCAGGCACTTTGGTTTCCTAAGGGCACACACAACAGCCTAGGGCAGCTTTCCAACAAAAAGATGCAGATGCCTGCTATATTTGGGGATTAAAACACATTGAAAATCTGTGTGCACAAAAATGGTAAAGGTCTCTGAGGGGCACTGACTGCTTCTGCTGCAGCTGCCCTCACGGGATTCCCTGTTTCCGAAGTCTGAGTCAGTAAGGCCGCTTTCCCTTTTTTTTTAAATTGGATACAGTGTTAAGGTCTGTGCAGTTCTGTGAAAATGAGCCATCTTCTAAGTTAAATAACTAGGTATATTTTCATTTCTTCTGAAAAGCTTCCTGAAGACAGAAAGGAGACCAGGACTTTATCTTAGAAGAACCTGAAGCATTTTGGCTGGAAAAGAGACCATGGATTACTAGATAAAGTCACCACTGTTTTCTGTAACTGCAGAGTGACAGCTGTTGAGAGGGGGCTCCAGCACGCAAGTTCATAAGTCTAAATGTCTTGAATTCTATACCCATCCTATCAGTTAGGAAAGGATATCTTGTCACTTTTCTTGCTAGCAGGAATACCAAGTACACAGAAGTGCAGAAGCTATGGTTCTTTTGATGTTACTTCCATCAGATTCTATTTCTGGCCTGAAATTAATAACAGAGCCTTTTAGGCAACTATAACAGAAAAGACAAGAACCATCTATCAACACTAAGACAAAACAATTTGAGTTCAGTTTTTTCTGTAACCAACAATATTAAATTAGAGGAGAGAGTATAATCTCCTGTTGGAGAATAACACATAACTATTTCATGATGTCTTACACAATGATTATCCTGATGGAAAGAACGTATCGCAGGTAGTAATGGCACTGCCAGATCCCTAGGTTGATCCAATCTATCAGTGAAACGGATGTTATAATTATCACTAATTGATAAGGGCTTCTCAAACCTAGAAATAAAACCTCTTTAAGTTCAACTAGTTGAATTTCTTGTGCCTATTTTTGCACAGGAACAGGGGTAGACCTCTATTCATCATGTAAGGTGATTAGTGGTTGACACATATTTATAACATTTAACCTGTGGATAATTTCTTGGGTGAGATTCAGCTTCTCTTTTTGATTAGATAGCTCTTCCCCTATTTTGATCTTGATAAAATTGGACATCTCTATATGATGTTGGGTTAATTAAAAATATGGTGAATACAAGCAAGCCTAATTATTTTCTAGCATCCATTTCCTTGTGAGGTGAGGGAGAAAAATATGGGGGCATGTAGAGGCCTTTGGGCAAGTGACAGTTTACATGCAAAAGGTATCTTAATGGTTTTGTTATTAATTTTGGACCTAAATTTGAGAAAAGCAATATAAAGAGGAGTTGTCAGAGGACAATTATCATTACCTCAAGAAATAGTAATATGTTCTAAATACCCAAAGATAAGAAATGATTATTATAAAGTCAATATGTTAATCAAAGAGACAGTATTTTAATATAAATCTAGAAGAAGTTACCTTATCAATTATAAGAAACTTTAATTTATTTAGAAATGAGAAATTTTATTTTAAAAATTATTCACAAAACAATGTGGTGATGAGTTCTGCAGTTTCTTTGATTGCAAAACTCATCACCACATTGGTTTGTGACCCAGAATCCCATTTCTTCAGAAATAAAAATGTATGTTCAACAAAAGACTTGCATATAAACATCCACAGCATCTTTATTCTAAACAACCCACAATGTAAATAATCTAAAAGCCCATCAACAAGTGATTAGATACATTGTTGTAGTTCCATAAAACAGAATATTACTCAAAATATAAAAAAAGAAACTGTTATACCCAAGAGTGCAGATTAATCTCAAAACCATTTCACTGTGCAACAGAAGCCAGGAAAAAAAGACTACATACTAAATAAATTCAAGTACAGTGTATGAAATTCTAAAGAAGACTAATCAAACCTCTAGTGAAAGCCAATCAGGAGTTACCTAGAACCAAAGTAGTGGGAGAAACCCTCCAAAAGGGCATGAAGAACCTTTGGGGATGATGGAAATGTTTTGTGTCTTGATTATGGTGGTGGTTACATAGGTGTGTACATGTATCAAAGCTCATCAAACTATACACTTAAAATTGGTCCACTTTTTTAAAATGTAAAGTATACTTCAATAAAATTGATTTTAAAAATCCTGAGCCTGACAAAGATCATCAGAGAGACACATGTACATCTTATAGGGCTCTTGAATAAGAGTACACTGGGTGGAGATTCTTTTGGGGAGATCACACAGAAGGTAAAGAGAACTTCTAATACGTGACTGAATACTCTAAGTCCAATTCACAACTGGTTTATCATTTATAATCTTTCTTTGCTTAATAACTTAAATATGCCTTTACACAAAAATATATTTAGATGGCTTATTTAAAACTTTTAACTCTACTTTCAATATATATTAATCTAATCAGAGAATGGCTCTACCACATTGAACTCACCATCTTAACTAGAACTTCACAAAGAGCAAATTTGTTGTCTATAGACAAGGATATTTCATCAGAGAAGTGACATTTAAATTTTTGCTCAGTGCAAGTAGAGGAAATAATCCCTGATGATTTGTAGCATTGTCCAAAGTTCACAAAAATCAATCTTTAAAAATACATCAATTATTATAATTCACTTAGTTAAATATATATGCATACAATCTCATAACCTTAAATAACTTGGAGAAACAATGATAATCTATCTGACCTCAAAACACCCTTGAAAAATTTGGATGTGCAAAATTAAATAACTTTTATAAAATACAAATTTAATATCTGAAATTCAATCTTATGTGTTAAAGTTATATTTTATACCTCATTGTGAGAAAATTTGAGAAGACATGTTGCTAAATTTTAAACCAAAATTATCAAACCCATCTAATTTATCAAGGGATTTACCTAATTAATATGCATATTACATAAACTAGTAGTATCTTATAATAAATCTGCATTTATTTACCATGTATTAAAAATATATCAGAATCTTTTATTAGTTCATTTTTATGACTGTTTGTTGCTAGCTGATATCATTTGCATTTCTTTGTTTCTTATCCAGTCATCTGCCACTGCCAGCACAGCTTGACTTTTCTGAGCTGGCAGAGTTTTTCTTAAAAGGCCAGCACACTTAAAGCATTCAAAATTCGATTTCTTCCTTCTCTCTTTTAAATTTAAGATATTTTAATTTGTTAATCTTCTCCAGAGTTAATCTGATATTCAAAGGGATATCAGAGTTATGTTTAGAAAATATTTCAAATTACATATGCAAAGAATCTTATCAAAATTTGGGGCAAGTTGGAAAACTTTGGTGTGTTCTTTCTCCATAAGGAATAAACCCTTTGCCTGGGTTTGAGCCTCAGGTAAGAATATTTTCTGAGGACCGAGTTACCAAGGTAGGGATTTTAGAATTTATCCTCAGAAGGTATTACTTATGGTAGTTTTAGAGAGAAAGGCAAGAATAGACTAGATAATACAGAAGCCCTTCAGCTTCTCAGAAGCTTAGGTGTTCATTAATGAAAGGTCTGCAGGCTTCAGAAAAGCCATATTAATTCCATTTGCAGCCCTCTTCCATCATTCCTTCAGGTTCATTCACACAACTGATTTATAAGCCAACCAGCCCTCTACTCTCCAAGCCATGTCAAACTGTTTCAGTTTTTTTCAATATTGCACATCCTTTCTCCTCTTTAATGATAAATATGCATGTGTTTGTTTTTGATATTAATATAGTGTAGAAGTAGGGAAGATTCTCATGATCAACAAATGTCCCCTAAAATAATTTGATTACAGATGAAAAAGGCTGTAATTACAAGCAGATCATTTGTTGACATTCTCTTCTGTCTATAAAGAGGCTTTCTCTCTCTCTCTCTCTCTCTCTCTCTCTCTCTCTCTCTCTCTCTCTCTCACACACACACACACACACATACACACACACACACAGAGAAAACTGACAGCCATAGAAAATTCAACAATTATGCAAAAGCAAAATTGATGGGGATGATATGCAAGCATCCCCTTCAGGGAAGACAGACACAGACTAACTATTTAAGGATTCTTTCTAAGCTGCCCCACTCTCCCTCTTCCCCAGGAAAAAGATCAGTGGTATGTATATAGCATGGGGCAATTTTCTGAAAGTCGAGACTGAGTGGCCTATGGCCCCTTAAAGGAGTTACTCTCTTGAACCTATTGTGGGAACCCCAGGAAAGCTGGGGCCAATGGAAATTTTGTAAAATCCTGCAGACATACAACAGAGAGTCAATCTCTGAGCACTTAACAATGAGAGAGAGAAAACAGATGGCCATTAATTAATGACAGAAATACTTCAGATCAGTCATGAACCAGAACAAACCAGACAACCACAGTCATGAACCAGGAATATTCAGAAACAGACTCAACAAGTATCTGCCAGTACAGTACATGGCAACCTATTCTGGGAGCCAAGAAGAGAGTCTGATGAAGACGCCTGTGACAAAGCACCCCATTTTGGTGACTCCAGTAGCTGAATCGTTATAGACAGAAAACTATTGACATCAGTCAAAACCAAAACCCATGAAAATTTTGGTCAGTGAGTAAGTCACCCCCCAAATGTACCCCATAATAAAGAATAACACAAGGCAATGTCCTTGCTTTTAAAACAACCAAGCAATAAAGATAGATAGCTGCATCTACTGTTGAAGTCATTTTAATAAATAAAAAATAGAATCTTCTGTTGTTTATGGCATATTCAGAAAACAGGGCTTTTCGAATGTGCTGCCATTCTGGCTCTGATATAACCATGTGAGATGACTTAGTTATTTGTAAGTTTATGATTGCTATTAATCTATCGGTTCCTATGATTACCAACCCATATCAGATGTGAGATTTTCAGAAACAGAAATCTCTTCCAGCTGTGCCATGGGACAGGCTCTTTGACAAGAGTTAGGCTGCTAAACACAATATGTCAGTTTCACTTTTACATGAGTGTGTTATTTTAGAATTTTTGTTACACTGCTGTCAGTAAATCTGAAATGTATTTAAAATGTTTCTAAAACTATTAATAAAATGATATGTCTATAAATTTTCCCACAAATCAAGGAAAGTATTTATTTTTTCCAAAAAATGGGGGGATAAGGCATACTTCTCTTTCCCTTCTTCCCATCTCTATCTGCATCCCTCCTCCAATGTGCCCTTGGAGGTGAGGGTGTTTTGAGGAGAGAGGCAGGAGGGTATGTTCTCCTACAGCTAGTGATCATGATCCTGAGTCATATGGGACTTTAATGTTTTCTTTAGGTCTAAAACTGCCTGGCTCCTGGTTGATCTGTGCTGAAAGGGTTAACATACAAGTGAAGGCAAAGTTAACAAGGGACAGGCCATAAATGGCTCCAGCTGTGTATAATTAACTGTAATACTGCAGAGTAAATGACTTTTATTGGCAACCATGTCATAACTTCATTAAAAGTCATATTTACAGCCCTATCATATGAAATGAATCCTCCTGTATTCTGGAATTTAATGAGCATTAGTTTTCACCTTGTTCAATTATCTACCACCCCCCCAAACCACCCCTCCCCCATTGCTCCAAATCATCCTCTCCCTAGTGTGGGAAATGTGAAGCCAAAATACAATAGAAATGTAATTAGCACCTGGCAGAGGGCCCCTCTTCTAGAGAGCATTTCCCAAACCACAACAAAACTGTTTCTCCTTGTTTTCAATTATAAATAGATAACTTCTTTACACAAAAACATTAAGTAAAAACATATTTGATTTGATGAAAAGTTTTCAATGGTTAGACCTCTGCAAAGAGGTCATGTGTAAAACAATCTGGGACGAAGTCTAAATCTGCACAGTGAATTGTGATTATGAAGAAAAGTAAAGCTAACAATTGGTTTTGAATAAAACCTTTTCCATTATAGCTCCCATTATCTGAAAGAAACTTTCACATTTTTTTTCTTATTGAGTGGTATATCTAATTAAATCTTTCTCCCTCGCCTCCCAACTGTCCTTCCCTTTTCTTCCCTCTATTTTCTTTACTCAAGTTCCAAAGGAAAGAGACTACCTGGCCCATCAAGTGATCAAGGAACTCAATCTCGTGATCTCAAGTTCAGCCTTCATTCCATTTCAAATGTTGCCTTAGAATTGGGAATAGGTAGGGAAATTTTGAGTGTGGAAGTACAATATCAAGAGTGAATTTTCTTTGTTGAAGTTCCAATTGATGTCTTCTGTGGTTCAAAGTGAGACATATCAGGAAGAACACACCCTGGGGATCCAGGCACACCTGTATTTGGGAGAGCGGTGGGTTGGGGGAGACATCTTTACTTTTTTCCCCAGGTTTATTAACTATAATTGATACATAAATTGTGTAAGTTTATGGTATACAATGTGTTCCTTTGATACATTTATAAATTTCAAAATGATTACTACCGTGGCATTAACTATCACCTCCATCCCATCACATAGTTACTATTTCTTTCTTGTGACAGAACATTTAATATCTTCTCTCTTAACAGCATTCAGGTATATGATACAGTATTATTAGTTATAATTACCATGCTCATTAGATCCCCAAACTTGTTAGTCTTACAGTTGGAAGTTTGTATCATTTGAGCAACATCTCCCCATTTTCTCACCCTCCCATCCCTGGTAACCACCAGTCTACCCTCTGTTTCTCTGAGTTTATTCTTTCTAGATTCCAACACATAAGTGATAGCACACAGTATTTGTCTTTCTCTGTCGGACTTATTTAGCATAATGTCCTTAAAGTCTATTTAAGTTGTAAATGGCAGGAGTTCCTTCTTTCTATGGCTGAATAATATTCCATTATGTGTACACAGATGTAGATATAGTCCACAGAGATATATACCATATCTATATCTATATCTACATATCACATTCATTCATTCATTGATGAACTCAGGTTATTTCTATATTTTGGCTATCGTGAATAATGGGCAGATCTTAATTTTAATCCATAGGACCTACTAGTTATGTAACATTGAAAAATTTAGCTCAGCCTTCCTAAAGATCATTTTCAAATAAATAAGATTAAATACCATCATTATGATGGAGTTATTAGTATTAAATAAAATAATATGCTTGGTATTGTATCTCAAAGGAAAGACATTTAATCGATACTTTTTCCACCCTTCCTTCTGCCATCTCTCATCTCTTCCTTCTCTCCAAAAATTTATAACTTCCCTGTCTTCTATCTTAGTTAAGATAGAATGTTAGGCATTAATGTCTTGGGCTCTAGATTAATTAAGGGCTACTCTTGACAAAGGATGCATATTGATTGACAAGTCAGGTCTATCTGTAAAATAGATCTGTCTACCAAGAAAGATTATCATCAAAGGTAATCGTGCCAAACTCAGTTGAGAAGGTGGTAAGGAAAATAATAGCCATGGATGGCATTGAACATTAGGTCATTTCACCTCACAAGCCCTCTCGTGGTCTCTAACAGCCAGAACAGAGTTGAGGAGAGAGGGAGTAGTGCCCAAGAAATATTCAGGCACAGCCAGTACTTATATTTGTGAATGTAAAATGCCCTTGGAAGCTGGCATCATTTTAGACAGAATGCCAACACACCAGGGGATACTTTCTGCTGCCAAGCATGCCGTCTTCAGCAAATTCCACTACATACTTGTACTGCTCTTCTCATTCCCGCTGCTTTATCTGATTTTAGGCTGACCCTGTATAATTAGCACTTTGAGCTGGCAGCATTGTTTAGTAACACCAATTTCATCATTCATCTGAAGACCTAATAAAGCTTAGAAATACCATGAGCAGCAACAACATCTATTTTTCCTTTCTTTTTCTTTCTGTCTGTCTTTATTCTTTTATTTATTTATTTTTTAAACTGAGGATCAAGATTTCTCATTGGGTTGTAAAATTTTTTAACTGGCTCATAACCAGCATTTAAGAATTAAAAAAAATAGAATAGAGCAGAATAAAATAAAAAATAAACTACAATAATAAGGAAAAGTATAGATTCATGAAAAACTATATTTTGTGTATGTGTGTGTGTGCATATGTGTGCATGCATGTGTGTGTGTGTGTGTGTGTGAGAGAGAGAGAGAGAGAGAGAGAGAGAGAGAGAGAGAGAGAGAGAGAGAGAGAGAGATGCTGTAAAATATGGCCCAAAGTTAGGAAATCAATGATATAATGGTTAGCACTCAGACTAGATAAGCACCAGTTGGGGGCAAGTTTTCCTGTCCTGACATGTTATTGCCTTATTTCAGTCTGCTTTTCAAAGTGCTCTTTATCTTCATCTTTCTCATCAGCAAAATGAGCCCAGCAGCACAAGAGGAAAAGTCAAATTTCTGAAAAGGAAACACAAGGAAAGCAGGGGGAGGGGGGTCTATTCTAAATGAATCAAGGAAATATTTGTCTCGTTATTACTCATGTGGGCTCCTGTGGTTAATCAGCCCCAACCTCTTTCCCTATGAAGTAGCAGTCATTTGACTTATCAAATCCAATAAAACTCACAAATACAAAAATTTGCATTTAGATGCAATGAGCTACAGTGTGTCCCTAATGAAGTAATTAAGCACAAGCATGCAGGGTGGCATTTAATTGCTCTTTACCAAGTGTTTCTGGACATCTCATTCCAAATGTTTTGAGATAAAGGGCCTGGAGAGAGAGGTCCACAGTTAATGTTACTACTATATTCTGGCTCAATATCTAGTTCAAGTAAGGGAACCAGAAATGAGCAATGCTGAGGAAAAGGGGAGATATTAAAGATATTCCCAGGTGCCTCCGGGGAGGGGTTATTGCTTTGTGGGTCCCAGGCCCAGACTTGTACCTGGTTAAAAATGAGGCTCTTTTTTCTGGCATCTTTGATCTAACATATCTTTCTTGCTCTCTGGCTTCTACAGCCTTCTATTCCAGAGGCTAAGTTTTAGATGTGAGATAATTACATAGAGTGTGCACACTCTGTATAAAAACAGACTCTGGGAAAAGGAAAGGGAATGGGCAGGAGATCAGTGGGTGAGGGCAGATCCCTACTGAACACTAGATTTTCATCTAACCAATCTGCCACACTGTTGAAGCAGGCAAATAGATCTCACACAAACACCATAGGATGCCCTTGCACATGTCCAAACAGATGGCTGGCCAGTAGAGGCATCTCCTCTGATTTCAGGCAGGGCAGGGGGCACCCAGAGAGAGCACACTCCCAAATCTAGGACAGTTTTTGGAAAACTTTATGCCTTTCCTCTGCAAAATAGTTGCCTCCTTCAAACTTCTTATGCTTATCTTTTCTCTTTCTCCCTTTTGACATTGATGTTCAAGTGTCAACTTGTTGGAAAATAAAGGGAGGAAAACATGTACAGAGTATATTTTAAGAAAGGTCAAGAGAATAGAAAAAAAACATAACAGAGGAATCAAAAGGAGTGGGAGGAGGGGGGAAAAAAGGAAGATCCAAAATTTAAAACCCTGTTTAAATTGTGTCCCATTACTTCTTCTTCCTGCTCTGTAATATGACTTTTTCTTTTGGCAACCTATTGAAAATTTAGGAGAATGGCTGATTATTTGGATATGAGAAGCACAGTAATTAAACGACACAACTGTTGTTATAGCCTACTAAGATATCTTCTTTTCTCTCTCTTCAAATAGAGAGAAATAATATAATGGGAAGATCTAGCTCTGCTCCTGGGACAGGCTCTACTCAAGTAGTAATTAAGCTATTTGGGACCAAATTCCTTGTGCCATCTCTACCCTTGGACTCACCCTGTAAAGACAGTCTACTGGTTCACCAGGCTTGCTCTTTTTTGTGACATTCCCATCAACTCTAAGGAAGTTGACAGATGTCTGTTTTCTGTAACCAAGAAAATTGCCTCCACCATGTTTATTACACTGTTGATTGAGAGAAGGTGAGTTAGTTCATAAAGGAAGTATTTACTTACATGTGATAATAATGGGTCACAGCAGCAAATGTGTAGACAAAAATACTTGGTTAGAATCCCAGCTCTCCTGAGTATGGTTGTGTGATTTTGTGCAATTACTCTCCATCTGCTTCATTTTCTGCCCTGAACAGAAGAAACAACAGTTATAGCTATCTCATAAGGCTATTGTAAGGATTAAATGAGTTAATTCATGTAACACATGTAGAACAGCACAAGGCATATTTTTGAGTTAACTTTTATACAGTGAGGATGAGAAACAAGAGGAGGCAAAAGCTTTACCCAAAAAGACAGAGACAGTACAAGCAGTTTGAAACATAAAATATACAGAGGCCTTTGGACTCCCTGCATGAGAATACTATTCATTTGCAAACTCAGTTCTCTTTGGAAAAGGAAAAATGACTCAGAGAGTGGAGCCAAGGGTCAGAAAGAACAATGTGGTGGTTAATGTTATATGTCAACTAGGCTAGGCCATTCTGTTTAGTTTTTGGTCAAACACTAGTCTAGATGTTGCTGTGAAGATATTTTTAAAGAAGTGATTAATATGTAAATCAGTAGACTTTGAGTAAAGCAGATTACTCTCCATAATGTGGTTGGTCCTCATTCAATCAGTTAAAGGTCTTAAAAGACCAAGGTCCTCCTAAAAAGATAGAATTCTAATTCTAGCCTGCCTTTGGACTTGAGCTGCAATATCAGCTCTTCCATGGGTCCCCAACATATCTGCCTGCCCTTTAAGATTTAGACTTGATAGTCTATTTCCTCCCACCTGGAGTCTTGTCAGGCTTGTGACTGCTTAAACCACTAGAATATGGTGAGAGTATGTTATATGACTACTAAGAAAGGGTCACAAAGGGAAATGCAATTTCTGTCTAGTTTGCTTGGAAAATGTACACTTGGAGCCCTGAAATGCTGCAGAGCAAGTCCATCCATCCCGAGTTCATCATCCTGTGAGGAAACCAAACTCCACAGAGGGGTTACTCTTCCATTTGCCATCCCAGCCCTCATGATATTTCCACCAAGGCTAAGAGTGTGTGAATAAAGAAGTCTTCAAATGATTCAAGCCACAGAGTCATCTCCAGCCATCAAATATTACAAACTAAGTTCCCAGATGCTGTGGGACAGAAATAAGCCATTGACAGTATGGAACTTTATCAGAGCCCTTGTGTTCCCAGAAAGCAGGGCTGGTCAAGAATCCTTCCACCCTTGCGTGCTATGCCAGAAACAACTCACTGAAAAGGATCACCCTGCCCTCACATTTTCCAAAATAAGATTCTCTTCATCATTTCTAATGACCCCCATACAACTCATGGATAGCTCCCCCATTTACCTTCCTCTATCAAACTCCAAATCCCCTTTCTTTTATTTGTAATCGTCCTTATTAATGAACAGTTTCCTTATTGCAAAAGTCTGAATAAAATCATACCATTAATTGTCAGGAGCAATTTTATCTTTCACACCATTTTCACTGAGCTCTTTCCAAACACTTGATCACAAAATCTGTGAGCATAATAAAATAGTCATTGTTTTAAGTTTAAAGTAGTTGTTTTTTGTTTTTCTGCAACAAAGATAGCCAGAATGGAGCTTGTCGTCATCTCTCTTTAAGCGTTAAAGTTAAAATTTTACCAGGTTAAATGTAGAAGTTAGTCTTCTACTTATATTTCCACATGTACTTATGGATGTTTTTAATCTGCAGAATTATAACTTTATTCAGTACAGGAAAGATTTTATCTATCATATTTTAAATTATTGCTTCTGTTTGATTTGTCCTCTTTTTCAGAAACACCAATTATCTATATTTTAGATCATTATTCTTTCTCTTCCATGTATATCATCAGGGTTTTGCTTTTATCTTTTCTCTTTTCCAATAAATTCTAAAATATTATCAAGTTTGCCCTCCATAACACTGATTTAAGTTCTGGTAGATTCAAATATCCTCTTTAATGCTTTAATGATGATATTAAGTCTGTGATTATAATTTTAGATTTTTTAAATTCTCTTTTAATTTTACTTTTTAAAAAACTGTGTGCCTCTCAACAAGTCTCCTTTTTATATCAAATATTAATCCATTGTTTTGCTATTTTATCTCCAATCTCTTATTATATAAAGCCTATATTTCTTTGAAATTTTTGAGAACACGAAGTGATTTATTTTTAAATTTATTTTTCTGCAGTCTTTTAAAATACGTATTATTTATCTACATACAGCTTGAGTGCTTTATTTCCTATTTTTTGTGTTGCAGATTTTTTACTGATTCTGTTTTATTTTTCCCCCTCAATATTCAAGTCACTAGACAAGAAAACATCCATCCAGCCCCACTGTTGTTTACTCCTTGTATCTCTAGTTGCTGTTAGAATTCTCTTCTCAAATTTAGAGCTGTAGATTTAAAGATGCATGCATGCCCTAACCATGCTTCTGGTGTTTTGTCTTATATTTAAGGTAAATTTGCAGACATAAGGCTGGGTCATCTAATTTCAATACAAAATATTTTATTGAATGAAGTTTATTTCTGGAAATTCCTGAGTTCAGTCTGCTTTTTCTTCAGATTGCTTTTTGGCCTTTTTCTTGAAAAAAAAAAATTATTGACAGAAAGAATAAATAACAAACTGTAACTCATAGCACACACCTTTCTGGGGCTTTTCCTGGTTCTATCCTTTGTATGAAAAAGACAATGCAGTAAGTATAAAACCTATCTAAATCTACTCCCCAATTTACACATTGCTAAGGATCGTGGTTTTCACTAAAAAAAAAAAAAAAATGTTGCACTATAATGGCTTCAGGAAAGAATCTAAGCCTGACTTTGTGAAATTTAGACCTTTTGTCATTCATTCATAGCTTGGGTGTTGATCTCACTGGGTGAGCTGGTCTTTTTGCCCATTTATGTTCATACTTTATAACATAAATGTAGGATATGCCTACACCTCGATAACAGTGAAGTATTTGTCTTTCATTTTATTATTTAGTAACATGAGAGTTCCTGGCATAAAATATTCAAAGTGGTTTAAGAGCCTTTAAATAGAGGAAAAATGAAAATTGCTGATTTTTTATTATTGTTTTTTAAAGGAAGTCATTTAGTATTACTCTACTGCAGCTTTCTGATTAATGCCCATCTCAGAAGCATTTTCTCAGTGGCTTTGTAAAGGTTAAGTTACTTCTCTGAACATCACACCTTCAGTTGATGTCACCCAAAAGTAAGAGCACAGAATTCTGCATCATTTGATCCCAGGGAAGCATAATGTTTACTTGATGCAAAAAAAGTTTTATTTTTACCGCCCGCCGCCCCTCCCCCATAACCACAACTGTTCTCAGCTTGAATGCTCTTTAGCTGACATTTACGCTGCTTGCACAGATAGCAGTGAGGAAAAAAAGAAAAAGAAAGGAAAAAAAGAACAAGCAAGGATATTGAACTCTACAAATTTTATTTGGAATTCCAAATAAGGGTCAGGTTATCTTTTGCTTTGCTTTTCAAGATGCGGACCCTGGGCCAGCAGCATCAAAATTACCTTAGAGCGGAATCCTAGCTTCATCCCGGATTTTATGAAGCAGAATCTACATTTTTAATACGATCCTTGGGTGATTTGTATGCACATTGAAGTTTGGGAAATACTGTTTATTTTGATATCCCCTCTGACAAATTCTACAGAGGAATTCTGAATTCTCTGAATAGCTTCAGCTTCTCTGTCCACACATGACGATAGACTGGATGGGTAGGTGTGTATACTCCCAGACATCTTTTTCATTCTTGTTTTTACAAAGATTTTGGTTGATCATTGGCTATTGCCAGAGAGAGAAACAGTGATTAGATCCTAGGCTTTATTGACTAGGCTTGTGTATATGAAATAAGTTTACATTCTGGAGAGAAGATTGGATGAGGCCAATTAGAACTTTAACATCCTGAGAGAGAAGTTTTGTTTTATCAACCCAGTAAATAAGTAGAGCTTTCTGTTAAATTCTCTTAAAGTAAAGATTTCTAACTAGGTTTACCTGGTGAAGAAATATAATTTCGAACTTTGGATTTTGTTTGTAGACAAGGCAGCTTCCTGAAACTTTCATGCAGATTAGTTGCAGGCTACTAGCAAGGGAAGTGAATACTTCCTGTATATCTGACTCAAGGAAGGAGTTGTCAGGGGCATTTTATTGCCTTGGTCCAGAGAGTGAAGTGTGAGAAGCTCCTCATTGGGTTTTATTGCCTGAGAGGAGATTAGGTCATTTAACAGACTGTGTTTAAAAATAAATAAAGAACTAGAAGAAATCACGGATTGAAAAAACAGATTTATTAAAAGTTATTTTTTTCCATATTAAAATAACTACTGGTGTATTTTACTAACAACATTTAATACAAGATATGATTTATTTTAAAAAATCTATTTACCCTCATCTCTTCAAGAATATACATCTATGAATGCTATCTGACACATATCCATTTCAAATCTACATTCATTCATTCATTCATTCATTCAAGCATTTAATTACTTGTTCTCTGTGAGCCAGACATTATTTTAGAAGCTGTTTTCTTTCTTCCTTTTTCTGATTGTCTATTCTATTTTCTGTTCTTTGAGCTCATTCACCCAAAGCTATTGGGTGAAAACCAACCTTTCCAAACAGATTCCACACGATTGCCTCACTCACTGAAACCTGTCCTCAACTGTCTGGTTGCCAAAAGATGTAAAAGTCAGTGGAATAACAAGGTTTCCACATTTTGGCTGCTTTTTACAGAGTCATTTGAAATTAAAAGCCCCATGCTTTCTTTCTGTGTAAGTCAGCTTTGTTTCCTGCTCCTGGATAAACCCCACACTGAGTAATTTCAACTGCTAGAGGTTAATTTTCCTGTAATAGCCTCATTGTGATGGAGAGTTTTGGAAATTACAAAAATTAGATGCACTACTAATTGGCCTGTCTGGGTTTGGACCTGCTCCCTGGGTTATAACACAAGCAGAGGAGGCTGTATCAAGGCCAGATTCAATTCTCAAACCAACGCTTACCAAGGAGACAGATGCAAGGAAGGAAAATTGTTCCAAAAAGAATCACATAAGTGTGTTATTTTCTTTCCTTTAATTGGCTGGGAAAAGGCACTGGAGAGATTCATTCCCTTCACTAGAACTCAGGGCAGTGTATCAACAAATATTCCTGGGCACCTACTGTGGCCACTTGTGAGCTGAGCCTGCAGGAAATGCAAAAGAATACGCTGCTCCCTAACTAGACAGAGCTTAGCTTGGAGAGGAGATAATATCAAATCATGTAGCCATATAGTGAGGTTTCAAATTTCCTCAAAGAAAAACTCAGATATACAAAGAAAACTATCTTGATATTTCCTCTAACTCATCTGATTTTTGTGACAAAGCCCATCTCACTGGGTAGTAGTGGCAACTTAACCTTGCCAAATAGTAATTTTTCAATCTTTTATGATCTAAACAGTCTGCCTCTAGTTTATACCTTTGTTCTATACAAAGCTCTCCTCCCAAACATAGCTGGTGTAATGGTGATTTTGATAACTCAGTCTCTGCAGGCTGAGGCTTTTAGGCTTCATTCCCTTCTCTACTGCTGCAAAATGATATCTGGATGTGATAGGGGGAGGCTTAGTGCATTTTTGGAAGTTTAGGAGAAGAGTCTTCTGATCTGCCTGACTTACTCTATAGCATACCCGGATACCCGTATGAAGTGGACCAGTTGTTCTGCTTTCTGGGCCAGTCCCAATGAGGAGTAAATAGTTTTATCTGGCTTCAAAGTGAGCTGGTGCCATCACCACTGGCCTCTGACTTGAAGTTGCAGCCTGGAGCTATCTCTTTCCCTGAATGAGGACTTTTCCAATCCACCACTGTTCTCAATCTGTCTGCATCTCCTCTTAGAACACACAGAGCTTTCTATGTCACTGTTTGCCATGCCCAGTTCATAGGGAGCCCTGAACGTGGTTTCGATCCCAGCTATTTCTCAACTTCCACTACCCCCATGCCATCATCCCCACATTATATGGGTTATGGCTTTGAGCTAAAAGCTTTGATTTTTCTGTGAGCATAGAAAACTCCAAGACATGGCAAGGGATGTGAGTCATTAGTAGCCTTCATAGGTGTTGCTGAAGTCTCCTTTGCTATTGATTGAGTTATACAGGAACAAAATTAATTGTATCTGACTTCTTTACTCTTCATTTTGTTTCTCCCCATCAGTCTTCTTGTTAAAAGGGAAGGACTCAGAATTCCAACTTTCTCTAAATTAGATCCTTCTTCTACTTAGGAAAATAAGCCTCACACCCAAGCCATTATTGGCAAAAAGTTGTCCCCTCCTCACTATGAAAAATACCTTATGGTTGGATCCATTAGACTGGGTTCATGGTCTGCTAAATGGGAGTTTATCTATTAACATAAACTGAACATCAGATGTTTAGCTTGCTGAAAAATACAATTTGTATATCAGAAGTTTAGTTTAAACTCTTTCTCTTTGTAGAGTAATTAAAAATACATACTCTGAAACTTTGCTGAATTGTGATCTCTACTCTATCACCAAGTAATCTGTGACCTTGGATAAGTTACATAATTTCTCTGTGCCTTGGTTTCTTTATCTGATAAAGGAAAAAAGGTAATAATATTACCTATATTACAGAGTTATTGTGCAAGTTATATAAATTTGTATATATAAAGTACTTAGAACTGTGACCGGCATATAATAAGCAGTATAAAAATGTTGACTATTATTATATAAAATTTTGTTGGAAAAATCCTAATGGATGTTTTTGGAAAGAAGGAGGAAAGAATAGGGAGTTGGTGGGGAGGTCAATATCTGAAAATGTGAGAAAAAATTGCATAAATGTGTTTTCAAAATATCTTTCTTATACTTACATGAAACCATTAAATAATAATGAAAGGCAACATTTAATTTAGCACTAAATTTTATTCTGCATATTGTATGCACTGTCAGTATTAGGAGAGATAAGTTTCAATAGTAGTATTCAGGGAAATTTTTATGGAGTTCTAGAAAATAAAAGTATGGACAGAATTAGAGTGAATAGATAGAGAGTGCAGAGCCTGAATGCTATAAATGAAAGGATTTTTGTCTATACAGGCAATAAGTGAAAACAACTGGACTTTACTATTGTCTTTGGTGACTTTTTGATTTTATTCCTTGGAAATGGTTCGAAAGAATAAAAAAGGAATGAATTAACAGTTCCCCCTTGCATAACAGTGAGATTGTGTTGAGTCTGTGTAGACTTGAGTATGTGGCAACTGACTGGCTAACTTGGTGGTCAGTTGGGTGCTACCTGTGATAGTCTTCCCATAAACTGATTCTGTGAAGATGAAGTTTATCAGAGGACATTTCTTCTTCCATTTTTAAAATGAACAGTAGAAGGGAACTGGCATGCTAAGCAACTCTAACGCCCATCAGTCCATAAGGGTGAAGGCTTTCTTTTTTCCTTGCTCTGTTGCCTCATCTTTACTTTGCCCCCAGACCAGATGCTAACCCTGATGATGTTCTATTTCACCCTTTAGTTTCCTTCAGGTTTCTCTTTGTCTTAGAGCAGCCTCAAGTCTAGAATGAATTTTAAGTGATTTGCTAGAAAGAAACATGCTACAGTAAGAATATTGTATAACCTCTTTTTGACTTTAATCCATCTTAAACCATCAGGAATGGGACCATGGTACATCAACTCTAGAACTCAACATTATTCTTGGAAAATTAAAACAAAACAAAACAAAACAAAACACAAGACCCTTTCCAGGATTAACTCAAGGCCTCCAGACCATTGTTATAGCTTCTTTTGTGTTTTAGGATTGTAAAAGGAGGAGTAATTAGGGAGGGAATGATAATTTGATCACCTTGGATACAGTTGATTCTTCTATTTTTAGCCATGCTAGCCCTTGAGTGATTATTCTATCATTACAGTGGAGCCCAAAAATCAAGAGTACAACTTTCTACCTAGAGTTTCAACAATTTCACTGGGCTCTAGCACATTAGTCTTGATAGTCTGTTTGGCTTTAAATGAGTGTCACTATTAATACCCTTGTCTCCCTAAGAATCTCTCTAAAAATTTTATTTTTAAGAGGAGGGAAAAAAATCCATAGAGTAATGAAATCTATCAGCAGGAATTCTAATCTCATTTTAGAATTCTATGGAATCTGTCACTGAAAAGACAGACTCTCCAAAATCCCATCAAGGGGGCTTGCCAAAATCCCAGCAAGTGTCCTGGAAACTGCCAGAGGAACACTAGTTATTAGATAGAATTTAATTTGTGCAAATCCATTAACAAAAATCTCTAATTAAAAAAAAATCAATAGATACGGTGACATTAACCAGGAAAATCTAATAGAGGACCATTACAATTTTTTTATATTCAATTAAATTGAACACAACATGATGGACTCAACAGATACTTTAATTAGATGCATATGAAAAGAAAATTTGCAAAATTAAACAGACTTTCTATTTGCAACTGATATGAGGAAAACTGCAGTAAAAGATTTGCTCAAATCTCTAATGTCTGGTAATTTCCTTAAGAGGGACATGAATTCTTAGACAACATCCTTACAAATCAATCCTTTCCCAAGAGGTTGTCCTTTGTCAAGAAAGAGTACACTGTGCTGCCTGCTTCTTTCTCAATTCCTTTTTTCTGGGTGAGGTATTCATGAGGAAAGCACAAAATGTAAGCTTCAAGAGGCTGTTTACCAGACTCCCTATTCCAGGATTCTCGCAGTAAAAATAGCCCAAAATAAATGGCTCTGATTTACAGGGTGAGCATGTGTCCAAGATTGTCCTAGATGGTCTCACTTTATGCCTGTTGTCTTGGCATAGTTTTTAATAGCGCTCCTTTTTGTTCTAAATAGTGCCGAAGTTTACACAGTCTTCCTATTAATTTATCAACAATTCCCACTACCTATTTCACACTACTAAGGGCACTCTTTCAACTTTTGGTGGAAATGCAGGATTTCTCTGCTCATAAGAAGTTAAAACTGGTGAAATTGATGAGTGCCCATTATTGCCTCTGCAAAAGGCATGTCAACAGACATGTGCCCTCTCCCTCATTTAGTCATCTTCTTTTGCCTCCCTGTTTCCCCACCCTCAACTTTATCCCCAATGCTTTTACATTTTGGATGAGGGTTGAAATCTTGTGAGATGAACTTAATATAATTCCCACTACAGAGCTTCTCAAATTCTAGATAGTTCTGCAGTCTTTAATTTAAAGAATTATCCTCCTCATCCAAACTAGTTTATTAATTAACAACATGTTACATAAGCCTGAAATGGAAGGCTATCCATAAAATGTTGTATAGTCATTATGACAGACTTTAGTTAGCTCCCAGTGACCCCTACTTTCTGATGTTCACACTCTTATGTGACATTATACCAGGATTGGTTTTTGTGAGCAGTAAATGATGATTAGTCATTCTAAAATTAGCTAATAAAAGATTGTTATTTCCACTTCATGTATCCTATTGCTTACCTGGTCCCCCTCTCTCTTTCAGATGACTTGTTCTGGGGGAAGTCATGTTGTGAGCTATGGTGTAAACAATCCTAGAAAGTGGCCCACATAGCAGTGGGCTGAAGTCTCTGGTCAGCTATAAACAAGGTACTGAGATTTACCAACAACCACATGAATGATCTTAGAATTGAATTCTCCAGGTTCAGTTGAGCCTTGAGATGACTCTAGTCTTGATCAACAGTTTGACTGAAACTTAGTGAGAAACCCTGAGCCTGGACTACACTGACTCCTAAGCCACAGAAACTGTTAGATAACAAATGTCTGTTGTTTTTAAGTGCTAAGTTTTAAGATAATTTGTTCTCCAGCAAGAGCTTACTGATACACTAAAAATCCCTGCTTCCTGGGCAAATGTGATCAAAGTTAATATTGTCCCTCAAAATCAGTACCAAGACCCCTGAAATAAATAGAGATAATTATGACATAATCCATCCATTTATTCATTCAACAAATATTTCTTGATCACCTACAATGTTCCAGGCCCTGTATTGGACACTGTACCAGGTGCTGAGGACATATAAATGAGCTGAGGATATAGGAATGAGCACTTGCCTTCATGAAGTTCAGAGTCTAGTAAAATCTGGGAAAAACAGGAAAATTCCTAATCGATTTCTGAATACATGTCTATTTGAAAGGACAAGTAGGTGAAAGTGGATGCAAGACCATAAATGTCAAATGTATTGTGAATATTAAAACTCTTATTACTACTACTTAATTTATGCATGCGAATAGATACCACTCAAAAAATCAAATGGTTCACTTAGGTAACACATAAGAGAATTGGTCCTTGTTAATAAATTTAGGAATTCTTTTCCTTTAGTTTGGAATGTAACCAAAATAATACTGTGATGTTTATTACTAAGAGAAATTTGTATATTAATATACTATAGAATGATTGATTTTAGTTGAATATAGTAAACACACGGTGATAAGTTTTTTCTGATATTAATTTACATGTGGGCTTAACCAAGGAGAAGAGGGGTGGTAGACAGTCAGTGAGAGAAACTGGCCATGAAGTTTTGTCAGAGCTTCTAATTTGGTCATAAAAACGAGAGCTGCGGCTATTTAATATTAAATTCCAGGCCTATCACTGACTTCTTCAATGGTTTGAAAGAAGCAATTTACTGCCTCATATTTCTATCTATTATAATACACTAAATGGACATAATGATACTTAAATAGCTACATCAGGAAGATTTTGAAAATAAATCACAGAGTTGAATAAGACTTATATGAGAGAGACTTATTACCTGAGTAAGAATTTGTGTTTTCATTTCCTATGCTGTGTCATCATAGTTTTAAGGAAGTTCTTGGCTATGATTGTGTGAGTTGCAGTTCTCTCTGCTTTCAGTGAATTGCAGTTCTCTCTGCTTTCAGAGTCAGGTTGGTTTTCTTGTGAAGTAAGATGGTACTTCTACCTGCAGTGCCATACATGCCCTTGCTCTGCACACTGATGAGGATTCAGTGCTGACAAATCCTAAGTAATCACCATTCTTTTCATCTTCTCATCTCTCTCCAAAGCTTAAACTAATAATAATAACCATTTTAAAGCTTTCTCTTGGGAAACTTGGGCATGACTGGAAGAGAAATCAATTGTTCGTGGGACAGCTATTATTGTAAGAATTAATTACCGCTATTTGCAATTACTGTACCATACAATTATCACTAATATTTATGCCGCATTGACTGCTGCTAGAGACTGCATCCCTTTACTGCTGCTATTACCACAGAACAGAGAGGCAGAGTGGAAAAATAAATGAAACCAAAAGGTGGAGATGACAGGTTGAGGAGATCCGACTCTCCAACTGTCAGGCCAAGATGTATTAAAAAGCCACTGCCTGCTCATGTCACAACAGTAAGCCACTCAGAGTTGGAAGTTTTCCTTTGAAACAAAAGAAAAGAACTTAAATAGGTTTGAGAGGATACAGATTAGAATCATTCTCAGCCTTAGAAATTTATTTTCTGAGCCTGAATAACTCAGTTATTCTAAAGCTTATGATTCTTTGTCATGAAAAAAAAAAAATCTACTGGTCCTAATTTTGAAATGAGCACCCTGCAATGCACCAATTGGACCCTCAATGGTGACTCTTCTAATCTGAGCTAGTGAGAGATATTTGGCTGCCGTACTAAAAGGGGAATATTTAAGATATTTTAGGCATTAGAATTCACTAAGCGATACACAAATGAAATGTCTTTTTTCTTCATTTGTATATCCAACATCAATTTATAATATAAAGATACTTAAATTTTTTATGCTTTTATTTTTTGAATAGTTTGAAACTTACAAAAAATTGAAAAAAATTATATAAAAATATTTTTGACTATAAAAATATATTCACCAAATTTAATGAAAAATAAACTCCACCAAGATTCCCCCAAATCACAATGCAATTTACCGAAATCAGAAAATGAACACTGAAATAACAGTATTATCCAATCCATAAACCTGCAAATTTCATCAATATTTCCATTAATATTCTTTTTTTTTTCCAGCCTAGAATTAAATCTAGGATTCCACACTGTATGAAGTTGTCCTTGGTCTACTTTATCTGGAACAATCTTACTCTTAAAAAGATTTTTTCCTTTAGTATTCTGATGCTTTTGAAAACTAGTGTCCAGTTATTTGTAAAATGTCTCTCAACTTGTATTTCCTTGAAATTTTCCTCATTATTAAATTCAGATCATGCATTTTGGGGGAACCAAAATACTACAAAAGTAAAATTGTGTTCCTTGTAGTGAGTGCATCATATCAGGAAGTACCTAATACTATTAGTGAAGTGCGTTTTTTTTTTTCTTAAAATTAAGCCTTTTATTTTAAGATAATCATAGATTCACATGGAGTTGAAAAAAAAAAAAAGAATAATCTTCATATACCCTCTAGCTAGTTTCTTCCAATGTCAACCAATTCCAAAATCATTGTGCAATATCATGACCCGGGTATTAACATCAATAGAGAAGATATAGAACACAAAAACCCCTCATAATATACTTTTATCGCCAAACACTTCCCTCCTCCCTCACCTTCTTCTTACCCTTGGCAACCACTACTATATTCTCTAATTTTATAACTTTGTTATTCAAGAATGATTTACAAATGGAATCATATATTGTGTAATCTTTTGGGACTGGCTTTTTTCCATTCTGCATAGTTCTCTGGGAATTCATGCAGGTCTTGGTGTATGTCAATAGTTTGTTCCTTTTCGTTGCTGAATAGTATTTCATTGTATGAATGTATCACAGTTTAACTATTCACCCCTTGAAGGACATTTGGGTTTCTTCAGCTTGGGGTTTTTAAGAATAAAATTGCCATAAACATTTCTGTACAGATTTTCCTGTGAACAAGTTTTCTAGTCTGAATGCCCAAAAGTTCAATTACTGGGTGATGCGATAGTTGCATATTAAGTTGTTTAAGAAACTGCCAAACTGCTTTCCAAAGTGGCTGTACCATTTTATATTCTCATCCACAATGTATGAGCATTTCAGTTTTTCTTTATGTTCACCAGCATTTGGTATTGTCACAATTTTTATTTTATCCACGTTGATAGGTATGTAGTGATATCTTACTGTGATTTTAATTTGTATTTTATTCATGGCTAATAAAGTTTAACATCTTTTCTTATGCTTATTTGCCATGAATATGTCCTTTCTCGTGAAACGTCTGTTTGTATCTTTTACCCATGTTCTAATTGGTCATTTGTTTTTCTATTATGTTTTGAGAGTTCTTAACATATTCTAAATACTACTTTATATATTCTAGATAATTTACATATTCTAGATAGTGTATTGTGGACACGTGGTATGCAAATATACTACCCTAGACTATAGCTTGTATTTTCATCCTCTGAACAGAGTCTTTTACAGAGCAAAATTTTTAATTTTGATGAAGCCCAATATATCAATTTTTCCTTTTATAGATCATGCTTTTTATGTCTAATATAAGAATTATTTGCTTAGCATTAGATCCTGAAAATTTTCTCATATCTTTTTCCAAAAGTTTTAGAGCTTTATATTTTTTATTCAAGTCCATAATCTATTTGGGTTAATTTTTGTCTAAAGTGAGAGATTTAGATGAGCCTCCCCCTCCACTCTCCATGTAATGCCCCCTTGTTCCAGCATCATTTGTAGAAAAGGTTATTTTTCCTACAGTGAATTGCTTTTGGACCTTTGTCAAAAATAAGCTGGACGTCTGTGTCTAGGGCTATTTTTGAGTTTTCCATTTTATAACATTATTCTGTGTCTCTTCCTTCACCAACATCCATAGCTATGATCACTGTAGCTATATACACTACAGACTGAATCCTTTCTCTTTATTATTTTTCAAGTTACTTTTATCTATATTAATTCCTTTTTCTTTCCATATATTTTAGAATAATCTGATTTGCATCTAATAAATATCTCACTGGTGTTTTAATAGGAATTATGGTAAACGTACATAAATCTGAGGAGAATTGACATCTTTGCTATGTTGAGTCTCCCAATCCATGAACGCAGGATGTCTACATATTTATATCTTTTGTTTCTTTCATCAGCACTTTGTAGTTTTCAGCACACAATCTCTGAACTAACTTTGTTATATTTACGAATACTTTTTTTTGCATTTTTGAGCTTACAAGTGGCTACCCAGTTGTCCCAGAGCTATTTACTAAGATGTCTATTATTTCCCCAGTGATTTGAGATGCTACGTTTGTCATATGCCAAATTTCCACATGTATTGAGGTCTATTTTTTGGACATTCTGTTTCATTGGTCTAATTGTCTATTCATACTTCAGTATCACACAGTCGAACATCTATTTGCCAAAACTCTGTGTCTCACTTCTTTGCTAGAGAATGTAAACACATAAACTGCTTTCTGAATGAAGTATAGCAGCTTACTGAGAAGGACAAGTCCATGGGCCTGTCTTATCTCACTTCCACTGGCATGTGACGTTGTCTCCTCAATTTTCAGAGGCTCAGTTTTAAAATTCATGAATTGGAAAGGATAACAACATATGTTTCAAACATTTGTGAGGATTAACTGAAGTAATATCAGTGAAACTTCATTTTTAATAATTAGTGTTATTAATATGCAGTGTAGCAATATATGATGGTGTTTAAGATGCTAGGTCCTGTAGTCAGGCAGAGATGGGTTCCACTCTCCTATTGAATATATGACCTTGAGCAAAGTAACTTAGCCTTTCTGAGTCTTAGATTTCTTGTTCTGAAATGAAGATAATAACTGTAACTATATCATAAGGTGGTAAGGATTTATTATAATAATGTAAGTAAAACACTTAACACAGTATCTAACACATAATTAGTGTTTGATTAATGTTAGATTTTTGCCTTTATTGATCTATAAATATCATTTACAACTTCTGGAGTGAAAACAAGATTCCATTTCCAGAGATTCAAAGGTGTTTACAGAAGGTATTCTATGTACACCTCATACTCAAAGAGACATAGACTTTGGCGAAATTCAGCTTGTCAATAATCAGTTTTGTTTATAAATATATAGATAAACAATTTATCTTCTAAGGATAACTTTTAAATTTTTGTTTGTTTGGCACCTTGTAGAAACACTGGCAGTCTCTGTTGCTCTGACCAAGTGTATTTTATGGTGTTCTTTCCTGGCTTAAAACACATATGAGATAGCTAGACTCATTTGTGTCAGTGAGCCCTTTACACACTGCATTCTCGGAGAAGATGTTGCACGCCTTTAATTTTAAAAATTTCTCTAACATTGAGTCATCAGTGCATTTTTCATACTGTGGATCACAAAGCCAGGCCCTAGACTTTCTAGAGGTAATTTATAGAAGAGGCTCTTCATTAGAGATGATTTGTGCTTTCTGTCACTTTCAAAGTCCTCTTTTCTACAGAGGGTTAATTTTAAGAGAAATAAAACAAACAAGTTCAAATGTTTCTATTTTATAATGAGCTTTTCAGCTCAATGAAAACCTTGTTGTTATTGATCGTTCCTCAAAGATATTAATTTATCATAGGCTTAACTCTGTGTGGAGAATTCTCACCTATATCTTTCCTTCTTAAGAATACTTGAGAATTCTGAGATTAGATGAAACATATATATCCTGTGACTCCTTCATTTCTCCTAACCCTGTCTCACCCAGCCTTCTGCTTGGCTGGCCATGGGCAATGTTTTAGAGTCTTTTCTATTGACCTCATGAGATTTATCCTTTATTAATACCCCTGTGGTATACAACAACTTCAAGGTGATGGGAAAATTAAAATGGCATTAATAATTTAGAATTGAATAACTAACTGGAAAAGAACAGACCCCTTCCTTTCACCTCTTTATCCTTCCTTGGCAGCATGGGGAAATTGCCTGTGCCAAGCAAAATGGGGCAAGGACACTGACTGGAAAGGCAGAGACTGCTCCACAAATCAGAGTGAGTAGGTCAGCTGGGTTTTCTGATCCCTATTTTCTACCCAAAGAAAATGAAAGAACTCTTCATAAAACTATACATGAATAACAAGGAATTATAAAGATTATCTAGCTCCGTGCTTTCTTATTCAGATGAGAAAACGGGGGCTCAGAGAGGTAAAATAATTGGTCCACAGTTATACAGGGACCTAATGGATGGTTCAGGGCTTTCTGAAGAGGCAATTTAAAGGAAGTATCACGTGTCTTAAAACTAAGATTTTCATGTAGGTTTATCCTGCTACAATTTTCAAGATCGACACTTAATCATATTAGAGAGAAGAAAGTGTGTGAAGCCACATATAAACATTTCTGCGAGATACTCATTAAGACTGCAGTGGTTTTCCTCTTAACTCCTAGGCATGTGAGATACATTTAAACTGCCCCCTCAAGCCCACATTATATTCCAACTTGTCCCTTTCTGCACTTGATTAATGACACATATGTTTATACTATTCTGCTGAACTTTTTCATATACTGCTTTAAACAATTAACTTACAATTTATTCCCATAAGAATCTCTCTAACTAGATTAAAGTATATTGTCAATAGGGACTGCACATTTTAATTCTTCTAGCCCCACAGTGCCTAATTTATTGTTCATGCCATAATAGATGCTCAATACATACATGTTAATCCATCGAAGAGTGCTTATCGTCACAGATGTTTATGACTACTCTGCTTCTGACCCTGACTTACATTTGATGTAGAAAAATAACCTACTTGTCTGGGGAGACTTCAATTCTAGAAACAAATGAACCCCTTTGCATAAAGGTCCTCCCAAGAAATCTTGCATTCCCTTTAATATTAATGAATTATTTCTAGATTTTAAAACTTCTGTATTTACATTTGTGCCTTTCAATCTTAAGATGCTCACAAATTTGTGTGTAAAGATGTAACTGCTATTCCATTATCAATTTCTGAAATTTTTCACATTCTATTAGAGAAGGTAGCTAATACAAGGTAACTGAGTCATGGAAAAAGTTGATTCCAAATAACAATCTGTATTTTGATACTGTAGGAAATTCTATAATGCATTATAATGTTTTCCATGAGGCCTAATGAATTCATTACAGTTAAAAATAATTCGGTCTGTTCAAATGATTGATTTAAACCACAAGGTAGAGACTGGTAGCTAAGCCCCTTTTCTCTGTCTTCCAAACATTTCCATACAATAAAGATTAATTCCTTTTATTGTGTTGATGAAATAATAATAGTATCATAAAACATAACAAGGTGAGGTTGACAACGTATGTGCTCGATTAATTGCCTTAATAGATTATAGGTGCTGTTTTTTTATTTCTCAATATTCATTTTTCAGTGTTTTAAAATGTAATGCAAAAAAAGTGTGTGTGTGTGTGTGTGTGTGTGTGTGTGTGTGTGTGTGTGTTTTAACAACCCCCCAACTCTGAGCAAGTGAAACATAAAATGCATGTGCCAAAAGTATTCAAAGCATGAAAACTCCAATATCTTTTTACAGTTTTAGGTTTTGACAGGCTGATTGGGTTGACTTATACAGCCAGGACAGGAGGATTATTGATCAAAGATACCTGGCATTGAAGGCTTAGGGACTATCTCTTCTCAAGATGTCTGGTTTCTCTCTTTCAAACTAGAAGGTCCAGATTCCTCAAAGCAAACACAGAATCATTCTCAGTGGCACCTTCACCTGCATTTTCTTAACCCTGGTCTCAATCCAATGGGCTTTGTCATGAGATCCTATGAGTATCATATGGATAAAAAGAGACTCAAGAATTGACCACTGAGCTGCATTCAGTTGATGGAGGCAACATAAATTAAAATTTGTGGCATTCAGAAACTTTTCTCTCCTTCTGTTCATTTTACAATACTAAACTATGTGACTTTTCCTACCTATCTGAAGTATTCACTCTTTTAGTCATTTATACTTTTCATTTTTCCACTATGTAATAGGCCCTGGAATATAGTAATTAATATGAGGTACATGATTGTTGTCCTCAGAGAATTTAAAGCTTATTTAAAGAAGCAGAGATTAAAAATATCATTTCAATAAACTGTGAAGGCTAAGGAAGACATCATTTGTAGATGGAGATATTTAAGCTAAAATCTAAAGCTTTAGAAGTTCACAAGGCAAAGTGGTGTTATTTGATGGTGGGTGGATGGTGTGGCAGCCTTCCTCTACCTCTTATTTAAAAAACCTAATATTAAGAGTTCTTGTTTTAGTAATCCTAGACTAGCTTTTATGAAGAACACTGTCCTACAGAAAGTAATTGCAAGCTATGGAAAAAATATAAAAAGCAGGTATTGAAGTCACTAAGGAAAAGCCAAAGGCAGGAAAACATTTGAAAAGATTCACTCTTGAAAGAGGGAAATTTCACTGGGTGAGGTCCGTGATTTTACACATTTTCTCCTGAGAGCGCATGGTGCTGGACAGTTAGAAATCAAGCAGAACACCTCAGGCTTGTTGGCTAGAGGTGACAGGAAATCAAATGGGGGGAAATCCTTCATGTAATTCTGTGAGCTTCAGAGAGGTTGCCCTAATTCTGTTTATAAGGTCTCCTCAAAAACTAGCATGATACTTCAACTACACATTTTCTGGGAAGATTACAAGATGCCCAGTAGAAAGCAGCAGATTTTCAGCTGAAAAGTCTGAGCAAAAGATTTCAGCGGCTGCCCAATAGAGAAGTCACAAAGTTTAAAATTTGAGTCCTATTAGTCTGAGAAGTCTTAAAGAAATCTGCTTCGGTTATATGTTTAAGTTTTTTGGAATCCTGTTATTCTGAGGATGAAGTCCTGAGCCTGGTCACAGCTTTCTCTGCCTTGCCTTTGGAGGTAATGGATATTCTTTGTATATTACTGACAAAGCTCTCAGACTTTCACTCCTCGGTTCCAACTGGCTATTAATTGTCCTCAATTTTTTATTACTTTTTCCAGAGCTCAATTTGGCCACCCAGTTCTATTGTATTTATGGTTGCTATTTTATATTTTTCAAATGCCTGATAGATTTCACGAGCTAGTGCGTTCATTTCCATTAATATATCAACCTGATTCACTATTGGTCAAAGTCCAGGCATTCGAATCACCAGTTTTTGTAGAGACAATCTATGATTCACTGACCACAACTGATGAGATCCTCTTTGCTAGCCTGGCAGCAAGCGACCCAGCTCAAAAGTACTATCTTATTGGTTGCTATCCCTGACCACCTGGGTATCAACTATTTGCCATTTAGAAGTATATACTCAGAGTTTAGTATGTTGGATGTTTGGAAATGCTCTTGAGGTCACACCTGTAAAAGAAGAGAAGCAGAAGCTAGATTTGATAGAGTAAGAAGTTTACCATAATGCCTTAGCCCAGAGGTCTCCAATCCCTGGGTTAGTAGTAGTCTATGTACTATTAGGAACCAGGCTGCACAGCAGGAGGTGAGGGATGGGCAAGATAACAAAGCTTCATCTGTATTTGCAGCTGCTCCCCAGCATTAGTATCATCACCTCAGCTCCACCTCAAATCATCAAGCATTAGATTCTCATAGGAGCACTGGTCCCTGGGGCCAAAAAGAATGGGGACCAGTGCTAGCCAACAGGGAACACTGAAACTAGAAAGGTTCTTCAGAATTGTTCACACTGGAACAAGATAGCTAAGCCTTTATACATCATACATTATATTATATTGTATATAGGCCACCACAAGAAGGTCTGTAACTTGTACAGTGTACCTCTCTGCAGCTGAAACAATCCCTAAAGGAGCTGACAGCTAAAGGCTATCTGCTAACAGCACTCCCAAAAGATGGATTATCAGATTCTTTCACCAAAGGGGACCTAGGTGGTTAATCACAGTATTCATCACAATCTACATGCACCATCTTGGATCTTAAAGTGTTAAGCTTAATGTAAAAACACTCTAAAAATGTCAGAATGGAAACATAGAAAGAGGCTAGTTCTTTGAATCCTGGAAACATCTAGTTTAGAAATTATTGTTAGGATGCTATACATATCTCATCTTTGTAAACATTGTTAGCTGGATTTTCAGTTGCTGAAAGCTAAACACATTTTAACATACCAGGGAAAGAAAGAAGAGCAGGGTAACCTGTTATAGGCAGAGGAAATATTTGTGAAGAAGCCAGGACTGTGAGGAACACATGTTTTTCAAAACTGAAACAAATCTAGTATGGGTAAAATATATATTGTATGGGATAGAGAGGAAAGAAAGAAAGCTGGAGAAGTAAGCAGGAGTGAAATGGTGGAAAGCCTTTTAAACAGTATTCCACAGTCGATTTTTATCCCAAGGGCAAGGAGAAACAATAGGCAAGTTTTAAGCAGTAAAGTGATACAATAAAGTTGTGCTTTTGAAAGATCTCTCCAGCCTCACTAAGAAGCTCAGCTTGGAGAGGCCAAGGCAAGATACAGGGAGACCTTTTAAGAATAGCTATAATCCTAGTGAGAGGGGGTTTGAAGCAGGGTGATTGTAATGTAGATGGAAAAGTGAACAGAATAAAAGCTATTTAGAAGTCAGAACCAATTGCACCAATTGGCGACCAATTTAATGAGGAAAAACTTGGAATTTCAAGTAATTCTCCAGGTCCCTGCTTGGGCAACATATGCTTGGGCACACCCTAAGTTGCAGCCCAGGGGAGTGGTGCAGGCACTGGTCTCTGGAGCCAGGCTCTGTGTTCAATTCCTGACTTTGGTACTTCCTATCTGGATGTCTTTTATCAATTATCCCATTCCATACTTCAGTTTGCAAGTCTGGTAAAATGCTGTTAGAAGCTCTGAAGCTTGTGTAATGAATAAATGAACTAATATAGGTAAAATACTCGTCCATAGTTACTTCCCAATAAATTCTAGCCATTATTATTACTATAGATCTCACTTTGGTTTTCCTGTTCATGCTTCTTGTTTGCTTTTTAAACCTTGTCAACGTTGGTGCTTTCAGATCCCAATGCAATAACCCTACTCTGCCTGTTACTTGCTTTTTTCATGACGACTTGCTTTGGCATTTCTGATGCCCTGGCTAGGCTCCACTAACTCCCTTACACAATGCTAGTGGAAAAGCAAGTAATATTGTAAGAAAATAACAACCTGCTGACAGTAATTTTGATTTAAATTGTGTCCTCAAATCATACAGGATGAGCTTCAGTTGCTGAGCACTCTAGAACCAAAGGGATCGTCCTTACATTCTATTTATCTCAGGCACCAGTGAAATTCAAGACTCTCATATAATTCTACTATTGCACATCTTCATTCTTCTCTGCATTACCCTGAACCCTTCATCTTCCTTTGCTTTCCCAAGCTCTTAAACTGTATCTTCTCTGATTCAGAATTTGTCATCAAGCCCCCCAAACCCACATATATTATCAGAATGTATCCTCTAAATGCCTCTTTCAACCTTCTTGCTCTTACTGAAACTTACTTGATCCAATGCCATTTCACCTGCAGCATCCCAGATATAGATTGTTGTTGTTGTTGTATTCCATGATTCACATATCTCGAGACCTCGTATTGGGGTGGGAGTCCCCCTTGCTTCTCACAGATGCTTCAGAAATGCCTTTCCTACTTTCTCCCTCAAAACTCAATCCTGTATGTGTCATCAAATTTTACCATCTTTTACCATTCTTTGCACTCTGATTGACAGATCTCTTAGTCACTCTCCCTCCTTAATTTATAATTTTAGTATCTTGTTCACTATCTCCCTATCAACCACACTTTATGAATTCTCAGTGACTTTAAAACATGTAGATGATCTCTTGGTTCTTAATCTCATTAGTGTTAAATTTTATCCTACCCTCATCTAAGGTACCTATCCCTATAGCAATTATCAATGACTATATTACACTAAAATCTTGGTTTAAAAGTTAATCATGTCCTAACCTTCCAACTCACTTACTCTGGTACTCCTACTCCAAAGCTTTATGTTCTCCATGAGGTCTTCTGTCTATTGACCCTTCCATATTTTTACTTTTCATACCCCTTTTCACTTTCTTGCCTTCCTTCCTTACCCATTCTAAATTTATAGTAAACAAATTAACTCTCTAATACTCCCCGAGATCCCGTTTCTCCATTCTACTTACTTCATAAAACTTTTACCTCATTTAAATCCAAACATGTGTTTATTTCATACTGCTGCATAGTCCACTGAATTTTGCCCAAGGGAGGGAGGGGTAGGAATCACATAGCAGTGATGATGGGATCGACTTCAAATTTCCGATGACAGCTCTGAAAAAGGTACTCAATGTCACTTTCTGGTTTTTAAGCTCCTAGGTGATCATTTCATACATTCTTCTCCCCAAATCTCCCCCCCTCTCTTTATCTACCCCACACTCTCAGCTGATAACCTCATCATGGGCTTGACAGAGAAATTAGATTAAAGTAGGTGAGAGTTGTCTGTCTTTTCACAGCTTCTGCTGGAAACTTTTTCGATGAAAATGGTGTACTTACTAATACATTAGATTAGACAATTGACTTCACTTGAGCTCTGGTTTCTGTCCCCATGATTTTATCAAGGACTTCATTTCTGAAATCACCCTCTTCTCTCCTGAATCAATTTCTCCCTCTTTATTGGATTCTACCAAATTCCCCAATCTGCCTTGACTGCATCTATCCAGTGCATTAAAAACTAGTTGCTCAGGCCAAAAGTCTAGATTCCTTTCTTTTCATCATCCTCTTCATCAAAATCATCAGCAAATCCCATGTCCTAGAAGGTGGACTTCAAAATACATTTGATTTTACTTCACCATCTCCAATGTCATAATCCTGATTCAAACACCTATCATCTCTAGCATGAACTGCTGCCAAGCCTTCTATCAGGTCTTCTTGTCTTCATTCTTATCTCCTGCAGTCTGTTTGATATAATATCCTCAGGCTACTCTTAAGAATGACTTAGTATTTTGAAATGTAATCATAAGAATGACTCAGATCATATGTTTCCACTGTTACTAATCTTTGAATAGCCTCCAATTACACACACACACACACACACAAACACGCACGCACGCACACACACACCTCTTTATTATGGTACGTGAATTTGCTCTCCACTAACCCTTTCACTAGTTAGTTAACCAGACTAGGCTTTTTTCTTTCTCTCTAATATGTCATTCCAAGGACTTTGCATTTGTTCTTTCTTTTGCTCATTATTTAGATTTCAAATTTAATGTCACCTTCTCAAAGAGCCCTCTCCCAGCCAAACTAGCTAAAAACCATTCACTCACTCCCACATTCTACCTCTTTATTATTATTGCATTCTATCTACTGCATATAACTTCTGGATTCTCATCATTCTCTATTTGTATTATCTCCCTGCCCCTCTCATCACACACACAGTACAGACACCTGCATAAATTCCTTGAAGCAGGATCTCTCTACGCCTCTGTCTCTTCTTCACTGATAAATCACTGGCATTGAATTAATATTCAAATTTGACACACATTGCTTGTGATCAATAAGCATTTATTGACTGACTGAATGATGACTGATTAATATTGAAGCCCTACTATTAAAAGCCTGTACCACTGAGACCTTGTGTTCATGCTTAAGAAATTAGGAAGGATTAAATTAAACTTGTTCTTTTATTAGAGAAACAAATTAACCCTCCAAATTTAAGGAGAGACAGAGATAATGAGTTAGCTCTACCAAAGAAATACAAGATAAATGAAAGTCACAGAGACAGAAGAGATATATTAGATATATTTGAGGTTTTACTGTATATATCATTTTGTGCTTCTTTTCACCTAATATCACAAGTACTTTCTCATATCATTAAAAATCTCTGTAAACATAATATTCAATTGTTGAATAATATTTTGTTTTCTGTGGAGGAAGCATACTTAATTTAATCATTTTGTTGTTCATCAACATTTACTTTTTAAAAAATTATTTTTTCTGTTACAAATGAACATGCTTATGATTTAGTCTTTTTCAACATTTGTGACTATTTCCTTAATATGAACTCATAGAAGGGAAAGAACTACTTACAAAGAAATAAATATTTTTAAATTTTCTCAGACTTATTACTAAATAGCTTTCTAATATGTTTGTGTGATTTATATTCACATAGTCTTTAAAAGTAATGATTTCATAGCACCCTCCAACATTAATACATTTATTTTATTCTTTCTCCACTGATAGGCAAAAGGTTAATCTCAGTATTTTCAGTTGCATTTCTGTTATTACTAGAGAGTCATATTTAAGATATTTGCAATATCTCTTATATTTCATACATTTGTATATTATATTTTCTCCTTTTGCTCTTAGTGATAGTCTCATCAATTTATGATGAGTTTTTATATATTAAGTACATAACTTTATTGTATTTATTTCAAATATTTATCATATCTATAGATTTTAGAAAGCACATTTGACCTACTGTCAGCAACATTAGCGGCTCTAAAGCCAAAGAGTAGATCTAAATCTTAGGTAAAGTAGAAATGTACCTTCCTCAAAGAGTAGAATGTGCTAAAAATTGGCCCACTTATAAAAACTAAAGCAAAGTGAACTAAGGATTTGCCTGAATAGACTTCAAATGGAGCATAAAAGACTCAGGATTTTACAGGATCAAGGGGAAGTAACATTCAGTAAATAAAGCCACCCAGCCAAGGTGTGCTAATTTTCCTAGAAAAACAAGGTCAGTCATGACTGAGAGACCAGATGCAGAGCATAAAGCAGCAATTTATCTCTTGTGAATTAAGGATTAGACCTTCTTTGATATCTCAGACACTTTCTTTTCTAACTTATAGTCTTTAACCTCACACATCTCTCTTCTGAATCATAAACATTAAGAAAATCCAAATCCAAAAAGATTTTTTAAATCTAATATCTGGAGAGAAGTTGGGGGAAAGGGGCAGATGATAAAGAAAACAGAATTAATTCCAAGACTTCTGAGAAGCCAGGGAATTAAAAAAAAAATTCCCCATTGAAGAACATTTTGGTCATGAGAGAGAAAAGAGACAGTTGTGGAGACAAAGTTAGCAATGAGAAAGCGGGAGCAGGAAATCAACCCAACCTCAGGCCAGTTTAGGTCTCTCTTCTCCTGGTGGGTTGAATAAATATGTTAACAACCAAAAGAAAGTCTTCAAAACCCAAGCACCTGGAATGAGGAGAATCTAGATTTTCCTTAGAAAATCATGCTCTTTGGCACATGTGCAGCTTCCAGTGATCTATGCCAGCTGTGCACCCCACAAACTGGCACAGACACAGGGACTCATGCCTAGTGGATATGCCTCGTTTCCAGCTTGTGTTAAGTGCCACAGAATTGCACTGATTGAGAACATCCTTATTAACACCATTACCATGCCACTAAACTATTTTCCTTTAATTTCATCTGAAATTTATTATATTAAACCTGTTAAACAATTTCCTAAAATATATTACCACAACAGTGTCTTTCTTTTTCCAAGCTTACTTGCATGTAGAGCCAATTGTCATTCAGCAATGGGAAGAAAAAAATAGCCTTCCTTATCTCCCGTTTCTTATTTATTCAGGTTTCCCTAAGGCTTTTCAATGTTACCCAAAAGAAGCTGCCTTGCTCTTAGCAACTCTGTTCTTTTAATATCGTGAAAATTGGCTTTAGGATGCAGTGCATGAAAAGGCAAAAAGGAAAAAACATACTTTGGTATCCCCAAATTAAAGCAGTTCATGAAAAGGTAAATTTTTGTTTGTGTGAACACTTTCCTCTTTTCAAAGTCTATTTTAAAAAGTTCTTATTCTTGGAGCTATCTCTCAGCCCTGCTCCCCACATCATTCTATCTCCTGCCTAGAATGTCCCAATCCCTTTCTTAGCCCATCCCAATCTCACTCATCTCAATTGCCTTTCTATACATTTTCAGCACCAAACAATGGCTACCATGTTTTCATTTAGTATCATAGAAGGCATCTGAGCATCATTTATTCACCTATTTGCTTATTATCGTATTCAACAAACTAATTAGAATCTCTGTTGTAAGCCAGATACTAGGAAAATACAAAGGCTCATTCATTCACTCACGCTGTTCTAGGGAATGAACATGAGCTACTTTTTCTTGTTTCTTTATTTTTTTATCTTATGTATATTTTTTAAGGAATTTATCAATGTTATCTGGATTTCAAATGTATTACTTAGGATAATAATATATTATTATTTCCTCCTTTTTAATTTCTGTTTTGTAGATACTTCCATCTTTTCAATCTCCATTTTGTTTTTGTTTTTTGCTTCACCTTTTCCAGTAATTTATTGTATTTTTTTTCAATTATAGTCAGCATACAATATTCTTTTAGATTCAAGTGTTCAACACAGTAATTAGACATTTGTAACTTATGAAGTGATCACCCCAATAAATCCAGTACCCATCTGACACCATACATAATTATCACAATACTGTGACTATATTACCCACGCTGTACTCTACATCCCTATGACTATTTTGTAACTATAAATTTGTACCTCTTAATCCCCTCCCCCTTTATCCATCCTCCACCTCCATTCTGACAATCATTAAAATGTTCTCTGTATCTATGAGCTTATTTCTGTTGTTTGTTTATCCTGTTCTCTAGATTTCATATATGACATTTGTCTTTGTCTGACTTACTCTACTCAGCACAGTATCCTCTAGGTCCATCCATGTTGTTGCAGATGGCAAGATTTCATTCTTTTCATGGCTGAGTAATATTCCATCACCTCTTCTTTATCCATTCATCCATTGATGGACACTTAAGATGCCTCAATATTTTGCTTACTGTAAATAATGTTGCAATATATATATGGATTCACAAGTCCCTTCAAAATAGTGTTTTGGATTTCTTCAGATAAATACCCAAAAGTAGGATAACTGAATTCATCTTTATCTCTTGTTATAGTCTTTGTTTTAAAGTTTATTTTGTCTAATATAAGTATTACTACCCCAGCTTTTTTTGGTTTCCATTTTCATAAAACACCTTTTTTACATTTCTTTACTTTCAGTCTATGTGTGTATTTTGATCTGAAGTGACTCTTTCATAGGCAATATACATAAGGATCTTGTTGTTTTTTTTTAGCCATTCAGCCACCCTATTTTTTGATTGAAGACTTTAATCCATTTACATTTGAAATAATTGTTGCTAAATATGTAGTTATTGCCATTTTATTATTCATATCTTTATTATTATTATTTTTTCTTCTTCTTAAAGAAGTCCTTCTAACATTTCCTGTAATATGGCTTGGTGATGATGAACTCCTTTAGCTTTTTTTTATCTGGAAGGATTTTTGTCCTTCAATTCTAAATGATAGTTTGCTGGGTAGAATAATCTTGGTTGTAGGTTCTTTCTTTTCTTCACTTTGAATATTTCCTGCCAATTCTTTTTGGCCTACAAAGTTTCCGTTGAGAAATCAGCTGACATTCTTATGGGATCTCCCTTGTAGTTAACTGTTTTTCTCTTGCTGCTTTTAAGATTCTCTCTTTATCATTAACCTTTGGCATTTTAATTATGATGTGTCTTGGTGTGGGCCTCTTTGGGTTCATGCTGTTTGAGACTCTCTGTACTTCCTGGGCTTGTGTGTCTATTTCCTTCCCAGGTTAGGGAAGTTTCAGTCATTTTTTCTTGAAAAGGGTTTTAACTTCCTTGCTCTCTCCTCCTTCTGGTATCCCTATGATGCGAATGTTGGTACACTTGATGTTGTCCCAGAGGCTCTTTAAAGGTTCTCATTTTTTAAATTCTTTTTTCTTGTTGCTGTTCTGACTGGGTGTTTTCTGCTTCTTTATCTTCTAAATCGCTGATTCAATCCTCTGCTTCCCCTAACCTACTGCTAATTCCTCTTAAGGTATTCTTGATTTCAGTTATCTTATTCTTCATTTCTGACTTGTGTTTTTTTTTTATTTTTCTATCTCCAATTTTATGTTTTTCTACCTCTTTGTTAAAGTTTTTACTGAGTTCACCAACTCTTCCCCTAAGTTCACTGAGCATCCTTATAACACGTGTTTTGAACTCAGATCTGGTGGATTGCTTGTCTCCATTTTGTTTAGTTCTTTTTCTGGTGCTTTGTTCTGTTCTTTCATTTGGGATATGTTTTGTGACTTCCCATTTTGGCTGCCTACTTGTGTTTGTTTTTATGTATTAAATAGGGCTACTATGTCTCCTAGTCTTAGTAGAATGACCTTATGTAGTAGTGTGCTATGGGTGTCTGTGTCAGTCTTCCCTGGTCACCTGAGCCAGGTGCTCTGGGTATGTCCTTGTATGGGTTGTGTGTGCCATCCTGTTGTAGTTGAGCCTTCATTGTTGTTTGCTTGTCAATGTTGGGGATTAACCCTGGAGCTGATTTGTTGTGTTGACTAGCCATAACCAGTGGAGAAGCTGTTGTGCAGGGGCTGGCCATATAGAGCAGAATTTGCTTTAGCAGGGCTATCGTGCCTACCCTGTTTACCCTTTGGGTGTGTTGTCCTCAAATGTGACCCTTGGTGGTGCTCTGGCTTAGACTGAAGCCAGCCACTGGGCATGTAGGCCAAGGCCTCCTGGGAGGAACCCTGTCACAGGCCAAGTGCAGCTGTAGCCTGTGCTGTGCCTGGGGCCACCAAACAATCTGCAGATGGTCACCACCCACATTGGGCTTGGAAGTGCCTCAAGAAGACAAGCCATAAACCAAGGCCAGCTGCTGCTGGTGCTGAGTTTGGGGCTGCTCAGCAGGAGGTATGGGGCACATTGAGGCCAGATGCTGCTCGTTTGGGTTTTGTGAGCCTTTGAGAGATTTTTGGAAAGTCTGCAGCATGAGCCAAGACAGGCTGTGTGTATGGAAAATCCACTGGAAGAGGCTTGGGTGGGCCTGCATGTTGGAGGGGCAGGGTCTCAAGGAATCACCAGGGTGAGGCGACCAGTGTTAGCTATGTTGGTGGAGACTCAGATATGGTGTCCACTTGGGTGTGCAAGTTGAGCAGGGGAGAGCTCAACAAAGGAAAAATGCCCTCTGCCAGCATTTCTGTGTGGGATAAAGCTGCCCCTCCAGCCCTCTTCCTGAAGCCAGGCAACTCAGTTCCTCACCTTATGTCCCTTTGCCTGCTGCAGAGCTGGAGCTCAGAGCCAATGAACCCATTAGTGGTTAAGTCCACATGTGGGCCCCAGAAGAGGAAAGTCTGTGACTCCTTCAGCACTCCATCACACTCAGCCACAATCTCTGCTGGATTTCACAGTTAGAAGTTGTGGGGACTTCTTTTCTTGGCACTGGAACACTGGCTGGGAAGCCTGGTGTGGAGCTGTGACCCCTTGCTTTTCTGGGTGATTCTCCACAGCTGGGATATTTCTCTCGATTCTCAACCACCACACTCAGGTGTGAGACCAGCCTGTTTCACATCTCCACCCCCCCTTACTAGTTTCAGGGTAGAATCTTCTGTATGTCTCCAGTTGTAGGACCTCTGTTCAGACTCCAGGAGACTCCCAATGATGGCTATTTTGTAGTTCAGTTGTCACTTTAATGTGGTTGCAAGAGGAAGCAAGCACAGCATGTACCTACTCTGCCATCTTGCCTGGAAGCCCAATCTCCATTTTGTTTATTTGAATATTCTCCCTCTTTTTTCTTGGTCAGTCCTGATAGAAGTTTGTTTTAGTAATCTTTTGGAAAAATCAGCTTTCCATCATTAATCTTCTTTATTGTTTATTGTCTAAATTTCATTGAATCTTTTTTTATCTCTATTATTTTCTTGTTCCTTTTTGTCACTTCAGGTTTAATTTTTTTCTCTCTAACTTCCTGAATTGAGTATTAACCTCACTTACCTTCCATCTTTATTTTGCTTGGTAAATAGATTTATAGCTCTACATTTCTCTTTAAGTACTGCTTTAGCTCTATCCCACACATTTGACTTTTAACACATTTATTGTCACTCATTCTGAATATTTCTTAATTTTCTTTAATATTCCTTAAGTTTGTACTGTTACTTTCATTGGATATGTGATTTTCTTTCTAAAATTGTATTTTATGGTATTAAACTTTTTCTTAAGACCTATTCTCTTTTTAATCTACCCTAATCAAATAAAACATATTAATATTTATGTTTTTCCCCTTACAAGATAAGTATTTGATTATACTCATGTTTTCTTTCCTCAAAACCTGTCTTTGTAAACACCAGCATAAATAATTTTGTATATCTTTCCCTGTCCTTATTGTTATAGAACCTAAGATCAGGTAGCTAATTTCCTTTAAGTTCTTCTAATTTCAACATTTACCAAATGTAGTACCAGAGCAAAATAGTCTATAATTGTCTGTGTGGCTACCTATTCTATCCTAAAAAGTATAACTTGTAGCCAAAAAATTATATATATTAAAAAAGAAATTATATGTTTCATGATTCTCCTTCAGGAGAATATGTATTTGAACATCTTTCATATAGTAAATGTCTAGAAAATCTTGGTTTTATGAATAAACACAAAGAATATGTCAAGCAGATATCCAGATAGTTATATTCATCAGTCATATCTACAATCTGCCAATGACAGTTTTCTGATACATATTAAGAAAATGCTTGATTTTTTCCTATTCATAGAATTTTACACACATACATACATATCTTTTTTGTCTATTAGTGTTTGCTAATATTTTTCTGTCTTGAGATTCATAGAATCCAGAACATTTTACACACACATAAACACATTCATATTTTTCCTTGGATTATATCTGAATTTTTTATTTAATTATTTAATAATTCTTACAACTAATATTTGTTGTTTGCCTTCTATGTTCAGGGTGCAAGGGTGGGAGTAGGGTTACAATTATATATCAGCTGGTCAGAGAAACCTTACTAAAAGAGGACATTTGAGCCAAGAAATTCATGGAGATGAAGGATTGAACTCTTTGTATATCTAGGGGAATAGTTTTTCAGACAGGGAGAACAAAAGAGCAAAATTCCTTCCAAAAACTTGCCTGGCAGGACCATAAATTGGCCAATCACTTTGGAGAAAAATGTTATTATCTTCTTACATTGTAGATTTGTATGCATTGAATATGGGAGTTCCTTTCTGAGATCTATAACCAAGAGTTCAGGGACCAAGCAACATGTTGAGGATGCTAATAAAAATACTATCCAAATAGCAGAAAACCAGAAACAACTAAGTAGTCCATGGAGAGACAGGTAAATTCTGCAATATTCACACAGTGTTATAAGGTGGAACGTTAGAGTTTGTGAAAATGATGTAACCATCTATATGGATAAATCTATATGGATAAACCTTAAAAAAATTGAATATGAAAAAAAAACAGGCAGAACCCTTTACTAGGTTAAAAAGGCTAAGAAATTGAAAGGCAAAGGGATAATAAACACAAAATTTAATGTTTCATCACCTCTATTAGAGAAAGCAAGAAGGTAGACTAGGCAAAGAGCTCACGGTCAATGCCATGTTTACTATGCAAAATGTTTTAATTCTTAAATTCTTTCATGTGTTTACATTTTAAAAATAAAGAAGTAAAATGAAAGGAAGGAGAATAGATGCACTTTCATATACTATTGTTAGAACTATGTATAGTTAGAGACAATTTGAAGGACAATTGGCCTCTATCTGTCAAAATTTAAAGTACACATAACTTTTTAACCAAGAAATACACATGGGAATTCATCAGAAAAATGTTTGTCTACATACATCAATACATGAATACAAAGACGGGAGCACAATGATATTGCAGCATTATTTGTAGCAGCAACACAATGAAAGTAACCTTATTATCCATCAAAAAAGAAAAGGTTAACTAAATTATGTATTTCCTATGGAATGCTTTTTAATTATTAAAAATATATTTCATATCTTTGCATAGAATTGTATAGAAATAGAACTAGAAGATGAAAACCAAAAGACATTTATCCTATTTACTGCTACAATAGGGAGTTGGGAAGAAGGGACATTTTAATTTGTCTTGTATACTTTCTACAACAAAAATTGTGTTCTTATATTAATTGAGTAATTTTAAAGCATTCTTTTCCTTGCCAAGAATACATCTATTAGTATATTAATAATGGTTTGAAAATGATTACTCACTTTTCAAACTGATTTATACGCAAAATTATTCAATTCTCTTTATTCTGTTCCCTCTCTCTCTCTTTCTCTCTCTCTAAATCATAATCTTCTGGAGGATTTCTTTAAGTCAATAGTGTATTCTGTCTGTCTTCATCTGGGTAAGGTGAATTTGATGAGCTTATCCAGCACTGCCCAAGTTTTCAACATCTCTTACTTCTTTTCTTGTCTTCTGGTATTCACACTGCAACCAGAGTCACCTATCTACAGAGCAATGCAAATCATCTCTTCTCAGTTTGTCATCCAGTGCATCCTATATAGGATTTTTCAGATATGACTTCAAGCTTTCTGTGCCATCCTCAATAACTATGACCACCATTTCCTATCATTATTTGTTGCACCAAATACATTTATGTTCCTCAGACATGCCCTACCTCTTGGTCTTTGTACATGTTCTGGATCTTCTCTCTTTCTTTTCCATTACAGTATAATAAAAATCACTTAGATTTTGGGTAAGTCATAATTGGACTCAAACTTTAGTTTTGTCAATTACTGGCTTTATAATCTCTCATAAAATACTCAACGTAATTGACCTCTAATTTCTTCAGCTGTATACTAAAAATAAAAATTCTTAATTTGATATCTGAGAAGATCAAATCAATTAATAAATGTAAATAATTTATTATTATGGTCATTCTAATGGACACTCAATCCATATTTGTTTAATTAATTACATCATGGCAAGCAATAATTCCAGGTATTTAATTCATCATTTAATTAATACTTGTTTGCTGGTATTCCAAGCAATTCAATCTATCAATCAATAACTTACTACATTGTTGTTTTGCATTATTGGCCTTTCCAAGCACATGACTCACATCAGTATTTTATATATACAGTGTTCACTTATAGTTTATAAGAGAGTGTTAATAAGGAAGTAATTAATTAATGTCTAGTTAAGTGTTTATATAATTTCCCCATCCACACTACATATCACATCCTATTTCCCAGCCTTCATTCTCTATGATTTTAATTCTGAAGATCATTTATGGAAGTCATAAAATGAGTTCAATGTCCATTTTGTAGAGAAGAAGGGAGATTACTTCTGATAAAATTTTACCACAGAATGATGTTTTCTGAGCAACCATTTTTATATGAACACAAACAGCTAATTCACTTCATACTGTTACCACAGACAGCTATTTATCCATTCTGTGTATAATTCCTGGCTTCAGTAATAGAATGATTGACAAGACAATCTTGATTGCTAGACCTCTCCAGATTCACAGGCTGGCACTGAAGATACACATTGGACAAGTAATTACAAAAAGTATGGTAAGTTTTAGGAAAAAGTGTGTCCCAGGTCAATGGGAACACAGAGTAGGGGGCATCCACCAAAAACATAGCATTTGGGATTTAAGCCACAATAACGATTTCCCAAAAATCTACTATAGAAAACCTGTTTACTGAGTTAAGCTGTTCCAAATCACGAAAAAGAAACAATGATCTTTTAAAAATCTTTTAATCACTTGAAATACCATCTCAATCATCTAATTCTTCCCTGGAACTCTTGGTAATAATAGCACATTTTCTTCCTCAATTGTCAATGAAAAATCCTTTTCTTGGCCATCGATGTTCTATTATTAGGCTAGACTTTTTTTAACAAATAAACCCAAATAAAAGCCTTTCTAAAGCTCAGATACTGGAAAAAGAACATTCCGCCTGGTCTAAGCTGTTTTCAGCAAAGAACCAAATCTACCCCAAAAGAACAGACTTCCTTGGGAGGTGGTAGCACCACTGTGATAGGTGTGATTAAAGCAGACACTTATAGTTATTGTTCAGGGACACCAAGAAATGGACTTACCACAGAGTGGGAAGTTGAAAGACTAGTCCCTAATGTCCACGGTCTTGTAAATTCAGGTGTGAATTTACATATGTGAAATTATATAAATCTATATATATAATATATATGTATATATGCCATTAGTATATATAATACCTGTGTTATAGAAATCCAGAGGAGCAAATGACTAATTTAATTTTTATATTAGGCTAATAGGGAAAGCTTTATGGTAAATACAGCATTTGAGTTGTTTAAATATATGAAAATATTTCATCATTTAGAGTTGTATAAAAAGGGCACTTTAGGTGAAGAGACTATCAGCAACCACCAATGAATCACAGACAGAAAGGTAGAGAACGTCTTTAGATATTCCTGGTTTATTATAGCTGGAGCAGAGACTAATGGGTTTTTTGTTTTGTTTTGTTTTGTTTGTTTATTCACTTATTTTGCCTCTTTAGATTCCACATGTAAGTGCGGTCATACAGTATTTGTCTTTCTTTGACTTATTTCACTTAGCATAATACCCTCTAGGTCCATCCATGTTGTTGCAAATGGCAAGATCTCTTTTTTTTTTATTACATGTATGTATCAAAATTTTTTTATCCACTCATCTATTGATGGACGTCTAGGTTGCTTATATCTTAGCTATTACTAATAATTCTGCAAAGAACATAGGCATACATACATCTTTTTGAATTAATGTTTTTTTTGGGGGGGGGATAAATATCCAGAAATGGGATTGCTAGATTGTATGGCAGTTCTATTTTTAATTTTTTGAAGAATCTCCATACTATTTTCCATAGTAGCTGTATTGATTTACAATCCCACCAACAGCTTACAAAGTTCCCTTTCCTCTACATCCTCGCCAGCACTTGTTTTTTGTTGCTTTATTGATGATATTCATTCTGAGGTATGAGATGATATCTCATCGTGGTTTTAATTTGCATTTCTCTGATAATTAGTGATGTTGAACATCTTTTCATATGTGTGTTGGTCATCTGTAGGTCCTTTTGGGAGAAATGTGTATTCAGATCTGCCCATTTTTAAATCAGGTTGCTTGTATTTTTGTTGTTAAGTTGTATGAGTTCTTTATATATTTTGGATGTTAACTCATTGGATGTATCATTAGCAAATATCTTCTCTCATTTAGTAGGTTGTGTTTTTGTTTTGTTAATGTTTGCCCTTGCTGTGCAGAAACTTTTTAGGTTGATATAGTCCCATTTGTTTATTTTTCCATTTGTTTCTCTTACTTGAGGAGATATATCAATAAAAGATATTTCTAAGGGTGACATCAAAGAGTTTACTGCCTATCTATTCTTCTAGGAGTTTTATGATTTCAGATCTTGCATTTAAGTCTTTAAACTATTTTGAATTTGTTTTTGTATATGGTGTAAAAAAATGGTCCACTTCATTTTTGCATGTGTATGTCCAGTTTTGCCAACACCACTTATTGAAGAGACTGCCTTTACTCCATTGTATATTCTGGTCTCCTTTGTCATAGATTAATTGATTATATAAGTAGGAATTTCTTTTTAGACTTTCTATTCCATTGCATTGATTTATCGATCTGTTTTTATGCCAGTACCATACTGTTTTGATTATTGTCTCTTTGTAGTACAGTTTGATATCAGGAAACTGATACTTTCAACTTTGTTCTTTCTTAAGATTTCTTTGACTATTTGGGGTCTTCTGTGGTTTCATATAAATTTTAGGATTAATTGTTCTAATTCTGAAAAGAAAGGCTTTTGTATTTTGATAGGTATTGCATTCAACTTTTACATTATTTTTGATAGTAAGAACATTGTAACAACATTAATCCATCCACTTCATGAGCATGATATATGCTTCTAATTATTTGTATCTTGTTCAATTTCTTCAATGTCTTATGATTTTCAGAATAAAGGTCTTTCATCTCTATGGTTAAATTTATTCCTAGGTACTTTATACTTTTTGACACAATTGTAAATGGGATTGTCTCTTAATTTCTTTTTCTTATCATCTGTTTTTGTTATTTAGAAATGCATTAGATTTCTGTATGTTGATTCTGCATCCTGAAACTTTACTGAAATCATTTATTAGTTCTAATAATTTTTTGGTAAGTCTTTAGGGTTTTTTTATTTATACAATCTTGTCATCTGCAAATAATTAGAGTTTTATTTCTTCCTTTCTATTGGGAATGCCTTTTATTTTTTTTGTTTTGTCTGATTGCTCTGACTATGACTTCAAACACAATATTGAATAGAAGTGGTGATAGTGGGCATCTTTGTCTTGTTCCTGATCTTAGAGAAAGGCTTTTAGTTTTTCATTGTTGAGTGAATTAGAAGTAAGTTTGTCATATGTGGCCTTTATTATGTTGAGGTGTGTTCCTTTTATTTACACTTTGTTGACAGTTTTTATCTGCATCTATTGAGATGATCGTGTGGTTTTTTCTTTTATTTTGTTAGTGTGATGTATTGCATTGATTGATTTATAGATGCAGAACCATCCTGGGATGATGAATCCTACTTAGTCGTGGTATATAATCTTTTTAATTTTGTTGGATCCAGTTTGCTAATGTTTTGTTGAAAATTTTTGCAACTATGTTTATCAAGGATATTGTTCTATAATTTTTTTTTCTTTTTTTGTGTGTCTTTATCTGGTTTTGGTATCAGTGCAATGCTGGCTTTGTATGATGAGTTTGGAAATGCTCCGTCTTCTTCAATTTGTGAAATAGTTTAAAGACAGTTTTAATTCTTTTTTGAATGTTTGGTGGAATTCATCTGTGATGCTATCTAGTCCTTGACTTTTATTTGTTGGAAGTTTTTTGATTGCTTCAATTTCATTGCTGGTACTTGGTCTATTAGATTTTGTATGTTTTCTTAGTTCAGTCTTAAAAGATTATCACTTCTAGAAAATTATCCATTTCTTTTAGGATGTTGAATTTGTTGGCATACAATTGTTCATAGTATTCTTTAATGCTTCTTTATATATCTGTGATGTCAGTTGTAACTTCTTTTTCATTTATAATTTTATTTATTTGGACTTTGTCTCTTCTTGATGAGTTTGGCTAAAGGTTTATCTATTTTATTTATCTTTTCAAAGAACCATTGATTCTCTTATTTTTTTAATTTCTATTTTATTTATTTTCACTCTGATATTTACTATTTCACTTTTTTCTGTTTATTTTAGGTTTTGTTTGTTTTTCTTTTTCCAGGTCCTTTAGGTGTACAGTTGGATTGTTTCCTTGAAATTTTTATTTTTTCTTCAGGTATGCCTGTGCAGTTATCAATTTTCCTCTTAGAACTGCCTTTGCTATATCCCATAAATTTTGAAAAGTTGTATTTTAATTTTCATTTGTTTCAAGATAGTTTTTTATTTCATTTGATTTCCTCTTTGATTAATTGGTTGTTTAGTAATGAGTTGTTTAGTCTCTGCATATTTGTATTTTTTCTAATGAGATTTTTTTGTTTGATAACATAGGAAGAGATATCTAATTGTAAAACAACCTAAGTAAGGAACAAGACTCTATGATTCTAATTCAGTATTCTTTCAAAAGAATCTGATTCACATTTTATCATGATCTTTTCCTTTTGGTCTGAAACTAAAAAAAATATCAATTTTGAATTTAAAAAATATTTCTATGCTTAAAATATTTTTTCTCAGTGGGACCGAAGAGTTGAAATCTTCCCAAAAATTCATTCTGTACACATGAACAGCTGTCTCATATATATGTCTCTATGTGTTTTTATTCATCATTGAAGAAGACCTGCTGTAATATTGTCCACAGTGCCTTTAGCAGCCTGAATATAGCAGAACTAAAGTGGCTTAAAACCAGAAAAGACAGATGTCCCCTCATCTGAAACTACCCATCAGTAAAATTGTTGGCATTGTTTTGGGTATAATCCTGAGCTCAAAAGGACACCATAGATTTTTACTCTTTCTGCTGTCCTGGAAGCATATACCAACTAAAGCTACTAGTTATTACTGGTATTTTACCAACAATGTCACAAGCCTGCCTGAAAAATATTTTTTTTAATGGGAACATATTGCCTAGAGTACCTAATATCTGCAGTGTTATTTTAGCAAGGTCAAACCAATATGGCTAAAAGATATTTCTGAGCATGTAAAGAACCAAATCATTTAAGTACAAATATGTGTTATCTCACTCAATAGTCATTTAATAGCATGTCCTAGAACAACTATGAAAAAATGTCTAATTCTTTGGTAACAAATAGTTAATGAATATCCAAAGCTGGAACCAGAGCACAATTGTCCTGCAGTACCAAAATGATATGTAACACAGTGCTGTGTAATCCAGAGATTTAGGTTCCTATAAATGATAAATGCCAGTTTGCTTTGGAATGCTGTGGAATGCATGATAACTATAATTCATTTAATTCACTTATAATATTTATTGAAGCATCATCTTACACACTTGAAATAGAGCTGCAAAAACAAATAGGAAAAATGTTTCTGTCCTCATGGAACTTACATTCTAGTGGAAAGATAATAGCAGTAAATAAAACAGGTCGATAAAGAGTAAACCAGATGATTATTAAAGCTATAAGGAAACAGAAAGCAAAGAATAAGAATAAGGAGTGCAAAGGTGAGGGGAATGGAAAGGTTGCAACGACCATTTTCTGTAGACTTGTCAGGACAGGCACTATTGGTTAAGTGACATGAGCAGAAAGCTGAGGAAACTGAGAAATGAAGCCAAATTATTATCTGTGTGAGATAATTATTGCCAAAGTAAATAGCACAATCAAATGTCCTGAGGTGAGAATATGCTTGAGTTGTTCAAGAAATATTAAGGAGAGTAGTATGGACAGAATAGAATGGAAAGGGGAGAGAATTGAAGGAGGTGAAATAAATGAGTTTGCAGGTGAGTCAGCTCATTTGGACCCTTATAGGCATTGTACAAGTTTGGTTTTAACTCTGAGTGATGCAGGGGGACACCACAGGAGTTAGAGTAAAAGAGGGAAATGTTCCTTGTCTATGTTTTGAAAGGACAATTCTGCCAAATGTGTTGAGAATAGGCAATGGGTGAGGTTTGGATATTGGGACAGGCAGAATCAGGGAGACCAGTAAAGAAATCATTGCAATGATCCAAGGAAAAGATGATGATTTTTGACATGGAACTAGGGAGGAAATAATAAAAATTAGCCAGATTCTGTATATATTTTGATGACAAGGATTAGTTGTAGGGGACTATATCAAACTAAAAAGGTTTTTGCACAGCAAACGAAACCATCAACAGAATGGAAAGACAACCTATTGATAGTTCATGATTGGTGTATAAAAATGTAACTGACTTCTGAATATTAATTTTGTATCCTGCTACTATACTGAATCCATTTATCAGTTCTACCAGTTTATTTTGGTGGAATCTTTAGGGTTCTCTATATGTAGTATCATGTCATCTGCAAATACAGGCCATTTTACTTCTTACTTTCCAATTTGGATGCTTTTTATTTCTCTTTCTTATCTGATTACTGTAGCTAGGACTTCCAATAAGATGTTGAATAGAAATGGCAAAAGTAGGCATCTTTGTCTTCTTTGTGATCTTAAGGAACACACTTTTTGCCCTTCACCATTGAGTATGATGTGAGCATGTATGGCCTTTATTATGTTGAGGTATGTTCCCTCTGTTCCCACTTTCTGAGAGTTTTTATCATTAGTGGATGCTGGATTTTGTCAAATGCTTTTTCTGCATCTATTGATACGATCATATAATTTTTATCTTTCAATTTGTTAATGCCATCTATCATATCAATTGATTTGTGGGTATTGAACCCACCTTGCATTCCAGGAATAAATCTAACTTGATCATGGTGTACTATATTTTTAATGTATTGCTAAATTCAGTTTGCTAATGTTTTGTTGAGGATTTTTTACGTCAGTGTTCATCAGGGATATCAGCATTTTTTTTTTTGTAATGTCTTTGACTGGTTTTGGACTCAGAGTAATTGCGGACTCATGAAAAGAATTAGGGAGGCTCCCCTTCTCTTGAATTTTTTGGAATAGTTTTAGAAGAATAGGTGTTAATTCTTTGACTGTTTGGCAAATTTGCCAATGAAGCTATCCAGTCTAGGACATTTTTTTTTGGCAGGTTTCGATTACTGATTTGATTTCATTGATGGTAATTAGTTGGTTAAGATTTTCTATTTCTTCTTGACTCAGTCTTGGGAGAGTATATGTTTCTAGGAATGTATCCATTTCATTCAAATTGTCCAATTTGCTGGCATATAATTTCTCATAGTATTTTCTTATAATCCTTTGTATTTCTGTGGAGTTTGTAGTTACTTCTCCTCTTTAATTTTTAATTTTATTTATTTGGGTCCTCTTTTATTGATGAGTCTGGTTAAAAGTTTATCAATTTTGTTTATTCTTTCAAAGAACCAACTCTTGGTTTCATTGATCTTTTTTACTGTTTTTCTAGACTCTTTCATTTCTTTTTCCTCAATCTTTATTACTTCCTTTTTATATTCACTTTAGTATTATGTTTTTGTTCTTTTTCTAGTTTATTTTTTAAGTGCAACCTCAGATTGTTTACTTGAGATTTTTCTTGTTTTTCAAGGTAGAATTATATTGCTATGAACTTCACTCTGACTGCTTTTTCTGAGTCCTATAGATTTTGAGAAATTGTGTTTTCCTTTCATTTGTCTCTAGGCATATTTTGATTTCTTCTTTGATCTCATAATCAATGTACTCATTGTTTAGTAACATGTTATTTAGCCTCCATGTGTTTGTGTATTTTCCAGTTTTTTTTTTCTTATAATTGATTTCTAGTTTCATACTAGTTGGGCATCTTTTTATAGAAGTCTTCTTAACACTTCTCATAATGCTGGCTTGTTGGCGATGAATTCATTAAGCTTTTTCTTATCTAGGAAGATCTTTATCTCACTTTCCATTTTAATTGATAGCCTTGCTAGGTAGAGTATTCCTAGTTGTAGGCTGCTTTTCATTACTTTGAATATTTCCTGCCAGTCTCTTCCAGTCTACAAAGTCTTTGTTGAAAAATCACCTGACATTCTTATGAGAATACCCTTGTAAGTAACTAGCTGCCTTTCTCTTGCAGCATTTAAGATTTTCTTTGTCTTCAACCTTTGGCATTTTGACTATGATGTGTCTTGATGTGATCTGTTTGAGCTCCTCTTGTTTGGGATTCTTTGTGCCTTTGAGGGGTATGCAAGCTGAGTGGTGCAAGGACCCAGAGAGTCACTAGGGTATAGTGAACAGATTTCCCTTGGCCAATGCATTGTCAGTTTTTGTGATTATGCTTTCTCTGTGACTTCCTGTATAAGTCTCAGATCACATCAATGCCAGCTGCTGCCTGCCTTGGGCCTGCAGACACCAGAGATCTGTTTAAGAAAGTTTCTTCTGGGATGTACAGGGTGTGTACAGATGTCACCTGTCTGTAGACTGCCTCAAAGAAGGGCTCGACAAAAAACAATGGCAGCTGTCCCTTCAGCCCTTTCCCCAGAGCCATTAAACTCAGTCTTTCCCTGTGTGTTTCTTGTGCCTTCCAGGCTGCCAACCCTCCACTAGCACCTGGGGTGTGTGTCTATGAGCAAGTTAGTCTCTATGTGAGCCCTTTAAGGGTGACATCTGGGTTTTCAGGTTCTTTCCATCTCACCCAGGAGGCCAGAATCCCCACTGATTTTTAGTCAGGTTTTGTGAGAATTCCTCTTCCCAGGGCTGGAATGTTAGGCTGGGGAGCCCCTGTGTGGTGCTAGGGCTATTCCCTAGAAGGAGCCTCAGCAGCCACACTCTTCTTCCTAGTGCTCAACCACCATGTGCAGGTGTGGGACCAGCCTGTTTCATGTCTCTGCCCCTCCTACCGGCCTCGATGTGGCTTTTTATTTATATCCTCAAATGTATGTCTTATGAACGGGTAGATTTCAGGTGGTTCTCACATTGATTGTTTTGTAATTTGGTTGTAATTTTAGTGCAGTCTTGAGAGGAGGCAAGCCTTGCTTTTACCTAGCTCGCCATCTTGATGTCCCTTAGAAAGAAGCACTTAAAGTTGGAGAGAGAGTTCATGACCAGAGATGTAACCACATCAGCAAGAATACAGCATTTTAAGCTATGAGACCAGATAAGTCACCAAGGCAATGGTGTAGAAAAAGAAAAGTGTTGTCTATGGTAATGCCACGCTGAACAAGCTAGATCCTGTCTGATCTTGGAAGCTAAGCAGGGTCAGGCCTGGTTAGTACTTGGATGGGAGACCACTTAGGAAGACCAGGTGCTGTAGGCATAAAAAATAAAAAAAAATAAGGGATTGTAAACTGACATGGTCCTTGTAATCTGTAAGGTCAACCAAGGGTTGCCTCACTTAAAAAAAAATAAAAAAAAAAAGAAAAGAAAAGAAAAAAAATGAAAAGTGTTCCAGGGAGAAAAGAAGGAACTCACCAAGTTGAGGAAGAAGTCCCAAAGTACATATGATTGTATATTAATTGTGCAGTCACAGTCTCTCTGTTTTGAGAACATATTTGTTATTTTCTGTTTGTATGGCCTGTGACTATACGGATTGCCCTTTTACGTAGACACTACTGATGCCAAGGACTCCTGGCTGATTCAATACAGATCTTTAAGTATCTACTACATATAATGTATTTTATTCTTTCACCAAAGCATTCCTCCATCAAAACACAAAGTATATTTTCTGTAAGACTTTTGGACAATGCTAAGATAATGAACAGAGGCAAAGTTTCATTTTTATCGTAGTCGAATTCCTTAGTAAGTTGATCTTTGCATTAGCTTATTATGTAGTAGTCAGTTTGTAGGCAAAAATTACCACACCTTAGAAAGTGAGGCGCAAAGTTCCAAATAATTGGATAAGGAGGGAGGCATAGATGAATTAATGAAAACTAGTCTAGAAAAACCGAGATTCTGCCTCTGAATTCCTTAGCAATGTGCTGTGGCAGGCTGATTTTCTTTAGACTCTGAAAACAGTAATTCAATAAATTAGTTGTATTCATTATTGTAATTATGAACTCATGACTGTAATTTTAAAGCCATCTTTTTTTCTCCCTCTGCTCCACTGACATCTGAGTGCTATTGACTGTAAATGTCAAATTAAATTTCTAGACATATTTTCCTTGTGTTGGGATCAATACATAACTTGAACTGCTCCTTTGATAGGATATTGAAGTTATTCATCACCCATGTGACATTTTGGCTGTTTTCCTCCCTGAATATTTCAGTTAGATATTGGTAGCTTTTACTTCCTGGATGTTTACAGGGAAATCTGTTCCTGCTTTGTGAATATGAACTTCCAGAAAAAGAGATGTAAGATCTTGAATCATATGCATATTAACTTTGAATAAACCCAATATACAGAAATCCAAATTAACAAAAGCTGATTAAGTTGCCCCAACAGTGTTAATTATTTATTAATTTATTTATAAAAGTAGTCTTAATTTTTCAATTTTCAATAATTTAGTATAAAATTTATTCAGTCATTTAAAATGCTTTACTTATAGCATTTTAAGGACTTAAATTTTGCATATAGGAAAATTTTTTCAATTTTAGAAAAATTGATTTGCTTATAACATTACCTTCATATTTAAATCACTTATTCATTTATTTATTTACTCATTCAATTATTTATTTATAAATTAACACAGTCATTATAGAAAACAGTGTATAGGTTCCTTAGAAACATAAAAGTAGAATTACTATATGATTTAACAATCCAGTTTTTGGGTACATAGCCAAAGGAAATAAAATCACTATCTTGAAGACATATCTCCACTTGTATGTTCATTGCAGCATAATTTGCAACAGCCAAGACGTGGAAACAACCTAAGTATCCATTGATATATGAATGAATAAATAAAAAAAGGAATATTATTCAGCCTTGAAAAAATCCTGCCATTTGTGACAACATAGATGAACCTGGAGAATATTATGTTAAGTGAAATAAACCAAATACAGAAAGACAAATAGTGCCTTATCTCACTTATATGTGAGTAGAATGACGACAATGGCTGAGGTGTAGAGTAAAAGAGAGAAAAGGAAGGAAAGAATGGTCATTGCTAGAAGCTGGAGGGAGGGGAGTTATTGTTTTATGTTTACAGAGTTCAGTTTTACAAGATGAAAGTAGTTCTGGAGATGGATGATCGCAATGGTTGCATGATGATATAAATGAACTTAATACCACTAAACTGTACACCTAAAAATACTTAAGATAGTAAGTTTTATATTATATGTATTTTACTACAAAAAAAAATAATTCAGTCATTCAGTAAACACTATTGAGCATCTACTGTATACTAGACCTGGAATCAATCAAATGTGGGGATTGGGTACAGGAAAAAGAATCCTGCCTCCCTACCAGTAGAAGTAGGACCAGAAAGAGACTATGGAAAACAGCATTATCTATAGTGGGTCTTTACATTGTCTGCTACTTGCTATCTAATGTAAACCCTTCCTCCAGTTCCTTTATGAAATCCCCAAGTCAACATTTTTTACTCAAATGTTTTAGTGAATTTTTTTGGAGAAAATCAAAAAGGTACCAAGGTTTTTCTAAGGTTGCCATGGGCTAGACACAGACTTAATTTCAGAATTTGAGCTACATGTCCAAATGTATTCTGCTCCACAATAGTAAAGTGTGCTGTTTTACTTGCAACTCCAGGTGTTTGATATGTTTTTTGGCCTTCACTCTCATTCCGTAGGCAATTAATGAATACTCTACTGACAGAATGAGTGATTGATTATTGAATATTTCTCTATTTCCCACATGAGTATAGAGCATTACCCCCAAAGTTATAGTTGGTGCTGACATGAGACAGAATTGTGAAGCAGGACACAAGATGATATAAGTGGTCAACTCAGACATTGAAGCTAAAAGAAGGTAGACCTGATTCCCTCTACGGACAATGTTTGGTACCATGGTATATGCTTACTGTCACTGAAACTTGGGCAGAGATATACTGCAAACTGAGAGGCAACTGAAGTGCTGGAAGCTACTGATAACAACTGATATTTCTTAAAGAAGTGCCATCTTAATTTTCATATGGTACCTCATCCTCTCTTACCATCCATCATAATCTTCTCCCTTCTCTCATTTTATAGCATTTTGGGTTTGTTTCTCCTAATAAGTCAGTGGAGATGGAGATTGTATTTGAGATGATGCTTGTCAAAAATCAATGTGGAGAACAAATAAATTGATTCTAATAAAGAGCCTGGCTCTTGTTCTCATCAAAAAACAAAGATACAAAAATAATGTTTAGGATGTCTTGTACAAAAATGAGGCATTACAGATTTTAAAGAGTTCAAAAAAATTTAAGTGAATTCTCACAGTAGCCTCTTGAGGAAGTAAGAGGCAGAACAATGTAACAACAACAATAAAAAAGAATCTGGATTCAAAAGAGATCAAAGCTATGTTTTAGCTGACCACACACCAGTCATTTGAATGCTTTTAAACCTCATTTTTATCTTCCATAAAATGAGAATTAAAATGATATTCTCCTTGTTGAATAATAATTAAAGAACCTCTAAAACCCATCAAAATACTATGTTTATTCAAAAATATTGATGAATCATCTACTGTCTGCCAAGCACTATTCTTGGCTCTGAGGTACAGTAGCGAATAATAAAGTCAAACTATTTGTCCTCGTGTTTTCTTCATATCTGTGTGTGTGTGGATAAATAAGCAAAATATACATACAGTGTGTAGTATGTAAGATCTGTATGTATCACAAAGAAAAATAAAGCAAGTAATGCAAAGGGATAGTTTCAGAGAGGGAGAGGACTGCAATTTTAAATAGGGTGAAAAAGCTCAATTTTCAGCAAGGAACAGTTGGAACAACAGCCTACCAAGAAAAGGGGGCAGTAAGAACAAAATTCTTGTAGGGAGTATGTGCCAGGCATATTTGAAACACAGGAAGAAAGTTCATGTGTTTGGAGCAAAAGAAGTGAGGGGGAGTTTAGTAGCAGATGTGCAGTAGGAATAACATGGGACTGGATCTTGCAGAGTTTATGAGCAATTATCAGACCTTCACCTTTAACTCTGAGAGGGGCAGTTATGCAAGTAGAGGAGATTCATGATGTGACATGTGGATTAATTTACTTTTCCCCATTTTGCTGGTTAAGGAATTAAGTCTTAGGAAAGATGCGAAATTTCCAGAGTATGTGTTTGATTTAACTTACGATTGAAACCAAAACTTCCAAGTCCTCATTGAAAAGGAAATGAACAAGGTGACATTCGCTCTTGTGTGTGTATTGGGTTTCATCAGGAAGTAGGTTTAACAATGCTCCTGCAAACAAGACCCTTCTGAATGGATATGCCAACATCATGTGGGAGCCCATCTATGAGAATTATGCTCCGATTGTGAAGAAAACAGCCAAAAGGGTAAGCTCTCCCCTCATCAACTTTAATCATGCTCTTGCATATCTCTCAAACTGGCAATCAAACCACTGGTATCTTACTTTCCTAATCAATTCTATATTATAGGAATAGAAAGCAATTTCTTGGTACTTAAGGCCAGTTTCAAATTGTAACTATAGTTTCTAACAGACTGCAAAGGAGACATTTCGAAAGCGGCTATCAAAAATACATATTCATTCGTCTATTGAGAATGTAAAAGCAATACCTTCCTTCTATCTGTGGGAAACATTTTTTCTGCTGCAATTTGTTCATAAAGAGCAATATTTGTGCCAAAAATTCAAGTGAAACAAGTGTCCTTCTTGATGAGAAGTGTCCAGACTAATTCTGAACTGTAAAATAAGAATTTTAAACTCGCCTTTCTGTGATTTGGCATTTGCAACTTCTACATAATTTAACTCATGTCGAGTTACATGAAAGGACTCAATAGATAGCGCTACATGGTGAAATACCAGGCTGATGCTCTGAAATTTTCACTGTACCTTTCAAAGGTGCTTATTTCTGGAGTGTACTGTTAGGCGTCCTATCATCATTTTTTCTTTGAAATGTCACCCTTGTTCTGTCAATGGCTCCTGTCTGCATGTCTGACTAGTGTTGCAAATGTCTGACAGGAAATTGTCAGAAAAAGCTATAAAGGGAGACACATTTTGTCTCTAAGTGGAGAAGATGGAGATTTTTGGACAACACAGATCAGTGGAGCAAATGCGAGATGAGTTCACCAGCTCTTTGAAAGGCATAAAGATAATGGCAGAAGGTTGAGCAATTCCCAGCCCTGCTCCCCTCATGTTATTCTCTACACTACTTCCATCAAACTGTAGATAGGCTTTCTAGAGCTTCTATGACTCTCCTCAAGTGTGCAGGACTTCCCAATACCAAACTTTTGCACAAATATTCAAACAAAATAAGAAATAAATCCCATTAATGAGGTAGATCACCAGCACAAACAGACTTGAATCTCTAACACAGAAAATGCTCACCTAGAATTTATAACCTTCATTGAGAAGGATCTAAGTTGGCAAATCCAACAGTTAGTATGGAAGAAATAAAAAGTCTCTTTGTCTGCTCAGAGCCTATCTTCCTTTTAACTCATGCTGAACATCTGAGGAGTGCTGTAGGTGTCAAGGGTCCCCAGCCTTCAGGGTATTACAGCAGCATACAATGCCAGTCATGGGAAAAAGTAAACTATTGCATTGACTTAGTTCTAGGCTTCAGACACCTACAATTTCCCTGCTGAGTAGTTGTGCATTCAACATAGAGCAGAGTAGAAGAACTCGACTCACATTTTTAAAAATGTCTTTTACATTTATAAGAAAATGGTGCTTTAAGAAGGACTTCTGGTTTTAAGTTCTGAGTAAAGAGCTTGAAAGTCACCACTCTGCCCTAAAAAGTAAAAAGCCAAACATACTGGAAAATTAACAACTCTTCTTGGATCCACAAGAAAGAGATGAAACAGGGAAAACTACTGCCCACAAGATTGGAGAGATAAGCAAATACTGGGAGTTGTGTCTTACTGGAACAGAGATTCACCAGCGGAAAACACTGCAGGAACCAGTGCCATGGTAGGAAAACATAAATGATAATTGACAAATTGCTAAAGGCTCATTGTGAAAACCTCTGAGAATTAAAATTTCCAGGAGGACTTAGTTCTAGAGGAGGGTCCCCACAATCTTATAAGATTTATTTTTAGAAAATTGACCAGATTTTAGAAACTCAACCAGATTTCCACAGCAAATATAAGAGAAAAATCCCCTCATGATTCTGGCAAGGGAAGGAGAAAAACCATTGTGAAATACACCAGAGTACTCTGTTCTTCTTAATAAAGTTTTCCCTCAGGGAAAACTAGCTAACCAGAGCCAAATTTACTGGGTTATTATCAGAACCTAACTTAACTGACCTGGGGAAGGAAAGTACCCAAAGCTAGCCTCCTCTAGCCTTTCCAACTCCAGCTCACTCTAGCTCTCTTGTCCTACCTAAAGGCATAAAAAAAAAAACTTCCTGAGATATACTTGCGTGAAGTTCACAGTTCACAGGCATAGGCTCGCTAAAAGGCTGAGGCCTAATCATAGCCCTAGAGAATGTTCTCCCTCCCTGTCACATCCCTACTACATTACTAAATGTCTATTTACAACAGTTCCTTTTATATGGTATATCATGTCCAGCAGTCAAGAAATACTACAAGGCATACCAAAAGGCAAAACCACAATTTAAAGACACAGAACAAGTATGAAAACCAGGAATGTTGAAACTATCAGACTGGAATAACTATGATAAATATGCTAAAACTCTAATGGGTAAAGTAGACAGCATAAAAAATGGATGGGCAATGAAGCAGAGAGATAGAAATCCTAAGAAAAGATATTAAAAAGAAATGGTGTAGCTATAAAACACTGTAAAAGAAATAAAAAATGCCTTTGATGGGCTTACTATTAAACTGCAGATGACTGAGAAAAGAATCTCTGAGTTAGAGCACATATCAATAAAATCCCCCAAAACAAAAAGCAAAGTGAGCAAAGACCGATAAAAATAGAATACAATATCCAAGGACTGTGGGACAACTACAGAAAGGGTAACACATATAAAATGAAATTATCAGAATGAAAAAAAGAGAGGAAGGAACAGAAGAAATATTTGAAACAATATTGACAGAATTTTTCCAAATTAATTTCAGATATAAAACCACAGATCCTGAAAGCTCAGAGAACACTAAGGAGAATAAATGTTAAAAATATTACTCCTAGGCATATCATTTTCAAATTACGGAAAATTAGATATAAAGAAAAAATCCTGAATGAATCCAAAGGAGGCGGGGGAACCTTACCTATAGAGGAACTAAGATAAGAATTACATTCAACTACTCCTTAGAAGCCATGCAAGCAAGAAGAGAGTGGAGTCAAATATTTAAAGTGTAGAGAGGTAAAAACTGCTAACCTAAAATTTTGTATCCTGAAAAATTATTTTTCAAAAATGAAGCAGAAATAAAGACTTCCATAGAAAAACAAATTTTGAATTTTGTGAATTTGTTGCCAGTAGACCAGTCTTGCAAGCAATGTTAAAAAAAAAATTCTTCAGTCAGAAAGAAAATAAGATAGATCAGAAACTTGAATTTACATAAAGAAAGGAGCATTAAAGAGGTAATAAGTGAAGGTGAAATAAAAACTTTTTTTCTTATTCTTAATTGATCTAATGTATAATAGTTTGTTCAAAATAATAATAGCAATAATGTACATATCTTATGTATGTATCTATAAGTATATATGATATGTACATATATATGTATATATGCCTATGTATATTTATATGTAAGTGAAATAAATGACAGTAATTATAAAAGGGACAGGAGAAAAATTAAGGATTATTTTATTATAAAGTACTCACACTATCCATGAAGTGAAAGTGTTATTTTTTAAATTAAGTTCATTGAGGTAACATTGGTTAATACAATTATATAATTTTTAGGTATACATTATAATTTGACATCCATATATCCTATTGTGTGATTACCATGCAAATTCCAGTTTCTTTCAGCTATCATATATTTGATCCCCTTTACCCACTTCGTCCTCCTCCTCCCTCCCTATATTTAACCCCCTTTACCTTGTCTACCTCCTCACTCTTCCTTCACCCTCTACCCTCTGGTAATCACTAGTCCATTGTCCATGTCCATGAGTCTCTGATTATCCTGTTCATTTGTTGCTTTTAAGTTTATATCCCACATATCACGTAATTTTCTACTTTTTCAGTCTGGCTTATTTCACTTAGCATGATTATTTCAAGGTCCATCCATGCTGTCGCAAATGGCAGTATTTCATTTCTTCTTATGGCTGAATAATATTCCATTGCATATAAGTACCACAGCTTTGTTAACCAATCATCTGTTGTAAGACACTTCAGTTGCTTCCATGTCCTGGTCACTGTGAATAATGCTGCTATGAACATCGATGTGCAAATATCTTTTCAGATATGGGTTTTCAAGTCTTTGGGGTAAATTCCCAGTAGAGAGATTGTTGGATCATATGGTAGATCAATTCTTAGATTTTTGAGGAACCTCCATACTGTTTTCCATAGTGGCTGTACAAATTTGCAGTCCTACCAGCAGTGTATGAGGGTTCCTTTTTCTTCTCATCCTCTCCAACACTTGTTATTACTTGTCCTGTTGATTATAGCTATTCTAACAGGTGTGAGATGATATCTCATTTTGATTTGCATTTCCCTAATAGCTAATGATGTTAAGCATCTTTTCATGTTTGTTGGCCATGTGTATGTCCTCTAGGGAGAAGTGTCTATTCAGGTCCTCTGCCCATTTTTTTATTGGATCTCTCTCTCTCTCTCTCTCTCTCTCTCTCTCTCTCTCTCTCTCTCTCTTTTGTTACTGAGTTGTATGAGTTCTTTGTATATTTTGGATATTAGACCCTTATCGGAGGTGTTGCTTGCAAATATATTTTCCCATTCAGATGATTGTCTTCTTACCTTGTTGACAATTTCTTTTGCTGAGTAGAAGCTTTTTAGTTTGATGTAGTCCCATTCATTATTTTAGCTTTTACTTCCCTTGCCTTTGAGGTCAAATTCATAAAATCCTCTTTAATTCTAAGGTCTTTGAGTTCAGTTCCTATGTTTTCTTCTATGCATTTTATTGTTTCAAGTCTTACATTCAGGTCCTTAATCCATTTTGAGTTAATTTTGGTGTGTGGCAATCGACAACAGTCTAGTTTCATTCTTTTGCAAGTGGCTTTCCAGTTTTCTCAGCACCATTTATTGAAGAGGCTTTCCTATCTCCACTGTATGTTTTTGGCTTTTTTTGTCAAAAATTATTTGCCTGTATAAATATGGGTATACTTCTGGACTCTCGATTCTGTTCCACTGGTCAGTGTCTGAAACAGTGTTATTTGTAAGTGGACTTGTATCAGTTGTAAATGTTTAATATAAACTCCAGGCAATCACTTAGAAAGGTCATTTTATATATATATAAAAAATAAGAAAGAGGAGAAAATGGAATCATACAATATGCTCAGTTATACCATTAAAGGCAGAAAAAGAGTGAAAGACAAAAATAGGAACAAAAAACAAGAGCAAAAAATAGAAAACAGTAATGAATACTTTAGATCCAACTATATCAATATCACTTTAAATGTCAATGGTCTAACTGTACCAGTTAAAAGGTAGAGATTGTCATAGTGGATCAAAAAATCAGACCACATTCTGCCTACATGAGGGCTATTCCAAGAGAGGTGGAAAATCCATGATCTGCAAGAGGCTCAGGGAGAAGTAGATGGTGAGCCATCTCAAATCATTGACCCTGTGTCTCTCCAAGGAGTTGTAGTTCTTGACCAGCTTCTCTTAGAGCTTCCTTTGGCATTTGCCTTGGTAAGGACACCCACAGGAGCAACATGGCCAGCACCAGCTAGATGCCTCCCCATGAGTAACATGTTGGGTACCAGTAAGTGTGGAGAGACCATTGTGGAAAAATTAAACAATGGAGGATGCACAGAAAGATCAGTAGTCTAGACAGGAGGAAGATGACCAAACAAAAAGAGAGTAATGGTAGAGCAATTTCTCTACCCTCACCTTGCTGGATGACAGAAGAAAGCTAGGAGTTGAGTTATCAAGAGAAGACATTTCATATTTATTATTTATATTACTGTTTTTTAAAGTTACAGTTTATTCTATGCTTCAAATTCTAACATTATGAATTATATTTTAAAATCTTTTTTTCCAGTGTCAAATTGAGTCTAATCGGGTATGGCTAAGAAGAACCTGGAAAAATTTGAGTTCAGGCTAACATAGCTGTCAAGATTCCAGTGGCCAGTAGATATAGACCATATCAAAATGACCCCTAACAGCTTTACTTGAACATTAGTATCCTGTTGGGGTGGCCACATGGCAGACCCAGTCATTGTGCCAGTACAAATCAGTCTTACCTAGGTATGCAGTGAAGTTAATTAAGCCTTTGTTAATTCAGCATCCAGGGTGTCTCCCCCTGACTGGCTACTCATTCTCATTTTTCTCATCTTATTTTATCTATCTTTATGATCTACAAATGTTGGAATGCAAGGATGCAGCACTGAAGTATGGAATCTTCTCTTTTTATACAACTAAGCAGATGATTTTAGTCACCCTGTCGGTGAGTAAGATGTTCCATGAACAACCAATTTAAAATTGATTCTCGTAACAGTCCAATTCTCCTTCCTTTGTTTTATGGCTTCATAGCACTTTTTACTATCTGACATACTATAGGCTAATTTGTTTGTTTATTGCTCATTTATCCCTGCCCATTAGAAAGTAAGTTCTATGAGAGCAGAAACTGTTTTATCCCACTCCTGGAATATTTAGTATGTTCAATAAACATATGTTGAATAAATGAATGAATGAATGAATGAATATATGCTTGAAAATTATAAAAGCATATCTTGAAAAACATACTCTAATTCAAAATCTTTGCAATCTCAACCATCATTCCCCTGATGGAATATGTTAAGTGGTTATGCTATGTGTATTTGCTTTCTCAGTTGGATACTGAAGGACAGTTTCTGTCAAAATTTATTTTATTTGATATATTGATTCCTGTCGCATTAAGAGAAAAATTCTTCCCTATATTTAAAATAGCTCCTTTAAGAATTCCCATATCCACATCTGACATTTCAAAGTCATGGCTTTCAAATTACCCAAACCTGGAGGTCAAGAATTTTACCAGGAGCAGAGCTTGGGAGAAGAAAACAGAGGCCCCTTTTCCTGGAATTGTTGATTTTCCTTCTGGCAGAAGCTCATTTGGCTGATCCCAAGGGCACGGTGCAAAGTCGAGCTTAAATTGCCCTTGCAAGTGCTGGCATTTCTTATTACTGCCTCATACTCTTTAGCCACTACTATTTTAGTTTTATTCATTTTAATTAGTATCTACTTTTTTGTTCATTTGATATGTACATATTTATTCATTTATTTTGTTTATTTGCTTTCTTATTTATTTTTTACTGGAGCTCAAAGATGGTTTACTAGAGGGAAAATTTAAAAGCTAAAGGATAACTTCAACCGAAACGGATCTTCTTACAAAAAAAGATTGGTTTAGCTTGGTGCACCCAATGCACCCTAGTTGCTATCAGGAGCTCTAGATTTTATCAATATGCCCAGTGTAGTCAAGAGAAACTTTTGTTATATATCTTTTTTATTTTTCCAAGACATAAAATCTAAAAAGAAATGAATGAACTTTGTACAATATTCTCCTTTCCTGAATATGACAAGAATATATTTCTTCACTGTGTATCAGAATAGTGATATTTATTCATTCACTCATTCATTCATTTCTTCAACAGATACTGCACATTTATAATATGTTCATTATTATCAGAAATTAGAGATACAAAGAGAAATATGACCCTGCTCAAGAAGAGCCCACAGTGTGACAAAGGCTATTGCTCTATAGCATTTATTATATTATAACTAGTTGATGTCAAAATGTCATGGTTATGATTTGCATGTCCCTGATAGCAAATGAAGTTGAGCATCTTTTCATATATCTGTTGACTATCTGTATGTCTTCTTGGGAGAAGTGTCTGCTTATGTCTTCTGCCCGTTTTTTTAATTAGATTGTTTTTTGTTGTTAAGTGTATGAGTTCTTTATATATTTTGGGCATTAACCCCTTATCAGAAGTGTTATTTGACTTTGGGAGGAAAACACATAATGCAATATACAGATGATGTATCATAGAATGTATTATAGAATACATCATCTGTATATTGTACACTTGAAACCTATATAATTTTATTAACCAATAAATGTAATAAAAATTTTTTAAATGTCATGGTTCCAGGGTCAGGAGTGATATTGGGATTAACTTCAGAGAAGAGGTGATATCCAAGAAGATTTTATTAAGTAAGATTTAACAGTAAGGGAAGCCTACCTTCTATCTGACCAAGGGTAGTGGCATCACTGTGGTGGACAAAATGGGAGGAAAAAAGTGGTCCTGGGGAAGACATTCCAAGACCATGTGAATAGATAAAATAATTGGAGTAAGCACTGAAATTCCATCACATTGCTAGAGCACAGACAGAAGAGAAAAACTTGCCTGAGGTTGAAAGCAATGTCTGTATTTCTCTATACTAGCAAGACTTTTTGAATTAAAGATGGCTGTGTGATTTTCCTAAAAGTCAGAAGTAACTCTTGGCCTTAACTTTTACCCAGCTTTTCTGAGTTTTCTGAAAAAACTCAAGAACAATATGCAAATGTGATGTTTCCAATTAAGTATAAACATTACTGTCACTGCAATCAAGGAATGGGACTCACATTAGAATCCAACCATGAAACGAGTATTCCTCTTGTTTCATATGGCTGAAGATGAGTCATTTTCTTAGTATCCGCTATCCTCACCATTAAACAACAATAGGAGAGAGGCAGAATATTTTTTCTCTCCATGTTATCAATGCTTCAATACATAAGCAGAACAAAATGGATGAATTAATTTTGAATCTGTAGTTTCTCTTTCTACCTGTTCAAGAAAAGTGATTATTTTGAGAAACTGATATCAGCTCTGACACACACAAAATAAGAGCTGGCTTGCCCTATTATGTATGAATCCAAGTATAGTCCTCCGTGTTAGTTTGGAAAGCTAAGTCAAATATTACAAGGGACCTTTAAATTGGGAACAGAATCAGAAATGAGTAAAATACAAACATATTAAAGGGAGGCAATTAAATGCAAACAAACACTATTGCAGTTTCCTCCTAAGAAAATATAATTAGATTGCCAAGTAGATTGCTTTTGGATTATTTGGATTAAGTGTTGCATTCTGGACAGTTTAGTGACTTCCTGGCATTTTATTTCCTTGGAAACCACAAGTTTCCACTATTATAGGTTATACATATTCTCTCATATGCTTTGAGAATTTTTCTACCATGCTTTTGTTTCTAATAATGGGAATTACAGCATTTGAAAGTAGGATATTGACAAGAAGAACAAGGATTAAGATCAAAGAATTCTGGCTGATTTGGAAAGCCTAGGTTATTATTGTAACCTCAAAATACACTCACTGGCCCCACAGATAAAACAGCATGAACAGTCATTCTTTCTCATAAGGTGACTTTGAGAAGTTAATAAGCTGTACAACCACACTGAACAGCCCCTGTAATAGTTAACTCAAGACCTTTCTTTTGCTCTCATTTTTGCCTGCTTTCCAGCCCATGAGACCTTGAGAAATAACCCTTATTTACCATGTTGTTAGCTTCATACTGAGTTGAAAGTCACCTCCCAGGAGGAAATACTCCTGAGATTTCACCTGTGTCTTATTAATAAAGTTTCCATTTACAGAAAGAAACTCAAGCATCTAAATAAGGAACCATACTGCATACACAATAAGAGATGAAAAGCAGAAGGCCAGGGAGATGCCAGTGGCAAACATTCATTAGGAAAGTAAAAAAATGAGGGGCCATTGACCTTCTTTCTGAACTAGCCAGACTCACCAAAGAGTTGGAGCCTCAATTACAGCGTGAACTTGAGGGAGTCAAGTTTCACCTATCAAATACCTGAGCATACAGCCATAAACTGGGTGTGCACATCCTGACTTAACTGCTCCCATTTAAGCTGGAAGTGTTCTTTATAATTCTGAGTCTTCCTGGACTTATTTTTGTAGCTGGTACACTCTGGGAGAGAAAGCAATTCCTCTTCTTAACAAGTTTGGTCCTTAGCAAAATTATGACATGGAAGAGTTGAGCTTTTATTTGTTTTCACTTCTCTCGTAAATTCACCACCAGGCACAGGTATCCATCTCTTTTTTTTTTTTTTTTAAGTGCCCAGGCAAGTCTGTCCAACCGAGACTGAACTGACTGATGTTTGAACTGACTGGCTCACAATCCTGAACCTCCAACACCAACTTCTGCTTCTGCATTCTGTTTCTTTAAGCCTGTGTTCACTAAGAGAAATTAATGAATTGGCTTAATAGAATCATATTAATCGAGTTTAACATGAATGTGTAAAACCTGGTGGTATAATGGCAGTTTTATTAGATGCTTCCTGGAAGCTTACCTTAATCCCAATATGCAATTTTCAGAATTGTGGTAGAACAATCAGTTTAATAGGGGAGATACTTGGAGTAAGAGGGCTTTGTTTCGTTGTCTACCTCTGATCATCTGACTGAAGGGTTGGTTGCTGTCTGAGGATAATTCAGAATTGTATCAGGCAAGAGAACAGCCCAAAGTAGGGCTTTATACCAGGGGTCAGCAAACTTTTGCTGTTAACAGACAGATAGGAAATATTTTAGGCTTTGCAGTCCATACGGTCTCCGTTGTAACTACTCATCTCTGCTATTGTAGGAAAGTGTCGTAGATAACACATATGAAGTAGTGGCTGTGTTCTAAGAAAACGTTTTTTACAAGAATAGGCAGTGGTCAAGATTTGGCCCACAATCTATAGTTTGCAGACTTTAGTTTTATACTAATCAAAGGAAGACACAAATTACCCATCTGCCTCAGGTGAGATTCAATATCCAGACACTTGCGAGAAAATAAAAAAAAGAATTCCTTTAGGGGCCTCATGTGTGTGTATGTATGTATGTGTATAAAATGCATATGTGTGTGTGTATGCATATATACACATATATAGTATACATGTACATATGGAACTTTATTTACAAGACTCTTTAACTTAAAATCTTTTCATCTGTAGTAGATTTGTGCTGTTAATTTAGCTAACCCAGAACTATGTCTCCTAGAATTCCCATCTTTGTATATTTCTGGCTTACCATGGGTCACAAGTGACATTTTACATGAGATTTGGAAGAAGCCAGGCTGGAAACAACAATCAGTGTTTTACACTCTCAAGTATGGTGCAGGGATCAGGAGTTATTGCAGCCCACACCTGTTGCTGCTGATCAGTTTGTTCATCTTGTTGATGCTCAGCTCTTAGCCCCTTTAGATCCTGCCAGACCTCCTCCTTCAATTTTTCCAAACCTTGGCCAGGTTCATATGTAGCTCTGTGGAGAAGAACATCAGCTTCTGCAGCAGTCCCCTCACATCAATAAAGTTAGGAGCCTAGAAGCAATGAGAGTCAGATGTAGATTTCACTTTGTCCTTATGGGTTGCAGTTCACCTTGACAGTTTCTGTTCATCCTTCTCCCCATTTTTATCATTGCTCTTTCCTAATGGCCAGCCCTATGACTTCAGGCTCAGCCACAGATTGGTTGCCTAAATGGACTTCTTAACCAGTTCCCAGAATTGCATAAGGTAAAACTCTTAGGATCATTCCCTATTATGCATCGGTCACAGCGATTCTGCTTTTCTCATCTGATATATCATCCCAACCTAAGGAATTTCCCATTCAGAGAAAAGAAATTCAAGGATTAACAATAGAAAGTACTATGTTTTTAAATATTATAATAATGGTGATAATCATTTCTCCTTTGTGTAGGTTACACTATTTCGTTCAACTCTGAGATTCTATAAATGCTGTGTATACTATAATGACGTTGACCTGTTCACATGGTATGGGCTCTGATTTCTTTTCTTCTCCTCTAGGACCAGTGGCACACATTAGTGAGGTAGCTGGTGGAAGGCCCGTGTAGCAGTCTCTTGCCCCCAGACTAAGGAAAGCCATCTGGCGCTTTAAGGAATTGAACCTACATCATTGACCGCAATTAGCACTGAGCTTTAAGCAACTGCAGAAATCACAGCTGTAATTAATCCAAATGTCCTTTCTTTGATTATTCCCAATTGCAATATTTGATCTATATTTACTTTCAGAAACCCAAAAGTTCATGCTCCTGAGCTAGCTACGTCGGAAGCATTTATCACATATTATTACTATTATTTACCTGTAAATGTCACCTTATTTGGAAAGAGTATTTGCAAAGGTAATTAAGTTAAAGCTTTTGAATTGAGAAATCATCTAAATTAACTGTGTGGACCCTAAATGTAATTACAAGCATCCTTATACGAGAGAAGCAGAAGATTATACAACAGAAATAATAGAATTTAGCAAAGTCGTAGGATACTAGATCAACCTATAATAATACTAACAACTCAAATGTGGAAACCAAAATCAAGTCATAATATCATTTATCACATATTATTAACATTATTACTATTACATATTGAAAGATTGCAGATTATATTTTTAACTCCTCATCTTAACTCTGTCCCCAAACCCATGCCATGTTAGATGAGAAAAGGACTTCCAGAGAAGTACGAATTTATTTAGTCAATGAGACTTCATGTCCACTACCTCTCATCTTGGCCCTCTTCACCCACACTATAATTCTGCTTGGCTCCTTAGGAAAGGAAAGCATTCTTTCAGTTACATTTTGCTCATGTTCAATGAGTTACTTTTGTTGGTTCAGTTATAATTTTTAGCATAAAATGTATTCAAGTCTCACTCATCTAAGTCTCTGGACCAATTGCATTGTGTTTTATACTTTCTGCTATCTTAATTTCAGTGTTAATAAAATTTAGAAGACAGAGAAAACTGCCTTATTGTACATAATAATCCTTTCAACTATCTACTTGCTTCTGCTGTTTATAGGGGTTTGTCTCCTAAACTTGAGGCACTGACTTTAGATGACTCAACAAGTACCATACATATATGCCTCTTGATGAATCAGTTTGTTTGTGTTTGTTTCTACTAACCTATAAAGCAGCTCAGATAAAAACTAAATCTTAATGGACAAAGGTCACAGGAGAAAGATTGTTTGTCATTTCTAGAGTTTCTTCGTCCATTTTAGCCCATGCAGTGCTATATGTCTCTATTAAAACCAGCAGTGCTTTTAGTTGAAAACTTTTGCGAGGTTCATTTATAGATGTAGACAAATAGGTGCCAGTCTGGAGAGTGTGTGGAATGATGCGGTTGATGTGTCAACTATGGGATTTTAGAAATGTGTTTTTCATAGTGCGGCAGGCTAAAAATGGACCTAAAGATATGAGGTCCTAATTCCTGGAGTCTGTAAATGTTACCTTATTTGGAAAGAGTCTTTGCAAAAGACAGGTTAAAGCTTTTGAATTGGGAAATCACCTAAATTAACTATGTGGACCCTAAATGTAATTATGATCTTTATAAGAGAGAAGCAGAAGAAGATTATACAACAGAAATAATAGAATTTAGCAAGGTCATAGGATACAAGATCAACCTATAATAAAACTTGCAACTCAAATGTAGAAACCAAGATTAAGTTATATCATTTATAATCATACCAAAGAAAATAAAGTCACTTAGGTATATACTGAATAAAATAGGTACAAGATCTGTTTGCTGGAAGTTATAAAATACTGATGAAAAAGCAAAGAAGAATTTTTAAAATGTAGAAAGACATATTATTTTCAGGCTTTGGAAGATTCAGTATAAGAAATTTATCCAAATTTACCTATAAGTTAATGTAATTCCTATCAAAATACCAGCAATATTTTTTGTAGATATAAACAAGCTTATTCTAAAATTTCTACAGGAAAAAGACAATGAAAAGCACAGAAAAAGATATTTGACATCATTACCTATGTAAATAAATGTAAATTAAAATAACGTTAAATGTAAATGTAAATTAATGAAAATTAAAACCATAATGAGATATCACTACACACTTATAAAAATGTATAAAACAAAAAATACTGATAATATCAAATGCTGACAAGAATGCAGAGAAACTGAATCACTCCTATATTGCTAGTGGGAAGGTAAAATTGTATAGTCATTCTGGAAAACAGTTTAATAGTTTCTTAAAATACTAAACATGCAAATATGCTATGATGCATCAATTGCACTCTTAGGCATTTCCTCCAAAAAATGAGAACTGTTCACACAAAACCTGGCCAAGTGAAATCAGCAAGAGGGGCTCTGTCACATATGTCCGGCACTAGAAAGCCTCTTTGCCTTGGTGGGCAAATAATTTTTTGATCACATTGTCTTTAAGCAAACAACTGGAAACAACTTAAATGCCTCTATGTTTAGGGACCAGTTAAAAATGAACAACTACTGTACAATAGTTAAAATAATTGAAATTGTTTTATATATTCTAATGTTATGCTTCAAAATACGTTAAATGAGGAAAAAAGTTAAAAACCATTTATATATTATGCTACATATGTATTAAATCATATGACATAGATAAATCATATATTTAGATATGGATTACACAGATATTCTATATGTACACATATGCATACATATATGTATGTATAAATACATATTTTTTAAATAGTTCAGGAAGAAGTGTACATTTTAAATAAATTCTTCTATTTTTACAGCAGCTGAATTTGAATTTTATTTTACTTCTAATGCAACACATTCTAATGCTATACTCTGTGAGGCTCAATACTTTAGGGTAATTAAGGAAACCCATTACTCTCTATTACTCTGTATTTAGAGGTACTATACATATTTGTTCCTAGTAGAACAGCATAATCCAAGGAACACATAGATTTACCTTAATTCACCCCATTAAATAGACTCTAATTCACTTCCTTTCCTAAATATAAGAAACAAAATATTGTTGTATATATTTTAATATCTCTTCCTGAAGCTTAGAAAAATATAAAAAAAAACTTTCTCTAAATTATACTAGAATTTTTATACTATAGAGTTTTACATTTTTACAACAAGATGTGGCCAGCCTACAATCAAAATTTGTAAGTGGGGAGAAACCTTCCCTAATATACCATCCTAGATTTTACACTAGAAAGGTAAAATGACTTACCCAGATCATAAACTAGTGAGAGAAAGATCTAGATTCCTAAGTTCAAGTTTAATACACTTTCTATCATACCATATGGCCAAATAACTAATAAAAATGTGCTAAAGTGCTTTCAAAAGATTAGTGTGGATTCCAAGTCCTTGAAAGGTTGATACATTTCAACTACCCTGGCAAATGGTTCAGACAACAATATGTGTGAGGAATCTCTACTCTGACCTGTAAAAACAAAAGCTGGGAATTGTACAAGCCAACAACCAACATCCACATAGACATTGTTTAATGGACGTGAACAAATAGCCCTTGTTCTCACTTAAGAGCTTTCTTTGCTGGCTCCAGAGTACGCTCATAAATGTAATTGACTCTTCGGCTGTCAAGGCCTCCTGACTAATTGTTCCCCGGTCCTTTGATTGTCTTGAATAAGTAATCAGTTAACTGGCTTAAAATCAGGTGACTCAATACAGCAGCAATATAAAATGCATATTTGTCAGAATAGTCATGTAATTTGGATAGTACCTCATTTTCATCAAGAAAAGTTAAAACAGCACAGAGATATGTCAGGTTCAGAAATAAACCTTTGCTACCAGCTATGAGAAAAGAATAACAGAAATTCTAAAATTCACACCCCAAACAACCAGATGTTATACCCCTCCCCACCCCCTGCCAGATTCTGTGATTTCATTATGACTAAAAGCTTACTGTGATCTTTCAGATCATGTGTCTCATGTATGTTTTTGCCATAGCACACACCCTGGAGAGAGAATGACTGTGCTGAAATTCTAGCTCCACCACTGTGACCTTGGACTAGTTACCTAACCTTATTTGTACAGTGTAATTAATAAAAATTTCTACCTCAAGTAGTTATTTCTGATCCAGTACTTACCCAGTCTGTCTATAATCAACAGGTACTTAATAAATGAATGTCGATCAGGTGTCACGTACTCTGCTCTGCTGGGGTCATGTGGAGATGAGTAAAACACAGTCTTGTAATGGAATGGAGGAGAAAAAAAAGACAAGATAAGTACAACATATGGGGTACAGGTCAAGTTTTGGGGGGATTCAGAATGGAGTATGCATTCAATTGCAGTCACATTCAATTGAAGAGAATTAGAAATTCTTTCATGAAGAAAGAATGATTTGAGGTAATATCCAGAAGATGAGTAAAAAATTGACAATATGGAGGTAGGGATATGGACCACATTTTTTTTGTAGAGTTTGGTTGAAATAAGTAATATAAAGATGATAGAGACAGTGATATAAAGACTAGGCTAAGACTACAACAAATTAACATTGTGAGAAATTTTGACTTAATTCTCTAAGCAATAAGTAATATATTAATGTTCTGAGCAACATAGTCATGTGATTGCAACTAGGCTTTAAGAAAATTAATTTAAGCAAAGTTTATGCACATGTCAATTGGAAAGAAGGTAACTGGTAGTAGCACTAAGGATACTGCAGGTAGCATTATTGTAGAAATCTCCTGAAGATGGCCAGCAAAGTTCCTGTCCTGGTTGAGCTTACATTTTAGTGGAGAAGATATATAAAGTATAAATAAATAAATAGATCACTAATAATACTGTGAGGTCATGATAAATAAAGCAAGGTAAAAGGATGGAGCATGATGAAGGTTGATATTTTATATAGTGATGACCAGGGATGAATACGCTGAAGAGGTGAATTTTGAAAAAGACTAGATAAAGTGAAAAAAATAATTTTCATTGTTGAAAGGAGAGCGAGGCAGCCAGCATCCCTGGAATAAAGTGAGCAGCACAGGAAGAAGTTAGAGGTGAAGTGGGAGAAATAAAGAGGTTCAAGTCCTGTAAGGCTTTCAAGCCATGGTAAGGAATTTAGATTTTATCCTGAAAAAAATGATGATGGTGTTTGGATTTCCTTTACAATCTAGAATTATTTGATCTTATTGTTTTCTCTCTCAATTTCCAGGCTTTGAGAGCAAGGTAGAAACTAACACAATTCCTGCTGGTATTCTGTTTGCTTCTCCAGTGAATAATTTGGACTTATTCTTGTGATCTATTACTTGTTTAATTTATTGATGCTCTGGAGTGTCACCCATTATGCCTAGGGGGCTTTATCCTCTAAAGGGAGTTATTATTTACATTGTCAATCATCTCAGAAAGAGAGATGTCCTTAGGTATGAGGTGAACCTTGGAGGCTAGCTTTTGGCAGTTGAGTATCTATTTCTCTGCACTGCTACCTTCGGCATGGATTTTGAGGAGTATAAGTTAGCAGTGGCCAAATGCCAATTACACCAGAACCACCCAGAAAACTTTAAAAAGTAAAGATTCTCAGATCCTATGTCTGCTCTACTGAGTTAGAATGAGTGGAGAAAGAAGGGGAATGAGCATGGGGGGAAATTATTTTAAGCTTATTCTGAGGTACCAGGCATTTGGGTTATTATTTCCTAGTTAAAATTCAGGGTGCATTTTTCACCTTCTCCCTAAAACTCCTTCCTCCGTTTTTCACGCTTATGAAAATAGACTTTAATCACATAGAGGCTTCTCTTGAGGCTTGTGATCACTAAGCAAGTGTAGTCTTGTTTTTGTAGTCTTACTTTTGCCATTAGTTTCCATTTTATTATCTATATTTGGAATTGTCTTATTTTTAAAGCTGCAGAGTGTCCTTTGTTGCTTCATGAAGAAATCAAGAAAGAATTTTGAACTCATTTGAGCTCACTGTGGTATCAGTAGCCATTAGTAAGCAATCAAGAAGGAATAAGATTAATAGGAGGAACAAAGGAGTCAAAACTTTGAGGTTCAGTGTATGCACCATGTGGAAATCCTTTCTCCACTGCCAGCCTTGAAAATTCATGGCAGAAGTTTATGCAGGAAGCCTCAGATTTCTTTCTGAGAGCCAAATAATCAGAATATATAAGTAATTTGGCATCAGAAAAGTCATAGCTATTTTAGCCATCCATTACTCTACCCAATACCAGTACTTTGTGAGGTAGTGACCAACTGCTCTTCTAACACCTGCATAGGCTATTGAATCATCTCTCTGCTCAGAGGCATTTTCCCTGCATTATGTTATGTTTGTGATGTGATGTGATGTGATGTGATGTGATGTGATGTGATGTGATGTGATGTGATGTGATGTGATGTGATGTTATGCTATGTTATGTTTAATTTAGTATAGTAAAAAATAAGTAAAAGTATAGTGTATTTTTAGTTAAAATGCTTTCTCAATATGGAACTCAATTTCTCTATCTATAAAATGATAGATTGAGTGACAAAAATTTTAAAGATCATTCCATCTCTAACATTCTATGACTATGATTCATTGATTAAAGCAAGTTATTTACTAATTTCAATGAAAAAAAAACCTTTCTTTTCATATATTCATCTTGACTCATCTTGACACCATTGTCCAGGCTCTCATCATCTTCCTTGTGAGAGATTCCTAGTTGATTTCCTTTTATTCAGTATCACCTCCTCAAATATATGCTCAGTATTGAGGCCAGATTTAGCGTCCTATAACCAGTTTGCCTACAATCTTGCTGAAATAGATAATTTTCTAAAAAAATATAACTGAAAAATGGACTGAAGATTAAAGAAAAATATATAAGTAAACAATAAATTAAAAAGAAATTTAAAATGATGCTAGATAATTACTTTTAAAAAAGGTGCTAATTTGAAATGTTTTTTATGGGTTAATTACATTAAGTTCTTCTAGAAAATATATTATATGAACTATTTTAGAACATAGACAAAAGCAGATGTCCTAAATCATTAAATAAATGTAGCATAACTTCAATAACAAAATCTAACAATGAGCTTTAAAATGATTAGAATCCAATCCTACTCATGTATATAGATCCAATTATCCTTAATAAATATTATAAAACCAAGCCCAGAAGTTTATTGAAGAATATATCAAAGTAAGATTTATTTCACTAATGTAAAAGTGGTTCAACAGTATCTATTAATGAAATTCAAAACAGTGTTAGATCAGACTTATAAAAACACAATATCAACAAATAGATGCCTGGAAGATACTTGATAAAAGCAACACTATTTCATATTATTTTAACTTTTTTAAATTAAAAAAAAAGACAACATCTTACCTCAAAAATCTGCAAGTAAAAATTTACTTTTTTAAGAAAGTAAAGATTATACATTTCAAGTAGGACCATGCACCCCATGTTAACAGAAATACTTCTCATCTTTTATAACCCAGAACAACAGAGGCATATCTATTACTACTGTTAATTTGCATTGTTCCAGAAGTTTTAGCCATTATGATAATAAAATAACTAAAATAAACTTTAGGTATTAGGAATAAAATTAAAAACTTTTATTACTGTCATATTTTCTAATGCCTATATGAAAACCTAAATGATCAACTGAAAAACCATTAGAAATATTAGAATTTAGTAAATTAGGATCTAGTAAATATACAAAATATATATATATATGTATATATATTAGAAAATATGAGGAAATGACCCTATTCATAAAATGTACATAAATAAGCAAATAAATATTATAATAAACTAGCAGTAATTATAACAATTACTGAATGCAATGATAAGTGCTTTTATATATATCTAATCTCATTTAATACTCAATGTTCTCCTGTAAGGTAGATACTGTTATTAATCCCATCAAGAAAACTTACACAGTAGAAGGTTAAGTGACTTGCTTAAGTTTACTTTACTAGTAAGTAAATGTGTAGAAATATGAAAATAACTTTAAAAATTTACTGAGTGGCTAAAAAAAAGTCTGAATAAATTGAGTAATATATCTCTGAATGAGAAGATTCAACATCATAAGATATCAGTTTCTCAATATATATGCATATGTTAAATTCTAAAGCTTATTAAAAAGAATAAATAAGGAAGCATAACTCTGAAAGTGCGCACAGGAAAAAATGAAGCAGTCTGAGGAGAAGCCTCAATCATGAATATTTGGATGTATAATATAAAGCATCAAAAGCTGTGAAAGTGTATTGAATGACTTGGGAAAATATTTATCATACATATTTATGTAAAAAAGCAAGATGCAATACTTTTTGAGGTATTATTTCTTCTAGCAACTCTATTTGCAGGAGTGCCTCATTCTCTATTGTCTTTTCCTGTGACTTCCACAGCTGCTTCAAAGATACCATGCCTTCTAGATCATTGAGGATGGCATTGTTAATCACATTTTTCTGTTTCTTGGATTAAGTAATGTTCATAGGTGGGGTGATCCATAGAATCTTAAGTATGGCTGTGAATTTTCCTGGCTCAAAGTATTTTCAATAAGCTTTATTGCAGGAGTGTGTGTGTGTCCTGGATGCTCATTCAGGATTGAGGAGAGCTCTCTCCAGACAATGTGTTTGTCATCAGGCCTCATAAAATGGCTTGTTCTAGGTCTTATGGCTGATCATGAAAACTGTTTCCCCTCTCTCCTGATCACACAACTAGATTTCATTTCCCAGTCTGCCTTGTTAGGTGTGGTCATGTGACTAAGTTTTAGAAGATGAAATAGGAGCCTGGCCCATCCAAGATTCCCTGTTCTTTCTCTCTCTGCTGGATTGACATAAACACACATGGAAGTCACTTGCTCAAGAAGGAAAGAGGCTGCATTCTTGAACTGCTGCTTAGGAGGGAGTTGCCCACTCATCAGGAAGGAACACCTTATTTGGACTTAGGTAGGAAAAAAATAACCTTCTATTATATCAAACCATTGAGGTTTGGGAGTTATTTTTAGAATAGGTAGTGTTACCCTGATACAGCTCAGTAGTCATACAAAAAGAGAGATTGTACATTCTCACACCAAAGTGGCAAGTTGCCGTAGGAGCAGATAGAGGAATTCTCCTAATTATATCATCATATGAGGGTCAAGAAAGAGCCTGCTCAGCTTGTTCACCAACACAGATAGCCAGAGAATTAATTCCTAGCTGTTAGTGATCAGGTTACTAATGTTCTCGCAGACCATGAGAGCTAGTTTCTACTTTGATTTCTGAAGGAAAGAGAAGCAAGACCAATTTTCTTTAATGAGAATTAAACAAAGATGTTTGATACCTGAACAAAAAGGACACAATGAAGTGGGATCTAATACCTACAAACTGTAGTCGAGGTGATGCCCAGACCTCTTGCATGCACTTTCTCTGCCCTTGCTACCGAGTTGTCTTTGGGCCCAGATTTTTCTATTTCGTACTGAATGCAGGTGAGGCCCCTTTTGTCAGGGCAGTGTGTATGACCTGGACCTAAAGTAGGATGTTTGGATAATAAAATTTTTGAGACTATGGTAAAGGGTGTTTCTATGTGTGGGGCACTCTAGTGTTTTGCATGCATTATCATACTCAATTCTGAAAATTATTTTGTAACATAGTTCTACTGTTATAGCTATCTTACAACTGAGGATGTGTTAAGGTCATTATTGATAGCCAGTTTCTCAACTAGGGAGAAATATAACAGAGTTAAGGAAGAAAATAGAGAAAGTAAAGCTATTGTTCTCTTGGTTGGGCTGAAAAATATCCCAATGAATAAGAGACAGCTAGATACAGAAGGGGAGAATAGTTTTAGCATTGATAAAGAAGGCCAGTATGTACCAGACTAAAGATTGCATTATATTGTCATTGTTGATTTTTAATTTTTAATGTGGTTTACTGGCCAATTCCTCTGGTTATGAGGAATCCACTTCTGCACTGGGGGAAAGGCCCTTTGTCCGCGGATCAAAGGGAAAAGTCAGCTTTTCTCAACCATCCAAAAACCAATTATTCATTTTATGCCATGCAAATAATAGATGAGGTTATTAAATAAAACAACTGGTAAATGTACCCTTGAATATGAGTGGAATTACCTTTTCAGGCATATAACTGGAGGACAAATTATAGTTCCTAGTTACCAGTTTGTAGCTCATGACCCCAAGGTATTCTTCTTGGTAGGCACAGAAGGATTGACTTGAGCTGCCTTCTCCTGTCTTCATTTCTCTTCTTTGATGTGCAGAAGAGATTAAATACATGAGCTACTAGAGTCCCCAGTATGCACCAGAGTTCTTCCTGTCTCAACTCCATCCCACAGTTTCCTTGCTGGAATTATAACTCCACCAGTCCCTTCTTTTTCCTGTCTTTTTTATTTTCTAGAAATTATGCTGGAATAGCCTCAAAGTTTTCTGTTGTTACAGACCTTGGATCTCATTCAAAAAGTAAAGGGAAAATAAGGTGCTTCCTTCAAGTTCTTTGGGGAAAAAAGTATACTCTCCTTCATGTGTATATCAGCAACTGTCAGCAATCATGTCTCCTTTTGTGACCATAGACTTTCCAAACAATGGAAATTATATACTGTTATAGTAGTTGATTTGGTGTGTGTGTATACATGTGTGTTATAACTGTATCTTTTTTTCTCTAAATTTTTATAAAAAATTCAAGGGAGTTAAGAGTGCCAAAACCACCATCTTAAGCAAGAAACTTAACATTTTCTTTTGAAAGAGGGCATAAAATGCATGATATTTTACAATATAAATTGTGTTAGTGGATTCTACATTTATGATATTCCTTGTTTGAAGTTCTTGCCTCTTGGTCTTCAGCTCTTATATCCTATTTAAATAAGAAAATAGTCCACTATTGCTTAAGGACATGCTTCTCTTACGCCAAATAATCTAGCTTCTTGAGAAAAGCTTCAGACGCCTGGGTCCTAATGGATAACTTCACATTTAATGATGGAAGCATTCTCCTGAAAGACCCTGGAGCTTCCTTTCAAGGATGGGGTGAATCAAGGTTAATTTACATTTCTGAACCTATTCTCTGCATTGTTGTATGCTGGCACAATTGAATTTCTAAGAGACTACCAAAATAATACAGTAAAGTACAATGTTAATGTTATTGCAAGCCATGAAAAGCCATGATTAATTACCACCAAAGCTGAAGGGAAGAAGGGAGGACTCCAGGAATCCATTTAATTAATCACTTGGTTTAGAATTAATAAAATCCCTCTAAACTTGCTAAGAAAGAAGGACTGACAGAGAATAAATGGTGTTTGCTATTCAGGAAGTTGACACAGCTTGTAATTTGGAGAACAACCGAGGCATCTTTGAGTTATTTGCTTTCTTTTTAAAAAGTAAATGAAATTGGAAACATGGCAGAGTGAGAGACATCCCAAGATCTTTCTCCTTGACACAACAATAAGCTGAACATCTAAACCTCAACAAAAAACACCCAAACTGCACAACAACACATCTGAGCATGGGATCTGCGCATAAGAGCAACCACAGGTCAGAACCCAAGGTGTCAGATGATGGACTGGGAAAAATAAAGAAGCTGCCTCTCACAGCCACCAGAGCTCCCTGCAGGAGGAGGGGAAGAGGAGAAAGAGCAGCAAGTTCCCTGAACAGCCCTTCTTGGGAAAGTTGTGAGCTCCATATCCAGCTGGCAGCAGTCCCTAATCATCAGGGGAGAAAGCAGAGAAGTGGCTGACAAAGAAACAACAGTTGGCACTTACCGACCGCGGTTGCAAAACTGAGGCTGAGCTGCAGCCCCCAACCCTCAACCCAGAGGGCTCCTCCCCCCATACCCTCTGAGACCAAACACTGCAGAGCCCCAGGGGAATCTGAGCAAATGCTACCATAACTGTTGCTAACACTGACAGGGATTGAAACTGAGGGTAGCAAGCGTGATTAAATACCTATCAGAAAATAAAAAGACTTTATTAAAGCTTTATATAAAGCAGGGATCCAAGAGGTTTAGATGCCACCTACTGTAAAACAAAAGAAAAGTGCTTTCTTTGCAAAAAGCTAAAGAGAGACCTTTATATAATAAATCTTCTTTCTGGAAAAACAGCAGAATACAGCTCCATTAATGCCCAGGCAGAGAAATAGTTCATTAAACACCATGAACACCAAGGTGAAAAGGCACCTCAGAAAGAAAGAGAAAAATCTCCAGAAAATAAGCTTACAGCATAGAAATATGCAACTTAAATGACAGAGAATTCAGGACAGTACTTCTGAAAAAACTCAGTGAGTTCTGAAACGATTTCAGGAATTGAAAAAACAACTAGATGGGCAGAGCAAGGAGATTGAAACCCTCAAAAAGAACAGAATAGATATTCTGGAGGTAAAAAACACACTACAAGAGTTGAAAAATAAAATAGCAAACTTGGGAAATAGAATCGACCAACTGGAGGAAAGGATCAGTGATATCGAAGACAGAAATCTAGATATAAATCAGAAGAAGAGAGAAACTGAAGAATGAAAAATAATGAAAGAGAAATTCAAGAACTAGCTGATACCATCAGGAGAGGAAACATAAGAATAATGGGCATTATTGAAGGCAAGGAAAAAGAGCAGGGACTAGAAAACATTTTCAGACAAATAGTGGATGAGAATTTCCCAAATCGAAGGAATGAGCTGGAACTTGGAATTCAAGAAGTCAACAGAACACTCAATTATCTCAACCCAAAATGGCCTTCACCAAGACACATTTTGTTAAAATTATCAAAAACCAATGACAAAAACAGACTTCTCAGGGCAGCCAGGGAGAAGAAAACAGTAACTTATAAAGGAAATCCATTAGATTATCCTCAGACTTCTCAGAGCACACCTTACCAGCCAGAAAGTAATGGAATCAAATATTTAAAGTGTTAAGCGAAAGAAACTACCAGCCTAGAATAATGTATCCAGCTAAGCTCTCCTTTAGATATGAAGGAGAAATTAAGACTTCCAGACATACAAAAAATTGAGAGAATTCTCCACTACGAGGCCCGCACTACAGGAAATATTGAAAGAGGTCAGTTCACCTAAAAAAAAAAAAATTAACAAGAACAACAAAAATACATAATTAAGAATAAAATGACTATCAGGCAAATTGAAGCAGAGGAGTGCAACCCTTACTAAGAACAGGGCATTATAAGCTTAAATAACAAGAGAATTGCTATAGCAAGATAGTAATGAAAGTTCAGCATACATAGGGACAAATTGAGATAATAATGACTGAAAAAGGGGAGATTCAAAGATCCAAAGTCACAAAGGGGAATGGAGATAAGGCATACACTGAAGAAAATGGACGACTGTAGATATATATATATATATATATATATATATATATATATATATATGTGTGTGTGTGTGTGTGTGTGTGTGTGTGTGTGTGTGTGTGTGTGTGTGTATATATATATATATAAACTATCTTTTATATATTCGTAATGGTAACCACACGCCAAAGATTCAGAACTAAAGTATATAAAATAAAACAAGAAAGACCAGAGGGAAAACCCACAAAAACCAACCAAAATAAAGAAAACAGAAACACAAGGACAAGGAAGCAATGAAAACACAGAGCTACCGAAAGCAAAAGATAAAATGGTTATAAGAAGACATCATATTTCAATAATCACTCTAAATGTAAATGGACTGAGCTCACCAATAAAAAGGCACAGAGTTGCAGAATGGATGAAAAAAGAAAACCCAACCATATATTGCCTCCAGGAGACCTATCTTAGCTCCAAAGACAAATATAGACTCAAAGTGAAAGGGTGGAAAATGATATTTCAAGCAAATGACATTCAGAGAAAAGTGGGAGTAGTGGTACTAATATTGGATGAAATAGATTTCAAAATAAAAAATGTAAAGAAAGATACTGAGGGACACTTCATAGTGATAAAGGGAATCATGTGCCAAGAAGACATAACACTTATTAACATCTATGCTTCTAATCAGGGAGCCCCGATATATGTAAAGCAATTACTAACAGAACTAAAGGGAGAAACAGACCAAAACACTATCATAGTAGGAGACCTAAATATCTCACTGTCGGATATGGACAGAGCATCCAAACAGAAAATCAATAAGGAAATAACATCCTTAAATGACCCATTAGACCAACTGGACATAGCTGACATTTGCAGAGTCTTCCATCCCAGAACAGCTGCTTATACATTCTTCTCTAGTGCACATGGAACATTCTCAAGAATAGACCACATACTGGAACACAGAGATAGCCTTGACAACTATAAGAGGGTTGAAATCATACCGACCATATTCTCTGATCATAATGCTTTGAAATGAGATCAATTGCAAAAAGAAATCAGGAAGAACCACAAATACATGGAGGTTCAACAACATGCTACTGAAAAATAACTGGGTCAGAGAAGAAATAAAAACAGAGATCAAGAGATACATAGAAACAAATGATAATGATAATAGTACAACATATCAAAACTTTTGGGACACAGCAATAGCGGTCGTAAGAGGAAAGTTCATATCATTACAGGCCTACCTCCCAGAACAAGAATGAGCCCAAATAAATAACCTAATGCCTCATCTTAAATAACTAGTAAAGGAAGAACAAATGAAGCCTAAAGTCAGCAGGAGGAAAGAAGTCATCAAAATTAAAGCAGAAATAAATGAAATTGAAAACAAAAGAATAATAAGAAAAATAAATGCTTTTTGAGAAGGTTAATAAAAATTGACAAACCCCTGGCTAGGCTCACTAAAGAAAAAAGAGAAAGAACACAAATAAAAAAATCAGAGATGAAAGAGGGGAAATTATGACTGAAATTGCAAAAATACAAAGGATCATACAAGAATATTATGAAAAAGTATATAACACCAAATTTAATAACCTAGAAGAAATGGACAAGTACTTAGAAAAATACAAACTTCCTAGACTGAATCAAGAAGAACTGGAAAATCTAAATAGACTGATTAACAGTATGGAAATTGAAACAATCACCAAAAACCCACCAAAAGGTAAAAGTCCAAGACAAATGGCTTCACAGTGAATTCTACCTAACATTCAAAGAAGATTTAATACCTATTCTCCTCAAACTCCTCCAAAAAGTCAAAGAGGAGGTAATACTTCCCAACTAATTTTATGAGACAAATATTACTGTGATATCAAAACCTGGTAAAGATAACACAAAAAAAGAAAACTACAGAACAATATCTCATGAGCACAGATGCAAAAATCCTAAATAAGATACTAGCAAACAGAATACAGCAACATATTAAAAAGATTATATGCCACAATTAAGTGGGTTTCATCCCAGAGGCACAGGGATGGTTCAACATAAGCAAATCAATTAATGTGATACACCACATAAACAAATTAAAAATAAGACTCATATGATCACGTCAGTAGATGCAGAAAAAGCCTTCAACAAGATACAGTATCCATTTATGATCAAAACACTCAACAAAATTGGTATAGAAGGAAAGTACCTTAACATAATAAGGGCCATATATGACAAACCCTCAGCCAACATTATACTTAATGGTAAAAAACTAAAAACCTTCTCTCTAAGATCATGTACAGGACAAGGCTGTCCACTATCTCCATTGTTATTCAATACAACATTGGAGGTCCTAGCAAGTGCAATCAGACAAGAGAAAGATATAAAAGGCATCCAAATGAGAAACAAAGAAGTCAAACTGACTATTTGTGGATGACATGGTTCTCTATATAGAAAACCCTAAAGACTCCACAAGAACACTACTAGAAACAATAAGCTAATAGAGTAAAGTTTCTTAATACAAAATCAACATTACAAATCCATAATGTTCCTATACTCTAATAATGAAGTATCAGAAAAAGAAGTGGAAAAAATAATCCCTCTAGCAGTTGCAACAAAAATTAAACACTTAGGAATAAATTTAATGAAACAAGTGAAGGACCTATATAATAAAAACTGTAAGACCTTATTAAAAGATGGAAAGATATTCCATGTTTTTGGATTGGACGAATCAACATAGTTAAAATGACCATATTACCTAAAGCATTATACAGATTTAATGTAATCCCCATAAAAATCTCATCAGCATTTTTTAAAGAAATAGAACAAAAAATGATCAGATTTGTATGGAAGCACAAAAGACCTCAAATTGCCAAAGCCATCCTGAGGAAAACAAAAAAAAACAAGCCCAGAGGCATCACTCTACCTAACTTCAAATTATACTACAAAGCGATAATAATCAGAACAGCATGATATTGGCATCAAAATAAACACATGAACCAGTGGAACAGAATCGAGAGTCCAGAAGTATACCCATATTTACATGGGCAAATAATTTTTGACAAAGAAGCCAAAAACATACAGTGGAGAAAGGAAAGCCTCTTTAATAAATGGTGCTGGGAAAACTGGAAAGCCACTTGCAAAAGAATGAAACTAGACTGTTGTCGATTACCACACACCAAAATTAACTCAAAATGGATTAAGGACCTGAATGTAAGACTTGAAACAATAAAACACATAGAAGAAAACATAGGAACTGAACTCAAGGACCTTAGAATTAAAGAGGATTTTATGAATTTAACCTCAAAGGCAAGGGAAGTAAAAGCTAAAATAATGAATGGGACTACATCAAACTAAAAAGCTTCTGCTCAGCAAAAGAAACTGTCAACAAGGTAAGAAGACAATCATCTGAATGGGAAAATATATTTGCAAGCAACACCTCCGATAAGGGTCTAATATCCAAAATATACAAAGAACTCATACAACTCAGTAACAAAAGAGAGAGAGAGAGAGAGAGAGAGAGAGAGAGAGAGAGAGAGAGAGAGAGAGAGAGAGAGAGAGAGATCCAATAAAAAAATGGGCAGAGGACCTGAATAGACACTTCTCCCTAGAGGACATACACATGGCCAAAAAATATATAAAGAGATGCTCAACATCGCTAGCTATTAGGAAAATGCAAATCAAAACCACAATGAGATATCATCTCACACCTGTTAGAATAGCTATACTAAACAGGACAAGTAACTACAAATGTTGGAGAGGATGAGAAGAAAAAGAAATCCTCATACCCTGCTGGTGGGACCGCAAATTTGGTACAGCCACTATGGAAAACAGTATGGAGGTTCCTCAAAAATCTAAGAATTGATCTACCATATGATCCAGTGATCCCTCTACTGAGGATTTACCCCAAACTCTTGAAAACCCATGTCCAAAAAGATATTTGCACACCAATATTCATAGCAGCATTATTCACAGTGGCCAGGACATGGAAGCAACTGAAGTGTCCTACGATAGATAGATGATTGGCTAAAGGAGCTGTGGTACATATATACAATGGAATATTATTCAGCCATAAGAAGAGATGAAATACTGCCATTTGTGACAACATGATGGAACTTGAGATAATCATGCTAAGCTAAATAAGACAGACAGAAAAAGTAGAAAATCACATGATATCACTTATATGTGGGATAAAAGCTAAAAGGAAAAAATGAGCAAAACAAATAAGCAAAAACTCATGGACATGAATTATAGACTAGTAGTTACCAGAGTATTATAGTCTAGTGGTTACTAGTGGGGTGAGGGAGAAGAGGGGAGGTAGATTGGGTAAAGAGGTCAAATATAGGGGAATAGGGGGAGGGCAAAGTGGATAAAATGGATCAAATATATGATACCTGAAGGAAACTGGACTTTGGGTGGTAAACAATAGAATATACAGGTGTCAAATTATAATGTACACCTGAAAATTATATAATTGTATTAACCAATGTTAACTCAATGAACTTTTTAAAAAAGTAAATGAAATTGACTCTATTCCTCTATTCTTCTATTTTTTGGTAAAATAGATAGCAATGCTGTCCTGGGAGTTTCAAAAGGCCTTTGTAAAGAGGTGGCCATCTCATTTCTGCCATGTGCAACTTACATGATATGCATGTGCTGGTCTTCTTGATGCTAATCAAAATCCCAGAAATAGGCTGCATCTAGACTGTGGGGTGAAAGCCAGAATTTCATAAATGTACAGTGCATTTGATCAATGTACATAACCAAACCAGACAGTTCCAACCCCAAACTGCATGTTTCAGATTCAATGATCCGCTCACCTAGCTGGCACCTTAGATTAACCAGGTGATTGAAAGCTCTCTTCCTTATCATATGATGGTAGAAAGGATCGAATAGACCAATTTTATTAGGGAAATGATGACATATATTTAAGGCAGTGTTTATTTCTCAAAGTAGATTGAATCAGAGTGAGAGCACTCACATGCACAGCTGTGTAGAGCTCCAGCTGTACATAGCACAGGCTGCCCCAGAAGCTGACCTACATGCCCTCCCAGAGAAACCTCTTGACCTTGTGCTCAGGGAAGAATAAGATCAATGAGCACCACCACAGCAGTAGCTAATGATTGATGAGCTTTCTATTTATCAGACACGGTGTTTTTATGTATTATCTCATTGCCTTTTTGACTTGCCACAATAACACCCTGAGATTCTACAGCTAGGAGTGGGTAAGGTTAGAATTTGAATTCAGGCTTATATGACTCCCAGCAAGATCACCAAGAGAAAAAGAAATCTTTATTTTATAGAGCTATTTATGATATGGTAGTCCTAGTAGCTCCTTAATTCAAAGTAATAAACATAAAAAGAAATACGATTGACATTATAATCAATGGTTGGTCATGATCTCTCTCATCTTAAGTCCCCCAAAATAAAGTTTAGACACTGATATCATTAATGCAACAACCTCCCCCTTTCTAAGCCTTCCATCGACATTTGAAATTCTCAATCCATTTTTGCTAAGAAAATATCTTTGGAGTTTCACATTCTACAGTGAAAATCTAACCCATAATCTCATTGTAGATATCATTCCAGTCATCTACCAAGAAGTGAACATGAATACTTTCAGCATGATGGCTGTACATCAGCATTATTTTGTGGGGGAAGCACTTAAGCAAAACACTTAGGTTTAGAGAATATTTCTAAGGTGAAATAGAAGTGGATACAGAGTAGAATAACATTTTATGTACCAGTTAGTTTCTAATGTCAGCTCATAAAACAAAAATCACACACATTGAAAATTACCTGTAAAAACTCTCAGGAAAATAGCATGTTAGAAGCTATACCATTTCAAAAGTTCAGCACACCAGCATTTGATGAGAAAGCTCTTTCTTCGCTAGGGCACAGGAAAGGAATTGGCTTAAGCTTGGGACTATTTTGTCTAAGAAGTGTGTACCTCTGAAAACTCAAATGCCCCTGGATGTGGCTGAACACTAATTTCCTGCTCCTTTCTAACCCTGAAGCAAATGCTTATTGAGTGAGTTGTTTCAGTACTACTACTTAAATTCTTCCTTTTCCCTCCATCTTCTTGCCTTCTTCTTTTTTCTTGGCTTTCTCTCTCTGCCAAGTATGTTTAATTGAATTCATTACAATTAAAAGTGCATATGACAACCCAGTTGAAAATGGGCCAAAGATCTTAACAGACACTTCACCATACAGAAAAGACATACAGATGGCAAATAAACATGAAAAGATATTTCATATCATGTCATTAGGTAAATGAAGATTAAAACAATGAGATTACACACATATTAGAATGACCAAAATCAAAAACACTGACAGCACCAAAAGCTGGTGAGGATGTAGAGCAACAGGAAATCTCATTCATTGCTGGTGGGAATGCAAACTAATATCTCCACTTTGGAAGTCTATTTGGCATTTTCTTACAAAACTAAACATACTCTTACCATACAGTCTACCAACTGGATTCCTTAGTATTCAGTCAGAGCTGAAAACTTATGTCTACACAAAAACCTGCATGTGGATGTTTATAGCAACTTCATTCATAATTGTCCAAACTTAAAGGCAACCAAGATGTCTCTGAATAGATTAATAAAGAAACTTTAGTACTTCCAGACAATGGAATATTACTCAATGCTTAAAGAAAATGAGCTAACAAGCAATTAAAAGACATGTAAGACTCTTAAATGCATATTACTAAGTGAAAAAAGCCAATATGAAAAGGCTATATGCTATATGATTCCAACTATACAACATTCTGGAAAAGGCAAAACTATGGAGACAGTAAAGTAATAAATTGTTTTGGGGAGAGTTGGGTGAATAGGTAAAGCACAGAGAACTTTTAAAGCACTGAAATTACCCTGTATGACACTATAATTATGGATATGTGTCATTACACATTTGTCCAAACCCATAGAAAGTACAACATCAAGAGTGAACCCTAATGTAAACTATGCACTTGGGTGATAATGATGTGTCAATGCAGGTTTATCATTTTTTAAAAAGTATCACTCTGGTGAGGTATGTTAATAATGGGAAAGGCTATGCATGACTGGAGGCAAGGAGTATATAGGAAGTCTACACCTTCTTCTCAATTCTGCTACGAATCTAAAACTACTCCATAAAAAAAAAAATAGAGGCTATTTTTTAAAAGTGTATATAAAGTAAGTTCACTCTACCTTGTTGATTCCTACCTACGCAAGCATGAAACTATTTGGTGGCTCACTACAGTCTCAATTTGGTCAATGATCATATTATATTGGAAAGATTAGATAATAGTTAACTGCCGTGCCTCCTTCTAAATTAGAGAATAGATTTACCATCTTACCATTTGATCCAGAATCATTTAGAAGTGATGATGATGGCGATAAATTGAAGATGATGGTGGAAAACAAATAATAATAGAAAGAGAAGAAAGAAGGAGGAGAAGAAGGAGGAAGAGAAGGAGAAGAAGGAGGAAGAGGAGGAGGAGAAGGAGGAAGAGGAGGAGGAGGAGGAGAAGGAGGAGAAGGAGGAGGAGGTGGAGAAGATGGAAAAGGAGGAGAAGGAGGAGGAGGTGGAGGAGGAGGAGGAGGAGGAGGAGGAGGAGGAGGAGGAGGAAGAGGAGGAGGAGAAAGAGGAAAAAGAGGGTAAGGGAACTTGAAGCTAACATTCTAAAGTTTATGGAACACTTATCAAGTGCCAAGCAGTATACCGATTGTTTTTCTTAGATTGTAGGGGATCTTACAGCAACATATAAGGCTGGTACAGTTTTTATCACCCCAATTTAAAAATGAGGAAACTGATGCTTAGTAACTTTCTTGAGCTAGTATGTGATATAGCCAATATTCAAACCCAGTCAGTTTGATGCTAGAGCTTGTGCTCTTAACAATTATCACAATGCGTGTCTGAGTCATCTCCAATTCTATCCTCACCACCCACTCCTCCCATCACCTTAGATTCTGTCAATCACCAAGTTATGAAAATTCTGCCTCCTAAAAACTCAGTTCCTTCTGCCACATCCCCACTAGCACGTCTAGATTCAGTCTTTCACTTGGATTTTAGCAGTTAATATCTAACTAGCTTTTTTCCTAGTCTTTCCTGGTCTGCCTAACCAGCTTCTTTCTTTTTTCTAGTCTTTATATCTTTAATCCATTCCTCCCAGTACTGTCAGAGGGATACGATTGAAATCTGTCTTTATTTTTCCCCATATTAAATTTACTCTACGAGTCCCTATCACTGCAGAAATATAGTCAAATTCTTTAATGTGCTATACAGAATCTCCTGTGATCTTGCTTTCATCTACCCTTTAACCTCATTCTATTCCACATCCCCACACATATTCCTAGTTCAGTTATATCGAATGAGTCTCCTTGCATCATTGTTACTTCGTGCTTCTGCTTAGAATATCTTCTTATGACTAGTGTTCAGATCTTTTTCTTTCTACAAATCTCTTACCCATATTTCTGATCTCATCTTGAATGGTCACCTCTATTGTGATTTTGTCCTTGACCCTACTAGATGAGGCAGATCCTTCCCTTTTTATTCTCTCATAGTCTCTAAGCCTACCCAAATGACAGTATTTAATCTCTCATGTGATCATTGTCTTAGTGGAGTCCTGTGAGCTCTAAAAAGCATTGACTATGTAACATCCAGAGCCACCTACAATCCACTCTCCACCTGTATTTGTAGCCTTATCTCACCACACAAACTGATGTGCCTACCATATTCTGCTAAATCACATCCTCAATATACCTCATTACTTATTGTTTCTGTGTAATTGGTCAGGTTGTCACTTCTGTCTGGATAGATCCCACCCTCACAAATCTTCATTTACCAAAACCATTCCTACATTTTCAGGTCCTGCCCAAATATAACCACCTCTTCAAAATTTTCACCACCTAAAAATGGTCTCTTCTTGGAACTGACAGAAAGCTCTCTCAACTTTGGCCTCGTCTCCCTGGCACTTCATTATTTTCTTTTTTATAAGAAGCTCCACTGTGTCCATTTCTTAGTTCTTCCTTCTAAATCAGTCCTTTGAGTCTTTTATTAGAAATCAAGTCTTAGTCATCATCTTTCTTTCACCTTCGTATCAAGTCTACTCATTCTTACTTTCCTCCTGCCTCCAGTCCAGCCAGGTGTAATGAATGAATATTAATGGCTAGCCTTCTTGGTCATGCCACTCTCAACCTCATAATACCCTTTTGAAAATCAATGGGCTCTTGGCAGTAACAGTGGTCTAAGAAAGAGTTAATACTAGAAAATGGACTAAAGGGTGTCCTTTGACTTATGCTTCTGGGTCTGGTTTATTATCAAGACTTAGTTCTGTCTGATCTGAATGTATTGAATTGGGAGTTGATAAAACTCACTAGAGAATAACAATAAATCATAACTAACATGTTTGTGTTTTGCTAGGGTCTGTGCCAAGCATGCGTTTGCTGATTCTTCATATCAACCTAATAAAGTAATATCACTGCTAATTTTATATCTGAAGAAACTGAATTGTTGAGAGGTTATGTAATTTATCTAAGGTCACAGAGCTAAGTGGCAGATCTGGGAGTAAAATCCATTTCTGTGTCACTCAAATCTCAAACTCTTAACCATGACACTCTTTTCTTTAGAAGGTTTTCTGTCCGACATCAGAACCCAGCTAACTTATCATGGTAGAAGAAGAAGAGTAGTAAAGTTTCATTCTCTGGAGATTTATTTAAAGCAAAGTTTCTCAACCTTAGCACTATTGACATTTTTGGCTGCATAATTTTTTTGTTGTGGAAGGGTACATTTTGTGCATTTCAAGATATTTAAAATTATTCTAGCCTCTATCCATTAGATGTCAGTAGTACTCCTGCACCCCCCTCCCAATCCCCATTTTTGGTAACCAAAAATGTTTCCAGATATTGCCAAATTGCCCCTGCTGACAATCACTTGATTTAAGAAAAAGAAAGCTTTCTTGTTAGATAGAATAGCATGTCCTAGTCACAATTCAAGCAAATACTAAATAGGATGATATTGCAAGAGGAGGAACTTAGACTAGAACAGTTAATCTCAGCTGAGTGGCCATTCGGGCAAAATTTCCTGAGGTGTTTTCTTTAACATTCATGACTATCCAAGAAAAGTGTATCAGAACCTTGGACAGCAGTTAGGGCAAATGAGGCAGTAACATAAATCTTCTCTCAAGAGATAACTGAAGACCAGAGGCATTCCTAAGACATTTAGTCTATGTGGAGCCAACATTTTTACCCTAATAAAATCTAGCAAAATGGTCGTTGAGAGTGATCCTTCAGAGGAATAGCCATAAATGAGCACTTTGAGAGGAAATATGAGGAAAAGGATGGAGGCCATCCCAAATATGCTATTGTAACAGGGTCAGGTATTTCTTCTTCAAACCCTCTCTCTTCCATCACTACAAAAATATAAAGGCACGGTTATTGATTTTGGATAATTCTGCAGCAGTACCTAATAAAAAATTACAAATAATCAAAGTCTGAAAAAAGGATGAATTAATTGAATTCACTAAGGGAATTTGCATTTTTAAAAGGGATAAAAGCTGAAGAGTTGAGAATTTTTAAAAAGCTCTAATGGTAAAAACACAGGCAGTGGTTTTAGAATTTTTTGCTTGGAGCTGGATGTGTTGAGGGCACTCTTATTATTAGCACCTCAGATTTTACCGTTGCTGTCATCCTGGTCTTTTCTCTCACTAGATAAGATTTCATTATAAAAATGTCACTCTTAAGTTGACCCAAGTTTCAATCAACAAACACAAGGAAACTATACAAAGTGCTCTATATATGACTTAATTTGCAGAGTCAGTATGAGGAAAGGCAGCCCCATATTCTCATGTTAAGTATAGTTACATTTTTGAAGAATCCTGATGTTGAAACTTACGGTAATGAGAACATTTTGGAAGTGATATGGCTTCTTCCCTTACCAGCTCTGTGACTTGGGAGCATGCCACTCAATTTTTTTGAACTTCAGTTTTTTTTCTTTAAGATGAGGGTAACAATACCTATATTGAAGAGTGCTAAAGGGTAATGTGATTTATTTTCTCCTCTTTTTCCTTCTGAGTTTTTCCCTGCTTGCAAGGAAGGGTATATATACTACTTAAGGACATCACGTATGTTATTATTCCAGTACAAGATGGTTTCTCTCCCTTTCTGTTTATTCATGACTGCATTCATTCACCCAGTAGATTGATTTTCCCTACTGCCAGCTAGCAGTTACATACACAAAGAAGTCCTGAACATGGCTGCGTTCATTCGGGCAGCTCTTTTATGTTCTCTGTGCTGCATGAATATCTGTTATTTTCTATTATTTATGCTGCTGTCATTTCTATAAGACCTCACATAGTTTATACTTGGTCCAAACAAGGACACCATTCAGATTTCATTTGACATGTTTTAGCATCCTTGTAGAATCTGGGAGGCAATGTACCAAACCATCCACAAAGGGCTCAGCAACTCCTCATCTTCATTCTCCCATTTCCTGCCCTAGCCATCCAATACTCTACAGAGTAAAAGCCAGAATAGATAGAACAGAGCAGAGAAATACAGTGAAAAAAGAATTGATTACCAAGATGATTTTTTTCAATTGTTTTTTATTTTAATTAGTTTCAAGTATACAGTACTTTGGTTAGTCATCTATATAGTTCATAAAACGCCCCCCCCCAATTGCTCCTTCTCTCCCTTGACCCTTCACCTAGCCAACGTATTCATTCTAATTGCATTCCCTATGCTGTGCCCCCCATCCACATGTCCATCCATCAGCTACTAATTTGTACTTCTTTAACCTTTCACCCCATTCTTCCAGCCCCCAAACCTCCCTCCCCTCTGTCCATCACCAAATTGTCCACTATATTTGTAAGTCTGTTTCTGATTAGTTTGTTCTATTTATTCCTTAGATTCAGCATATAAGTGAAATCATATAGTGTTTATCTTTCTCTGTCTGACTTAAATACTTTCTAGGTCCATCAAAGCAATATGTTTTTCTATCCTCTTCCTTTTAGTCCATGTCTTTTAAACTGAAGTAATTCTCTTATAGGCAAAATGTAGGGGTCTTGTTTTCCTTTACATTCATCCATTCTTTTAGTTGGAACACTTAATTCTTTTCCATTCGAGGTACTTATTGATAGGAATGTAGTTGTTACCATTCTTATTTCCTGTTTTTGACGCATGTTTTTTCTTCTTAAAGAAGTCCCTCCAGCATTTCCTGTAATACGAGCTTGGTGTTGATAAATACCTTTAGCTTATTTTTGTCTAGGAAGCTCTTTATCTGTCCTTCAACTCTAAATGGTTGCTTTCCTGGATAAATTATTCTTGGTTGTAGATCCTGGGTCTTCTTCTTGTTGAATATTTTTTCCCAAGCTCTTCTGTCCTGCATAATTTCTTTTGAGAAATTAGCTGCCAGTCTTATAGGTTTTTCCTTATAAATAACTATCTGTTTTTCTCTTGCTGCTTTTAATATTCTTTCTTTGTATTTAATCTTTGGCATTTTAATTATGATGTGTCTTGGTGTGGGCCTCTCTAAATCCTTGATTTTGGGAATTCTCTGAGCTTTCTGGGGTTTTATGTCCATTTCCTTCACCAGATTAGGAAAGTCTTGCATCATTATTTCTTCAAACAGCTGCTCAACATCTTGATTTTCTTCAGTTACACCAATCAGATGGATATTTGGACCCTTGACAGTGTCCCATATGCTCTTTAAATTATTTTTATAGTCTTGGCATCTTATCTCTTGCCATTCTGATTGAGTGTCCTTGGCTTGCCCATCCTCTAGATAGAGCATTTGATCCTTTTCTTTATTCACTCTGTTTATTCCTTTGTTTATTCCATTTAATATACTTCTAATCTCAGATAATGTGTTCTTCATTTCGGACTGGTTCTCTTTTACAATTTCCATGTCCATTTTTATGTTTTTTATCTCTTTCTTGAAATTCTCACTGAATTTAATGAAAAATTCATTGAACATCTTTATAACCAGTGTTTTGAACTCTACATCTGTTAGATTACTTGACTCCATTATATCTAGATCTCTGTTCTGTTCTTTCATATGGTTTCTGTTTCTTTGTCTTCCCATTTTGGCTGCCTTTCCATGTCTGTTTCTACATAGCAAGCAAAGCTCCTAAGTTTCCCGGTTATTAGTGTGGATTTGTGAAGTAGGTGTCCAGTGACATGGTCCTGAGAGGGGCTCAGCTACAGGTCAAATTTAGCTCAAGTCTCTGCCCCTCCAGGGCCACCTGTTAAGATTCAGTGAGCAATCAGCAGATTGTGTGCTTACAGTTGCCTCAAAAAGCCATGCCAGAAACTGAAGTCAGCTGCTTCCAGTGTGAGTCTAGGTGCTGCTCAGCAAGGAGCACCTGACTCAACAAGGATAAACCTGAATGTGGCTTGGGTGGGGCCACGAGTTGGGGAAGGGGGGGGTTCAGGGAATTCTTTGGGTGGAGCGACCTCTGTTATCCAGTCTGATGACCTCGTGGCAATGGCTGTGCTGTGTCCATGCACTGGTTGAGGGAAGGGCTCAACAGGGAACAATGGATACCACTGGCACTTCTGTACAGAGCAAGTCTCACCCGGGCCCTCACTCTAACAATGTCTCCTTGTAAGTCCCTGTTTCCCGCTGTGCACAGCTTAATAGACACTGATGCTCAGAGCAAGCAGGTCCATCACTGAGAAAATCTGCTTGCTGACGTGGCCCCATTAAGAAGCTTCTGCCGCTGCCGCTTGAGAACAGGTCACCCCGTGTCCTTGCCCCGTCCTACCTTCTGTCGTTACAGGGTGCTTTCATGGATTTCTCCCCAGTTGTATGGCTTGTTCATCACAATCTCAGGTGATTTTTCCTTGCTGCTGCTCCTTGTTTCTGTCATGATTTTGACTTGGTCACCAGAGGGATGAATAGAGCCTCTATCATCTACGACATTTTGGTTTTATCCCCAAGATGATGTTTTTGAGACCAAGGTGCCATTTACATGGTATTTGGCTGAATTTGAACTTCACTAGGGTCTCTGTTGTCTGAAAAATCTGTTATTTTGTTCTGTCTTAGGACATGTGCTGATAGCAAGTAGCGTTTCTCAGTAACTATGCAGGAGAAGGCCATGAAAAAAACTTTAGAACAAGGAAGTCGATAGTCTATTTCACTCCAAATAATCCTTGAATTAGGAAGTGATTTTAAGCATGAGTTCCCCGGATCCATAAGGTTCTTCAGAAATGCCTATGAGGATCCACCTAGGAAAACTAGTTAGGAAGCCTGAATTTTGGGCTCCAGGCCCTCCACACCTACTTAAATCAGAGCAGCTCAGAGTTATCCGTTTTTGATATATTAGAATTATTCATGAAATTTTTTAGAAAACAGTTGCATTACTAAAGAGACATTTGAACACATTTGAAGTGGTGCCTTTTGGGGCTTTGTCTGAAAACCTCCAAACCCTCCCTAGAGTGGATACTTTTCTGGTTTTTGAAAATCAATGACTTAAATAGCTACAAAAATACAAAATATGTGAGGGATGTTCAGAGGAAAAAATAAAAGTGGTCAGAATTTCAAAGTGTCCCTGAGCCAGAAAACTTGTGAAAAACAATTGCTCTCTTTTCCCAATGTAACTCCTCAAAAACATTGTATTTCTCACTATCTTCACTACCTTCCCTCTTATTCACAATTTAATGCAGTGTTACCTGACTTCCATCCTCATTGGTCCACTAAAACCAATGTGTTTCATGTAATTAAATGAAAAGTATATTGCTTAGTTCTTATCTCATTTGATATCTCATCAGCATTTGATACCAGTGGCCACTTCTTTTTGAAACCATGCTGATCCATTGGACTCCATGATCTTCAAAGGTTATGATTGTCCTTCTACTTCTCAGCTATGTTCCTTGAGGATTCCTTCTTCTTCTCCCATTCCATCAACTCTATCTTAGGTTCTCTTATCTCAGTGTTCTGTCTTCTTTGGTGAACTCGTCGACTCCCATAATTTTAATTACATCTAAATGCACATGACTTTTAAATATTTCTTCTAACTCTGAGCTATAGCCCCAAAATCTTCATTTTTATTCCCCAAAGCCACCTGAATTTCAAAATGTCCAAAGTCCATTTCATAATCTTCCCTGTTACCTGGTCCTACATTTTTTAGCATAGTCATCACTACCACCATCTGCATAGTTGCCCAAGACAGAAACCAGAGGATCATCCTTGACTTCAAATCCTCAACTTTTCCTTCCTTCTCCTTCTCCTTCATATTTAATCAATTATGAGGTCACTATTTTGATTTCTAAATATTTTTTATATATTATGCTTTTCTTCCTTCCCACTTCCAGTCCTTAGGTCAGTCCATCCTCATTTTTTGTCTGAATGACAGCAGTGACCTCCTGGCTGGTCTTCCATTATTCAGTTGTGCCTTCTTCAACTACTTCTCCATACTTCAGGCAAATCAATCTTTCTAAAATTCAAATCTAAGTAGACCTAGGCTTTAATATCCCTTAATTTTTTCTTGCTTTTCCTCAGTAAATTCAACTTTGTTTAACATGGCTTATGAAATAGTGTATGAGATTATTTTATCTTGGCTCTAAAGCCTCATCTCCTGATATTCTGTCAAAATATGAATTTATACATACTCCTTGTTCTATGACTTTTTCATGTGCTATGCTTGCCTTTTGTTGTAGAGATCTCCTCCCACATTTTTTATTTAACTAACCATGACTTAGTCTTCAAATCTCAGTATACACATTACTTCCTGCAGAAAGTATTTACTAATTCCTCAAACCTTGGTAAATTTCCCACCCAGGTGCTCCCATAGCCATCTCTCATTTCTGTATATGAACACTTTTCCCATTGTATTGCCATTGTCTATTTACTTTTTCTACCCCTGGTCTAGACTCTAAGCTTGAAGAAGACAGAAACCTGTTATATCCCTAGCAATTAACAGTGCACTTGGCATTCAGTAAAGAATACTCAATGAATGAAAAATAAATGGATTCAAGAGAACAAATAGGAGAAGGTATCTTAGATTAAAGACTCAACATAGTTGACATTTGAGATGTATAAAAAGGAGGAACTAAAAATAGTCAAACAGTGATGAATTTAGTCCCAGCATGAAAGGGATCAATTAACATCATTTGAAGCATGAACCCTGTAAGCCGTAGAAGAGAAAATATGCAAGATTCAAGAAGTCTGAGAATTGACCATGTAGATGTGAAACCAAGCTAGATATTTTAACTGGACATCTGGAACTGATGTAGGAGAATAAGTGTTAGAAAAAAAAACTAAAAAGTAGCAGAGACTCACAAATATAAACCCTTAACTTTTGGTGGTGGACAGTGCTCAATTGATAAATGCCTTCCATAAGCATAAGGGCTATACTGGGTCCTGAGTAATCTGAAATGAGTAAGCCATGTTTCTTGGTTTAACGAGTTTGCAATATTGAGAAAAAGCCATTACAAACAACAACAACAAGTAATTACACGAATTGGTAAGCACAAAAGCTATGAATGAAGCAAATACTGTAATTGGGAACCACCAACTCTACTGTTCATGAAGCTAGACTTCCTAGAAAAGAATGACAATTAAACTACACTACAAATAATAGATGAATAGGATTTAATTTGGCAGAGGAGAAAGGTTGGGAAACTCTAGGAAATTCTGGGCAGTGAAAAGAGCAGTCAGAAAGAAAGAATCATAAGGAAAAGCATGGCATGTTCAGGAATGGTAAACAGACCCATGAAGCTGATCATAAAGTTCATGTAAGGTAGTAGAAGGTGATGAGACTGAAAGGCCAGTAAAACTAAAACCTTAAACACCCTGCTAAAGTGATTAAAGGCAATGAACACTGAGTTTTTAAGGGATATTAGTAACAAAATCAGATTTAACTTTTAGAAAATCTGTCCAACTGATAGGAAAGTAGGGCGACTAGAAGAGGCAATGCATACATGAGTGCTAAGGCAATAATTCAGGGAATCTTCGGGTAACTTTAAACATAAATGACTCACTCACAGAGATGATGGAGTGTGTATGGTGAGGTGGGAGGTGGCTGGCTATGAGTGTGTGACAGAATGAAAGAGAGTCGTTGAGGTAAAATCTGTACTTCTCCAAATCTGGATTTTTTTCTCACAAGTGGTGCTTCAGCAATCTCATTCTTCCACACAGTTTGAAAAGGTCAAATTCCCAAATTAATTTCATGAGGTGAAAGCAATTCAGAGCAAAGATAGTGAAGCATATCACAGGAAAAAAGCATAAAACGATGTATTTCCTAATCTTTAAAATGACTTTGTGCTATATAAGTGAATCCATATGCCAGATATCATCTTGACTCTTCAGAGGTGCTAGGGCAGCATTTTTTCTCAACATTATATATAAAATACTAAAATCTCAGGTATATTCAGAATATCTAGTTCAATGCATTTTAAAAAATATCAATATAACAAGAACAGCTGGCTTGGTCCCTTTTCTGAAAAAAAAAAAAAAAAACTTTCTGAATGTTCCTGGCATATCTGTCATTTCTTCCTCAAGCCAAGTGACAAGTGAGTTATACAATGGAGCTTCAAAAGGTTCTAACCATATTGAACAGCAGATGCTCTGAAACGATTATTCAGAGAGTCTGCCTAAGCCCCCTATTGCCCTCTGATTCCCTTGAAGCAATTTATGACCTACTCTCTCTTTGCATCAGTTACATTATGACTACATTATTCCAAAAGATGCATTAACCTCACCTCTACTTCAATTTTTCTGAATCCTCACCCTCCCACACACACCTCATATCTCACTACCATATATACATATTATGCTATTTCACATATTGTCTACAGCAGGATTATTTCAGAAATGTATTAGTACCAAAATAACCAGTTTGATATATAGTGAACTTTTACCTAATTCACTAGTTCTGGTCCTTTCTGCTTTTGTTCTACCATCAATCCTCCAGCAGCTTTCATTTTAGAGGATAATGATCTTTCTTCTTATTTCTGTTTCATCTTATTTCCCAATCAATCTCACCTTAAAATTAACCCAGGTTAGCACTTTATATGATGCTTGCCTTATATGAAATGCTATAGATCGTCCTCAGAACCACACATTAGAGGTACTCAGTACTGTTCATTATAATGCTACTTTCAATGAAATCTTATCTTTGACATATTGAGACTACAAAATACTTAGCATTTATAGGTCTTGTTGAATTCATGACTATTACCTACACAGCAGCAAATCATGAAAATTAGAGTTGGAAAAGTCTGATTAGGACTGAAAGTCTATCCCCAGAGGCTATGTAAAAATGTCACTTATAATTCAACATTTATTAAACCCCCAAAATGCACTAGGCTCTTTAAAGGACAAAGAGCTGAAAAGAGTCAGAGCCTAAGTTATTTACAATAATGCACCATCATTCTGTCCATTGTTCTCTCTAAAAGATCCGGACATGGGACTTCTAATGTTTCCCACAAAGAACCATTCTATGGTTTCATAAATTTTTCTGATGAGTTTTTTCTGGTATCCAACCTATATACACATTTGAAGAGAAGCTTAGTTAACCTTATGCCAATTAACAAAATCAATAAACAAAATCAATATAAACCTATAGAATCTGAACACTGGGAGTAACTTCTTCCTCATTTCATCCAATTTCCTTTCCTATCTTGAAACAAAACAGAAAAAAATAATTCTCAATCAATATTGTTTACATATTTTGTGATAATTAAATAGTTGAATAATGTCTCTGTGTTCTTTCTTTTTCTTTCTCTTTTGAGAAATACACATTTATAAATATATTAATCACTTAATACCATTCATTGCACAATGCTTTGGCATGTGGTAAGCATGCAATAAATTGTTGTTGCATGATATAGAATAAAGACAATTTTTTCAATGACATTTGATTGTGATATGCTTGGCTCATCTTTCATTGTTAGACTAAGAGTACTGGAGAACATATACCAGTAGTTTCAATGTTAACCATGCTTTAAAAAATCCACTGATTCAAACACACCACTCTTTAGAGTGCCTTCAACATATATAGATTCACATATCATAAACAGTTCAAGTTAACAAACACTCACACCAGAAATTTTGATTACCATTCAAAATTATTGTAACTAAAATATGCCATTGCCCATTAAATGAGAAATTTTAAAATAAAATAGATTAAAATCAGATCACTGGGAGGAGGGGTGGTAGAAACTCTCAGGCTAACTAATCTTGCTTTTTTCTTTCACTGAGTTGACTGAACTGAGAAGTATTATTCTCAGATATAGACTTATTATTTAAATCAACATATAGGTGCTATAGAAACTATATAATCAGTTGATATACTGAACACATTACTATATCTCACCACTATTTCAATGTCAGTATCTACGTTTTCCATGCAAATACTTTAGGCTGAAATTTATAAACATTCTCTCACCTTGGCTCTAAAAATAAAGTGATAATTATGCTTAACTCTAAGATTTTTTTAAATCTCATGTTATTTGTCATATAATAAATGAGACATCATCCTCAATTCTCTTGCCAAAGGGAAAAAAGACACTAGGCTATATTTCCTTTTCCGAATGCTTTTAATTTACCACACCCTTACTCATATTCCCCCTTACTGCATCTCCACCCCAACCAAGCAGAGTATATATGGAAGTGTATTACTAAAGTATTTTCCTGAAAACAAAAATATTTGTCATAAAGGGGACCTAATTCTTAAATTTGTAGCCCCTGGAGGTGAAGAAATGAAGTGTGAAAATATTAACAATTAAAATACAAAGATCTTCACTATTTAGATTAAATGGTAGGTAATCATAATAAATCTTAGCTGTGTGAGAGACTTGCTGAGGAATGTAGCTACGGGAGAAACTTTGAAGAGTTCTGGGCTGTTAGTCAGAGACCTGTGGCCTCAGATCTGCCACTAACTAACCATGTGAACTTCAGGACACAACACACTTAACTTTTCTTGGTTTCCATTCATTTGCTTACAAAATATATTATTTCCAGGGTCTTTACTGCTAACGAGTTTAATACTTTTAAATTTTTATGCCTTGAAAATATGTTTCAGAGATCTTGATATGACATAGCGAGTATGATTTGATGCTTAGTATCATAACTATACACACACACATACACACAAAAAAAATCTAATATGGCATTAAGCATCCATAAGATTGATATGAGGAATGCCATTTCTTACTGAACTTTAGCATTTAATCTTTCTTTGTCACGTGGCCTCAGCCCTGCAAGGTGCCTTTACTTTATAGATGAGAAAACCAAAGCTAAAAGGAGATAACTTACTTTGTCAGAAGGTCTTATAAGAGGTGGAGCTAAAGCTAAAACTCAGTTGTCACTGCAAAGCCCATGTTCTTTACATTATACTAGAACGAAATTTAAGCAATGAGTTAGAGTCTGGTACTTTACTTAAAATTTCTAATTTTTTGTATTCCAAGAGCCACTAAAACATAGTAATGATACATAATGTATGTGAGCCCATCCACTGTGCCAGACACTGTTCTAAGCACTTTATATGTGTTATGTCATTTAAATTTACAACAACCCTAAGGCAGAGCAGAGTATCAGAGTTAGGATTAGAATCCCTCTTATCTGATAGCAGAGCTTGCTACCCTCACACAGTTTCTACACCAAACACCACCAGATTGGAAAACAAAGTTCTTTCTTGAGCAAATAGAGAAAATGCTTTACAAAGCTGGGTCACTGCATTATTATCTGAAGGAAAAATATTTTGGGGGTGGATCTCATTGTGGGTCCTACTTCCAGGCATATCCAAAAATAGAATATTTGGTCAAATTGTAGCTCTCTCATACTCCAGAGTGCTCAAAAACATTTCCAGAAATCATTGATTATTGATGCTCATCTCACTGCTCTGCCACCTCTTCTAAGTTCAGCACTCATCTTTAACCTCTTCCTATTCCATATTTAACCTGTGAGGAGTAGCTAATAACTCTAATAGAGTGGTGTGGACCATTACATTAGTGAAGAAGCACTTCACTATTTCCACAGCTGAGTATTTAATATGATAGGAAAATTGGATATGTGTAAAATACACTTTAATGTATTTTAATGTACAGGAACCAAGAAGTAAGTGTTTATATATAGAAAGCAGAGACTTTTCTTTTCAAATATATCTGCATTGGATTTTCAATTTTTCATATATCAAGTTGTCATAAAGATTAGTATAGCAGAAAAACTGAATGTTTGGGAAAGATCAATTCTTAGGTTTGCTTTTTAAGGAAATCTTTGGTAAGATTTGCATTTATACTAAACATGCCTAAAGTATCATATTCAGAGGGTAGAATTCATTGTCTCTCATGATCTAGAAATGCTAAATTGTTCATTTCTCAGGAGGGTTATGCTTCTGGCTGTGACACTCTGAATAAATCCTTCGTATTTTTGTTAGAAAGTAGTATCTCAATTTAGATTCCTTAACCTAAACAGTCATGCTGTGTTCACAGATAAAAACTGACATGAAAGAAAGCAACTAGCTATTGACTAACTTTAGCAAAGTTTCCTTTCACCATCTTCAAACAACCAGTTCATTAAATTGACCCACTTCCCCGAGCCAGTTTGTATATATCAGGATAGTTTGAAAGATCACACTTGACCCCTAAGAATATTTTCACCTCGCACAGTGAAGAGGACAATTGGCATTTGCCCTTATTTCCCCCTTAATTTAATAAATATTGGCAACCAATATTGATTATTGAGACTCCAAAATGATGAAAATCTGGGAATCCCTCAACACCTCCACAAAACTTCTTTTATCTGGAATGTTCCTCCTCCAGTTACCTGCACAGCTCACTCTCCTTTCTGTTTCAGATCTTTTCCAAAACACTTTTTTATCTGTGAGGCTTATTCTGATCAGCTAATTTTAACTTACCACAGCACTCCCTATCTCTTTCTCAATTTATTTTTCTCAGGAGCACTGTTATCTCTGACTTTCTACATATCTTTATTGTTTTCAGTGTGTGCCCGCACTACAATGTAAATTCCATAAGGGTGGAGAGTTTTAACTTTTTGTTCACTGTTATATCTCCAGTGCTAAATAATGCCTGGCCCATAACAGGTATTCAATAAGTATTTGTTGAATGAATAAAGGTATGATTTCTCCCAAATATTGGTTTCTAACACTTGGTATATCCTATAATGTCTCAGGTTTATATCTAATTATATCTTCTTATGAGGTTTATTTTCTTTTCAAAACAATAGCAAAAATGTTGGTTGAAACATTTCGCATCTTTTTTCAAAGATTTTCCAAGTCTGGGAACCTCATATTTTCATGATCTGTGTCCTCGTCTTGATCTAACATACTCTTCATCAGAATGACCTTGTTCAAATCTCTCAGGTCCTTAGAACCTAAGTTATACAGGAATGCAAATTAAAGAACATAAACTAAACGATGCTTGATTTTGTTCCATACTCTGAAATGCTATAATTCTTAGGATATTTTCTTCCTTCTATTTAATGTTTTAAGCATTTTATGTGTATAGTACACATTTTATGTGTACTAGTTGATTAAAAAGATATAGACAAAATAGAAGACCTTAGCACTTACTCAACAGATACAGAAAATAAGAAATCAGGAAGATCTATTATCCAGGTTTTTATATGTAAATTTATGAGAAAGTTATTTAAAAAGTCAAATACTTTAACTTCCTTGCCTTTGCCTACACCATTGACAGCTCTGAACTTGTGAATTATACCCTACATAAGCACTGTTAGCGATTCTTTTTTTAACCAGATTACAAAGCCACTGAACTGTCTTTTCATCGTGGATGCTTCATTGAACATACTATACAATTTTTCAACACCATAATTTGATCTGAGAACATCTGCAAAATATCTGGAACACATTTTTTTTCCGTTCTCAGCACTTGACTACAAGCCTCACATATCAGACATTCTTCCACAGTTTCTGTGACAAATTGTTGGGCAAATCATCAGCAAAACTTCTGTTTTGGAGAGTGCCAATATGAACAGAAAAGGAGCCAGACTATCATCATTAACAGAATTCTTAACTACCGGCTCACCTATGGATAAGCCTGTTCTTTTAAAAATAACAACCTACTGGCATTTTCCCCGCTGTTATTCTTCATTTGAAATTGTTGCTTACATACAAAAAAGAATTATTTCACTCATATATTTATTTTCCCAAATAATCCAAGTTTCCTGGGAAGAACTATTTGGTGTCAGTGTTTCAAAAGGTGAAAGAGTTCAACTAGACTGTTCAAATTTTATTTTAATCATGCACACATAAAACCTAATGTTTATTTTTTCTTATTGTATTCTTTTCTTCTGTGCCTTACAGTCTTCAAGGCCTCATTTCCTCCATTCCACAGAAATTCAGCAAGAGTTGCTACCATAGCCTTTGATTTTCCACTCTCCATTTTCCCCTTGTTTTCTTGTGCCCTATTATTTATTTATTTTCATCTTATTTTCTTGTAGATTTCTAGCTATCTGCTACTTTTTTCTATTTTTTATATTTATCTTTGGAAGATTTTATTTTCTGGTTCTGACAGACCAGGTGGATTAAACAACAGAAATTTATTATCTCACAATTCTGGAGGCTAGAAATTTGAGATTAAGATGTCAGCAGAGTTGATGTCCTCCAAGGGCTCTCTCCTTGCTTATAGATGGCTACCTTCTTTCCGTATCTTCATTTCTTCCCTCTGTGTGTCTGTATCCTAATCTTCTGTTCTTTTTAAGGACATCAGTTACATTGCCTTAGAGTCTAACCATATGACATCATTTTACCTTAATCGTCACTCTAAAGGCTTTATCTCCAAAAACAATCACATTCTGAGGTACTAGGGATCAGGACTTTCAGCATATGAATTTGGTGGAGTGGTGAGATGCAATTCAGCTCATAACTGGTTTCTTCCTTTTTCTTTCTCTGGTTATTCAGCTCCTATTGTTCTATGCTTTCTTATTTTATTTTTATAATATATTTTTACTCAGATCTCCATTCTTTATACTCATCCCTTTCCATGCCTCAGGGGCAATCTCACCTCCAAGAATCACAGCAACAGCAAATCCTAATAGATTTTGGTCTTAGGACAAAAGAGAGGAGTTAGAAGATAAGGTGTAGGGATGATCTTGTATACCTACTCATCCCTGAACCAGGTGCTGAGAGGTGTTTGCTGACCAACATACTACCACAGCCAAAAACAAGGGTGACAAAAAGGACAGGCTGCCAGATTTTATCTTTATATTTGTTTCCCTGAGGGATTAGAAGCATGTTATCAATTTATTTCATTTTAAACTTGTTGCTGACTCTTTACACATTAACTGAGAAAAAATATGTCTTTTCTTTCATTTCCACAATCTTTACAGACAGAAAAGCTACTAATCTTGTCAATTGCCTGCTGAAAATCTGCGCAGTGACTGTGCAGCCACAGAACTCCAGAGAAGCTTCCATGGTTTTTTTACTCAGAGGTGTGGAGAGACCAACAGTCTCCCTGACCCCTTGACAGATCCTTTCTGCTGTAGACATTCTTACCTCCATTCTCTCGCTCCAAGTATTTGTTGAATCTGAGCCCCAGACTATAGTACAAAAGAGCTGCTACTACTCTGGAGACATACTGTGCCGTGTTCATTCAGTTCTGTGTTTCCCAAGAGGCAGAGAAAACATATGCTTAGGGCACTCTGCAAAGCAGAAGCACCAAAAAGATGCTTTGAAAAAAGCTTATGTTTAATGATGAAGTTTCCCAAGAAGAGCTTTAAACAAGCCAACTTTGGGGGGAGGGATTAAATTTTCATTGGACTTCCTTAGTTTTATTTTACATCTTGGCGTCATTATTTTGTAATTTTTAATTACATATCTGGAAGCAATGGGCACGACATAAGATTTTCAGTGCCGTTCTAATTGTCTTAGTCTAGCCTGTTTTATATTTAAAGTACAATTAGAAATAATAAATTCTTTATTTTAAGGAGTTTAAATACAAACTAGTATCTTAATTACTGTTGAACAGTTAGTTTTGTTAAAGCATTGAGTTTGAGGCGTTGATAAAAGACACGATTCACAATACCCACTGTTTCTGAGCCTGTAGCATTTTTATTTCATTGCAAATTTAAATTCTTGCTATTGATGTCTTTAATTATTGTGTCCATGGGAACTAATCCAATGTGAATGGCTATGCTGTGTAACTAAGGAGTAAAGCCATAGAGTGACAGCTCAATCTTTGGCCTGACCCCATCTGCAGGCCTCACTTTCATATAGACACTAGGACATATCCTCTTCCCATTAGGAAGAATTTAAAGAACTCTAGTTTAAGAGTTTTTAAAAAATCATTCCATTAGTCTCTATGCCTTTATTTGTCTCAAGGTCCAGTAACTGACTCTCAGTACCAGTAAACAGCCAGTCTCCCAGCCCCACTGGGATTGTAACCATTCTCCTATTCTTATCAAAGAACTTGTTTTCAACTCCTGCCATACAATGTCTCTTCACCAATAGGAGCCCATTCAAACTAAATGCAACACTGGGAAGGACTTGTAGCATATTAACTCCATTTTTTCTAAGTATCTTCTACCAGTTTTACTAGTGAAGAACTTAAAACGCAGTGAGCTGCCAAAACCTCATATCTTAAAGTCAGATCTTTTGATTTGGTATATATTGTTCTTTTCTCATCTTTATTTCTTTTAAACAACCCCTTCTCCCCTGAAGGTAGTATGCTTCCTGCTTTCCATAAAAACATTGACACCCGATTAAAACAGGAAATTTCAAATGGGTACCCCAGGATTGTTTATGAGTAAAAATTAGAAAAGAGAGTCAAAGCATCCGGTCTAGACCTCAGAGAGAGAATGCCCTGGTAGTCCCATGCAGACGACATGTTTGCCCTATGTGCTTCTGGACAAGAGGAAGCCAGTACTGTCACCTACTCATGACCTCTTGTCCCACCCTTGACATTATCACATCACTTACAAAAACCCAAAATTAAGAGCCTAATGCTGATCTCCCTGCCCCGCCCTGCCACTTAATGCTGATCTTGTTCATGCAAATTGAAGGTGGCTTTTGTTCAACTCCTCTTGCTTAGCAATTTACCAGTATAATTTTGTGTTGAAAGCTACAAAGCTCAGAAAGTAAGGCAAATACTAGAATGATTTCAGAACCAATGTTGCATTTACTAGAATTCTGCTTTTGGTTTATGTAAATATTTTCCACCCATATGAACTTTAAATGACTTATATACAACGTATGTCCCCATCCCTATAAGAACCACATGACTAATGTTGTAATTAATATGCCCAGTCACACAAATTTGCTTCGTTAATATAAACACACTCTTCACTGAGTGTACCTATATTTATACTTATTCTCTAAAGTAAACATCAATTGACTTACATGGAGTGATGCATACAATCTGTAGCAGAATACTGAGCATGCAGAATGTACTAAAAATGATGCATATATGATGGTGACATGATTGATGGGAGTTCTCTGTAGTAAAGCCCACTGAGTGGGTAACATCTTGCTGTGTTATTATACAGGCAATGTGCTAGCCCTAATGTATAACAGTTGTAGAAGCAAATGATTTGAATGAGTCTCCAGTCAAACCTCCAGAGGGCTATAACTGATTTTTAGTTTTCATTTTTGTTTTAAATCAGAGCAAAGCAATAACAATTTAAATAATCTTTTGAGGCAGAGCTTCCTTTTTGCTGTTCGATGTGTCAATTGCTAGGAAAAGGGCTAAGTGGTTGGCATGCTACCTACCCTATTAGGAAAGGAGGAAGGAGGGGGATTTATGAGTGTCCTTGGGGTCCAGTCTGCGGTACGATGATGCTTTTGGTAAATAGGGAGGGGGCTCATGCCTATCTTCACAATGTGGTTGGGAATAAGAACAGGAAACTTGAGTCAATTTCCTCAATATCTTCATTTTATAGATGTGCCATTTGAAAGCCAGAAAAACAGGGTTACTTACTTGGACTCACACAAGCAGTTAACAGTAAAGCCAGCACCTTACCAAATTTCTGAATTCTCCACCTCTACATGTCTGGTACTTGGAGTTGAGGAGGAATTGAAGATAGTCAACTTACAGTTAGTACATGAGGCTATAAAATAATCCATATTTGAAAAATCTTATTTTTCTTACCTTGACAGACTGACCTCCAAAAAAATGAGATAAAAGTGAGCATTGATATCCAAGGGACCAATTCTCATTAAGAAATCTGTTCTTTCCATCTTCTCTGAGAGCCATTTGCTTCCAATGGCATGTACTCACAGGCTTTCTTCATTCAGTGGTAACATGTCACTTAGCTGTCATAGTGCTCTGAGAAGTCATGAGACAGGGGCAAAGTGTCTGGGTCAGGAAGCACCTAAGCATCCATCTATGAATGTCTCACCATCACAAAAATCTTCCCTTTAATATCGCTAATCGGTGATAATGGTTCAGCCTTTTTCTAGAACTTCCAGTGGCAGAAGCTTGCTATATTCTAAGGCAGCATGATCCATTACATTGTGTCATTTACCAGGAAATTGATGAAAAGAACTATAAAGTATAGTTGAATATACATTTTGAGATTTGTACAATGATGTCCAGTCAAGCAGAGAGAGTGGAGACTCAAATATAATTGTCTTGGGCCCAGCAAGAGATTGTGTCTATCTGGATAAGGGGCATTCTTTGTACAAAATCACCTCTGTCTCCTAAGTGAGGCATCAATGGGGTTGTTAACAGTTGGGGTAAAGAAAGAGAAGATAGTCCAGCTTTCCCAATTTACACAGACACAGTACAGGCTAGTAGTGGCCTTAGTGGCATTATGTATTATGCTTCTAGACATCAAGAGAGAACTGAGGAGGAAGGGGTACTGAGCTGGGTACTGAACCCAGAAGTAATTTCTCCTGTGTGGTAAGTAAATGAGCCAAACCTTTTGTCTTTCACCACCAGTGAGCTTCTGCACTCAACAAAAGCTGAGGTTTCTGGACACTTTTATAGATGAAAAGAAGCAATATGTGGGAACTCTAGCTGGACAATCTTAAAGGTGAAAGTAAAGAATATACTGCTAAAGGCCTGTTATGCTAGAGGGTCTTCTAATGTAGCAATATACCAGATACTGAGCATCCAGCTCCAACCTAACTTCTCAGACTCATTTCCTGCCATTTAGAATTTCCTTCACCTTACTCATTGCTCCCCTTTACCAAGCTGACACCACACTACGCTTCTCACCACTGCACGAACAATGGGGTCTTTGGCCCTTCGTCCCTCTATGCTAAATTGTTCCCTTGGATTAATCTAGCTTCTCTCTTGGAATTATCCTGGCATGCTCCCATCTGTACTCCTGGCCCAGCTCAGTGGTTTTCTCCTTTGGGAACTTGCCTACCCAAATGGTTTCCATAACATTTAGGTCTCAAAGATGGGGACTGTTTATTATTTATCTTTGTGCCCTTGATATTTAGAAAGAGTAAATGAATTTCTTGTTGTATCTACCTCCTAATCAGGGCTGTCTGAAACAGTCCTTCACTAAACTTTGCTTTTATGTGGCTATAATTTTACTACACTATCTTCCACTTATTTAACTTCCCAGTTCTTGAAATTCCAAATCTGTATGATCTTTAGAATTTCAGTTACTTTATCTAAAATTGAGTCAATGATGTAAAAATCTCATAAGTTTAGAGGATTAAATAAGATAATGTATGTACAATGCATAGTAAAGTGCCTAGTATATTAACAGGGACTAGATTATTACTGGTTTATATTCCATTCGCATGGTGTGTATGTTTTGGATCTGACTGAAGGGACAATCACTAAGTAGTAAAAGACTAACTTCTAAAACTAAATCAGGAAACCGCTGACATTGAGCTAAAAGAAAAATAAATATAAAATCAAAAAAGAACATGAATTTTTTTTTTAATTGTGACACCAGCCCCACATCTATCACAGCATATAGTTGTTTCTTTGACGTTATGAGGAACTCACTTCCAGTTCTAAAATATTCAGAATTCCGTGAGTGACTTTCAAAGACTAAGTACCCTAATTCTAACTAGAAGTGAGACACAAAGTATAGGGATAAATAGCTGGTTTACTCCTGATCTATTTCCCTTGTGGCTTCTTTCATAAGCTAAAGACCACCTCATAAAGAAAGTTTGCCCAATGTATAGTCTAAATATTTTATTTGGTATGTAAAATCCATAATCATTTATCTGAATTTTGTTGGCATTGGGATCAGACTATCACTCTCTTCCACATAAAAGTCACTTTATTATAATTTCAGGTCATATGTCATGACTTAAAATTTTCTTCACAAAGCTAACTTATCTTCATTCCTCATAGACCCTATTTGCATTATATTCTTAAATTCACCTAGTTTAATTCAAAATCACTCTAAAACATATCAAAATGAGGTCCTGAATATGTTTTGTAGTTAATGAAAACTAGTATTATTGACACATCCATATGTCTCAAAGAACAAGTTTAATCTTACCCAAATCTGTCACAATTATTCATCAGGCTAAAAGCTATTGATTATTAATGGTAGTTACTTGCTTAAGAAATCATTCCCCAGCTTCTGAATTTCAAATCACAGCACCTTCAGGCTTGCTGGCAGAGGCTATTACTGGGACTGAAGAGAGGGGTGAGCTCAGGTGGCAGACCTTTCCTCTGGGAGGCCGCTGAGGAGATTGATGAAATCACAGATACGCTTACCCAAATACCAAGCCTACCTGACAGAAACCACACAGCAATGGAAATGGTCTAGGAGAAAGAGCGATGCATTTTAAACATACTCCCCAGCTGTAGGTCTGTCGGTAACAAATTAGACGTGTCACTTTCTCCAAGCAGATTTAGTGAGGACGTTACCAGTGTTAATGATCCGTGCTTGTCACAGGAGGAAGGAGCCGGAAGCAGAGTCTGGTAGTGCCCAGGGAAAGCTTTCATTTTCTGTTCGTTTCTTTTCTTTTGGCCACATGGTAGCATGACAAGTTCTGCTTTTCCACAGTCATCCCTCTCTCAAGTTTAGAAAATGTCAAATGATTTGAAAATCTCTCATATATTCTACTCTTCAACAGACAGACGGACACATGCCCACTATTTACTCTTATGCAGGAGTTCAATTTAAGAATGTCAGGGGAATTTACCATTCTGTGTGCGTGCGTGCATGCTTGCGTGTGTGTATAAAAGGAGGGCTTGTTTTACAGGATGTAGGTTCTCCTAGGTTGTCTACAGAGAGGTGCTTTTTTGAGAGTAATGTGTTTTAAACAGGATCCACACTCTCCTGGACCTTGCTTCCATTGAATCCCATTTTCTAGAGGAAGGAGGTTGAAACTAAAATACAAGCAGGAGCTCAGTGTTATAATGATGAACTATCTACATAGAGCATCTCCAGCTTTGGGAAGGAAACTTCTTTAATTTTTTCCACCAAACTCAAGAATTTCTCTAATGCATAAAATGCCATTAAGTACACTTTACTCTCCTATATAATTTTTTTTTTTCAAAACTGTCTCAGAAAAATAAACAATAGTAAAAACAGGATGTCTCAATATCCCAATTGTAGCCATTTATTTTGTAGTAGATATGTAGCAGATCATGGAAATCAATCCATTGAACTCTCCTAAGCTCCAGGAATTATTTTAGTGACCCAAACTCCAAAATTGACAAAAAAAAGTAATGTTGATGGCCCGGGCTGAAACTGGTTGAAAATTAAATACACCAAGCACCTACAGAGATTACTAAATATAAGACAGGCTAAAATGTTGCATTACATTAAAGGATATAAATGGTTTCAAAGAGAAGACTATAAGGCTCATATATTGAAATTGAGCTATTTATAGACCAAAGGTTCTGAGTTTGTCAATAGCTTTGCACTTGCTTTTAAAATCAAACAGCCTCTCACACAACTCACAGGCCTGAGCCCAGAGATCTACAAATGACTTAATAAAAACCATAATTAAAGATTATTCAGAAGGAAAATTTATTTCATGTTTTTGATATTAGGGACTGTTCATTAATCATTATGATTCTTCAGGTTGTGAGGGGAAAAAAATCAATGGTAAATAGAACACAAATCAAAGAGATGGACATTACTGTGCTCATTTTCCTGCAAACTTGACAGTCAGCATTGCTTTCAAGCCCTGACTTTGTAGCAGCCTGGTAGCAGGAAAAACACCAAGAACAAGGGGAAAACAAAACAAAACAAAAAAAGCCCAAATAGACAACTTCAAGGAAAGCTTTCAGAAGTAACCGTAGTTTATTGTCTCCCTTCTTTAGCCCAAGCCAGCACCTGCCCCAGCACCGAGGCAGCAGAGCTGTGTGCTCCTCTCTTACTGTGGGCTAACACCTTTTTTGCTTTGATTCTCTGGACTTTGAAGCAGATACACACGTAGCAAGTTGAATTTCTACAGGGCAAACTTCAGTTGCTTTTTTTTCTCCCTTGTCTTCTTGACTCTTTCTCATATACATTTCTTCAGCATGCACTTCACCTCCAACCCTGCTTTCCTTTTCAGAGCTGTCATCCCTAACTAACAGTTCTTAGTCAGGAGATGACTAAGTTCTGTGAGGCATCTCTCACTGGGAATCTTGCCTCTGTGCAAGCAGGTTTGAATTGCAGGTTGGCTGCATTTTGAAAAGTTCTGAACATAATGTACTATCAACCAGGGATGGAGGAAGCCAGTGGCATTTGAACAGAGTAGCTCAAGGAACATATTTTTCAAACATATTGGGCTTTGCAATGTCCACACTGGATTTTGCCCCACAGGTATACTACTTATTTATTCCTTTAATTTCTAGGCGTATGTGAATTTAAGAGGGGTTGAATCATAAGAACAAATTACAATGAAGTTTTTTAAAGTTTCGCTTAAAACTCAAGAAGCAAAGAAAAATCTAAATGGATGGCAATTCTGAACTTAGTGAAAAATGTTTTATTTTACGTTGTACAATTGTGTTTTAAATCCAGTGGTGAGAAAAGGATAAACATGAAGTAATGCATTTTGATGTATATATTTGTCAGCTTTTGCTGTAGCAGCAAACAAACTCAAGATCTCAGTCATTTATAACACATTTATTTCTTATTCATGGGTCTGTGGGATGAGTAATGCCCTGCTGGGCTCAGGTGGGCTTTGCTGGGCTTGGTTCCTGGTTGTAGTTTGGGTTCAGATCTACTCCAATTGTCCCCATTTTGGGAACTGGACTCAAGGAACAGCCATTCTCTGGGGCATGCTGTTCAGGTGACAGAGGACAGAAACTCAAGAGAATGAGCAGAAATATGGAATTTCTCTTAAATCCTTCACTTGGACCTGGTACAATGCCACTGCTGCCCGCATTTTTTGTTTGTTTGTTTCTAGTTTCTCACACGGAGCTCCTAAAATGCTTGAAATTTACATTGTTTGCCAATGACAGGACTCAAATGGAGGGAGCTCTAGGTAGCTTTAGGATGGGGATTGGTCATCAGAAAAACAACCGTGTGAATATAGAGTTTGAACTTTAAACCCTATCCTCCAAGGAGGGACAAGGGCCTAGTGATTGGATTCAATCATTAATGTCCAATGATTTAATCATTTGAGCCTATGTGATAAGACTCCCATAAAACCCCTATAAATGAGATTCAGGGACCTTTGAGGTTGGTGAATACACTGATGTGCTAGAAAGGTGGTGTGCCTGGAGAGGGTATGGAAGCCCTGTGCCTCCACTTATCAACCTTGCCCTATACATCTCTTCCATTTGGCTGTTTCTGAGTTGTATTCTTTATAATAAACCAGCAACGTAAGTGAAGTGTTCTCCTGAGTTTTATGAGTCATTTCAGCAAATTATTGAACCTGAGCTCTGAGAAGGGGTGGGGAGGTTGTTGGAAGCCCTGTCTGTAGTCACCAGGCAAGAGTATAGGTATCCAGGGAACCCCATTTCCAGCTGACATCTGAAGTCGGGGCAGTTTTCTGGACTGAGCCCTTAACCTGTGGGGTCTACACTAACTATAGGATGTTAGCGTCAGAACTGAATTGAATTGCTGGACACCCAGTCAGTGTTGAAGAAGGAGACTTGGAATGACATATTTGATGTTGGAAAACCCTACATAGAAGGGTATGTTAATCAAGGGAAACCAAGCTTAAGGAACAAATAAATACTTATAAAGAAATCATACAATTGATCACAAGGTAGTTTGGAACATATTGACATGCATTAAAAAATGCTTAGTACTAGTGAGGATTCTCAAATCCCAATTTTCCAATCTACACCCCGCCCAATTATAGCAAATAATAGCATCTCTTTTCTTTATAAAAACATCAATATCATTCAACATTAGTCAGAGAAGGTCCTCTGTGTCTTAGTAAACATTTCATATAACTTGAAATAACCAAAAAAAAAAAAAAAAAAGAGAGAGAGGGAGAGAGAAAGAGAGAGAGAATTATGGGGACATATTCTGGGTCTCTAGCTAAACTTCAAGTACTTGAAAGAAAATATTCTAACTTTTATATTCCCTGTGCTGATTTATACAAAGTTTCACACATAGTGTCAGGTACCTTTTATTCATTGACATTCTATAGTTCTAGGTAGCAGAAAATTTACTCTTATGTATATCATTATAAAGGGATACACTTAAAGGGTGTTTAAAAGAGTCTCCCAAGAATATTATATATTTATTTTCTCAAACTCTACTCACATCTCTGGTTTCCCACTCAAGTTACACAGTTAAAAAAAAAAAGACAAAAAAATGTAAAACAACACAACACAGATAAGTCCAGCACAGTCCTGGACCCTTCCCTTTCCTTCTTCCTTTCAACTTCATGACAAGTCTATAAGGGGCATACCCCTCATGCCCACCCGCAGTTGTCCAAATAAAGAAATTAAGATTCAGAGGCATGAGTAATTTTCCCACAGTGACATAACTAGCATGCAATAGAACCAACATTTGAACTTAGTCCTGTACAACGAAAGCTGTTCTGTCTACTCAATATTTTTCCACAGGAAAGATTACAGCCTTGACTTTGTCCCAAGGAAAAACTAGAAATGCTATCACGCATATTATGGAATCTATGAAATGTTACCTGTTTTTGGAGAAGAAAGAAGTAAAGTAAGACTATATTAACCTAAGTAAATGAAGTTGGTTGGTGTTAGATATCTCTGGTTTAAGTTATTGTTCACAGTTATTGTTCACAGTTATATCTCTAGTATAAGTTATTTTTCCAGAGCCATATGTTCCTAACACTTTACAAGTATATAACAATGACCCTCCAAAAGCAGGAAAAAAGATCTGAGCAGAGAATTTACTAAAAAATAAATAAATAAACAGATGGCAAATAAACACATGAAAAGAGATCCACCATCACTAGTCATTAGGAAAATGTAAATTAAAACCACAATGATATACTACAGCACACCCATTATAAAGGCTAAAGTAAAAAAAAAAAAAAGACAAACAACAGCAAATATTGAAAATATTGTAGAATAACTGGAACTCTTATACACTGATGAAAAGTAAAATTCTATAACCAAAGTTGTACAACCACTTTGTAAAACAGTTTAGCAGTTTTTTAAATAATAAACAAACTATATAACCAAACTATTTGACTACTAGATATTTACTCAATAAAATAATAATATATGTTTACAAAAATATTTATGCATAATTGTCCATAGAAGCCTGATTTGTAACAACCAAAAACTAGAAGCAATTTAAATGTCCATTGACAGAAGCATGCATAAATATAGTGTGATATATGCACACAATGGACTACTACTCAGTGATAAGAAAAAAGGAACTGGATATACACAACCACATGGATGAATCTCTGTACTAAGTTAAATAAGTGAGATCTCTCCACCAAAAACTATGTGATTCAATTTATGTGAAATTCTAGAAAATGCACATTGATCTATAGTGACAGAAAGCAGATCAGTGATTGGACAAGGATGGGAAGTAGAGAGACATAGGAAGGAAGGATTACCAAGGGCAGAAGAAGACTTTTGCAGGTGATAATTTTTTTTTAATTTCGATGATGGTGATGGTTTCATGGGTATATACCTATGTCAAAATTCATTAATTTATACCCTTGAAGTATGTGAAGTGTGTTCTATGTCAATTGTAACACAATACTGAGTGAAATAAGTTAGAGAAAGACAAATACCATATAATTTCACTTATATGTAGAATCTAAAAAACAAAATAAATGAATAAACAAAACAGAAACAGACTCATAGATACAGAGAACAAACTGATGGTTGCCAGATGGCAGAGTGGTTGGGGTGCTGAGTGAAAAAAGGTGAAAGCATTAAGAAGTACAAGTTGGCAGTTATAAAACAGTCATGGGAACATAGAGTAGAGCATAGGGAATACAGTGAATAATATTGCAATAACTATGTATGGTGTCAGGTGGTACCAAACTTATTGGGGGAATCACTTTGCAAATTATGTATATGTCAAACAACTATTCTGTGCACCTGAGACTAATATAATATTGAAAGTCAATTATAATTGAAAAAAAAATTATATCATGATAAAACTTTTTCAAAAAATACATCATATAGGCATATCATGAAGAATAGATGATTTCAGACATGAAAACTTAGAACTGCATCTAATACATCGTAAGCATCTTATACATGTTACTATTATTTTTATTGTTATTGAGAGGGATGTTGCAGAGTCATTGCTGCCATTCAGTATTACCTGAAAAGATCTACTTTCTACTTTCTGTAGTAATTGTCTTCCTATGTCACTGCTCAATCAAGACAAAATCAACAAAATATAGGGAAAAGTTTAAGACTAACTGACCAAAGAGCATTTTGCCATGTCTATATTTCATAATGTGAGAGGTGTATTAGGAAAATAGAATCTGTTCTGTGTGAAGTCAAATTGTTAATAAGAAAGTCTTTTGATAATCCTAACGAACCAAAATAATTTAGCATTACCGAGCACAAGGGTTAAGTTTTTCCCCAACCATCTTCCCTTTTCACCCACCCTGAATGTTGAATGGGACTCAAAAGTTTCTGAATGTTTTATTATTTCTTGGGGAAAGGTAAGTCAGGCTATCCCAGCTCTAAGGTTATTCAGCATTCACATACTTTGGCAGTTGTTCTAATTTCCCAGGTATTAGAGAAAAAATTATTTTCTCTTCATGCACCATGGTGTTCTAATATCATTGTTAGATAATTCACCTTCATCGTGTACAGATTCCTGTTGAGATGCAAAGACACTGTAAGAAGTGACTTTTGACATATAGCAATTTATGAGTTTCTCTTTAGGTTGGAGCCATGGACAAGAAAGGACCTGCGCTAAGAGCACTGGGGATTGGCCGGGAAAGTCACCAGCAAAGTGGCTGTAAACTTCATCTCAGGTGGAAATGGACAAATGACAAAAGTTAGGTCCAGGCTGAATGGTGATCAAAAATACAAAGAAGGAAACTGAAACTCTACAAAGATTAGCTTTTTAAATATACTACCCTGATAATTTTCATCTTCAGTATTTAGCAAGATATTTTGCTCTCAACTTCGTCCTGGCTACCTTATACATGCTCTCTCCATTTTACAGATCATTAGGAAGGAATAGAAGGGGAAAAAAATAAAATTTCTGTCATCTTTATCTTCATCTAGTATAAATTCTAGCACTTTTTGCCACTTTCTTGGCAATGCCATGTATGGAGTTAAAAGAGAAGGCTGAACTCAGATTGAATTAAAAGTGATCCTTCTCATAACTACAAGAGATCAAACAAAACGCAACTTCACCGAAGGCAGGAAAATTATCCGGTTCACCATTATATCCCCAGCACCTAGAACATATTAACCAATAGACCACGCTGTACTTAAAAGAGAAACAGAGGAGAAAAAAATCTTATTTTACACACTGGAACAGTGATTCATTCACTTCTATTTTAAAGATGGACGAAATAAGATATAAACTATAAGTGATTTTTCAAAGAACAAAAAGCTAGTAAGTCACACAGCCAGTATTTTTATAAATAAACCTTTCCTCAAAGTATGACAAGTGTACAAAAATCCATCATAAGTATCTAGCTGAATGAATTTTTACAAATGTAACTATCACCTTGATCAAAAAATAGAAAATTTTCTGCACCCCAAAACAGCAGTCCTCAACATTTTTGACATAAGGGACTGGTGCTCCTATGAGAATCTAATGCCTGATTATCTGAGGTGGAGCTGAGGCCATGATGCTAGCGCTGGGGAGCCGCTGCAAATACAGATGAAGCTTTGCTTGCTTGCCCACCACTCACTTTCTGCTGTGAGGCCTGGTTCCTAACAGGCCACAGATTCCCCAGAAGCGTTCCTGATGCCCCATCCCAGTAAGTACTTCCCTACAAATTAACCACTATTTTTACAGCTAATATCATAGATTACTTTTGCTTACTTTGAATTTCATGTAAATGGAAGATACAGCACGGTCTTTTTGGTGACTGTCTTCTTTCACTCAGCATCAGGTTTGTGAGACTCATGTTTTAAGCGCAACAGTTTGTCCATTCTTCTTATTGTATAATATTAAAAGTATATTGCCATTTATATACGTGATGGGCATTTAGTTGCTTTTTTATTTTTCAGTCTGACGATATTAAAAATAGCACTACTATGAATATTCCTGAAAGTTTGGGTACCTGCTGGGTATGTCCCCAGGAATGGAAATGCTGGGTCCTGGGTATGCATATTTCAGCTTCAGTAGACATTGCCAAACAGATCCTAAAATGATTGTACCAATTTATACGTCCAGCAGCAGTGTATGAGATTTCAGTTGTTCTATGTTCTTGATAACACTTGAAATTTTCATTTTAGCAGTTATGATGGGTATGCTATGGTACTTCACTGCAGTTTTAATTTGCATATTTATAATGACTAATGAAGCTGAGCACCTTTAGATATAGTATATAATGGCCATACAGATAACACTTTGTAAATTGCTTCTTCATGACTGCTGCCCCTTTTTTAAAATTGAATTTGTCTTCTTATTAACTTGTCTGAGATTTTTACATATCCTAGATATGAAGCTTTCAATGAACTTATGTATTGCAAATACTCTCCTTACTCTGTAGCTTGCCTTTTTATTTTCGAATATATATTTTATAAATAGAAGTTCTTAACTCTGACAAGTTTTCTAAGCCAATTCTTTTATGATTAGTATTTTTTCTGTCCTATTTAAAAAAAAAAAAAACTTTGCCTACTCTAAGACCATGAAAACATTCTCCTATATTTTCTTCAAAAAGATTAATCATTTTATCTTTCACATTCAGATCTACAATCTATCTAAAATTGATTTTTGTTTATAGTGTGTAGTAAAGGTTAAGATGAATTTTCTCCATGTGAATATCCAATTGACCTTATATCATTTATCGAGAAAATAAAAAACCATGAAATCAATTTTCTCCCATTTCCTTGCAGTGACAATTTTTTCATAAATCAAGTAAGTGAGTAAGTATGGATGGATCACTTTTCGGAATCTTTAATGCTCCATCAGCCTGCTGATCTTTCCTTGCACTAATATTACACTATTTTAATTATGTAGCTTTATGCCAAGACTTGATATCTATTGGAAGAAATTTTTTTCTCACGTTTTAAGCTTTCCTGGACCTTAGACTTTTTATATAAATTTTAGAATCAAATTTTCAGTTTCCATAAATGAAACAAACAAAAGTACTTCTGGGATCTTGAATGAGATAGCTTTGAATTTAAGCAATCAATCTATAGGAGAACTGACATTTTGACATATTGAATCTTCTAATTTATGGACATAATAATTCCTTCCATTTATTTGGGTCTTTTAAAATTTACCTCAGCAAATAAATTTCAGTGTATAAATCCTGTCCATATATCATTAAATTTAATTTCTAAATAATTTATGTTGTTTTTGTTACTATAAATTATATTTTTATAAACTTCAAACAATATTTATTTTAGATGATATATAGAAATACAATTGATTTTTGTATGTTGATCTTGAATCCAGTGACCTCATTAAATGATTACTTCTTTTAGATTTCTTTGTGTTTCTATAGATTTTTTTCTGTTTCCTATTCACACACTAAGGCCTTGTATAAATAATGACAATTAAATTCATCTTTTCAAGTCCTTACAATTTTTACTTTATTTTCTGACCTTTGCGCATTGTCTAAGATTTTTTCACATATTGAAATATGTGAAAAATAAATTCTTATCTCATTCCCACTTTTAGCTGTAAGATACCATTAAGTATATTATTCATATATATTATTTTTTGATAAATACTGATCTTATCAAATTAAGAATTTTTACTTCTATCACTGATTTGCTGGGTATTTTTATTATGAATAACTATTAGATTTAATTAAATATTTTTTGGAATCCTTTGAAATTAGTATATATTTCCTTCTTTGTTTTGTTTACATCATGAATTCTATTGATTGAATTTTTAATGTTAAATATACAATCAGAATTAGATTGTTACAAAAATATTCTTATGTATAGCTTGATACAGTTGGCTTATATTTTATTTAAAATTTTGCTTCTATGTTCATGATTTACTGATCTATAATTTTCTTTTCTTGTATTGCTCTTGATAGAATAATTTTGTACCAAGATTTTGGTGACAAAATTATTCAAGCTTCATATGAGTATTTTCTTCTTTTTTTTAATCTCTGACAGTTCATGTAAGTTTGGTGTTATTTAAGCTATTTGTTCACTTATTCTAATTTTTTTAAATTTGTAGGCATTGTATTCTTAAAAATATAACTTATTTTTAATATCTACAGATTCTTTAGTAATGTTCCTCTTTCCCTCCTGCTTTTGGTGATATGTGTTTTGTCTCTTTTTTCTTGATCCACTTTGTAGGGCTTTATCAAACCTATTGATCTTTTTAAAGAACCAACATTTTTGTTGCTGATTTTTATCTATTGCATATTTGTTTTCTATTTCATTAATTTCTATTCTTACTTTGTTTCATTTCTCTACTATCTTTGAATTTATTACACTGTCTTTTTCCTAACATGACAATTCGGATTCTTAGATCATTAATTTTTTGCCTTTCTTTTAAAAGGTATGCTGTAAATTACTCTTTAAGAACAGCTTTAGATTCACTCAACAAGTTTTGGTATATTGTATTTTCATTGTCATCCACACGACAGAATTTAAATACAGAATTTCTAATTCTAATCTACAATTCTTTCAACTAAAGTGTACTAGTCTTTTATTTCTTGATCATCCATAAATAAATGGTATTCAAATTTTTATGTGAAAATACTTAGATATCAAAGGGAATAAAACTGCCATTTTAGTTTACATATTCTATTTCAGTAAATGGTCAATCTTTTTCTTGCTTTACGTTTTTAAATTTAATACTCACAACCACATTGGGAAGTATGCATTATTATTTCCTCTCTACCAATGAAGAAACATGTTCAAAGAGATTAAGGGATTGTGTCCATTCAACTAACATGTTGTGGAACCAGGATTTGAAGATGAACAAGATTCATTTTTCTAGCTCTAAAGTCTGTTTTGTTTTGTTTTGTTTTATTTTTTAATTCTCTCCTACTTCATGCTACTTCTACACATATACTACCACACATTCAAGTAATGGAATCTAAAAATTACAACTCAAGTGAGCAAAATGTCTTAGACACTGATATTTTGCAAGTTTTTTTTTTTTTTTTTAAAGAACAAAACTAGATTCCAGAAAAGCTGTATGGCTTATCCATGGCCATTTTGCTAGGAAATGGTTGCACCAGAACCAAATATAAGGTGTGCTAATTTCTAGGACAATAATCTTCCTGCTCTTCTAAATTGCTTCACAGTTCACCTTTCAGGAACAGGCAGTAATGCCACATCATCAACAATGCTTACATAAGCACTCAGTTCACCAGGTCTCAAACTTAAAAAAGAAGTTAGTTTGTCAGTACTACTATAAAAGAATACAGAACATTGATATTGATCCCCAGTAGCTTCTTAATAAATTCTTCAAAAGTTTTCTTGTCTCTCACTGGTAGTCACTAAAAGGAGTTCATGTGGAGAGTAGAGGATGAGAGTTCTCAAGTTGTCAGCAAGAGTATTTTCAAAAAATGCCCAAAACTATTATCTGAGTTTAAACTGGGCTTCAGGGAACAGAGTTCAGGTATGCACATTCTATTAGGCTTGACTGATAAAACTCCACTTGCCAGTTTTTTTCCATCTCTTGGCTTCTGGTATTTTTAGTAGTTTAACCATCTGTCCATTGATGGGGGGTCCCTGTGGGCTATGACAGGAAAGAGGAGACTGTAGCTGCATGATTTAACCTCTTTTCCTTATCCATACTGCTTGCCTAAGAGAATCTCTGTCACATGAACTAAAAGCTGAGATGAGGCCATTGAAAGAAACCAGAAACTGTAAAACTCTATTCTGAGAAAACACATCATCCAAGGAATGCCTGGTAGCTTTTGCTGAGAGACAATAAATATTACTGCTCTACGGTAAGGAGAAATGAGAAATTCTATTCCCAAGGGAGAAAAGACACATCTCCACGTGTGACAAGTAGTTAACATTATGGATAGCATCTGCCTGCACTCTTATCATGATGTAAATTTGTTTTCTATTCACTGGCTTGAATAGTAATAAAATAATATTAAAATGTGAATGAACCACCAGATACAAATTTTATTATAACTTCCATAGTAAGATGACTATGGAGAGAAAAGTTTAGGTAGGAGTAAACAGAAGCAGACAGCAGTTAGTAAAATCTGGTATTTTTTAACCCCTGTTGGAAAGACAATCTGTTTATTAATAATAAGCCAAATGCTTGTTGGAATAAATAAAATTTTTAAGCTTTGCTAACATTATATAATTGGAGTTTACATAAAGTTGCTGAAGTTCTTTATACTAACTTGTTGACAAAATTGTTTATCATTTCTTTTCGATGAAATATAAAATAAAAATTTGGCCACAAGCCTCATAAAAACTATTTTATGCCTTTTTTCCCCTAAAAGTAAACATACTAGTTGTGAGATTCCGAATAAATATTCTTCAGATTTATCCTTTAAATTAAGCAGCTCAGAGAGAGGTCTCATATTTCTTATAACCTTAATATAGCACCTAAGTTAGGTGAGTCTGAACGCATGCAATGACAATAATAAACTGGAGGCTTTTAAGACTTATGGGATGATACCAGAATTCCTACATAAAGTAACTCAAGCATTTGAAGTGGACATAGTTGATTTTATTATCTTTTTAATCTTTGTATATGTGTTTTCCTCAGGTGTACGGCCTTATTTTTAGAGAGCTGCTCATTTTTACCTTTGGCATTTTAATTATGATGTGTCTTGGTGTGGGTCTGTTTGAATTTCTCTTGTTTGGGAATCTTTGTACTTCCTGGACTTGTATGTCTAATTCCTTTGCCAGGTTAGGGAAGTTTTCTGTCATTATTTCTTTAACTAGATTATCAATCCCTTGCTCTCTCTCTTCTCCTTTGGATACTCCTATTATGCAGATATTATTACACTTCATGTTGTCCCAGAGGTCTCTTAGACTATCCTCATTTTTTAAAAATTCTTTTTTATTTTTGTCATTCTGATTGGGTGTTTTCTGTTACCTTGTTTTCCAGTTCATTGATTTAATCTTCTGCTTCATCCAATCTGCTGTTGAATCCTAGTGTACTCTATATTTCAGTTATTTTATTCTTCATTTCTGTCTGTTTTTTTTTTTTTTATGGTTTCTATGTCCTTTTTTATGCTTACTATCTGTCTGTTGAGGTTCTCATTGTGCTCATCCATTCTCCCCCTAAATTCATTGAGCATCCTTATAGCCATTATTTTGAACTCTGTCTCTGGTAGATTGCTTGCCTCCATTTCATTTAGCTTATTTTCTGGAGTTTCCTCCTGTTGTTTCATTTGTGGCATATTTCCTTGTTTTCTCATTTTATTAGCCTCTCTGTGCTTATTTCTACATGTTAGGAATATTTGTTTCATCTCTCAGCCTTGGCAAGATATCCTTATGTGGAAGGTGTCCTGTGTGGCCCAGTGGCACACTCTCCCTGATCACCTATGTCGGAGGCTCTGGATGTGATCTTTGTGTGCGTCATGTGTGATCTTCTGTTGTAGCTAAGTCTTTAATTGTGTTAGTTAGTACATGTGCATGGGATTAATGCTCAGGCTGACTAACTGTGGGAATTGGCTGCACCCACAGTAAGAGTTGCAGTGTGGGGGCTGACCACACTTGGTGGGATTTGCCCTGGCAGGCTTGTGTACTTGTTGAGACCACTCTTTGTTTGGACCACTTGTAGGACTAATCAGGAGTTGTTCTGGTGTGGTCTAGTGTCAGCCTCTAGGTGTGTTAGTTTTGTGGCCTCTTGGAAGGGGCTCCTCAGTAGGCCAAGGTCATTTGCTGCCTTTGATTGCTCAGGGCTACCTATTGGAAGTTACAAAGTGATCCGCAGATGGTTGTTGCCTATGCTGGATCTATAGTAAGTAAAAGAGACAGTGCTGTAGTCAGTGATCCAGTTATTCCCTGTACCTGGCCTAGGGCAGTTTAGCAGAAGGCCCAGTGCTCCTCAAGGCCTGACACAGCCTTTAAGTCTCTGAAACTGGAGGATCCTCTGGGTAACATGTATGTTGGGAGGTGCAGGGACACCAAGAGTCACTGCATCCTTTGAGTAAACTTCCCCCGGCCACTGCAGTGTCAGTTTACATGTAAGTGCTGTCTCTGTGGCTCCCTGTACAAGTTTCAGATCCATAGCAAGGCCAGCTGCTGCGCACCTCGGGCCTGCAACACCCGAGCTCTATTTAAGGATTATTGAAGCTTGTGGGCATGAGTTTGTGGCCTGCCACCAAAAGTCTTTCCTGGATGGACAGCTTTGTGTGGGCTGCCAGGAACTGAGTGCTATTGTTTGCTGTTGAATTCATGACCCCAGGAAAGCAGAGGATGGGACGGGATTGCCTGGAAGCAGGCTTGCCACAGGTAATTTGTGGGTTAGGTGGAGCATCGTCTCAGGAGGCATGTCTTATCAGGCTGCCACCTCTGGGACTGCAGGTTCCCACCAAAGTCACATATCACTGTGAGACCTACTGCTGTTTGTTTTGGGCCCACAAAATCCCTTGAGATCTGCCCAAGTGATATTGTATCTTGTACTGATGAGCTGCTCATTTTTACTACAGGGCTAACTGCTTTTAAGACATGGAGACATATATTTACTCACTGTTAAATTTAGTTAAGGAAATTAAATCAATTTCTTTATTACCACTTTTCAATTTACTAGTTTCATGCCTGCATTCAGTCACGTTTAAATATATTTTTTAATATTTCAGTAATTATTTTTATTTCCAAGGTTTCTAATGGGTTATTTTTCGTTTTCTACCTGTTCTTGTTTCTGTGTTTTTATTTTCTATTAATTATAGCTATACATTTCTTTCCTTAATTATATGAACATTTTATAGAAGTTTTTCAAAATGTTTTATTAATTTCATGTCATCTAGAGAAATTTATGTTCTGGGTATTGATATTTTGTAGTTTTTCTTAGTATGAGGTTTCTACACGTATTTTGGAATTTTGGTTTGCAGCCACATATGAAGAGAACTTCTTTTTTCTCTGCATTTGCACCTACCCTCTAGTTGTATTATCTGTCCTTAGTCTCTTCCAGGATCCCAGCCCAGAACTTAGTCTTATATTAGTGATCTAAAGACAGCACAGACCTAGTTACTGGTGTGGCTCAGATTTGGTCTTAAGTCTACATCCATGTCCTTCCAAATTCCCTCCCTAAAGATGCAGCCACAGATTCTGGGAACTACCAGCAGCAGTGTTATTCAGCTTCCTCTCATAAAGAAATTGGGGGAAAGTGATACCATCCCCACAGTTCCTGGTTTCAATCTGTCATTTTGTGTTTTCTCTATCACTTTCATGTGTTTGGATCCACAGAGGAGCTTATTTCTGAAAAGCATGTATGACTTTTATAGTAACAACAACAGCAACATGATTTTGTTTTATTTTTTAATTAATTAATTTTTTGTGGTGACATTGGTTATGATTTTGTTTTCAATACAAATGTGGGGTGCATTGACCAATGATTGCAAAAGTCAATTTTAGGATAATCAAAGTATGGAAAGGTGATTTCGGGAGCTAGAGAAAAATTTCAGAGCTGGAAGTGTGCGCAGTTTTCATTGATTCCAACCTCTTCATTTTAAAACAATAAAACTGAGACCCAGAGAGTTTATCAGTTGCTTCTCTAACATTTAGATACTAAGAATGTGGAAAAGATGGACAAGGTGATTTCACTCTTTTGCTAAGCCAAAGTCTGGGATAAGTCTTCTTTAAGATGAACTATTTCCCCTCAGGAATGTTGTCCAAGGGCCAAGGGAACTTGTCTGCATTGTGGAGGCAGAAACAAAGAAATCAAATTATTTCTTGCCTGTACCACACAAACTGCAAGCTTAAAGGAGTGAGGTCAATCAATATGTGTGTTATTGCATTTAGTTCTGGCTGGAACACTATCACAGACAAGCCTTAATTCTGGTTTCTGCTCCTTGTAGCTGCAAAAGTCTCCTGGATCCCTTGTGTTGAATTCTTATTGGTAATAGCCTTCCCTTCTTCTGGAAAGTGTCAGCATTCTGTGTATGGACAAGACTATTCACATCTATAAATTGATTCCAGGAGCCCAATGAGAATGCTCTTAAAATGACAGAGTCAAATGAACTTAAAACACACACACAGAGCATATATATTAGCTGGAGAAAAATATATGAAGATCTTGCTAAACTCTCTAAGTTCCTGATCTACTTCACAAAGAAAAAAATGGCTCTAACAGGAATACTAGAACATCCCCCAAAATACATTACTTAATGAATTTAGATTTCCTTTCTCTTCTACTCAGGTAACTGAATGTAATATTAAAATCTTAGTAATGCTTTCTGGGATTTATATTATCTTACATAACTGAATTCTCAGTAAGACTATGGGAATTAGTTACTGTAACAGCTACTGTGATCTCCACCCTCATCTCCACGTCAGGACCCACTCCTCATCCAGCAACTGCAGGGGAATATTAATCTGACTGTTCACAACTGCCTTTCTCTGGAGAAATTGCCCTGGGCCTCAGGGAACTGCCACACCTGATTTGTGCCCCCTTCTAGGATGGCCACCTCCAAAGAGCATTCATACTGTTTGTGTGGCAAATGCACTTTTTTCCCCTCTGTATTAGAAAAGTGATTCATAAGCAGTCCTCACTCTTCTGGAACTGACTGACTACAGGGTACATACATGGTCTCATGTGTTACCTCGTATATCCTTCAAATGGCTCTGGACTGTCTGATCTTTCTGCAGAATACTACATTGGTCCATTCTGTTGATATAATGTAAACTGATCAAAGCAAGAAAAATAAATGGCAATTACATTGGTGACCTTGTTAAGAATATGCTTCAGAGGAGAGAAGACAAAACCTATGAACACTCTAAGACCTACCATATTAGTAATGATATTAGGGATTTTATGGTCTGGGTGTGCTAGGATATTCTCTCTAAAGTGCTAGGACATTGCCTCTCACCCCTTCACTAAGAACATGATGCCTTTTAGGTCTCCTCAGATTGTGAAAGCAGCATATTCTCACTTGGAGACTGGTGGACTCACTCACTATGAGTCAGGCCTAGGTCAAGATTCCATGCATTATCTGAACTCCATGAACCTACTCTAACAGGGGGCATGTTGACTTTGTATCCCAGAGTTATAGTGTCAGCATGGACCCAGTATCTAACAGTTCTTGAAGGTCTAAGTATTTCTCTTTCTCCAGCACACATTTATCTGAGTAAATGGTGGTAGGTCCTTCTGGGAAGGACTAGAATAATCACTGTTGGATGTTCTTGCCAGAGTGTTGCAGAATCCTTTTACATTGTGACCTAGAACTCCATTAAATGGATTTGGGTCCAATAATTGACTCACATCTGGAAACTGAGTAAGGATGCTTACTAGTACCTTTCTTCAGCCTCCTGATCATCTATTCTTGACTTACTTGTTGTATGAAGTAAGTTATTTTTGGTGGCTGCCTGTCTCTTTTGCCCTCAAGAATACCATGCTGTGTCCTAGTAACCATTTTCATAGCTCTCTGCATTCCAGGCCTCTCAGCTACTGCTCAGACTTTGACACTCATTACAATAATTGCGCCTACCTGACTACACTCTGTTAAGTGCAGCCACCTGAACTCTATGACATCAGATTCCATTAGCCCACTGCTGTCAAGGAGCCCAGTTGTGTATTAACATCTCCTACTTTCTACTCTGGCCTACAGAAGGCAAGGTAACGTTCATCTTTCCAGTGATGTTTTTGTCCAATTATCTGGGGCATTCCTTATTGCTTTGGTAACTGTAGTGTCCTTCAAACTCTCTAGAATGCAGTTGGCAGGTGAGTTGTATGGACTTCCTCTAATATACTCACTTCTTTGGGTTTTTTGATCCCTCCTTGCACTCTGTGCCATGAAAGTTCTAGCATTTCAACTTAACTTAGCTTTCTACAAACTTCTAGAAGCATCCTATCAGCATATTTTCATCATCTCTTAATGGTCCTCATCAGGCATTAAATATTATATGTCCATTTATAAATTCTTCATGAAGCTGGATAACTTTATGTTCTGTCCCTCTTGATTTAGTACCCTTAGGTTACGGTTCTATATGTATGCTTTTTGCTCTTGCCAACTAAATCGTTAGTTTCTTCAGACATTTTCCTCCTTTTGCAGGCCTAGCACTTCCCAAGCAGGCCTATGTATCACTTGACCTTAGTATTTTGACAGATGAAGGCTATGAAGGGATGTGGGGGCAAATCTAAGGGGGTGTTGCCATATAAGACAAGATCTCTGAATAGTCTTTAAACAAAAGGGGAGCACTAGTCTTTAATTAGGGGAAGTGAGTCACTTCTGCAATCTCAGAGCATCCTAGGTGGTCTGAGAATTTAAGATTTTTAATTGCATAAATTCAGATGTGCCAACCCAAGTGCCAGGATCTTACTTATTCCCAATCAGTTCCCTGACCTTTGTGTACAAAACTTACTAGGGCTGAGAGGTCAACCCTCTCTGGAATTAGGCATTGAATTAAAGGCTGCCACCTAAAAAGAGGCATAATTTGGGTGAGGCAAGCTACCTTTGGTAGAGAGCAATTCCCAGAAAGGAACTCAGCTTTGAGACATCAGCAACAAACACCTTTGACAGCTGGGGGAAGGAGCGTTTCAGTACTAAAAAGACAACCTGAACTATACACCATAGTATATTTTATAGTAAGCCTGTGTTTATAGCTCTCAGGGATAAGGGTCTGAATCATCCCACCAAGCAATCAATCTAAACCAGCAGAGCTGACAGCCAAGCATGGCATTAATCTAGAATATTTGGAGGAGGAAGGGGTTGGTGAATGTCAGTTATGACCTTGAGATCATCTGCACCAGTGGAGGCTACAGTGTGGGCCAGTGACACTTCTCTTGCAAGTTTTTCCAGGAATAAGACCAATCAGAATTCTGAAGGTGTTCCTAGCTAAACTTACTATGTAAAGCAAATGGACTTGATCCAATAAGGAGTACAGTGTAGTCGATTTTGTCTGGATTTCTTTTTTGGGGCCAAACCACTTATTTTTCATAATTTGGATTATTAGCTACTAACAGTTCATGGTTGTATCCCTTGCTGGGAATTGCCTGCCTTCCACCATGAGATCTGCTTTGCCCAAGATTATGCTCTTTTCCAGGGGTGGCCCCCAGGCAGTGATTGGCTGATGTGGGGATGTAAAGACTTGTCTCCTTGGCTTGACTTGAGATATAGAGATCTAGGTTCCCCTGACCTGATTTGTCTGAATTCTCTGTAGAATCAGCTGAGTCTTTAGTTGCAGCCATATTTCAGGTAGCTTCTCTTTCTCTTTCCTTACTGAGTACTGAAGAGTTTAGGTAAAATGTCATGATATCTGTAATTTACGGTTAAAAATCTAGAACAAAATAGGCAAAGTAAATATGTCAAAATGTTAAACTATTAAATCTAGGTGATAGGTACATAGATGTTCATATATATCATATACATAGGTACATAGATAGGTACATATTGGTATTCATTACACTATGCTGTCTATTTTTCTATATGTTTAAACTTTTTTATTATAAAATTTTAAAATAAATTTAAAATACAATAAAATTTAAAATAAATAGATCTGCCATGTAAAAGTATAAAACTGTATATATGAGATAGTGAATAAAGAGTAATGGAAGAAATATAGAAAGTGCTCAATAAGTACTATATAATACTATCCTACAACCGGCAGTTTTCTATTCCAGAGTAAGAATGCATGTGTTAGCTTAGAATAAATAATGTGCTCCTCTGAAATTAGTTTCACTTCACACTCATCTTTTTAGAGTAATGAAGGGTAAATCAATGTTGCTTGTCAAACAAATGCTATTAGCATGAATGCAGCAAATGTTAATGCTATTGCAACTTAATCATAAATGATCAATAAGTGAGGTAGATACTTATAATAACATCCCAGCTGTGAATTTCCTGACATTTCGTAGACATCCACTAACCAATTGATGCTCATTGAGGGATTGGTAGGTCAGCAAATTTCTTGATTTTCTGTGCTGCAGAGAATGTTTCTGTCCATAGAGATATGCATTCAGGAGGTTAACATGCATTTAGTATATGAATAGTTTACAAACATCAAGTTGCATATCTTCTTCCACCCCATTAGGCTACTTGACAATTCTTTATTCTATGAGCTATGAATTGCTTTCAAAATCAATTAGAACATAGAAACCATGTGGCACGACTCTGTCATTTCAAAGATGAGAAAACTAAAACTCAGTGAAATCAGAGTTGTTCAAACTAGAACTCTCAGTTTTGAGTTCTGTGTCCTGATATGTATAATACATATAAAGGATGCTTTCTCAAAAAACTTTAGATGGGACTTCAACATAACAGAAATTACTTTATATTGTGTTCTCAAATAACTTTGATTCCAGCAAATTCACATTTATTAATTGTTTACCATGTGACAAGCAATTAGAATACTAAAACAAATGTTCATTTCTTGCCTTCAGCAAGCTCACAGTCCAGTGGGGAAATTAAATGAACAACGGTAAACAAGTTAACTGAGAACTGTGAAAATATCATATAGAGAGGAATGAATTATGCCAGGGTTGACATTTGGTAGATGTAAAGAGAATAGCTATTATAAAGGAATAGATTTGATCAGGGTCAATAAGTATGTATTCACTGGATGAAGTAGGAGTGACAAGAGACAGGAATGAGCAATGACACAAAAATGTAAAATGTAAAAGGTGAAGCATGTGGTATGGTTTTTGTGTGCAGTAGAAAAGTGGGATATCAAGAGGTGTTGCCAGGAAGTGTTCAACTATGGCTGCATATTAAAAAAAAATCACCAGGCAACTTTCAAAAAATAGTAGTGTTCGGGCCCACTTCCAAACCAAATTACACCTGGATGTCTGAGGGCTGCTTCAGGCATGAGTATTTGAAGAGTTCCCAGGTGATTCTTGTGTGCAAGATTGAATACCAGTGATTTAGGTGAGCTTACTGTGAAAGGAAAAGGCCTTGGATCAAGTTATCTGGATCGTGCTTATCTGATCAAGGCTCAGATCCTGAATATTAAATGACTTTATTTCTGAACAAGTTGTCTCACTCTAAAGACAGTAATTTTATTTGATGACTCAAGAAGCTAGCTTTTGCTGCAACTATTCATTTTAGTTGTTTAAAAACTTTCTAATTCTCAGTAATAAAGTAAACATCAGAATCAGGGTAAGAAACCCAACAAAAAATTAAAAGACTCTATTTCCCCAAATCTAACTTCTACTCAAATATCTGATGACACTGTTATTAAAAAAAGCCCAATGTAGAATATTCTCAGCTTCCCTGGTTTTACCAAATATGAAATCATTTTTTATTCCTCTTCTTATTGTTGCTCTTCTACTCATCTTTGTAATTAAATACCTTAAAAAAGCACTGTCATTACATGTTCCTCCCTGTTCAAAACTCTCCAATAGGTCTCCATGGCTCATCACAGTGAATTCGTGGTCATTTTTTAATCTCCTCTTCCATCTCACTCTTCTTTGAGGATCACTGTTGTGTCAGCTCCTGTTATTGAGATGAATGTGGCACTTTACCCAGGTGTATTAGGTTAGAGAATAAAGTACAAATTCCTTACACTAACTGCAACCACTCCTGACCCCACAACTTCCTGTTCAGCTTTATCAAGTTCTAATATAGAAACATTACTGCATACAGTGTTATTTACATACTTTTTACATCACTACCTAAAATTTCTTTCTTTACCCTGTTTCTCTAGCCTAAAAAGCCCCACTGCTTTTGTCCTCTTCCTTTCTTTAGCAATTAAATTTTTGTTTTCTTGAAATATGGCTCACGTTATTCTTTTCATCTCAATTTACCTGAATAGATGAATAGCATCTTCAGGGATCAGGGCTGTATTTCATTATCATGTGTGTTATTCATAGCATCTGGAAGTAATGGGCACACAGAGGCAGTATAGGATGAACACAAGAGCTTTGGGCTTAGAATCTAACGGACATTGATTTAAATCTGGTTAAGAATCTGACAGACCTTGGATTATTTAAATACCAAAGACTAAAAGAAAAACTGCTAGATCTTTTTTAAGAAATTACACTTTGAGTCTATTAATATGTCAACAAGGAAACATGCAGCAGTGAAGAAATTCACTTCTTCACTGGGTAGAAAAAAAATCAAGAAATTTTAAGTGCTAGAAATGAAGAGTTGGTGGCTATACTAGTTAATCATTGAAGACTAACTTTGTGGATAGAAAAGAATGAGTCCATGGGTCCAGCATGATTAGTTAAAATAATTCCCATTGTTCATTGACTAGAGCAATATCTTTGGTTAGGTCCAGTAAGGGTCTGGAGTACTGGGATCATTCAAAGTTTAAGTCTTCTATCTGCTTCAGCTGTTTAGAGTCAGTTATGAAACACAACAATAAATTTTGATTTCTCCTAGGAAAAGCACTACTTTAATAGAAAATTTTCCTTTATAAAATGTTGTTTTAAATTTTTAAATAGTTAATATGTACGCCTTGTCTAGCATAGAGTAAACACTTAGTAAAATTATATGTGACATTTTTATTGAGTAATATTTGTTCATTGATTAATTTTTAGATTTGTCCCAAAAGAATTGTCTTTGGTTTTTTATTATCTTTGAAGAGAATTTAGAGAATGAAGAGAACTAAATATATTAATTTTCATATTATTAGGTAAGGGGCTACATGGCTGAATTGTGCTTCTCCCAAGTTTATGTTTAAGTCCTAACCTCCGGTATTGCAGAATGATTATATTTGGAGATAACACCCTAAAAGAAGTAATTAAGGTAAAATGAGATTATATAGGGAGGTGGGAGGAACTAATGCAATAAGACTAGTATCCTTATAAAAAGAGGAGATAATTAGGACACACACTTGCACAGAGGAAGGACCATGTGAAGACATCAGAAGAAAATATTTATCTATAAGCCAGGGAGAGAGACCTCAGAAGAAACAAACCTTATTGACACCTTAATTTTGGAATTCCAGCCTCCAGAGTTGTGAGAAAATAAATATCTATTGTTTAAACCTCTCAATCTGTAGTACTTTGTTACAGCATCCCTAGCAAACAAATACAGATTTTGATCCTGGGAAGTAGGATGTTACTGTAGCAAAAACCTAAAAATGTGAAAGTGGCTTGGAAATGAGTAATGAGTAGGGGCTAGGCGGGTTTGAGGTGCATGTTAGAAAAAAATCTGGATTGCCTTGAAAAGACTAACTGTAGGAACATAAACATTAAATGTGCTTCTGGTAAGATCTCAGACAGAAATGAAGAGTGTTACTGGGAACTAAAGGAAAAGTGATCCTTGTTACAATGTGACAAAGACCTTAGCTGAGTTAGTTGTTTTCTAATATTTCATAGAAAGTAGAACCTATAGGTGATGAACTTTGTTATTCAGCCGAGATTTCTAAGCAAAGTATTGAAGGCATGGCTTGCTTTCTTCTTGCTGCTTCTATGATAATGTCTATAATGTATTTTTTTAAAGTTCAGCAGGAAATTTATCATATGTATAATTAATTTTAATTTTTATGTGGATTTTTATGTCTTTTACTTATATATGAAATTTTAATATGTGAAACATATATCTCTATATGTGTGTTTGTGTATGTGGGTATATATGATACAAATATGGCAAAATCTTGACAATTGTTTGATTTGGGTAGTAGGTATATGGGTAATTGTATCATTCTTTCTGCTTTTAAATATACTTAAAATTTTTAGAAATAAAACATTTGAAATTCAACAGGTTATCTAAGTTTGGCAGAACAAGATTTAAAAGGGCTTTGAAAACCCCTCAGAAGAGCTTAGACTCGGGGTAGTAATAAACAGAGAACTAAAATTCAACATGGTTCAAATCCTCCCACTTCCAACTTTTTATTTGTATGTCCCTAATAAGTGTGTGAGTGTGTGTGTGTGTGTGTGTGTGTGTGTGTGTGTGTGTGTTAGACTGTTATAAACTGGGGATGCTTCTACCTGTAGCTCTTAGATGAAAGTGATGTTTTTCTTTTTTCCCAGTAGATTATAAACAACTTGAGTATAGCAACAGTATTTCTTGTTCCTTTTGTCACTCTTTATAGCACCTACACATGTAGATACTGCAATGATTGTAAGTCACCAAGAGACTCATGAAAATTGCAAGAGGTGATAGATTATAAAATATGCTATAATTCTTCACTCTGACCTTTATCCTTGCTTCTTTGCAATATGACTTTACAGGACTTCACAGCAAGATGCAGAATCTATTTCTTAATCTTTTGCATCTGAGCTGTACTTGCTTTGACCATAAAATGTGGCAGAAATGATGCTGTACCAGTTCTGAGCCTATTCTTCAAGAGGCCACGCATTCTTCATTTTCTCAGAAACTTCCAGCCACCATGTGAACTGACACAAGTTAGTCTGTTGTGTATTAAAAGATACTTGCTCTATTGTCCCCAGTACCTCAGGAAATAAGCAGCCAACCCTCAGAAGCAGAGCTTCCTGCTGACAAAAAGCTGACCACAGATGCATTACTGAACTAAGCTGAGAGCAGAATTGCTGACTTACAGAACTTTGAGCTGAATAAATATTTGTTTTGGTAAGCCACTTCGTTTGGGGCAGTATTTTGCATAGAGAAAGTTAAGTGACATAAAGGATGAAGGGAAAGAATAAGGAAAAGAAGCGAAAGGAGGCAGGAAGGGAGAAGAGAGGGGCTGAACATATGGATGATTTTTTTTCATGGAAGCTCTGAATCCTATATTTTATTTAATTAGGGTTGCTGTTGCATTGGTAGTATTCAGCAAAGTCACAAAGTTACGTTGCATTTTCTTCTATTTTATCAAACTTGAGACTTGAAATATTCATACAGATAAAAGAACTCATTATAATTCAGGAGAAATGTCTTCATTTGCCATTAGTTCATATGTACAGAAGCAGCATCTGTCTTCTAGCAATGGGTAGCTACTTAGTCTTGCCTAGCAATTTTCCCTTTGATTAAACCCACATATAAGAACATTATTGCTTTCCTGTGTCTGTTAGGATGCCGGTGCTTTACTTTTTTAAGGCTGTTGGTAGAGTTTGTGTGAGGTGATTTTTTTTTCAGACATTTACCAGATTCCTGAAGCCACAGGAATTCTAGACTCCAATCTTAGAGCTTCTAATTTCTTCTCCTCCTCCTTCCATATACCCCCTCTGGGTATTAAAAAACAATTAGGAAATGTCTGAGGAATATTATCCAGTGAAGAATACTGTTAAAGATCTTTAAAAAATAATGATAAGTATCAAAGTTTAGCTCAAAGATATTTATTTGACTTGCCATCAAAATGTTAGTGTTGTTCTGTCTTGATACTGTATGAGGACCTCGAAGAATATCTGTGGACAGAGGAAATTACGGAATCAAGTAGAAGAGTAAAATTAGTGAAATATCAAACCCAAGAATTACTCAAATGCTTACCCCCCAACTAAAAGTTTTATTAAACCGAAGGAAGCCTGGGGGAAACTAAAAGAATGTGCAAAGCAGTAATGCTTATGTTGTCAGAGAATAGATTGGAGAAAAATAGAGGAAACATGGGATAGAGACATCTGATCTGCTTTTGCTTCTGCAATTTTGGCTTTTGCCACCTTTCTTTTGGATCTTGGTCTTTTTAGTCAGTGAATTGCTCTGGCAGATCAAAATAAAATTATTAATACCAATAAACTTAATTCTACTTATCTGTATCCCCAGACATGCCAAGCAGTCAAGCAGTGGTGGGCAGGGCACTTCTGTGACCCTCCAGGCCTCCCGTACCCCTCGGTAAGTGGGGCTGGAGGAGACCCACAGTTCCCAACACACTTGCGCAAGAGAATTGTCCTAGATATATATATATATATATATTTTTTAAAGTAGACATTTCTGAGGGTTGGCGTCCGATAATCCAGATTTAGAAAATTCTCCTGGTTAATTTTCTCACAACCATCCAAGTGCTGGTTTATGACAAGATTTTTGGAAACCACCAGACAAGATGAAATGAAGGTCAAGATTCTATGATAGGGTATTTGTAGAGCTTTTTGGTAGAGTAAATCGATTTCTATAAAATTAGAAATACATGTTATAAATATACCATTTGAGCAAGGCTCTAAAGCAGAGAATACTAATATAAATGCATACAGAATGAAGTAGGCAAGTGGAAAGTGTAAAAACCTGGGAAATAATGCCGTCTCTAGAAGTCATAGCCTATTACTGCCATCTGGGAATGAGGGTATGGTTTGATTTTTTTCAAATACATCCAGAAAACCAGATATTTTAAAGTGAGTTTTCTTAAGTTTAAAATGTTAACAACTTATTTTTAAAAACTTAAAACACTGTCCTTCTTGAGCCCAGCTGGATGTTTCCCTGGGCTGGAATGTGACCACTTTATAAGCTACCTTAGGGTATCTGCAGAGTGATATTGTCTTAGTATACTCCTATCTTGTAATAAATATTCTGAATTATTCCAAATATGAAAAGATCTTAGGCATGACAAGGAAATTACTCCAGATTGAATGGTGACTGATTTCTACCAAATATAATTCTTTCACCTTAGTGTAAATTAGTGTAATATGATCTCACTCTAAAAACAGACTGATACAGGGCTCAGCAACACCCCTCTCCCCACGTATACACTTAAACACACCCCCATATTTCTCTTTCAGTATCTTTCTGTGTGAGTTTAATGTAAAAAGGTGTTCAGTTTTTTGTAGGAGGAAGGTATGTTATACAGGGATACTGCATGTAATTAGGTCAAGGAGCAGTGACAACAATTCTCAGTGTCTCCTGAGCTGTGGCTTTTCAGTCCCTGTGGAGAACTGTGCTAAAACCACAAGATAAAACAGTCCTTTCCTTGAAAATCTTGTGAGTCTCTGAGCCCAAAGAGTCCCAAGAAAATCAACACAGAGCCAGGGAGATGGGCATTCTCTCTCTTCATCCTCAGATTCTCACATGGTCCCAGCATCTGAGGAACTCAAAGACAATATGGTTTCATTTGGCACCTCTAGGATTGTTGTAGCTCTTCATGGATTGGCGTTGGGGATTCGGCATCTTATGAACGATCACACTGGTGGTGACAACGACCTACTTTGAGACACTTCCACAGCTGCCACTATCTACAAGAAGACCAGAGTTGACATAAGTCAACTCGTTCCTATGTAGCAATGAAATCACCCAGCGAACAACCAGAAAATTGAACCCTGCCCACCATATATTGGCCAACATCACCATCTGTGGCCCTAGTGAATGCATTATTTACCCAAATAACCTAAGCCATTTTGGCCATTCAGAGTTGTTAGCTTCTTTTTGGTGAATACTGGTTGCCTTCAATGGTTAGTGATGGTTGGAACCAACTGTTCCCTTGCGATGTCATTACCAGATATTGTGCTTTCAAAAAAGCAAAAACTATACCTAATTCTGCCACAAGCACCAGTATTTATCAGTGAGCAGGCATCAAAACATGCAAATATTGGGGTCTTGCATATTTGGTGAAGTCCCCACTCTCTATCCTTTCCACTTTGTCCTCTCTAGCCACACCACAAGCCCCTTGCATTAAAGGCTTGTCTTGCCACAACAAATATTCTGATGCTGGAAACAGCTATGTTTCCACTTTGATTAAAGCAAAGAGTTCTCTGTAAGTGGGGAACTCAGGAGTATGGAGTGCTAGATCTAGGGTACTACCCAAAAAATATTAGCCTGCTGGAATTGTCAGTGCATTAATCATGCAAGCATAGATTTTTCCATACAAATGTTTCTAGCTGATATATATTGACACTATTCATTTCTCCATGACATAATTTAATATTCTTTGTATTAATTAATAAATCCTCTGGTACTGAATCAGACTGACATGTGAAGCACTTTCTATAGGCCCCTCTGGAGAATGCGAACCATAGAATAAGGTTTTCAGATTCTGACCAACCACCTCTGAAATATTTTGAAGTGTAAATTACCAAGTAGCATACTTCACACGTTATGTGACCATCCCTACAGTATAGACTAATGTTAATTTAGGCATGTGCACATACCTCACAATGTCAAACGGAACACTTTAAATAAATTTTAGAAAATAGAGTAATATGCCACAGAACATTGTTTTTTGCCAAGGAACTCACTTTTCAGTGGACTCACTTTACAGAGAAAGCATCCATACCCATGGGATTCATTGATTTTACCACTTAAGCCATCATCTAGGAGCAGCTGGGTCTCTAAAACAGTAGAATGGCTCATTAAGACACAGTGTTAACTAGGAGGAAACACCGAACAAGATAGGGCGTGGTGAATAGATTTGGTATTCACTCTACACCAGCAGCCAGCAGTGGAGCTCGTTCTCCCTGAATGCACGGGTGTGGGAGGGAAAGGAGTCCCTCTTAGTTTTGCACACAAAATGACCCTCTCATAAAATTTCATCTTGTGTAGTAATAACATATCCCCCCGGATAATCAATATCACTTTTCTTACCCAATATCCCAATATCACAGCCTCCTTTCTTTCTGTTTAATTAGAAGCTGGAGAAGCCCACATTAGCCAGGTGTGTTACAGCTTCAGATTTAATGGCACCACATTTAGTGGCAGCACTGCGCTCCCGACACATTAAAATCTTGAAATCATAGGAGCCCAGGGTCTATCTTGCTGTTAGACAACGAAAAGAAAGAAATATGGCAGTAATAACACTTTTTTTCCTGAATATTATTTGAGTCTCCTTTCACTATTTGGGGAATTCCTCACATCACGACTTCATGAGAGGCAGAGTCTATTTTCCACTACAGAAGCTCAGGTACTCCCTTTTTAAGCCCTCTTTGCAGTTAGCACATGGGCACATGATTACATAGCAAATAACAAGCGCTCATTCTGGCACTTGGATTTTAAAAATTCTGTAAAGCAAAGAAGCAAGACAGGAGAGAACTTCTCTGAAAGTAGATGGGCAGTGAGTGCATCCAGTTTCCAAGAGCACCAACATCCGAAATGCCAGTAATAGCATTCAGTTGAAGTCATGACACTATGGTTGTATTGTTGTATAACAAATTACCACAATTTAGCATCTTAGAATAACAAAAAGATGTTCTCTTGTAGTTTTGTAGTCACAATTCTGGGTGGACTTGACTGATTTCTTCATTCTAGATCTTATAAGAAAGAAATCAAGGTGGTAGCCAGCCTGCGCTCTTATCTGAGGCTCTGGGAAAGAATCCGTGTAGGAGAATGGCTCTGCCAAGGTACCTTGCTGACCTTGCTTGCATGTATCTACACAGGCCACACAGGCAAAGACTTGAACCACAACTTATCTGAGCCTTGGAAGAATGCCTTGTGATCCTCTCAGAACAGAAGAGGATGAGTGGAGTGTAAGAAGCTCCAATGAGGCCACCTCCCCTGGGACCTATCTACCCTGTGAGGCTCTCATAAAACAGTTTCTCATCACATCTCCGGTTATAATGAGGTATGGAACTTCCTTTCCTGTCCCTCTCCTCCCTCCCACTGTCAAAATAAAGCATTAGGACATGAAACTGCTTACCTGTAGTCTAGAATTGGCTCCTCAGCAATGAGATACAGTAAGTCCTCAATGTCATCTATAGGTTCTTGGAACTTCAGCAAAACAACGCACAATGAAACCGATTTCACCACAGGCTATTTGATATAAACTAAAGTTAAGTTCCTGTGGCATCTCATTAATATTATAACAAAGTGACGCCGACAGAGGTGGCATTACTCGAGAAGCTGCAGTATTCCATAATTTCCATGCTAGTCATCTGACTAGTTTTGCTTAGGTGCATCATTTCCGGTGTGTGGGATGAGGACCATGTGGAGCCAGAGCCTTTGGCTAATCTTTCTTTTGCCATTTATGTAAGTCTTGCCTTGACTTGGGTGTGTTTGATGATCCTCTTCCAAACTCAGTCGGGCTCTCAGCAGAATTCAGTTCTTTGTAGCAGTAAGTTGAGCTCCCAGCATTATGGCTACTTGTCATCCAGGAACCTCTCTCAGCTCCTTAAGGCCGTCTGCACTTCTCATCATGTTGCTGCCTCCATCTTCAATCCAGCAATGGTGCAGAGTCCTACACATGCCTCAAATCTCTCTGATTTCTCCCCCTGCCACATCTCTTCTGTCTCCAGTCAGAAAAAGTTCTTTATTACAGGGCTTACAGGATGACACTGAGTCCACTTGGATAAAACAGGGTATTCTCCCTATCTTAGAGTCCATCACCTAAAATACATCAGCAGAGCCCCTCTTGCTCTGCAAAGCAAAATACTCGCAGGTTCTGGGGATTAGGATGTACATGTCTTTGGGGACATATTTTTCCTACTACAATTAGGAATGATGTTGGTATCTCAAAAGACCAGATTTGTAACACTATTTCGACTCTTGCTTTGACTATATGGTCCACAACTTGGTTGTCTACCACTCTCAGCTACTCAAGTTACTGTGAGTTGCTAATATTTTTCTATAAATTCCTTTTCTTCACATCAGGGTTGGTTTGTTTCTTGCAACTAAACTCTAACTGATAAAGATACACATGATTTTCATCACTGTTGACAAGTATTAGATGAAAATTCTTGGGGCTTAACATTTTTACCAAATAATTACAGCTCATAGACTGGCTTACAAATATCTTTTTTATAACACTTTAGTAGAAATGACAGCTTATCCCTCTTTTTTTTGTTGTTGAGACAGTTTCACCTAAGACTTGTGGTATCAGTGTCTGTACCTCTGTCATATGAAATAATTCCTGCATTCCTGACTGTCCATTATCATAAAAAAAAAGATTGAGAAAATAAGTACCCAAAGACTAAGACTTTGCTTCTCACAAACAATGAGAATATTCTTGCCTACTTCCCCTCCTTAAGTGCAGTTCTCAGTCAAGACTGTGATACAGACATCATCTGAAATTGCAGAGGAGAACAATCATTCAACATCATTTAGTTAATTCCTTGGGACTATAACTGGAACTAACTGTTCTCTTTCCTCTGGGAGATCATCAAAGGTAATCCCACCGTGCCCGGCTTTTCTACTTATATGAGTACCATCCATACTCTCAGCTCTTTACTGCTCCTACACTCTCATCCTCTTCCTACTTGGGACTCCTCATCATCTGGTACATTCCCCACACATTTCTGCCCCTGCAAAGCCTCCATGTGTACCCTGGATCCCCTCTCCTGGAAACAGTATATACTCCTCTAACGCTTTATGACTCTGCCTTTACTAAAAGCTGACTCTCTCCAAAGGGACTCCATTTCTTCCAGGCTTTCTCACATGGAAACTTTTTATCTCCTTCTCTCAGTCCCTCATACTGCAGGACCATGAGGTGTATGAGGGTTCCCCTTGTTCTTATTGCCTCTTCCACACAACTTCTTTTTCCTATAATATCCCAGCTCCTCTGATAGGCCATTGGGATATACCAAAGGTACCACCCCTCCTCACAGCTGTAATCTACAGGTACATGACTCTTTCTCATCCCTTTGCTGAAGTGATGATTTGTAAGGCCTCTGCTGAGATTCCAAGTTTTATGATCATTCCTTCAGGAATCATTCTACCTCCTCCCTGTTTCTGCTCTAAATAACCAATCTGTTCATTTCCTTCATATCTTTTATATTGTAAAACTTTTACTTTATTTATTTATTTTTCATTCATTTAGTATACATTTCTCATGCTACAATAAGTCAGAGACCTTGCCTATTTCACAGGTGTACCCTTAGTACCTAGAATACTATCTGACACTTTAAATAGAAATACCTATCTAAAATTGGGTTAAGATTCCTCTACACGTACTTCATAGTTATATGAAGTTCTACCTGGATATTTTACCTAAATAGCCAGTTTTCCAGATATTATTCATGGAGTAATAGGTTTCGCTTCATTAAAATGCAACGTTTTTTTCTATTACATATTACATGCTTACATAAGGTCTATTTTGTAATTTTTCTACTCTATCACTTGGATGCATATATCTGATTGTTTTGCCAAAGTCAATCTTTATAATTACTATGAATTGATAAACTATGTAATAACTGATAGGGCAAGTGATTACTTTTCTCCTTTTAAGCTTTTCATAGGAAGTCTTTTGCAGATGAATATTTGCAGATGAATATTAGAGTTCAGACTATTGGGGCACATTAATTGTATAATGAGAGTGAAATAAATCATAAAGGAAAAAACCTAAATTTGATTACATAAAATATGGACTTCTGTACACTGGAAAATATCAGAAACAAACTTGGGAAAAGTATTTGGGCATTACGTAGCAGTATTTGAGTAGGAGTCAGACAGATGCTGTGAGTCCTTATGACAGCAGGTCAAACCAACCCCTGGAGCCGCCATTGCTCTGCAAGGACCAGCCCCTACCTACTGTCAAGCTGCCCAACTGCCATGGAATGCTCAGGATTGGTAGGGATGCTAAAATCAGCCTTTTATTTGGAAGGATATAGGAGCCAGTCTAAAAGAGAGAACATTAATTTTGAACACATTCAAATGTATCCTTAGATCTGACTGAGGAGTATGTCTGGAAGAATGTACCAAAGCCTAGAGATCAGTGGGAAGACTGGTGTGAAGAAAAATGTGAAGCTGCCCTGGCCATTGCCTGCCACAGCATCTCCTCTACCCTTGGGTCACCTATGCTGTCTGAGGAGGAGGCCAAGCCTGCGGCATAATCAAGGAACCCAGCTATCCTGGTATAGGAAAATCCTTTCAAAGAGCTCGTTAAAAAACACAGAGGAACGAACCTGCCATCCATCCTAAGAGAAAAAAATCCCCTATTGGCTGAGGAATATGAAGGGCGCCATTGGGCTGGTTATCGAGGACTCTGAGACAGAAGGAATAGTCATCCTGGTAAGGTAAGGATATATAATTTTTAAGTGAGCTCCTCACCCTCCACAATCAACTTGCTAAATAATAATATAGTGGGGGGAGGGGCAGGAGTGCTTAATCAAGAAGGAGGAGACTGAACATTAATATTTGTAGAATTACAGAAAATTTATAATCTCTGGTAGGTGAGATAAGGACACCTGTGGGTTATAAATAAAACAGCCAAAGGATTAACATTATTCTTAATATGTAAGATATTCTCAACACTGAAACAAAGAAAGGACTGCCCTTCCAATGGAAAAAAAAATGTCAAAGGATATCAACAGATAATTTACTAGTGAATGAAAGAAACCAGAATGCCATCCCAAAATATGCCTCTTTGACATAAAAATTATTTTGAGTTGAAGGCAATTAAGAAACAGTAAAAGCAGAAAAAGCTCCCCCTTTTCTGCCATAGAACAGGATATAAATTCTCCTTTTACTGGAAACAGACTTGTGTCAGCCGGGAGATGGCACCAGAGAGCACTCTGCGAACAAACCTTTGCTAAACTACTCTTGTCTTCCTGGCTGCTTCATTTGCTGCTCCTAGCACAAACCCCTTGTCTTGTCAATTGTTCACAAATATATTGTTTCCTTGTCTAAGGGCATAAAAGCTTCCTGCTCTAGTCATTTCTTTGGGTCTTTATTCTCCTGTAAATCTCCCATGAGCATGTAAAAATTCAATAAAATTTGTATGCTCTTCTCCTGTTCATCTGTCTTTGTCAGTTTAGATTTCAGACCCAGCCAGGGACCATAAGACAATTGAGGGAAACATTTTCCTGGCCTATGTGAAGAACTGTGACTTATAAATGCACATGTACACATATGCAATTTAAAAATGAAAGAAGAAATAAAATTAAAATGTTAAAGTACATTAAATCATCTACTGAACTAAAATTTTAAAAATGCTAAACCTGACAGTGTGGGTGAAAGAGAGAAGACCCAGCAGCTTCAGTGGGAATAGAAATGACAGGAGCTTTCTACGAATAGATTTGACAATAAATACTGAACACTTAAAAATGGCCATGTTCTTTGACATAGTAATTTCACTTTTAGGATTTAATCCAAGGAAGTCATCAGAGATGAGGACAAATATTTACAAAGATATGTACTTTTATAATAAAAACAGCATTTTAATAATAAAAACATTGAAAACCTAAATATCTAGGAAATAGTTAAATAATTAAGATACTATAATAAATATTACAGGGTCGCTGAAACAATGTTTTAAAGTAATTTTAGTGATGTGGAAAATATTCAATATGTAATATACAATAGAGGGAGAAATAAAAGATTTGAAATATATAGTATGATTATCTATAAGCCATAAAATCACTGAACTGTGGCTCAGGCATTATCCAGGCCACTGTGATCATTTTATGAGTGAAGAAATTAAGGTTCAAAAAAGAAGCAAAGGATGGGAGAGAATAAATGATTTCCCCAAAGTCACAGAGTTAATTAAGAGCGGACCTCGGATGGAATTCTAGTCCCTCACTTCCTCATTCATAGCTCCTGGAATTTGATCACTTAGAATTCAAGCATTTTTAGGGGTTTCCAACCACCCACCTGTATCACCACATCTCTCTCTTTTCATTAACATTACCCTTATCAACCAGTTATGACTCTAGCTCAAACTGCCTCATCTCCAAATCCATATCTGACTGGGTAAAGGGAATTTTTTAAACTACTTTGTATCTTCTCTTATTATTTTATAATATGTTCTTATCTGTAACATATTAACACTTTAAAAAATATGCATTAGAAAAAGAAATGTCCCTAAGCCTTCTCAAATCCACAAATTCAAAAATACCACTGTTACATATCATTTCTTCCATAAAATGCCACAAAGCATAACTTAAAATTTTAAGTGACTCCTTTAGATAATAATTCTATAAATTGAGTGCTAAAATCTTCTACACTACTATTAAAATAAATTTTGGTAGAGGCAACTGCTGAAATAGTTTCAGATTGCATACTCTTGTTTCTCTATAGAGTGCATCATAGTTCTGAGTTCAACTCACCATTTGACTTTTTAATATTATTTTCTGGCTTAGATATGCCTATCTTATCTCCCTTCCACTTAGCTTAGGTAGATATTCCCTTGTTCCTAACCCCATTCCTAGCACATACGTTAAACATAAAACAGTTGCTCAGTACTTAACTGTTTGTCTGACAAAAGCTTTGCAACCAGAGCAGACTCAGATTGTTAGTGGGACAAAGAGAGAAAAGATAAAGATGCATATTCTCAGGACACCCTTTTGTCTTATACAATCAAATCTTTGATTTCCTACATTATCTCAGAGTGAATATTAAGGGGCAAGGGAAAAATTACATTGTAAATGTATAGTGGAAGAAGCAAATTTCACTATGTATTCTATTGGAAAAATTCTGCTGCATATTCTATTTGCATAAAGTAAAGATGAACACTCAAATAGTCATGTTCTTCCTTCTTTCCCCAGCAAATACCAGTTCACAGAACTGTTAGACAGGTGTGTCTAACTTATCATGCTGAGGATTATGAAACAATCTAACATATGGTCCAATGAGCCAGAAACCCATACTTCTAAATGGTGACACAGACATGGGACCTGTTCTTTGTTACCTATGTATCCCAGACTTTGAACAAGCCAATTATTTTGATTTGAACTTACTCTTGAACATTTTTCTGGTATAAATTTACTTATTAAGTGAACATTTTAAATATTCTCAATGATTACAATAAAACTCACTGGCTGTTAACAACTCTTTGAGTCTAGTAAATTTCAATTAAATTTCCATGATAAATACTAGTGTGCTTTAACCACCATTCCCAAGTACAATCATGACCAAGTCCTCACAATTTTACCTCCTACATATCTCTCACATTCATCCACTCTTCTCTGTTTATACCGGCATCTACTCAGTTTCATCCAATGTCACACTGCCACATTCCCCGACTTGGATTTAGACAATCATTTTTTATTCTAGTTCCCCATCAATGTCTTCTCACCATTATAGAGAAGTTTTAAAAACATAAATCTGACAAGTCTCTGTTCAAACTTCTCAAAGGCTTCCCAGTGCTGTAAGGATAATAATTAAACACACAAGATATAAATCCCGTGACCCATAGAACTTTCCATGATCTGGTCCTGCATGCCTGGCATGGCTCCATGCATAGCTCCTTCCTGTCTCCTCCTCTTCTTCCCTGCAGCCCAATTGTTCTCAGAACCATAAAGATTATATCACTTGGAAAGAGGAACCTGGACCAGAGGAGGGAAGCTTGGTGGTGGTGCTGGGGGTTGGCGGTGGAAGGTGGGGATAGAATTCTTAGGTTTTTATTTTAAGCATCCCTGGTGATTCTAATATTCTAATATGTAGCCAGGATTGAGAAGCAAGCCTCTGAGTGGTCTAGGTAAGCTTACTTTGAATTCTCATAGAAACTTTTTCACTTCATTCATAGCACTTGTTTTCATTTGTAATTTTACATTTGTTTAGGGAATTATTTTCTTGAAGCCACTTAGAACAATTGTGAGCAAGTGCCTAGTACCACATAATGGCTTCTCAGGTAGAACTTGTTCAATGAGTGAATGATGAAGAACTACAAGCTAGTTGATTATTTTATTTAAAGTATTTACAAGAAAGCAGTACATATTCATTACAGAGACGATGAAAAAATATCTAATAAAAAATACCTATAATCTCACCACTAAAAGATAACAGGTATCCCTGCATTACATTTCCTTCCAGTATTTTCCCCTAAGCATAAATATTTAAATATTATTGGGATAATGATGTATATTTAATATCACTGCCTTCTTAAAAAGATCTTATTATTTCATGGTAATTTGCCATACTGTGAGTGGCAGAATAATACTCTACCATGGATGTCTTTATTTTTTTTCTTTTTCCGTTTAATGCTTAGGTACTTTCCATTATTTTTCCTCTTAAAAAACTAAATTATCTCTTTGAAGTGTTTTTTTTTAAGTTCTGATTACTTTCTAAGAACATATACCATAAAATAAATTATTGAATAAAGGAAATGAATATTTTGATGCTTTCGCAATATTTATACTTTCAACAGCAGTATTTGAAGCAACATGTGTGACTACCCTTATGAAAAACATCTTCCTTTTATTGGAATTTTAAAATTGTTTCCAAGTGCTTGTTTTCATCTTCATCACTGAATATTCATGTTCCTTTTCATTTTTCCAGTAATACTTAGTGTTTCTTATAAATTTTGTAAGTTATTAATAAGAGGCCTCAAAATTTAGGCCAATTAATTATAGTAAAAATGTTGCTTGGTTTTAATTTTATGATGTTTATGAACTATAAAAAAATCAATTTCCATATTATCAGAAAAATCTACTTTCCTTTTGTGATATTTTTTTCTTTCTCATTATGCTTAGCAAATCTTTTCCCTTGCCAGATCAGATAAATAGCAACTGTATTTTCTTCTAGTTTTGCTTTCTTTTTCTCTTCCTGTTCTCTCTTCCTCTCCCTTTCCTTCTTCTTGGTCTCTCTTTACCTGTCTTTGTTTTTTGCTTTTTTAGACATTTATCTGTAACTCTCATTTCTCTTTTATTGACTCAATCTCTGAAATTAAGAGGAGACATGGTTTAAAAGAATACATACGTTGGGATCAAAGGGTTGGGGCTTCTATCCCTGATTCAGCCTATCATCTTAAACAAGTCAACTCACATCCTTGAGTAAATTGGGTACCATAATTCCCACCTTTCAGGACTATTATAAAGGAGATAAATTGCAAAATGGCTGGATCTCAAATACATTATTTCTGCTTTCTCTCCCCTTTGCATATATGCTCATTCTTTCATTTCATGACCATCTCATCTGTAATGATTTTCTTTTTCCTTCATCCTCTAAATGCTACCTAGTCTTTATTACTATCTCCTCCTTAGAAATATTATTTGGCCTCATGTCGCTCTTTAGGGCTACACCCCTGAGGTTATAATTAAGTACTAAATATCTCTTCATAGTTGCTCACTACTTTTTCTGTGTTTGCCTTCTCTGAACATCTACTTCCTCCACTAAATGTATCATTTAAAATGTGAAAAGAGTTTGTAAAATGTTGTGGATGAGACAAAAGGAGATCTTACAAATCTCAGCTGACTGACTTCTTTTTTTTTAATTTATCAAAATAAACACACAAAAAGTTAACTCCTAGTGCCAGTCCTACACTAACCAAGGAACTTGCACCTTAAAAAAATATATATGGACAGATTAACCTAATTCCAGCTACAGACAAGAAGAATCAGTGTCAAAGGATGTATTATAGGTTATTTCCTTCCCCAATGCATTTGGGAGGTATGGGGTTATTTTCCTGTTCTGAACACAATCTCAGGAGTTGAAACCTCAAGTTGAAGTACTTTTGGATGACCTAGGACCACCGCCAGAGCACTCTTCATCCTGCCTAGCCGGAGATCGCAGGTGCCTTCAGAGCATCACAATCTCCTAGTCTGACTTCTCCTTAGGAGAGCTCTGCAAAATATGGCCTCATCCCTTTAGAGTGCTCTGCCTTTCCTTTTCTCCATCCCCCACCTCCTTCTTTTCTCCTTAAACTGAAGAGTTCCCTTCGGATACCTGATTTCCAAATCAGAGTGGTGGAGGCAGGCAGGATAGTTACAGAAGGCCATTAAAGATCCTTCATTAACATCGAGTGCCCTTTTGTGATGAACCATGCTGCCTGAAAAGAGGAAGGAGGCTTAACCTCTCTGAAGGGAAGCAGCTTCAGATGCTAAAGATTTCACTGCCCAAGATAAAGGCAGCAGCTTGCAACAGATCAGTCTGTAAAGCAGTGTTGCTTTATGGTGATGTAGAGGAGGGAAAAGTTTTCCTCAACACTGTTAGGGTCCCTGACTGGGCCTGAAAATTAAACCGACAAAGATAGAGGGGACAGGAAAAAAGCATACAAATTTTATTGAATTTTTACATGTATGTGGGCACCTTCACAAGAAAATGAAAGCTCAAAGAAGTGACCAGAGCAGGAAGGTTTTATATACCTTTTAGATAAAGAAACAATAAATTTGTGAAGCATCGACAAGACAAAGGAGTTTGGACTAGGGCAGTTAATGATAAAGTGTAACTAGGAAAATAAAGATTAGTTTAGCAAAGGTTATTTATATAGCCTCTCAGTCCTACATTCCATGCCTCTGGTGATAAGAATGTCTTCTTTCTGCCCAGTAAAGGGAGGGTAAGCTTTCGCATGAGAGTTCTCTGATGTGTTTCAGGGAAAGCCAAGGAGGAAACCGGGGCAGGTCAGGGTGACCTTCTTTACTTCTCCCATTTAAAAAAATTTCCTAAGATATTTAATTTGCATTTTGGGGGGTATGTCCTGAGCCCCATCAGTGAGAACATTGATTCTGGAGTCAGCAAGACTGTCGACTGGACTTTGAATTAAAATCACCACTTGTTGGCTCAGAGACCTTGGCCAAATTGACTGAATTTCTCTAGACCTCAAATTTTTAACCTCTAAAGTAGGGAAATTTATATCTCTCATGCACAGTTGTGATGATTTAGTGAGACAATCTGCATGAAGTGTTTAATATGGAACTCTCTGCTCAATAAATGACAGCTATTATTGAGTGTCCAAAGTGCTATCCCACTGAGGGCTTAATACTTTAAATTTACAAAGAGTGCTTTCCTCATAGTACCTAACTTGACCCTCATGCAATCAATCTATGAGGCAGACAAGGTAGATATTTTATCTCCCAGGAGACTGGCAGATTTTTTTCTTTTGTTTTGTTCTGTTTTTCATTTCCCCTAGATCTAGTAAGTAGCAAAGTCAAGACTCAAAGTCGGCCCTTGAGGGCCCAGGCCACTCTCTCCCCTGGCCACACAGGAGTCCTTGACTCTTCAGGGGAGGAGCCACCATCTGCAGAGGCCATGATTCTTGCATGAGTAATGAGTTTCTAAACAATGTGCAGTGGTGTGTTGGGTTGGCTTCATTTCATCTACTTGACTCAGCCAGGTAGTGTTAAAGCTGAGAAGCCAGCTATTGCATATTGTCAATTTCTCTAATGATTATTCTAGGAGTAGGTTATTTCTACCAGCGTGCAAGTGGCAGATTGTCCATTTGATAGAAATGTATGTTTTTCAAACTAGGAACCCTCAGCAAACAGGGAAGCAGAGCTGGCTGGTCTCCAACCCCATACCAAATAGAAAGGTTAATGATGTGATTATCTGGGTTATGTTTGGCCAGGCAGGGGAACTAGACTCTGGACATCTCTACTACCAACTGTTGCCACACTCCAGAAGTGAGCAGCATATAGGACAGGTAGGATGAGGAAGAATGATAATATGTATGACAGGTTTAGAAAGAAAAGTCTATAAATAGAAAGGGCTCCCAGAAGCTTATTTTATTTTCCAGCTGGAGAAGAGATTAGGGAGGCTCACAAAGCAAAGGAATAATCCTGGATCATCTTCCTTACAGCAGCACCATTTTCCTGGAGGAAATTATTAAGTTTCTCCTAGCTTTCTGTGCTTTTTTTTTGCATTGTCACACTAAATAGTAAAAAAACTTAAGATTCTCCTGCCTATTTCGTGATTTCTGTGGTGGATCTTGATTGCCTATGATTGAGATCATTCTTGTATACAGCAAGAAAAGCCCATATTAAAGAAGACATTTTGAGTGGAGATGCAATAAAACAATTTATTATTTTTGTTCTTTCATTAAACTTACTAATCTAAGGATGATAGTTCAGGGCAAGGATTAACTCTGCAAGCATAGTTCAGTTCTTTGATATATAAAAATCCAGAGAAGAAAGGTATCCTGTGTAACTTCTCTCAGACTAATGAGATTCATGTGCACAGACCCAAACATCTGTCCTTCTAACTTCTTTGAGGTGAGCCAAGGCATTGGCAAACAAAGGGAGAGCCAATTTATCTCACTGTTACTCAGGATTCCATTTCTCCACCTACTCTGAGCAGGGACTGCAAAGGTGTGATTGTTGAAGGGTTTATTTGTAATGCACTCTAGGGCAACAACAACAACAACAACAAAGACTTTCAGGGGAAAAGTTAGTCAGCGTTGCTCCCTTGTGGAAATATTTCCAAAGAGCAACCCATGTTTTGATGAGTAATGCGATGACGCTTGCAAGGCAAGGACCTGGCCCTTGACACTAATGATTACAGATAGTGTAGATGAGAAGAGGAAGGGTGTACTTGCTCAGTGATGTCCATTTCATAAAGTTTAGTTGTATCGACTAACAAATAAAATCTTGCCACCAAAATGCTACTGCACTTTCTCCTTTTACTGTCCCTCCTGGCCAGAAAAGATTTGATCCTTATCTCTTCTGTAGGACTTCCGCCCCCCACCCCCCACCCCGCCCGCAAACTTCACCCCCACCATCAGTTGAATACTTCTTAGAAGTGAGATGAAAAGACATTTTAAAAAACTCAGGAGTATTTTAAAATACTCAAATATTTTACGAAATAAGCTTATTATTAGTCTTTGATGATTACTAACTATCATAAGTTGACTTTTTTCTCTCCAAAACACTGTGCATTTGTTCAGGTTGGGGTAGCTCTGCTTTAACAAACTGAAGAATAAATTACTCTTCCTTGGTCTGGGTTTTCTTATTTTTAAAAGAAACAAGTAGGACTTAGGGATAAATAGATTTAATGTTCAATAATTCTTGTACCTCAATGCTTATCTACATAATTTTTGCATATTATATTCCAAAAGGCCCTTACTCAAGGATATTCTGAAAAAAGAAAATAAATGTATTAATGCAACAGTTACATTCAGACTCTATATCAAGGGTATTGCTTATAGAGGCATTTTTAAAGAAATGCAGTTAAAGTCACAACACTAATGACGAATGTCAGAAGTACTAATAAAAAGGGCAAAATTACTCTTTGATGGGAAAATGATAGAGCTGGGTGAATCAGACTGTCTTAGAAGACATTAACCTTTTTTCAGAGTACTTTATTTGCCTCATGCTTGCACCTTATATCATTTATTTGGATTTTCTTTAAAATACATAGATTAATATAAATTTGAATTTTAGAAAGTTATTTTATATCTGTAGCATTTTAGCTTTTCTCCTGAAACATTTGAAAAGTTGCTGTATTATCCTCAAACCAATGATGGAGCTAAAGACAAATTCATTCATTTCCAAAGTGTGCCAGGAGACAGGGTTGTTTGGAGAGGAATGTTTGGTTTAATATGCCAATTCAAGAGGAGCCGATACAGAAAAGATGGCTGTCATCTTCTATGACATTGGTGACAGCTCAGTTTTTCAACGTAATCTTCAGGTTGGAGATGATGCCCAGAGAATCAAACACACACACACACACACACACACACTACATGGAAATTGGGATTTTGAAAACACACTCGCACAGCACCCAGAGGAATAATGCAACCAGCTGCTGAGACAATGCTTGGTGATTCAATGGTACACCAGGAATTCCAAACAGTAGAGAGGATGGCCAAGGGGATGGCATGATGATCACTGCATTGAACCCATTGCCAGAACTGCTGCCAACACACCACTTTTGCTGGTGGGCATTATGCATTCAGATGAAATCACCATCTTGATGTTCAGCTGGCCTGATTGCTAAAGAGACTGATTGCATTATTCATTTCTCATGAAAAGATTTTTAGGACTCTCAAGGATCCATAGAGATTATATCAGGGGGAAAAAAAATGCTCCAGAGTTATCAACAGTTTAATTTATTCTTGTATTCTTTCGAAATGGGTAGCCACAGAGGATAAACAGAGCCTGAAAAGAAAATGGGTTTTTGGTGAGACTAAGTTTGGAAGCCCTGTATTTTACAGGATTGGGTAGCCCTCTCTTCATCTCCTAGTTTCTGTTTTTTGTTTCTCCTTTCTACCTTCTTCCAGACAGGTCTTTCATCTTCTTTTTAAAAAAACTGCAACAAAATCCAAACCAAACAAACAAAACCCTGCTGCTTGTTAATTCTCTATGAAATACTTCCATCTACTGGCCAAATGGAGAAGACTCACGTCTTAACTTTTTCTGCTACTATATTTGTACCACGACATATGAGGATCACTCTCCCAATATTTAGTGCAATAATTAGGAATCGCAAATCAAAATATTAAAGAGGTTGAGGAAATTTGTCACTTTGCACTTAGAAATTCACCCAACTAAAATTCCTAGCTATTTGAGATACACATGGACACACACGCAGTTTGCAAATACGCTGAATGAAGCATAACTTTGCAGTACTGCAAAAAGCAAATATGGGAGACAAAAGAATGGGCGTCTGGACAGAGAGAGGAAAAGAGATGGTCTTTCTGGTAAATCAGTTAGCATATTTCTAAATGGATCATAAAGGTAAGAGGCTTTGGATTCAGAGATTGGAATCAGAGACTGTGGCCAAAGTAACCATATTCCTTCTACAAAGAAAAGTAATTCTATGAGCTCTGAAAAGAAATCAAAGTGGGTTCCAAGTTAATATATCAAAGGTGATACCCCTTCCATAAAAAGCCACCCAAAATGATGCTTTCTCCTTTTGTTCATTTTTTTTTTTCAAAAGAGTCTGTCTGAGAAATGATGTGAGGTGATGGGACATGCAGAAATGATCACGGTCTATCAGAGAAATAACCTGGAGCTGTGCAATTGAAGACCCGTGGTGTGAATCCTAAATGTCGGTCCAGCTTCCTCATTTTACTGATGAGAAAACTAAGATTGGAAGGCCATAAGCAGCTCATCCAAAGGCTTATACTTTAGAAGTAAACCACTAAATGTGACAAAAGATGACAAAAACACTCAAGGTTTCTGGATGGATCCTAAGTACAATTACATTGTTTATAATATCAGCCTCTCCAGAACCGATAATTTCTAAAAACAGATCCATAGTCTTCCTGAAATAGTATAAGCAGTCTATTGTAATAACAGGTCCACCACAGTGGGACATCTTGCTGTGTTATGTCCATTTAGAATAAATAAGAAACAACAGAGTGAAGAATAAAGTATCGTGCTTTTTTTAAAGTGTGAGTTTCAATAGATCATGACTCTAAATAGAATATGAATTAAATCATATTCTTTTGAAAGTAAGTTTTCTCTAAAAGTGGTTAATATACTATCTGTCTGATTTCATTAAACTTGAGGGGAGTTAAACCAAAAATGAAACATTAAGAAAGTAAAAGGTAAAGAGTTGGTAAGTAACTAAAATAGCTTCATGTAAACACCTTGAGAGACTGAGGCAATAATCTTTAAGTAACATTAAATCAACAAGAAATTTGCCCCAGAAACAGCTTACTGTGAGGTGCTTTTACTATGATGTAAATGCTCTGCAGAGGCAAAGCCATCTTCATCCTTAACTTTAAACCTGGTTCTGTCATTGGCTCTCTGCATGAACTTAGGCCTAGATTGTCTTCACCAGTGCACTTGACTGATGGTGTGCATGTTCCTCGGGGGTAAGAAACAAATCTGCTTGTAGAAATAGAAGAAGGTAGGGTTATACCATTAAGTGCGACAGATGGGTTTAGGCCCTTAAAATATAACATTATAATATAATTTATTACTTTCAGGAGCCTTAAAAATACACACATGCATGCACACACACATTTATGTGTCACTATATACAATTAAAAAACGAAGTTCTTACTTTCCTTTCCCAGATAAGGCACATTTCTAGAAGAGAGTACATTTTTTAAAATGAAACATATATTCAATCTTATTATAAAGTATAATTTTTCCAGAACATTTGAGTGCCCAGAAGTAAATTACAGAGATATTTACAAAGTAAAGCTATTTTTTAAATCAAATCATTGACATGTTAAAAAATTCATCTGAAAAAAAAAAAAAAAAAAAAAACTTCAGTAGCATAGTGTTCATTTCTTAGATCTAGTTTTAAAGGTCTAGTGGGTGAAAGGCCCCAGCAACCATCCAGAAGTACCATTCAGAAATTCAGGGTCTTGGCCCAGATGGCTTCTTGCACCATAGACCTCAGCTTCAAACTCGATGTACTGGAGGCAGCCTCTGGACTCCTCACCCACATCAGGTTCCTCCTTTCACTTCACGTTTTTCCCCCACTTTTCCCAGTTTCTAATTGTAACATCTTCTCGGTTAAGTGCATCGCCTCTGAGAGAATAAACTACATTTGTTTTGTTGACCATTGTGCTTCTAGTGCCTTGGCATGTAGTAGTTGCTCAACACACGTACACACACACACACACACACACACACACACTCGACAAAGATTGTGCGTTGTAGTAGATAGCCAACGGAGTAGTTATTATTTTTTATTTCTTTAAACTATCAAGTACAGAGTCTTTTCTTAGTTATTTTGAAGGGTAATGTTGCTTCAAAATTGTCTACCTCCCAAGTTCTGAATTGCTACCAGGCTACGAATGGTGCCTTTTCCTTAGACGCTTCCCCAATGACAAAGTAACTCAGTAACTCTGAGAAAAGTTATCAAATTCAAACCTGTCAGCAAAGATAATTAGACTTTAAATGGCATTAGAGCTAAATTAGATACCCTTTCTACTACACACACACACCATACCATACACCACAGACACATCCCAAACCACAACCTGTGTATATATACATTGCAGATGGTGCTTCCTTCATAAGCACAGGTTGTAGTGAGAGGTGGAAAAAAAAGGCAGTAGAGAAGTGTGGATAACTTGGTTAAGGTCCATGTAGATTCAGTATTTCATGCACTTAATAAATTATTTTATTTTATTTTATTTTTAAAAAATTAAAAATGTTTCTTAATTACATTCGACATATATTTTATTAGTTTCAAATTTGCAACATAATGACTAGACATTTATATCCTTTACAAAGTGATCAAGTGTATTTGTCTAGTACTCAAGTGACACCATACACCGTTATTACTGTGCTACCTAACAAATATTTTTAAATATTTATGATTTACTCATCCAATCATCAACTATTTGTTAAATTTCTTTGATTTTCCAGGCATGTGCCAGGTATATTGCTAGACACAGGGTACACAGTGATAAATACAACAGATCTGATCACTAAGTTTATGGAGCTTATGTTCTTGTGAAGGAAAAGGGAAAATAAACCAGGCAACAAGAAAATAATATAATTACTATTATAAGTGCTATGAAGTACTGTGAAGAAAAGGGTCAGAATGCCATAGCAGAGAATACTGGGGCATGAGACAGGGCCTTCCTTTCTATAGAATGGTCAGGAGGGCATGATGGGACATTTAAATGGAGACCTGAAAATAGTGGCTGTGAGGGATGTGAGTGTTCTAGTGCTGCAAAGGCCAAGAGAAAGAAAAGGCTTTGAGCATTCTCGTAGCTAAGAGGTGGCAGTGTGGCTGTAGCATAGTGTGAGATGAGGAAGCATGGAGTGCAGGTGACCCACTATCCCCTTTTGCCCAGGACCAAGGGGTTTCACAGGGCACTGGATTTTCAGTATCGAATCTGGGACAGTCCCAGGGAAACTGGACAGTTGGACACTCTAGATTCAAGATGAATTTGAAGAGACTGATTTTGACACCACCCCACACATTTTGACTCATCCATAGAAGCTAATAGTATTATTATCACAATAACAGATTGTTAGAGGGACAAACTACCTGTCTAAATTGAATTAAATCTTTTTTGTTTTCATAGGTTAATTTCTGGTAAAAAGGAAATGGTGCCTAGATAGAATCTTAGAAATAATTGGTAATACTTTGACAATATTAAATAACAAAAGTTAGGAAAATCATAAAATTTCATTAATGATGATAGTTCAATCAGTACTTAAGAGTAATCAGACTAAGTAAATGCTGCGAATGAACTTCAATTTGAAAATTGTGATCTTATTTTCCAAATAGCAGTAGGTATAGGTGTATGATGTAAACAAATAATTCTTTCCTCCTTCTCTCTCTCCCTTCTTCCCTTCCTTTTTTTTCCTCCCTTCCTCCTCATTTTTTTTATAATCAATGCCATTCAGAAAAAGAACTGAAATAACTTTTTTTTGTGTTGAGTTTTATGATTTTCAGTATATAATCATACCACCTTTGTTGAATCCCCACAATAATTCTATCGAGTAGGTGTTATCTTCAGCACAAAACAAGACTATGAAAAGTAAAGTGACTTGTTAAATGTCACACAGTAAATTAATAGAACTAGGACTGGAGGTCAGGGCTGCTAACTCCTAGACCAGAATTCTGTATAAAGCTGTCCTGTGCCGGTGAGCTGGCTTAATGAGAAGATTGAATAGAAATTAGAGGTAAGTTTAAAGGAAAGAAATACAACTGTGGCAGCAGTTCCAGGAAACATTACAGTTATTTTGTAATAATAGCCACACAGAGCAGAGTCATGGTGGACTCCAAAGGACAAAAGACAAAAAAAAAAAAAAAAAAAAAAAGTTGGGTAATCTTCACAAAAACCAGGGCAAACTAGATCCCCTTTCATGCTCTGACATTTTGCCTGTCACCTGTGCATGACATTTCTTACACTTTTGAAAACATCAGAGAAAATGAAAGAAATTGCTGTTATTCTAAACTTTACCTCACTTGGACTGAAGAATTTGCTGAAAGGGCATGGATAAAAACAAGAAAGGAGAAGGTCCCATAAAGAAGAGATAAGGGAAACGGATTCCTGGGTTCAAGTAATAATTGACCAATGTTCACAGTGGAAAATTGCCTTCTACAAAACCTGTACTCTATTCCATGTTTTTCTGATTGAAAGGATAAATAAAAATCTTGGAATTCTTCTTTCATCTGTCCTTCCAAGATTACTGAGAATGTGGCATTTTGCTCAGATGAAGAACCAACTCACTTACACACAGATGGTTGGATGTCATTTCACTCAAAAAGAGTTGTTCTGAAATTGTTTGACTTCACAACCAAATAGATAGCCTGTTGCCCATAGCCACAAAGGATGTAGCTGCCTCTAGGTCACAGAGAAAGTGAGTAACAGAATTAGATCTAGAATTCACGTCTTCTGAAGAGCCATGTTGTGACCCCAGCCTTCTCCCTCTGTTTATTCATTTGCATCCTATGAGTCAGCATCTCAATGGTTAGCTAACCCCTGTTCTTAGAACCACACATTGTTATTATACCTGGCATTAGGACTCATAATCTACTGAACTCTAATTCCTAGAATCATTGCCATGTGATCATGACATCATGGAATTCTGACAATTCAGTTTCCTGATGTTTCTAACCAAGCTACGAAATGATAGTGGGGAAGACCTGGGGAAAACGTCCTGCACAACTGAGATCCAAGCTGCATTTATTCTTTCCTCCTTTTTGACCTTCTTCAGTGGACTCCTCATCTTATTCATTTTCAGGCTAATCTGGAAGATCATAAAAAAATGGCAAAACATCAAGGGAACAGGAATTCTTTTGGTTAGTTTCCTTATTTGGGATCCCACTGTATGAAGATCAGAGACAGGTTTGACGTGTGTTTGTGTTTAGAAAAACAAGGCGTCGCTCAGTCTTCATAGGCCGGCAGGGACAGCCATCCTGATCCAGTGCCTTAGAAAGGGGCTGATCCTACTTTAGGGTGAGAAACAGGACCCCAGGCTGCTATTCCAAGGGCCTCAGGTACAGGGCCAGGCCTCCTCTCTCACCACTTAGAGAAGAAATCTCTTATTTGGCTGATGATGAATGTTAGCTCTAGAAACAGAGGTCGTTTTTCAAAAAAAAAAAAAAAAAAAA
>CM053508.1:49648722-49673531 GCA_028627145.1 Eidolon dupreanum | reverse complement strand
ATTGAATCTTGACCTTTGACTTTGAGGTCGTATTTTATAGGTAGAATCCCAGATTTGATTTTTTTCCCTTTTGAGGTCATTTTCTTCTTTGATTTTTTTTTTTTTTTTTTTTTTTTGGCCAGCTGGAGAGACTGTTCTAAGACTTCTATATTTCCTTTACATTCTGCTTGAAAACTAAAGACTTTCTTCTTCAGCTCAAGTTTCTTACCTTATCATACATGATTAGATGAGAGCAAATGACACTCAATATTCTTTTGGAAACTTCTTAGCCAGCTTCACAATTTCCCTACATACATTTTCTATCTTCTATGTTACTTTTGATGATGTTGTTACCAAAATTCTGATGTTCTTCCAGTAGGAACTTCCCCATTATTTTCCTGGCCTCTGCTAAGAGTCTCCATGCAACTGTTCCAGCCTCTGCCTGCCACCAGTTTCAAGGGAAAGACCAAATTTTGGCTTTTGTTATAATAGCGCCCCATTTCCAGTACCAATTTTTGTAACAGTTATCTCTTTCTACAAAACTAACCATTCTTGAACTTATTGACTTAAAACAACAAATTATTTCTCATGATTTTGGTTGGCTGGTGTCAGCAAGGTAAATCTTCTGTACTATATAGAGCTGAGTGTGGTCATTCACGTGGGTTCTTTCATCAGAGAGCTGGAATGATCGAAATGATGACAACACGTGATCATTGTCTCAGTTATTTGACTGGAGTAGCTGAGAGCTGGTTGAGCCTTCTCAGTAAGCCCAACTGAATTTTTATGTGATGGCTTAGGACTCTCTTGGAGTTAAAGTTGAAATTGCTAGTTCTCTGAAAGGCCAGGTTTGGAACTAGCAAAGTGTCACCTCTGCTATATTCTAATGATTAAATCAAGTCACAGACCAATCTAGATTCAAAGGGAGGAAAAGGAGACTCCATCTTTTATTGAGAAGAGTAGCATGAATATACAGTAAGGGAAAGAAATGTTAATAGCTATATTAAAAGCAAGTCTACCACAGTTATGGATGGTGATAATTGCTTTAGAGGAAATATAATGGAGCAAAGAGATAGAAGGATTCAGAGAAACTAATTTACATAGGTTGAATTGAGAAGGTCTCTTTGAGTGCTGAAGGATGGAAATAGACTAGTCATATAAGGGTAAGAGAAGAACTTCTGAGCCAAAAGAATCAATCAATAAAGTGGCCTTTACAGAAATTCAGGAGAGACAAGATATTAACTTTGAACAGAGTTGCGATATTGAAGATGAAATGGTAGAAATAGAAACAGAATTTATTTAGAGGACAAACTGATGACACTGATGAAAGCATACACAAGGTCGGAGGGAGACAGGAGTATCAAAGACAATGCTTCATTTTCTGTTTTAAGGAAACGTATTGATGAGGTCCCCTTTACTATTTCTTTTAACTGTTGCTGTTTTATTTCTCCTATTTTTTAAAATTTACTTGTGAGATGGAAAGGGGAACATAAATGATCCATTTGTTTTTTGAAAATGTTGAGTCTAAGAGGCCTTTCTAACACTTGAAGGGGGCATAATATCCAGTAAGCAATTAATTGTGTGAATATAGAGACACAAGTAATGTCTGCTGGAGGATACGAGTTTTGAGGTCTTCAGAGTATAGATGCAACTGGCAAAATTCTAGATAGATATCTCCAACATTTTGAACCATATAAAAATTTCAATCTCAACAAATACTTATGAAAACATAGCAGAACATAAAACGCGTTGCTTTCCATACATCTAATGATTTCCTTTTGTCTCAGTTGCATTATATTAGCTTCTTATCACCAGTTTAAGCAGTTTTTATTTTTACTATTTTTCAAGTAAGGATTCCAATAAACAAATTACTAAAAAGACAGGCATGACAATGATACTGAAACAGAACTGTTGGCTATCCATCAGTAGCTCCTTTGAGGAATTCAAAATATTTATTAGTTATATCATATATGACAGCCCAAAGTTATGTGAATTGAAGATGTCATAATATAAAGTGTAGAGTTTTAACTATAAAATGTGTAAAAGTTAAGGTGATCTATATACATTCCTATATTAGATTAAAATGTCATTTGAAATCTGGATGACTTATTTAGTGGGTAATATCTAAATAACTAATTAACTATTTGGAAAAAAAAAGAAGTTAGTTCTCTTCACATTAACTCAAATGAATTCCGGAGAGCTTAAATATTAAAAAAAATTATATGAAAGCATAGAAGTGATAAAGAAATGTTTACTTAATTCTAGAAAAGCGAGGCTTAAGAATGAAAAAGCAAAAAGCCAAAAAGTATATGCACTGAAGTGCATGTAAATAAAATGCTTCTATATTAAAATAATAGCACACAAAAATTAAAAGGCAAAGAGGGAAAAAAATATTTACAACATATGACACAAACAGCTAATATCAAAATATATTGGGTGCTTAAAAGTCAGTAAACAGATTACAAGCCCCATAGAAAAGAGGATGAAAGAAAGAGGAATTTCAAAAAGGAGAGCAAACCATCAAAACACACAAAAATTGCTCAATCTTACTAGGAACCAAAGTAACAAAATAAAGTAAAAACAATTAGAAACCACTTTGCCTACTTCAAAAATTTTTTTGTATTAAAAATGCATTTTCCAGTTTTTCATATAATACTTGACTCAGACTTTGCTTGTGAAAATGTAAACTGCATAGAACAAAAACATTATCAAGACAATCTTTCATGCACCTATTTGAACTTCACATTGCCAAGAGTTAGAATAATAATTATGAAGTATACCAGACTTGTGCTCAAAATTATGGTCATATATAATAGTAATATGTATAGAATATCCTAAATGGTAGGGGATCACTTAAGTAATATTAGTACATATACAGAAAAACATCTGGCAAGATATATTCCAAAATATTTTAGAGGTTAATTCTGGTCATAAGATTGCTGCTTCTTTTCTTTTAGCTTATGATTATTTCCTAAATTTTCTATGAATATTAGAAGGATAATTTTCTTCCATTAAAAAATATTCCCACATAACTTAAGTATTAATTTAGAGCCCATGAGCCACACAGACACACTTACTCTCCCAGAAAAACAATCTCAGTGTTGATTTCCCCTGATTTATGGCGAAGAAAATTCCTTAGGAAGGCAGTCACACTGTCAACTGTGATGTTTCCACAGACCACAATGAACCTAGGTGGCAAGAACATGTAAGGTGGATCATCTGAGGGACAGAAGTGTCTTTCTGTCTAGATTTAGCAATGGACAATTAGCTTAAACTTAGTTTCAAATAAATTTGGTATTTGAATCACCCAGATTTTAAAAATAGAAAAACCCAGGACTGGATTTCTATTATACAGAAGAAGCATCAGATTTCTGTAGTCTCTAGTTCATCTCACATAGGGTATGACTCCACATACATTTGAATTACACTAGCTTTTTAGGATTACTACAATAACTACCATAATTGCTAGGTTTTTGATAGTTATTAATAACTCATAATGAGCATTAACATGTGTAATTTGATTTGGCTTTCCACTTGATTTCTGATTGGTTGATATAGTTTTTTTCCACTGAGGAAAAACTGAGGCTTAGAATGTTTCATTGATTTTCCCATAGTCAAAGGCTATGGCTGAGGCAGCACCAGATTCTAGGTTATTTCAGTTTATCTTCCCTATCTAAAATTTACTAGTCACAACAAAGTACGTACAATGGAGAGACACCTAGAAGCAAAAATCTAAGCATGTAACTTTTATGTTAAAAAATAGCTGTCAATTTCTTTAGGCTGAATATACAAAGAAGCTATTTTTTCCCTCAATTAGTCATTTAAGGAAATGGAAAGCATAATTTTAGCCTGAGTTTACCTTAAATTTTCCAGACCTTATGGGCTGATTTATCATGTGTCACATAATCCTTTTCCTGAAATGAATCAGATCAAACTTTGGCTTATCTAGTTTATTTTATTGTTTTCATTAATTTCATTATTATTATTATTACTCTTCATACACCTAGATTAATTTTGGTTTTCATTGAATTACATTAAAAGACCAGTCTAAGAGAGTTTATCTTCATTGTGCCTCTTTCCTCTACAGCAGAGAGAATGAATAACAAAGAATCCATTCGAATTTAAGATCTCTGATTCATTCTTTTCTTCTTAGATGTAAAAAAGCATAATGGAAACTGAAGTAACACATATTTACAGAGGAATAGGGTAAAAACAACTCCATTTTCCTTCTGGGAACAAATGGCTGTAGCTTGAACAAAGGAGTTGTAATCTATGAAGTACTGGCAAAGAGGTTGAGATTGCTTCTCACTCTAGCAAACCTCTGTCCATGAATGAGCCCACATAGTTTAGAGGAGTTTTGGCTAAGATAACTGAATTAATTATTTTAAATCCAAACCATGGCTTTAATTTGATACATTATGTAAAATTAGCCATGGGTTAAACACATGATCAAAATGAATTAGACACTTAATAATGGATATAAGAGAATAGTGATAATGAATGTAGAAATATTGCCACAATCAATCTTTGACAGTGAATGACAACATTTTCTGTTATTTTAAGTGATTGAATGCTCTTATGAGCATTGAGATAGTAGTTTTTATCAAGTAGCAAATATTATATTTTTATGGTATTTATTCTAGCACAACCCTCTTTAGTGAATGAAGGTTCTTGCCAATATATTCACTAAGCCAGTCAATAGGGGTTTAGAAAGTGATTAGTAGAATATCTCAAACTGTAGAAATTATACTTGAAAAGTACTTACTTCTTTCCTTTGAGTACTTCATAGGAACTGGTATGTTTTCTCTTGTTAATAAAAAGTTCCACCATCTCAGGGATATAGTTTGCAAATAGAGCCTAAAATTTCAACAAATAAAACCTTAGGACTCACTATTTTCAAGGATACTCCAAAAATCTGAGATTATGACAGAGAAAGAAGGTACATAAAATTTTCTCTCATCTAGGAGAGGAATGACTATGAATTATATTTTTAAGGGAAGACCAATTTTCTTCCCTGCTCGGACTTTGCATTTGGTTAAAGTTTAATAAACTTCTTTTTAGTATTCAAAATGATGAATATGATGAAAGAAATGACAAGCAGTAAGGGAACCTTCCTTCCTGTTTTGTTCCCTCATTACTACAGACTGCTTTTCTAACTCTGACTTGATACTATTTGGGGACTTGAGAAAATAAAGCACATGGGACAGAGATGAAATTAAATGAAGTACCTACCAATATGGACAGAGGAATATCAGAAAGGTGTAGTGAACAATTTTGGTATGGTTTTTAAGGAATTGAAATTAGGAACTAAAAGAAAAGGAGGCTGCCTTTGTCCTGAACCATACACAGATGTTTGCTTATCTAAAGTAAAATGCTGGTTTCGAGAGAGCTTACTCATTTGGGCTGGCAAGAGCAGAACTTTCTTCAGTCAAATCTTAAATGCCTTTCCTTTTTAAAAGAAAGATTTTAATCAGATGGGCAAAAGATGAAAGAAGATAGGATTGCTCAAATCAATGTAGAAGCTAATAAGAAAAGTCTGCTCTCCTTTGTCAACCATCTTCTTCCCTGGTGACTAAGAAATTACATCACATGCTCCAGAGGCTGCAGTCTGGGAAAACAGGATCCATGTATATCTTCATTCTCATTTGACACCTGCTCTGAATAATGTAACATTCACTCTTAAACCTATATTGCTTTATTTCTCACCATTAACCAAATGTTTTTGGTTTGTGTATATCTATTCAAAAGATAAATATATTCATCACCAAACTCCCCAGGGTGAAGAACATGATGAAAGTCCGTCCTAGGGATGTCTTGGGTACCACATCTCCAAAGCCAACAGTTGATGTTGTTGCCATGACCAGGTAAAAGGACTCAAAATATGATATATTCTGTGAATTTCTGCCTTTGAGCCAGGGATCACCAGAATTTTCCACCTGTTCAAAGAGAGAAGACTTGGTAAAGTTTTCTGAATAGAACCCAAGGGAAAGTTTACAAAGAACAGGCAAAATATTGGATTAGTTTCACTTAATTCAATTCAAGAGAAATATTAAATGATTCCTAGGCTGCTGCGAAGGGTTTGCAAATTATGGGTAGTGATTGTGAAGTCTTGTTTTCTTTCATAGTGATTATTGCTGAAATCTGAGGGGACATGTAGCTTGAGCCCACGTTTGAAATGCTCCATGGGGTGGGAGTGGAGTGGCTGCTTAGATCTCTTTCTTTTCATGTGGCACATCACCACATCCTAGAGTCATCATGAGACTCCAAAGGCTCTCAGACTGAGTCATTATTATTTATTCTCATTTTTCACCAGAACAGGATTCTCATTAAAGAAAGAAGCACTCAAATGAGCATTGCACATGAACGCTAGTGTCTGAGGAAAAGCAAACAAACAAGTTTTCCAAATTATTTTCCCTACTCTTCACAAAAATCTTTTCAGTGATTGAGAAAAAACTCTGAAAAATATTTCCTCTGATTTTCCCTTAAGTCTCCACATTTTAAGGAAACTAAATTCATCAGATTATCTTTTTTACATTGAATAAAAAGAGTAACTTAGTCAATGGCACTATACTTCATAGTATATATACATTTATTATAAGTATATGATATATATCACATATCATTATAAAAACAGAAAATTATATAGAATATATGAATTTTCCTTTATTTTTCCATTTTTAGACATTTTCCCCAAATAGCTTACTTATTTCCTAGACATTTTCCATTGCTATTTAACACAAAAATGATAAATGCTAGAGATGGTGGAGGCAAGTAGGCTTTTTGTTTTGTTGTTAAGAACTGGAATGGAAATTAGAAATAATAGTTTGCTCAGGTATGTAATCACTTTTTAAAAGTGATGTGCCCAGTGCTGAAGCTTTCTTAAGTTTGATGAATAGGTTATAAGTGTGGACTCCTATTAATACCTCACTCCAAAAAAAAGAAAAGATTGTATGTACACAGTTAACTTCCATGGCTGGTAGTGGATTATATTGTAAAGTATACTAATCTGCTTCTGCTGACTTCTAGAGTCTTCACTATTTTCTAAGACTATTGTACTGTAAGAAAGCCAAGTTTAAATCACACAGATTTAAATATATATATTCCCCCTCTCCCTGCAGGAATGCAAGAGTTGCTTGAGAGTTTCATTTATGTTAAAACTTCAGTGTGTTTTAACATCTTAGCACAGGGTTTCAATCATATCCTTCCTTGCATAACATGTTGTATAAACTAAAACTAAATTTATTTCAACTTGGAAATTTCTTTCACAATAATTTAAACAACTCTTTAAGGTGTAATGCATTCTCTTTGGGGGTATTCTTTTAGCACCGAAGAGATGGCATCCTTCTGAGGGTCTACTGTCCAGTTTGCTTTCCTATTAATCATGTTAGTATCAACTACTAAGTTCTAGATGGAAAGTAAGTTAAAGCTAAAATAAAGGGTTATGGACTAATGTTAAAATAGTGAATAATTATCTATTTTTAACTCCCTATTTCAAAACTGAATTTTTATGTTTTTAAACTTTTTGTTTTAATTTTATATTAGATATGTTATGGAGGAGGATATAAAGATATTCTCCTGGATCCTCTTACCTCATCATTTGTATTATATTATTTTTACATTGCACATGTGTGTTCCAGTCTATAACCATAATTTCCTTAGTTATGTCTTAGTTCTATTTTAAATTCATCTGGTTAGCACTGCTACTACTTTTTATCATGGTTTCCTCATTCTTCAGTTCTCAGTTTTGATTCACCTCCTCTGTGGTTGGATTTCATCAATGAGATGCATTTTTTAAAAGGGGCTTATGGGTGCTAGTTTCTCTTGGATGCTTAAAGTGATAGGGTAGGTTGCACTCTCTTTCACACAAAGTTTGCAGACATCACTCTATCATCTTCCTGTATTGGTTGATGTGTTCACAAAATCTGAGGCTAGTTTGTTTTTTCCCCCTTTTATAGACTACACTTTGTTCTCTTTATCCTCAAGGGTCAGTAAACTGCTCCAAATATGGTTGGAATAAATAATTTAGTTTTTTTTTCTCTTGGATTACAGTATACCATTTAATCTATAGATTCAAAACTTTATTTTAAACATTTTTTCGGTGCCATTTGTTGTGTTCTTTTCTTCAGGACACTAATTTTATAATATGCTGAACTGACTTTGCCCAGCTTCCCTGTTTCTTCTCAACAGTCATTTGAGTACCTTTGTTCTTTTCCATGTCAGTATTTTTTACTCAGTCTTGTCTACCATGTTCCTGAACACATTTTTGTCACATTTATTACATTTTGTTTTCCCCTTTGGTTTTCAGCTCTACAGTACTTCTTTCTTCTTCTTTTTCTCTGGTATCTTTCAGTTCATTTTCAACTCTTGCTACTGTTTAAGAACTTTTTACTTAAAATCTTATGTATTTTGTTTGAATTATCATTTTAAGTTTTTAAAGCCTTTTATTTATATTTTTTTCTCAAATAGGGAGGGCTTTTTTTTGCTTTTTCTTAATTTTTTCCTTTGTTTCATTGGGTAAATTATCTTGTAATTGTTTTTCTTATAACTATTATAGTAGGTAACTGTTGTTATACTGATGTCTCTCTGCTCTCCATTATACCCTCTTGTTATTTCTGGCAGAATTTAAGGATAGCACTATATTTACTACTTTCTGATTAATGCTCACCTTTAAATGGTATCAACTTTTAGCTGAAGGACAGTGTGAATATGGGAACATAGTGATTTGGGATAATTATCACTTTTATTTTGATTTGTTATTTCAAGTGTCATCTCAACAAAATCTGCTATTTTCTTTGCTCTAGGATATAGCTCTTCTATGTTTTTAACATTCCAGATGACTCATAGTGAATCCCTTTAAGTCACAAGTCTCCTTGCCTGGGTGACTAGTTATCCAACCAACAAAGACACATGTTCACATGCTTAGAAGGGTCAAGCGAAAATATTTAATGACTCAAGCAGGCCTGACAGAGACTATGTTCAACCCAGGAGCACATTCTATTTACAGGGAGCAGCTAGTCATCAACTAGGACTGTTGGTGGCCTTGGGAGGGCATGTTGGTAGAACCTTGTATCTTCCAAAGAATCTAGAATTCAGGGGTTTTATATTAGTTCTCCATAAAAGTTAGCAAGCAGTCAAAAAATAGAAAATAAAAGACAAACATAACTAGATCAAATAAAATACAAAGGAATATTATTCAACCATAAGAAAAGATGAAATACTGCCATTTGCATCTTGGATCTTGAGATTATCATGCTAAGTGAAATGAACAAGACAGAAACTCAGAGACACAGATAACAGTTTAGTAGTTACCAGAGGAAACGAGGTGAGGGGAGGTTGTAGATACGGGTAAAGGGGGTCAAATATGTGGTAACAGAAGATTTGACTTAGGGGAGGTGAACACACAAGGCAATGTATATATGATGTATTAAATTTAATTAAAAAGAAATAAAAATTTCATAGAAATAAAAAATATATATGTATATGCCCGTAGGCCACATTTAGTTTGGGAACTCCTCATTGGAACTGCTATTGAATGTTAAAAAAAGTCCTGTTACCATGGTTTCTCCTTTAGCATTCTCTTTCCTACTATTCTGTGATAACCAACAGGTCTCTTCAGGGACATTGATGATTGCTTTTCCCCTGCTACACCCATGCCCCAAGGTCTAATCCTCTAGATCCCAGGCCTTGACTCTACTGCTGTGAAACTTTTTTTTTCTTTTTCAGGAAAATCTCTCTTGCTTGAGTACTGAGAAAGGATTTGGCTGTTTTCAGATTCTTTGAGGTTTGTATCACAGTTTGCATTTGGTGCTTGACAATTTTTATTTTTTCTTGCTATTGTTTTAATTTGTCTGTTTTGTTTTTCAAAGGACCGTGTAGTCTTCTGACATCCCATTTCAATTTCTGCATTTTCTAATGACTGCTCCTCAACTGTCCTTGACAATAAAGTCTAGGAGTTTCCTACTGCTGAAATCCACTTATTACAGTGCCGATAAATGTGGGCTAAAATCTAGGCTTTCCTATAGGCAAAGGAGGCAGCTGTGTCATACAGATTAATTTCAGGAGAACCAAGAAAGCCTCAAAGCTCCCCTTTGCAACTTAAGAACACCTACCACACAATTCTTCAGTTTTTATAAGTGTGAAATTCTCTCCTTGGCTTCATTTATTGGACTCTATGTTCCTTTTTTAAAATGTTGAAACCCTTATGAAGATATAGTGATAAATTTTTCCTATTGCTTATTAGATTCCTTTCTACGAGCAGGTTTTGAAAGCTAAAAGAGTGTGGGAGATACCTATTTGTCAGAAATATGAAGCTGGAGAAAAATCCAGAAAAGGAAAGTAAAAAGATAAATCTCACATTAGTTACAGCGATGAGGACAGGAGTTCATGAGGATTACCTCCATTTCATAAAGGCATTCATACTGTCCCACAAAATTATCATGTTTGATGAGATGCTTACCAGGTGAATGAATCCTGCAGCTGTGAACCAAGTACTGAGAACTATTGATAACAGTTTGGAAAACTTCACTGAATTGCTAGAGGAAGAAAGACAAAAAACTGTTGGATTCTGACAGGTTCCAGAACAACTCAGATATCTCACCTTGAAAATCTTGCTACTCAAAGTGTGGTTCACAGACCTGAAACACTGATATGCTTACCTGGGATTGTATTAGATATGCAGAATCCCAGGCTCCACTCCTTAACTACAGATCCACAGTGTTACAAGCTTCTCTGCTTAATTCATACACACATTAGAGTTTGAGCAGCTCTAAAACACACCCACTTACACACACTTGTTCAAAAGCTTAGATTTTTCTATGATATCCACTAGCTTGATATTATATTGCTTTTAAAAATATGTGTATCATCATAAAATAAATTTAATAGATTGCTACATTATCTAAGTAATAGTATAAATACAGTATCCTGAAAATCCAGAATGGGCTTCCAAAATGAAATTTTGAGTAGATCACAAAAATGTGGTCTCATATTGCTAAATTCATACCGGGATCTTTGTGTGAAGAGGATCAGACAAGTTCCTGTCTCCTAAATAAAGCCCTAGAGTTTAGCTGAAATCGCTGTGGTTTTCAGGCAGGGCTACCTGTCACACAAGAATAGCACGTTCCCATCTTGACTTCTCCATCATGCATAAACATTTAGCAATGAAATCTGCCTGGCCTGCAATATTTGATGCTTCTAGTGAGAAAGTTAGAGGCATAGAGATTTTGAGTAGGTAACATAAGACCAAACTGCTTAAAAATTTAGAAGTATTGCTGCTCAAAGGTGGTTTGGATTTTTGTTTGTTTGTTTCTTGAGACATTGGAGTTGCTCTATTTCTGTAAGCAATAGTTCACTACTGACACTGGGCAGCTCTCCTGTTCAGAGAAATTTTCTTACATTCCTAGCCAGGGAAGACAATAGCAAATGTATAGAATCAAAGTTTCTGAATTGCTTTGATTTTTTATTTGGATGGTTGGGGGAGGGAGAGAATTAAAGCCTAAATGCACTTACATACTGTAGCTCTATAAAACAAAGAAGAAACAAAAGCTTCAAAATGATTGCAAACTTTTCAGTGTGCGATGTTCATGCAATGGGAAAAAAAGTGAGCAAATAACATCTTGGAAACTGTGGGATTTCATGATTTCTGTACTAGAATTCTGATAAGAAATGAGTTGAATTCAAGGTTCAGTTAACATTTTAAATTCTAATCCAAACCAGTAAGTGAGGCTAGCATTTACCTGGTCTTGATGGCTCTCAGAATTTGCAAGATTTTAGGGAGTTCTAGTAGCCGCAACGCTCTTAAAAACCGTAAACCTACAAAGCAATTGAAAAGAGAAAGCTGTCAAAAGAGAGGATTACTCCAGGAAGTAGTCTGAATTATAACACAATTGGAACTGTGTACAATCTGTTCCTGAAATGCTCAAATATATTATATTATATTATATTATATTATATTATATTATATTATATTATATTATATTATATTATATTATATTATATCATAGGTTATGAAGCATGTACTGTAGTTCAAATCCTGGCCCTGACGCTTAATAGCAGGTGTAATCTAAAGCAATCCCTTCAACTTCTCTAGTTCCTCGTCTGTAAAATGGGAATTAATATATAATAGTACCTACCTCATAAGGTTGTTGAGCTAATATAAAGCATATAATAAGCACTACTCAACTCTTCTTTAGAATGGAAAGCAAATTATCCATAAACTACTTAAACTCCTGACTGTAGAATTTCTATGATATGTTGCTAAGTGTTTGTATGATGCTTTACTTTACATACTTTGATAATAACTAAGGCAAGGAATATTTTATAGATAATAAATAACAACACACAATTACATAAAAACTGATAAAAGCCAAAAAATGTCCATACACTGTCAATACGTCTACCTTAAATACTAAGTTACTAATTAAGTAAATCTTTAACATGTTACAGCATGTCTGGATATGATGATTCATAGCTTTTAAAGGAGGCTCTTTCTCTCTGTCAAGTCCACGTGAGATCCCAGCATAAAGGTACCATAGGGGGAGGGATGCTGGGGCCTTCCTCTTAAGCTGTGAATGAGCCTGTCCATTAACAATAAACAAACATTGACATCGACTGCGCATCAGGTACATTGCATTGCTAAGTACTGAGATTTTAAAAAAAGCATTCTGAAAATATATTATAAAATCATACAATTACAGTGAGGAATTTTTTTAAATGGCATTTAGGCATTTAAGGAAAATGAAGGATACTTATGAATGAATGTTGAGGCTTTTTTAAGAGATTGTTCCTTATTCCCACAATATACTTACCTAGCCAATTACTCTTCAAATAATAAGAAATAAAGGTAGGTGGGATGGTAAAGATGTCTACAATTGAATTCATCTCCAACCAGAACCTGATCTTGTCATCAGCTTTCAAAAACTATGAAATGGAAAGAAAAGACCCAAATTCTGTTACCCTCAAGAATTCTAAAGTGAACACAAGAGTGGCTTTATTTGGCTACAGTTCATTCATCAACTGAAACTTTGATCTCATTCTGTTGTATACATATATATATATATATATATATATATATATATATATACACATATATATATTTATATCGCTATCTAGGTGTATATTTATGTAGATATATAGATATGTATATATTTACGTAGATATAAAATTTGTACCATTAGTAGGTATTCAACAAATGAACATGAACCCATTTTACTTGCCGGAGCTCAACTCTCATGCTTCAGAGTAAACACTTTGATCTTCATGCTGCTCCTAGAACTTTATAACATTAAATAGAAGAGAAAGAGAGAGAGAGAGAGAGAGAGAACTCCGTATTTGTGAGCAATGAGGATATGTAATTTAGGATGGTCTTCAACGGAAAAGGTACGGCTGTCTAGAAGTTTGGCTGACCAAGGCCTGTGTTTTTAAACTTCCCTATTTGGATTAAGAAAGAAAGCATTTCTAGAAGGGAGAGTTTGCCGTAAAAAGATTTTGATCATCAGTGTGTCAGAGTAAGTTTTGAAGGATGGTCAGGGAAATAAATATTAAATATATATATATAATATTTTTATATGTATATATAAAAGTCTCCTACAAACATGGAATGGATAAATACATTGAAATCTATATATAGGATGGGTCCTCAATAAAGGCTTGTGGAATGAAAAAACTAATATATGAGTGAAACAGAAATAAAACAAAGATATAAAAGTATTTTATATAGTTATATGGCACATATGCCATCAGTGGAGCCAATGACATTTTCAGAGGATTGTTATTCAGGTTCTGCTAGCTTGTGACTGATTATTAGTACAACTTTCTCAGTGGGAGGTGAGAAGCCAATAAGGAGGACAGTGTGACAGGATGATGATATTTACAAAAAGAATCATTTTCATTTGTGTTGGCATTTTTGGCTTGGTTTATAGTTTCAGGTGCAGGAGAGAGTTATTACATCTTATTATACATTTAACAATTTAGGGAACAGAAACTCTAACTTTAGAGCCTGAAAACATAGGCCAATTGCATAACCAAGCCACACAGAGATCTCTTTATTTTTCAACAGTTGTCTTTATCCATTTACTCCCACTTTCAGTAGATACTTACTCTTAATCCAAAATAGAAACTAAAGAAAACATTGAAAGTCAAATCAATAGAGATGGTTTTGTCTTGGTATGAAGAACAGCTTCCAACTGGGCTAGAAAAAAAACAAGGACAGTTTATAAAGGTGTACATTTTAAAAGCTGTGTCTATATAGGACCAAATAAAGAAAAAGGTAGGCAATTTTTTATTTATTCATCATAAATTGTCAATGCACTTAAGTTTACATCTCAAGGAAATTCTTTCCTTTTGGGAGTAGGGGTATGTATGAGTTAAACTACCAGATTGTGTACGAAGCTGAAAATAACAGGAAAATACCTGCTCTTCCTTTCACAGTTTATTGCTTCTATTTCTGTTTTACCAATGTGGATTCAGAAGTTTAGAGATTATGTAGCTCTTCTTCATTTCCACAACATTTACCCAGTCAGGACATTTTGGCTTCTATACCCTTTTGATATAGAGCTACTCTAGGTCAAGTGGACTGACCCTGAGGCAAATTCAAAGAAAATTTCCTAGAAGATCACAAAGCAAAGACTATAGTTTCCCTAGGATCTCTAGAGCTACCTGTCTTTTGTGGCTCTGCAATCCCAATTTTACCTCAGATGAATATCCAAAGTAATTCTCAGAGAATCAGCATGGAGTTCAGATTAGACTGGGCTGTGCCCAAGAAACTGTCTTCATTTTGGCATAGAAGAAGGGAATACCTTCAGAGAAGAGCAGATAATAATTTGCTCCTTTATCTCAGGTAAGGCCTAGCATGTTCCTTTCCCAAGACCACCCTAAGTTGTTTGAAACCTATGAGAAACCCTGAAATGTCTATGGAACTTCTGCTTCAACATCTAAAGAATTCAAAGGCAAACAAAGCCCTCCTAAGTGGTCCAAGGGAGGAGATGGCAGCTGGAAGCTTGTAGTCTCAGAGGCCTGAGAGTAGATCTGTGCATAGCACCCTAGTCTCTAGCAATGTAGCATGGCAGGATGTAGAGGCAATTCATGTATTTTTTGTGGAGTTGCTTTTAGTGCTTCCTGGGTGAGAACTAAACACTTATCCTTTTATTATGAGCTTGTGTATGTGAATATATTTGAAAGTGTATTAACCATTTTTCCTGACAGAAAATTCAAAATTAGCTGGCAACCTAACGATACAATATCTCAGACAAAGGTGAGTAGGGATTTTACTCACTCAGTAGAGTTGATGAAATAGATTATAAGAGACCCGATGCTTAGTACAAAGACAAGGATCATCTGAGGAAAAGAAAACAGATGAATGTAAAAATCCATTTTATTGACATGAATATAGATGAATAAACAAACCTGTTTTTGTTTCCATTTTGCCTATATATATATGCAGTCATTTTTTCACACATTTTATTTATGCTAGCATTTATTCATTCATTTATTCATTCATTCTTGGAACTTTACTGGGTATTCAATAAATGAACATGTATCTACCCATTTTATTTACCTAATTTTAACTCTAACAAACTACATAATAAAAAGTTTGTTCTTCCTGCTGCTCCTAAAGCTTTCTCATCTCGAGAAGTCCTACCATTTACTCACTCATTTACACATCAAACATTTATTAAGTGCTTTATATGTGTTATGTATTTTGTTACATGCTAGAAAACAATGGCTACTGCATATAGACTTTGGAATTGAACTGTCCATGATATTGTGGAAGAAATGGTCTAAAAGATGGTCAGATTTTGACAGGATGAAAAATGCTACAAGTGAAAAAAAGAAAATGAGTGCTTTTAACCTACCAATGTATCTGGTCTATAAAGTAAGCAGAGCTTGTAGAATATAATTAGATATTTACCCATTCGAAACCCTAGATGCATTTAGATGAAATCTTCCACAGTCCTCATGACTTTTCAGGTCAACTTTAGGTAAGTGAACATTCTTCCAGCTATTTCTAGTTTCCAAACCATTTATTTCTTTAATGTGTTCAGTCCAGTGTAGTAGTAATAATAAAACTGAATTTTATTAATAATTAAAGCTTTACTCCCTCCTAGCTCAGCCGTTCCTTGGAAAGGTTATGTACTTTGGGAAAGTGGTCAGTTTCTTCTTTATTAACCTCTTTTTGAGTTTTTAATCCTAGTTTCCCACTGACTAGGCCTCTCCAGAATTGTAGGTAAATGTTCATGAGTTGTTTCATTGCTTTTTAGAGATCCCAATTCAATTCATATTCAAATTCAACAAATATTTTTTTAGTACCTATCATAATCCAAGTATTATTCTGGTGATTGGGACATTTTAGTGAATAACATACAAAAATCCCGCCTTATGGAGTTTAGAGTCTAGACAATCGATAAAGATAATCAAAAATTTATATGATATGTTATAAGATACATGTTAGAAAAATAGGGCAAAGTAAAGGGGATCAGAAACACAAGGAGAGGGGGCAGAAGGAGTTGTAGTCTTGATCATATTTAATTACTAAGTGTCCCATTTGTAGTTCCCTGGAATTGGGTGAAAGCATATTCCCTCACCAATTGCTCACAAATCTTTCCTCAGTACACCTCACACTCTTGTATTCTACTATATTTCTTATCCTCCAAATGCCTTCTCAAGCAGGTAAGAGAAGACTCTAGCATTGCACTCATATCTGGCCCATGAGCCAGCTCAAACATTCTTTGCCCCAACAAACACTGGAAAGACAGAATATCTCCAGTGTGACAACTTCTCTGTCATAGAGCTGCTAGCTAGCTAGTCCCTTATCACAAATAAACCAGATGTCAGGCCTCTGCGTCCCCAAAGTTCAAAGAGTTATAAATTGAAATTTCTAAGTGCTCTCTCTTAAATTTCAGTCCTTAGACTTGGCATGAAAAAAAAGCCTTCCCACGTCTCTGCCATAACAGAGTTTCCTCTAAAAATCCTTTTATTTCCAGCGTATCCTAATTTATGTGTGATAAGGTAAGATATTGAGACCTCCAACTGGTTTTCTTCCAATTTCTTACAACATGGTAGTTTTTACTGAGATCTATTTTCTTAGGGTTTCAGCTCTTACTATGTTACATTTTAACATGTAAAATATTGATGAGATATTACTAAGTTTGTGGGTCTCAAAGAGATTCAGTTAGAAATGTAATCCGCAGCTCAGGAAAAGTGTTAGGAGTGGATATGTGGAGTGTGTGTGTGTGTGTGTGTGTGTGTGTGTATCAGCATATTGATAATTATTAATAAATAGTTTGCATGAAATCTTTTTTCTTCTCTTTACATATGATCTTATTTTTATCCCTTACTAAATCTTTATAAGTGATTCTTCAAGTATAAATTATTCATACATTGACAAGTTTACACCCTCTAAACCACAGAAATTAACAAAAAAATAAAAGTTTTGATATATTGAAACTAAGAACAATGCCAATCTTATGCCATTAACCTAAAGAATAATATGCGGAAATAACATATAATAAAAGCAAAATGTATTCCAAACCAAAAAAAGTCACTGGGAGCTAAAATCTTGTGAACACTGTTCAGTGAGTCAAGTAAAAATGGGAGATAAATCTGAGAGGACCTGTAAATTTCTCTTGAGTTGTCGGGGCAAAATCCAGAAGCGCTGGCTGTTTGATAGTGGTAGAAAGCTCTCCCCCTGAGGTGCTGTTTGAAGATGGAGCGACAAAGCCAGAGGAACCTTCGAGGAGACGCACTGAGGCCAAGCTATCGTCCAGAAGGAACCTCCTAACCAGCAGCAATGCTTCTTTCTCAGAAGCACCTTGCAAACCAGTCAGAGAACAATAAACTGAAAAATTTGGAACTTCATCCTGAGAAAGTCTTGTCTGCAGAGTTGTTTGTTGGCCACAGCATTATCCCTCAGGTTTGTCTTTGTGGGAAAACACACAGTAAATTGTTGCTTTGATTTCCACAGTGGGGATTAAAGCTTTCTGTTTAGTTGGTAGAGAGTTATGAGTATCTTCAGAATACAAACAGAAGCCAACGCAGTTAACAAGAGATATTATGAATACTCTAAATCTTCATTTATGAATATGAGCAGATAATGGAAAATTGACAGTTATATTGGAAGTGTGAGAAAATAAGAGGATCAGACAGAGAAAATAGATAAAAAGACCTCCAATGAAAGAGTTAGCATAGACTATGTAATTAAACTTTAAAAAATTACAATTAGTGTTCTAAGTGAGATTCTAAAAATCTATTAAATAGTATTGGAGGATTAGAAAGGCAAAAAAGGGAATATGGAAGGTATCAAAGAGGTGTACCTGCAAGAAGCTACACCCCAGCATTGGCTGAGAGATCAACAAAAAGAGGTCAGGATTACCAACACTTCGCATTTTATAAGAAGTGCCCTTCGGAGTTGAGAATCAGATTTGGGAGGGGGGCCCCTGGCTTGCCTGGTTATGGTGCCTCTGAGGAGATGCTGTGAGCCTGGTTTTGGCAGTTTGGGGAAGAAACTAGAAATAGGATCAAAGTACTGCTACAGAAATGAAAAGCTGTTGGTTAGCTGAGGCTAAAAAACAGAGAAGCAAAACATGGAAGGAGCAGTTCCTTTCCCCTCCTCTAGGCTTCCTGTCTCCTCTTATACCCCTTGTTGGTAGAGTTTAATAAGGGAGCTGACAAAAGAGATATGTAATTACTAAGCACTGGCCTCACATCACACAGGGTGAATGTGGAGCCGAGAAACAAGAGCTTAGTATCTATCTAGCAGGTAGCCTTAAGTGTTAGAAGACATTGAAAGAGCATTCACTAAGATTTTACAAAAAAAAAAATTGCAAGTGAAGAATCCTACACCCAAATTGTTGTTCACGTCTGAGAACAAAATAAAAATCATTTTTTGGACATTGAAGGATTCAGAAAGTATACTATTCGTATTTTCCCTAATAAATGAATATGGGACATACTCAAAAAAAAAAAAAAAGGAAGAAAAAACTCAGAAAGTTAAAATACTTACGAAAAAGTGGTGTCTAATAAAGGGTAAAAATAGTGCAATTTTTAACCCTAAAGCAGTTATTAAGTAAAAAAAAATCTTACCAAATGTATAATGCTAAAAACAAACAAACAAACAAACAAACCCACAACAATAATTTGGAATTGAATGTTTAGATAAGTTCAACAATCAGGAAGGAAGGAAGGATGGTGTGGAGGAAAAACATGCCAAAGATTTCACGCAACAGGAGGACACATATACAAAACATGCAGAGATACATGGAGGAATCCAGGATGGAAAATCTGTTTTGAATTAGATTTATCTAACATATCTACAGTATTCTATTAAAATGGAATGATCCAAGTGAAAGGCGTAAAAAAATAAATAAAGGTAATAAAAAATAACAAATCAGAAACAGAAATCTCAGCCAATGATCAGTGCTTATTATACTCTGAATGGTTTACATGTATTATCATGTAATACATAATTCTCCCTACAATACTTTAAAGAGGTTATTCACATTATATGAATAAAATCCAATTTAGAAAAATTAACTTGCCTAAGATTACACAATAGAAAGTGGAGGAGCCAATGTTTGAGTTCATGTTTCAAAATTTACTATCACCATGTAATTCTGCCTTTCCAGTAAGATAAGGAACTCAGACTGAGACAGCTCTTCGTCGTGTGCCAATACCCATTCTTCTTTTTTTAAGTAACAAACCACTCATTTGTTTTTCAAAGTGGCTGATATTACATATTCTATTATGCAGCAAATTCAAGCTCTAAATATTATAAAGACCAATAAAATAGATCACTGTAAGGAAAATAATTAAATGTCCCTGGTAAATTAATAAGTAAATGTACAGTTGATAAAAGAACAAAATCCAACAACATAATATTTATAAGAGACATAACTGACAGAAAGATTGAAAGAGAGCTGGGCAAAGACATCTCAATGAAGTATGAATAAAATGAAAATATTACATATTAATATTGTATTCTAAAATGTTCCAGCCCCACCAAAAAACTAAAATAAACCCCACTGAACATGACAAAAATGGATATTTCATATTGATTAAAGACACAGTCAAGAAAATATAATAGGTAACTTTACACACTAATTGATGTTATATAAGATATATAAGATATATGTAATTCAAAATCTGTCAGAAATGCAATATTTGATAAAACTATAAAATCATAAGTGAAAAAATTTTGCATGCCCTTTCAATCAGTGAGCAAATAATTACGGATATGGAAAATACATATAACAAAATTAACAGTGCTTATATAACAAACAGATAATACAGCACATATTCTTTCAAAAGTCCATTAAATAGTGATAAAAATTGATTATGTACTAGGTAACAAAAAATTTCCCCATAAATTCTATAAACTAGAAATCATAAAGGCAGTGGTATTCTTGGTCCATAAATTTTACAAAAGTAGAAAAAACAGGCACTCTATCTAGAAGATAAAAGCATACAACATTCCTTTCAATAGATCATGTCTTAAACGAGAAATTAAAATAAAATTTAAAAAATCTTAAAGATGAATTAGGCATTAATAAAAATAAGAACATAACATTAGTTGCCAAATGAGATACGGCCAAAGTAGTAGTCTGAGTGGAAAATTTTTGTAAATTAAATCGACTGAAGAAGCCAGAAGCATTAGACCAGCAGTTATGATGTCCGCGATGAAGGCTGTGCAGACGTGGTGGGGCCTGGCACTGAGCATTCAAGGTGCTGAGCCAGACCAGGTGGAGCTGCCAGAGAATTGAATAAAGGAACCCTAGGTTGACAAGGATATGACCATAAGCCCTTGGCAGGACTGACTGAGGAGGAAGTGTAAGTGAGACCTCAGGAAGAGTCAGTTCATCAAAGCTGCCTCAGCGATGAAAATAGGTAAATTCTGTGTGTGGAGAACCAGTGATCAGTAATTAACCAACTGGATAATTTGGAAGGAAACAAAGTTCTGGCCAGAACCCTCAGGGCAGATTCAGGAAGCTATGAAAAAGGAAGCAATTTGAGAAGAACCGTGCTGCTCCTGCAGAGTTACAGGCAACTGTCTAACATAACTCCTACACTACTTTCCACCAAGCACTGAAGAACTGTGAGCCTGGGATGGGCTGGCATCCCTCCTCAAGGGTGGCTTTTTCTGCTGGGTCTCTGTGTCACTAGCTGACCAGTGTAGTGCTTCCTGGCCTTTAAGGGGATGGTTACAAAGTGCAGGGAGAAGTAACTGCAGATGGTGGTGCCCAAGAAGCTGTCGCATGAGCTGCTGGAGGCTTTCCACAACTGGCAAGGGCAATCAAGAAGAAGCAGGACCTGCACACGATGGCAGAGGCCAACCACTCACTGCCCAGCCCTGCGTCACTACCTCTGGTGGTAGGTAGAAGGACAGTTGCGGCTCCAGAAGGAGCCCAGGGCCCTCTGCCACAAGAAACAATGTAAGCCACTGACACATTGAAAAAATAACCTGTGGGTAAGAAGTTACTTTTTAAAGGCAAGCTTCACAAGGTGGAGCAGTGTGTATATTGTTCATTAATCTTTCTTTGGGGGCTAGAACTTCCCTCTGCCCCATATGTCCATTTAGGAATTTCTCCCAATACACTCAGGGCCCATCTAGTCAATTCTTCTTCAAGCTTAGAGTGGATCTTTGGATGGCAAAAAAAGAAACAGGTTTAGTATAAAGAAAAGGCTTATCAAAAAAATTCTCACCCTTAACAGGTAGGGTAACATGTGATACAGTATTACCATTCATTAGAACTGACTTGAGAGGGAAAAAGAAAATTAAACAAAATAAATAGGAAAAGAAAGCACACTGAACTTAAAGATTAAAAAATATCAATTATCCATAAATACGTGTATATCATGAGACTACTGATAAAAATATACGTATATTATGAGACAACTGAAGTTATGTATATCTCCAGTAAGGCTAAGTGAGACCCAAAGAGGGGGTCATAGCCCATAATGAGAGGAATGGTGTAATTTAGAAGTAGAGAAAGAAAAACAGTATTCTTTCTAACCAAAGGTGGAGTTTAATCAATGGAGCAGTCAAGGACACCTTCAAAGTTGAATTCTCTCTATGGCTCTTTCTTTGAAAAATGTCCTGTGCCTTTGAAATACAAAGGTGGCTCTATTATTTATTGTCTGCACACATAAAATTTTAAGAATATAAGAGACTCTATTAACAATTATACCAGCATGATTTGCAAAAACTTGCACTTAGGATCATCTTGATATATCATGTTGATTCAGTAATTACTGCTTAACACCTCTAAGAAATAGTAATTGAGTATAAAAATGGGGAAAACAGGTTTGAAATCTCAAGATAGGTGCAAGAAACTAAAATAATCTAAATTTTATGACACCTATCTCAATATATTATTTTAAAATTTCCTCTGGATTGAATTATCATTACAGTTGTTAAGACACATTTGATTAAAGCACTGTAACTATATTATAAATTCTAATAATTAGCAAACAAAAAGTAAAACCATATTGGAAATTCATTCAAATGTGATAGATTTTTAAAATTAATGTGCGTATTTATGGATAGGAATCATTGCTAAAGTTCAGCATCTTATGTATTAACTCATTTATTCATTGAAATAAACTACCTATAGAGTATTTTTCATCCTCATTTTATAATTTTTACATTTTATCTCTCTATGCATCAGACTCTTCACTTCTCAAAGGAGATAATAATAGTACCAATCTTTTGTAAAATGGATTGCAAAAATATGATAGGTGAACTGACATAATGAATTCTCAGGTCCCTTTTAAGAAATAAGACCTACTGAAAGCTGAAGAACTGGTGGTAACTACTGGCCCTTCAGAAATCTGTTGGAACCCCCTTCCCCTCCTTCTCAGTGGGTATATTCCAATTTGAAGACACAAGATCAGTGGACTAACCTGAAATTCAGACCTAATGTTACCTCCACTGGCTCCATTAGTCATTCACTTTACTACTCTAAACAAATGCCAGAAGTAATAAAACATTTTATTATTTCAAAACTTAAATTCTATAGATACAACTAATAGAAGAGAAGAAACATCTTAGGTTGCCTAAACACCTAAAGAAAATGTATCTAACAATGTTGCTGAGAATCTGCAGGTTTAAAGGAAGAAACTGGTAGCAGTGGATGGAGATAGGGGTAAGAAAGAAACTAATTTTTACTATGTCTTTTTTGATACTTTTTGAATATTTTACCCTCTGTATAAAGAGACAAACAATGTAGTCATCTAGAAATAATCAATGTAAATATTGTTAAGTATTTCCTACCAATCTTGTCTTTATATGATAAAGATTTATAAAGCATAGTCTCATACTATATAACAAAATTAGTTCCTGATGCTTGATGGTATATTAAAGATAAAATATGAAATAATGAAAAAGTAGATGAGGATATAGCATCTCAACGTGGTAGAAAATGTTTTTAATATAAACAATGGATATGAAGTATAAAGAAACTGATAATTTCTAGTATGTTTTATGTTTTCTATTTTTTTCTACGAGTAGCATTATATTACAAAAGTTAGCAAAACCCAAGAAAATAATCGTCTATTTTCCCAGTATCATATTTGAAATATCCTTTCTCATTTCCAAATGAATTATGATCCTTCCTTTGCTCATTTAGTTGTTCTGTATACTAATATTGTGACTGTTGCTCTAGCTAAGGGCTTATTATCTACAGAAAGGATTACACATTTACAGAAAAGACTGCACATCAGAGTAACAGAGAAACAGTTAATTACACAATTAACAGCATCCCTCCACCCCTCTCCCCCCCCAAAAAAAAACAGAGGGTTTTTGTTCTAGGACTACATTTGGAATTAAATTAAGAAGGAAAGCTCCCATAGATAGTTATAAAAACATACCTTGTGATAACTAAAACAACAAGCCCATTAAGGTGATTGATAATTTGCCATGTTCTAATCTGTAGAAGGTATCCTGTTTTGATGATAATATTTCTTCCCTTTGAAATTTGGAATTCTCCTCCTTCTTATTTTCTGTCTTCTTTTCCATCTTCTTTTCCTTTTTATCCCCCCCGCCCACCACCATCCTATCCTCCTGTTCCTCCCCCTTTTTTTATTCTTCTTCCACTGGGTAGTTAGCCATGAATCTTTCTCCAAAGCATTAAATACATTAGTCTGTGGATATTTTTGATTAGCTATTTTTGAGGGGTTTGATATACATACTGTGCCTTCATTGAAAATAAAAAGTAAGGGTTTTTTTTTGTTCATTTATTTTTTTTATTTTTATTTTTGTTTTTTTTTTGCATTTTCTATGTCCTTAGAGTGTTTAATTAGCATTAGAGAAATTCACTTGTTGAAGATTTGGTTGACTAGACCTTGAAATCATCTAGATCTCCCATAGGAAGAGGAAGAGAAAGGGTGGTGGTAGTTATAGGTCTTTGACTACATCTTTAATTCTTCTAGATATTTGGTCTGTTTATTTTTTCTTTTGTGGTCAGTTTTGGTAATTTATATTATCCTAAGGAATTATCCAATTTTCACATTTAATTGCAAATATATTTTTCAAATTCCTTTTTATCTTATTCTCTCATTGTAATGTCTTATTTCAGAAGTATTTCTGTTTTTTCTCTCTTTTCCTTGCTTACATTAGCTATGTATTTCTCTATTTTATTGCTTATTTCAATAATCAGCTGTTTTTTAATTCATTAATTTCTGAATCTTTTTGTATTTATTCTGCTTATCTTTAATGTATTTAATTTCTCTAACTTTTTGAGATTAATAATTCATTTATTTTAATTATTTTTATTAACAAAATAAGTTTTTATTGTTATGCATTTAACACAGAACCACTCTCATCTTTAGTTGCAGGTGACACG
>CM053508.1:49205169-49648222 GCA_028627145.1 Eidolon dupreanum | reverse complement strand
TGCAGACACCTAGGATGTGCTTCCCTTCTATGTTCCCCGGGTACTCTAAAACTCAACTATGTTCCCCGGGTACTCTAAAACTCAACTCAAAATACCCTGGATTACCAAGATACAAAAAAAGGCCAATTTCTTGTAATAAGGAATGAACTCCTTTCAGACAAATTTATGGTCTTTTATAAAGCTGATTTCTTAACAAAATGGAAACATTTTAATTAATGTCCAATTACTCACAAGTAGCAGAAACTCTTTTAAAATAAAGGCAAGAAATTTTCTAATAAGGAATCATGAAACAGAAAATCTATGAGAGAAAGTGCCTTCTGGTGAGGCTGGAGCCAGGAAGCAGAAATCTGTGTGCCCTGACAGCTATACTCTGTCATTGGGTCAAAGAAGTTGTCACATAGGCTTCATCCTCTGCACAAAGGCTCTTTGTAACTCTCTATTCTGTGGAATCTGGCTACTCTTGTCTGAAAGTCACTTCCTGGCTCCAGTACTAGAAACTAGGTGACTAGATTCCCAGTATCCCAGTTTCCCATTACAGTAGGAGAGCATCTGATTGGATCAGCTCAATCAGGTTTCCTGACTTGTCCAATTGCATCCAGGAAGTAGAGTCATCAGGAATAAGCTTGGCCATTATGTGGGGGCTGAGGCAATTCTCAAAGAAGTAAAGAAGGTCAGATAATGGGCTTGGTAGACACCTCAAAGGATCTACTCCAAATAAACACAAGAACCATAATCATAGTAATAATAAATACATTTAAACTTTATCATGTCAATTAGGAGAAAAAAATATATATATAATGCCCCTGCAGGGTGCACAATGGTATAATGAACTTGTGGTGCCCATTAAATAGTAAATCTGTCCTCAAGGAGCATATGCGTGATATGCAAGAAAAAATGAGCCATCAGTTAATTGTAGAACATATCGAATAAATTAATGCACTGTATATTTCCATATAATACTTGGTGACTGCCTTTGATGTGTGTTGTGCTTTCATGGATTCATTCATTAGGAAGTTGCTTTGAGAGATGAGTCAGGTATTGTGCTAAAGATCAGAAACTTAGTGACTTTAATAAGGAAGGCTTCCTGCAGGAGGCCGATTTTGAGCTGTGTTTGAAGTGCCAAATGCTTTAACAACTTGCATACTGTGATCTGCATGAATAACAAATAATTAATACGAAGCAAAGCAAACCTGATTGGAGGAAAATATAGTTTGGCTTTTCCTTACATGAAATTTATCTGGCAACTGGTAAACCATCAGGATTTTCTTCAAGCCACTTTCTCAGGTATTCTTGAAGGCTTACCTAGAGTGGGCACTGCAAAGATTGGTTGATGGCTCAGATATTTGTTAAATTTTAATAAGGCTTGGAAACTTAGATGTTATTCATTGTAGCTGCCAATCAAGTACCTGTGTGAAAGCAAGACAAACATAGTAATAAATGCTAAGCACTCCGGTGTTCAGTGACTCTGGCAGGATGCACTGCAGGCTTTATGAATGTGTGAGAGTGAATATACAGAAGCTTGAGAAAAGGTCATTGGTATTTTTAGAGCAATAAATCAAGTATAGAAAGATTTGCGTTTTGGCTGTATAATGTACAGGGCTGGATTAGAGGGATAGAATACTTTGAAGTAATATTTCTTTGCTGACTTGTTTTATTAGCTTCCTTTAAACATGTTACATTATTGCTTATAGAATTTCATTTACTCGGATTGGCAGCTTGATAAATACGTCTATTGGCGATGATTTGGATTGCTCTGGGCATTAATATTATTAAAACCTGTCACAAGGAAATGTCTGAAAGATGACTTACTGTAAAGATTACAGCACGAAATAAATCATCCTGTGGTATTTGTTACCATTTATGGCCTCTTGGAGCTGAGTCAATCCCTTTTTATGTTGCATTATTTTTCAAGTTTTTATAGCCTTACATTATATATTGCTGTCAGGAATGAACAGATGGGGTGTCGAACATGAGCTTTCTGAATAATTCCCACCCTCCAGTTATTTGTATGAAGGACAAGTGCAAAACTGCATTCTTGAGCAAAAAAGAGAGAGAAAGAGGTGGAGAAGCTGCTGTTGAGGAAAGGGATCCCTTTTGTCAGATAGTTTAGGCCAATTCCACCAGCTGGTTGGAATCCCTGACTGGCATTCACCCTGTTTGGGTTTCAAGCAAGAGCTGGGGTGGCTGTATCTGGCTCCAGCAAGCCAACAAATGCCATTTTCAAATGCATTTTCTCGGAGTGCCTCTGGCTGGGACACTTCCACATTTGGAGATGAATATGTCATATTCTCTTCCTAAAAAGCTGGGAAATTTGAAAAAATACCCACAAAAAAAACAGTAGAAGAAAGATATATTGAAAAGATTTAATATCCTTTGAGTGACAAATGTGCAAGCATCCTGTAGAAGTGCACAAAGGATTCTGTGAAGTTCCCTGAATTTCCTGTAATCTGAATGGTTTAGAATCAACATAAAATGAATAAAAGGAGCCCCATGGAGGTTTTGAGGCCTCTTGTGGAAGAGGCAGGAACAGAATGCTCCAAGGCCTATACACGTTGAACCCAGGTGTGCCCTAGGGAGTCTTTAGCTCTTCTCTCTTTCCTCTGATGGGGCCAGGCAGCTGCTTAATTTTCCCACGAGTCCCACTGCAGAGTCTCAAGGCTCTATCACCATTGGAAGAGGAAAGAAAACTGACCCACTAAAAAGCCAGGCAGGGGAAGTGTGTGTGAATTTTCCTCACCTTCCCTAGCCACTACTACATTCATTCTGAGCAGTTCTATAAAGTACCAGCACGCAATAGACACAGAGTCTGATGACTGGCATCCCAAGTCATTGGTTATCATCTTAGGACTTTGAGTGAGTCACTTAATTTTATTTGCATCACCATAAATTATGAATAAAGAATATTTTTCTGCTTACTTCATGGTGTTGCTGTCAAATGTCAAATCATACAACAGACAGACACATATACACACACTTTTAAGTTTACTGGCTTCTATATCTTTCAAGGTAGGTGCTTTAATCACCAGTTGCAACCATACTTTTGCCTTCTCTCCTTATTAAGGCTGCATCTTGATTTTATCACTGTCTCTTACTCATCTTCTCACCCCCAGGTCCTTTAAAGTCAAGCCTTCTGTCCACCATCTCTTAAAGTTGTTATTAGGAGTGATTCGTAGACAAATAATCCAAACTTTAGCAACCCCTCCCCAAACCAGGCCCATTCTCTCATACTGTACCTATCTTGTCCCCGTCTCTTCTTTGTTATCTTCCCGAGGAACTTCCATATTAGTTTCTTTTTGTTTATTTGTCACATTTTCATGATGATGCCATCTGGATACACCCATATAAATGTTGACATTCACCAGTCACATCTGAAAGACAGAAGGCTGAGGAGGACTGCTTTATTCTAGGCAAAGTTCACGGCTTTCATTATAGATCTCACTCTCCAGCAGCACAGAAAGTCTTCTGTCCTTAACCCAGGGAAAGAGTACCAAAGGGTAAATTTCAGATAATTAATACGTTAATAAAGACAGCCAACAACTTATACAGAATAGAATTTTTGTATCCCTGTAAGAAATGCTACCCTCCACCTACCTACCTTTCTCCCATTGACCCCCACAAAGTAACATTCATATAAGCTTCATCCCCAACCAAACCAACTGGCAGTGCTGAGCTTCCATAGTCTAACTGAAATATAAATTTGTATGTCTTAAATCTTACATCTATCTACAAATTACGCAATTTTATTTTTTTCTCTTCCTTCCTCTCTCCCTCCTCTCTTACCTCCCTTTTTCTATTCCTCCTTTATTTTCTTCTTTTCTTATTGTTTAAATGTTTACTTTTGCTTCTGCCACGATGTATTGATTGAGTCATAGATCTTAGCTTTTTGCCATAGCTTGAAACCTCCATAAACAACTGATTTCTCCTCATTGTGGTTTGCCTTTTCTAGAGAGAAAGGATTCCCTGATGATAATTACCAATCTCTTTCTATGGCCAATTCCAAGTTAATACCTCATACAGAATTTACAAATCCTTCTCCTTCTTGTTTTCATTCTCATTTAAAAAGTTATCATAAATCCACTGAAGCCATTAAGGTATTTATTAAACTATCTTAAAGGAATGTGTGTGTGTGTGTGTGCGCACGCACGCTGTGTTGTGTTGTATTGGATGTGGGGTCAGGAAGAGATGCAGTCTGACCCAGAGCGACCTGACATAATAAAGTTTCATAGTAATATCTAATTACTGCTACTCACCTCTTTATTATTAATTCCATAATTCCAGCACATAAAATAACTTAATCATTTCAGAATTTGCATGACTAATGGAGTGAGTTCTGGTAGAATAAGGATAAGTTCCATAATTAGGTTTTGCTGGGAACTTGCGCAAACCAGTCTATTTATAATTTGGTCAGCTCCTGATTTTTAATGAGGGCACTAAGAGTGACTGAAGCCTCTGGCAGCATTCACTTTACATTTTAATTACCCACAGTAATTCTGACAATTACGAACATGTCATAAATCACATCATAATGACCCATGAAGAAAGTATATTTAATTACTGTAAGGGGAATTCTCAGATTAAACAGGTATATGGGATGTGCTGAGATGTGAACCATATTTGAAAGCTGAGCTGCCTAATTCTGTGACATGGAAGAACCAGCCTCTGAAGCATGAATTACAGAGAAGGAAAGCCAATGCCAAATTTCCAGTTTTAGCTCCAACATGTAAAAAGCTTTGAAGTCATCAATCCTGTCCCTACAACAAGAAAAACCTCAACAAACTGAAAATTAAAGACTTTTCTTTACCCATCAGAGAACTGAGGTTGCAGGGCAAACCATCACCTTGAAATCTGGAAAGTCAGAGCCAAGATCCAGTTACCTGGGAAAGGAGCCACTGAAGCCATAAAGTTGTAGGAACACTTAAGTGGTAATTTTGCTGAGTTACTGTAGGTTGAGTGTATACTGGGTGTAGAGTGAGACACTCCTGGGGGCTACAAGCTTAGAGAGACTGCCATACTTTTGGGGGTTTTACCTTTAGGAACTCTACCCAATTTTCATAATGAAGAGCCAAGAAAAATTCCCTCAGTAACTCTGGCAGAGGGAGGGGAAGAGTACAGTGAAATATACTCAGGGGCTTCTCCATAATGAAGGCCTACTCTGCAGCGTAAAAAAAAAAAAAAAAAAAAAAAAACTGTACTAATGTCATAGGTGTAGGAATGGCATTTTTCCTACTTTAGCCCATTCTAGCCTTCCTGTCTTACTCGAGCAGAGCATGGTACAGCTAAGTTGCACTTGCGAAGATCACAACCCCAAGATGAAAACCCCACTGGAAAACACAAAATTACATGATCTTTTTTCCACCCTTAATTACCAAATCAACAGGGCTCCAGTATGACGAGAGTAAATTATAGCTAAAAGAACCAACCTCAGGTGCAGACTATTCAAGAAAGAATTCTTAGAAAAACAATAAAGGAGACAAAATCAAGGACACTAGAACAATTTGAAACCTGTGGAAACTATAGCTACAGCCAACATTAAACACATAAAACCTCACACTACAGATCAATTTACCTTAGTTCCTATTATCTAATACATCATATCTCATTGTAAAAAAAAATTATAAAGTATGCTAGAAGGCAAGAAGAAACATGATCTGAAGAGAAAAAGCAAGTATTAGAACAAGACTCAGATATGATACCAATTTGGAATTATCAGACAGGGAATTTGAAATGACTATGCTTAATATTTTAAGAGCTCCAATGGAAAAGGTGGACAACAGGGAAGAACAAGTGGGTAATGTAAGCAGAGAGATGAAAACTCTAAAAAAGAATCAGAAATACTAGAAATAAAAAATACTGTAACAAAATTAAAAAGGCTTGATAGGCTTGCCTGTAGATTGAATAGAATGGAAGGAAGCTTGAAGTTATATAGCAGAAATTTCCCAAGCCGATATGAAAAAGAAAAAAAGAAGAAAACAAAAAATGCCGAAGAAATATGGGACAATTTCAAAATGGGTAACATATGCACAGTTGGTATACGGGAAGATGAAAGAATGGAACAGAAAAAAATATTTGAAGTATTACTGGCTGAGAGTTTTCCAAAATTGATTACAGCAAATCACAGATCCAGAAGCTCATAGAATATCAAGTATAATAAATACTAAAATAACTACAACTACGTATATTATATTCAAACTGCTAAAAAAAAATACACACACACACAGAGAAAATTGTGAAAGATGCCAGAGAGGGTTGGGGGGAACACTCTACAAATGAAGGAACAAGGATAAAAATTACAGTTGTCTTTTTGTCAGAAACCATGATAAAAAAGAGAGTAGAATGAAATGTTTAAACTATTGAAAGAAAAAAAAAACACCAATCTAAAATTTTATATGCAGTGAAATTTTTCTTCAAAAGTAAATGAAAAAAAGACTTTCTTAGAAAAACAAAAACTTACGGGAATTAATTACCATCAGTCTTGCCCTGCAACCAATGTCAAAGCAAGGTAAGATCTTCTCAAGAAGTAGTAAAATGACACAGGATAGAAATTTAGATCTACATAAAGAAAAGAAGAGCATGAAAGAAGGAAAAAAATGAAGATAAAATAACATCTTTTATTTTCCTTATTAATTGATCTAAAATATAATTGTTTAGTAATAATAAAATTGTATTATGTAATATAGTATATAGGTACATGAAATAATTAACAGCAGTGTTATAAGAGATGGGAAGGAGGAACTAGGAACACTGTTGTAAGCAACTATCACTAAACATGAAGTAGTATAATGTTATTTGAAGATGGATTTAGATTAATTAAAAATATATTTTTTGAATTTGAAGGCAACTACTAATTTTTTTTTTAAAAAAAAAAGGAGTACAAGTAATATGCTGAGGAGATAAAGTAGAAGTATATAAAATGCTCAATTAAAACCAGAGAAGGCAGAAAAAAAAGGATGGAAGATGAGCAAATACAAGAAATAATAAACAGGTGGTAGACAATCCAACTACATCAGTAGACAATCACTTTTAATAAGAATGATATAAATAAAAGAATTAAAAAACAGGTATTGTCAGAGTAGATAAACAAAATCCAACTATATGCCATCTATAAGAAACTCACTACAAATATAAATATTTTGATAGGCAAAAAATAAACAGTTGGAGAAAGATAAACCATGCTAACACTGATTAAAAAGAAAGTTTGAGTAACTATATTAATTTTAGTCATCGATAAAGAGAGACATTACATAATGATAAAGAGGTCAATTCTTTAAGAAGCCATAACCATCCTAACTAAATGTATACATACCAAAAACAGAACATCAAAATATGTGGAGCAACAAATATTAGAACTGAAAAGGGAAATAGATGAATTTACTCTTAAAATTGGAGACTTCATGATCTCTTATGCAGTGATTGATCAGTTAGCAGTTTATTATTAAGGATACAGTTGATCTGAACAGCATTATCAATCAATTTGATCCGATTGATATTTATAGAATACTTCAACGATAGCAAAATGTACATTCTTAAGTGCACAAAATATACTACATTCTGGGCCATAGAATATACATTAAAAAAATTGAAAAGAACCAACATCATATAAAGTATGTCTTCAGAACAAAATGGAATTAAACTAGAAATCAATAACAAAAAGTAATCTGGGAAATCTCCCCAAATGTGGAAATAAACTACTTCTAAAGCCATATAGGTCAAAGAAGAAGGCTAAAGAGAAATTTTAAAACGTTTTGAACTAAAGAAAAATAAAAATAGAAATGATTAACATTAGGGGGGTGAGGTGAAAGCAGGCCAAAAGAGAAATTAATGGCATTAAATGCATATAATAGAAAGGAGGAGAGAAACTAGAGAAAGAAAAAAATTTAAGCCTGAAGCAAGCAAAAGGAGTAAAATTAAAAGATAGATCCATTAAAATGAAAATAGGAAAACAAAGGAGAAAATCAACAAAACCCAAAGGTAGTTCTTTGAAAATATCAATGAGATTTACAAACTTATAGGCACACTAAAACAACAACAACAACAACAGGGGTCATAATTACTGATTACATAGACATTAAAAGGATAATACAGAATTCTATGAACTCTATGCAAAGAATTTGATAATTTAGATGACATGAAACTATTCTTTGAAAGACGCAAAGTACCGAAACTCATACAAAGAGAAATAAATAAATTGAATGGGCTAATTTATTCACTTATTAAATAAATTGATCCAGTTAAGAAAATCCCTCATCTTCCTACCCGCTAAAGAGCACAAAGCCCAGAAGGTTTCAATAGTGAATTCTACCATTTAAGATATGATAACAATTCTCCATAATCTCTTGCAAAAAATAGGAGCAGAGTATATTCTTTCTAACTCAAGGCCAGCATTACTCTAATACCCAAACCAGATACACATACTATAGGAAAGGAAAACTATAAGCCAACATCTCACAGGAACATAATGCAAAAATTCAACAAAACAAAGGCAATTGAAATGGAACAATGTATAAAAACAATTATACATGACAACTATGTATGATTTACTCTAGCTATGTAAAACAAAGCTGGTTCAACATTTAGAATCAATCAATGTAATTACATCAACAGTCTAAAGTAGAAAACTCATATGATCATTTCAATGGATGCAAAATACAACACTCATAATAAAAAAAAAATGATCTTAGCAAACTAGAAAAAGAATAACAAAAAACCTACAAGTAACATATACTTAATGGTCAGAAACTGAATATTTCCCCTTTAAGATCAGGAATAAGTCAAGGACATACCTTCTCATCACTCCTGTTTAACCACATGCTGGATGTACTAGCAAGTCCAAAGTCTGGGCTTCCTCAGGAACAGTCTCTTGACTGCTTTTTTCCTGTCTATGGTCCATACTTCCTTTGTCTTTGTGTCTCATAATTTCTTGTTGAAAGCCACATATTTTAATAATTTATAATATAATTAGGCAACACGAAGTTATTCTCCTCCCTTGTCCCAGAGTTTGCTGTTATTGTTCCTGCTATTTGTTTAGTAACTTTCCTGAATAAATTCTCTAAAGTCAGTATTCTTTGTGTTGTGTTGACATTGAAGCCTCTGCTCACTCAGCTTTGTGTTTAGGTAATGCTTGCACTGAGAACTCCTTAAATGTCTTAAATTAATAAGTCTCCCTGCCTTTGCTAAGGGACTCTGTGTGCATTTTGGGGAATCTCTTCAATATTCTAGTAGTTTACATCTCCGCCTTAGCCTTCACTTCCTGCTTGGGCAGAGTCTCAAGGTCAGCCAGAGGTAAGGAATTAGAAATGTCTCAGGTCTTTCATCTGGTTTTTTCCTAGATCCCTGGAATGAAAAAGTCAAGATTTTTGAAAGTTCCCAAATGACTTCTCATTCTCTAGCTTTCTCATTTAATGATTTTAGTTAGCCTCTCGTTTGCCACACTGCTACCATTGCCTGAAATATCTGATTTTAAGCAATTATGGCTCATCATTTTTGGAAAATTCCCCTGGGGAACCAGTTATTCCCATTGAGAAAATTCTGAGTCAGGTCAAATAAAGACATGACTTTTGATTGAGTACCTCCAGGGAGCTGCCATAAAGCTGAAATAATGACATTTTCTGTGAATAGGGGGAGCTCAAATCCATTTTTCCTTTTTCAGTGGCTGCTAGACTGCCAGTTTTCATTGCTACTGTCATTATAAGTCTGTTGGATTTCAAGGTTACTAGAGAGCTAAGGAAAGAGAGGCGGAAATAAGGCAAGTTAAAAGGCCATAAAACTCATTTACCAGAATTCTGCCGTTTTTCTTCAATTAAACACTTTTTGGATTCTTTAAGCTTTTAGTTACTTTCCACCGTTCGGAAAAAGTTGAGTTTGAGAATTTTTGTCAGTGTTCTCATTACTTAATGAAAGTGTGGATTTTTGGAGATCTTTACAGCCATTCTGAAAGCACTTTTCTCCAAGGCTACTTTTTCCAGTTTGTTTTTCACCTTGCTATTAAAATTTCAATGATCCCCTAAGCTGATTTAAAACTATCTCTTTACAGAAACTCCATTCTTTTACTATAATTTGCCACTTTTGATCTCAAATCAAAAAGCCAAATGTTAGAATTATAGATAATGCATGTAAAAATGTACCATTAACAATGCCACAGGAACCATGTGATATCTTTGGTCTGTACAAGTGTTATTTTAAAATGATGTCAGGGTATGTTCTAGATCAGGGAGCAGAAAATTATGGCCTGAATGCCAAATCTAGCCCACCACTTGTTAATGTATGACTAGCAACGGCAAAGCCATCTGTTTAATTTGCAATAACAGTGTAACTGTGCTAAAAGAATGCAATATACATTGACATTATCAGATTAGACACTTATCCTAGTTTGCACTAAAGCACTCATTTAAAATATTATAAATTTAAAAAGACTATTTTGTCACAACAGAATTTGCAACCAAAGTTTGTTTATGAATAGCTCATTTGGTAGCTAAACAAGAGAAATCATTTACCGATAGTGAGTCAATTAAATTGTGTTTGATTTTAACAGTCAAGATGTATGTTCAGAGAAAATAAAGTGGCTTAATACTCTTAACCTTGTTGCAAATACCGTTGTTTAAAAAATTGACATTGGGAGCAATATCAATAGTCCATTAAAAAATAGGGCAAATGATTTTGAGTGGTTTCCCTTGGCTCCTTATGAGGCTACAAATGTTACTGATACTGTCGAGGTGTTTACTCAAGGAGCTAATGCCGAGTTTGAAGCAACTGAAAAAACGAGCTCCTCTAAACAGTCTACATGGCACAACTACCTGTGAAAATATATTCAAAAATGTTGAGAAATCACATATTCAGTACTACCTGAAGTAGAATCTGCTAAGATGTATTCCAACTAACAGTGGTAAAAATACATGTAAAGCAGAAAAAAATTCTTATTAGACAAATTTACAAAACTTGTGAAATTCAAGGTTTGTAAAGACTGGTTATTCATTGTGTTATTCATCAGCAGATACTTTATGAAAAATAGTTGAATTCATGATGGTTATATAGTGTCAATGGCAAATTTCATTTGCTCTTGTGGACTTCATCATTGTTAGTTCTGTGATTTTTTTTTCAGAAATAGCGGCTGAATATCTTGACTTGCCCAACCACAAAGCGGTTCAAGAGCTTAGCAGTGATAAAGATTTATTGTGATTTTTTGAGCTCTGAGTCAAAACTGACATTTTTCTGAATGAAAACTACCCTCAGTCACTATTATTGAACACCAAATGGCTTTAAAACAGCATTCACTGCATGTTTGATCACTTTTTTAATGAAATCAACATAAAATTAAAAGACAAAACAGTTTGTATATGAAACTTATTATTTGAAAAAGTCATTACAATGACAATTGTTTTTTCAATCACAAATATTGTCATGCTTCATTATATACTTCCCATGATGTCAAAAGTTAAAACAAAAAGTGAGATAATTTTTTCCACTCAAATTTACGGTAGATATATTTTCTGATTTCAGTTCCAGAGTGTTTTTGCTTTTTGACCTTGGTGTGTGGGGGGGGGGTGATTTTTAAATGACAAGAAAATTCCCTGAAAGTTTGGAGAATCATATTCCTATTCTCATGTTATCTCTCTCCCTCTCCCTTTGTCTCTCTCTCTTCTATAAATGGCTATGACTGAACAAGTAATATTGGAAAGGCAAAAAATGACTTCCAGAATTTCCTTCTGGAGCTTAAGGAGTAAAGGCAAGACATGAGGCATTCAGATGGTTTCTTGATGCAACAGGCCTCAGCTTCAAAAAATTCAGATATGAATGTCATCTATGTAGTCACACATAAGAAAAGGACTTGATGTGCTGCAGAAACTTAATTTCAAATTAGAGGCGAATGGAACAGTTCTGTTTCCTTTTGTTCTGATTCATCCTTAATTCAAAAAGCTAAAACATGAGAACATCTAAGTAAGAGCACACATAATCTTCCTGCCTTATTAAGGCTGTCTCACTCTGACACTCCTATCTCCTATTAAAAAACCTGACTTACCTTTCATTTCTAACAACAGCCCTACTTTAATCACTTCTTCTTGTTCGAGAACACTAACCACAACCCTTTCCCTCCCACCAGAGACCCCTAATTCTAACTTTTCACCTTTAATCACGGCACACCACTTTTTAAAAAATATATAGAGAGAGACATCATAGACACACATAGAGCAGAAGGAGGTTTCTGTGTAATGAGTGATCCCACCTGGCCTCCATCTCCATTATCTCTATTGCTGCTTGACAGGTCACTAGTGCTAAGTAAAATGTTATAATACTTAGGATGCCTTTATTCAACAAGCTTCCTTCCAGTGATGGCTTCCAGATGTGAGGAAATTTTAAAAGTCTGTGGCCCTCAACACATCATTAGGTCCTTCCAATGTTTCCAAAAATCTGTAATCAGCACATTAATAATTTGTCTCCATTTTAACATTTAGCCACAGGTATTTCAGAGAAATTAAGGAATGTGGATAGGAAGGCTTCCTATTTCTAAGGGAGAAAAATCTAATAGTATTCACATACCCTGGAATTATTTTTATTTTCTCTGCACAGTTTGTACCTTTCAATTTGATATCCCTTCCTCTCTTCACACACACATGCAGGCAAGCACACATGTACACTCACACCATTAAAATGTTAATGAATGCTATTTTTTCCAGTCCTAATTTCTTTTGAGGAGTTATTGTTAGTAATTGCCCAGCCAAGCTTCTCACCCCTTTTTATGGGGAAAACATTTTTGTCATGCTAATCTCTGACCCAGGCTTAATCTCATAAAATTTTAGAAGCTACAATGCAAAATGAGCTAGTTTTCAGATATTTCTAATTTCTACTTTCCACCTCCATGTCCCTCCAAAAAAGCAAAAGAAAACTCTTTTGCCTGAAATTTGCATTTGTTTCAGTAATGTGTTTTTAGGGTAGAAAATATCAGAGTAACTAATTTAATTGTTCAGTTCCTGGTTCATTGAACACAGAAGACTATATCCCAAACTGTCTGTGGAAGGAAAATGTTTTTCATTTAGGTCAACCTCTGTGTTTACTATGTCATTTGATCTTTAGAAAGTGTTGGGTGGTATGGGAAAGAACATATAGAAATACAACCTCATGCTGTAAAGACTGGCTGAGGAAATTGTTCTCAATTAGATATGAAGCTTGCCCTTAAGCCCCAGGCTCTTCTGCCCAGGGTGCAAACTCCAGCCTTTATTAAAAGGTACCTGCTGCTAAGGGTCATGCCTCATTTGTCCTCACATTGTAGGAAATCTCAAATGCAATATCCATAAAATATAAAGGGGTTTAAATGAAGGTCCATCTAGGGAATGGGTGAAAAAGAGGGAAGTTTTTTTTTTTTAAATCTTTTTCCTTGATCTTTTTCCTGGGAACAGTTTAAGTTCTGAGATGCCTACATGCATGTTTGCACAGAAAACATTGCAAAATTGGTCAGTTTATACTCCTCTGAAATAAAGCAAAACTTAGCAGAGATGCTTAAATGTGAGCTCAGATGTGAGTTTATCTATTAGAATCACCAACCTATTCTTGTCTTCACTTGGGCTGGGGCCACTCTGACCTTGGGTGTAACTTCTAAGCAAGAGATGGAAAAAATTGTCTTTGTATAGACTTTAAATTGTAAACATTGAAAACAGAGGCTATGGATTTGGTAGACTCCATCTGCAAAGCAGCATTTAAAGGCAAATGGAACATTCTGTTCACAGCTGATTTGGTTTACCTCAGAATGCAGTTTGCATTCTCCTATGTAGACTGAATAATATGACACTGAATACAACGATATCCTAAATTTTAATACATTCCCTTTTCAAAATATCATTTACAGACTTCTTTAAAAAATCACACTTATAGTCTATACCATTAAAGTTTATAATTCCATAATGATTTCGTGACGACTTTACATATGAAAAGAATCAGGAAACAGGAAACATAGGGTGAAAGATATAATTCACAAGAATCTCATCTTAAATCATATAGGGCTCTGGCCACCCAACTATTTTTTTCTTCCACTGAATATCAGTCAAATTCATCTATAGATATAGAAGTGTGGACAGTTTTCTGAGCACACCATGGAAGGTATTCTGGGCATAGTGTTTCAGGTGTTTTAGTTTTCCTTCCCCTTTCTTCTTCCCTCCATAAGAGCTTTTTATATTGGCATGGAAAAGTATCCCCATTCTGACAGTAGAATAATTAGTTCTGAAAGTCTCCTGTCCTGGGACATCTAAGTCCCAAGCAAACCAAAACAGTCACCCTAGTTGCCCCATAATGGGTTCCCCTCCTTTCCTAAGGTTTTTTTTCACATGGCACCCAAGAGGGCATGGTGCTTTAGCCACAGGCAGCCTGCTGTCAATGTATCTCATATCCCAAGAGATTTCATGACAGGCTTTTTCTCATTTTACCTAGTAAAGGAGTCTCAGCAAGGATATCTGGTCAAGCTGGAGGAAGGCACAGAGCCTGGTGCACACTTTTTGTTTCTAATGGAAAAGCAAGTGATCACAAAGGCCTTGCTAACAGGGAAGGTGGCTTGTGCTCTCTGCCTTCCTGAGATTCTCCAAGAACGTTCCTCAGAATTCCCTAGAGCCTTTAACCCCTTGTTCAAACACCAGTTATTAGGGAATGGACTGTAAAAACCTGTCCATATTTCTAAAACTTAAGGTTCCCTCCAAGGTAAAAAATAATGTCTTGTAATGAAAAAATGGTAACCAGGTGAAACCCAGAAAAATATAACTAAGATGCGGCCATAAAGGCTCATATTCTGATATTTGACTATTGCATGTGAGTGTGTGTATAGGGTTGTACATGTATGTGTGTAAGATTGGGGGTGGACAGGGAGGAGAGAAAGAATAGTGCAGGTTAGAATGGGAAGCATTAATTATATAACTTACCCTAACATTTCCAAATTTTAGGTGATTTTCTCTTTCTCAGTTCACAAATTTTGGTAGTCAGAATGGACAACAAATGAGTATTTTCAGGTCAAGTATGGACGAAATAGTCTTGTTACCATATACAATGTCATTTGAGAGAAGGCAGTTGTAACCTGCAAGATACAAAATCCTTAGTATCGGTAAAGGCATCCTGAGACTAAGCATTTTTCCTCTGTTGTTGGTGGGAACTAGATAAGTACCTTAAGAAGCCTGTTGCAATAGATTTCCCTAAGGAGGGCGCTGAAACTCCTGGACACACAGACATATTCCTCCCTTTCTCCCTATCGCTTGGCCAAGGAATTTGTCCTTCTTCCCATGCTAAGACTTTATGAAGTTTGTTATTTATTTTACCTTAAGTCTTGAACAAAAAATATGTTGTTCTTCATCCAGGTCAGAAAACTCCTAAGAATTTACAAGTTGCCTATGGAGTTTTAAGGATGTTTTAAATGGATTTGCTAGGATTTGCTAATGTATCCAAATGTGGTATCTACAAAATTAAAAAAAAAAAAGAACCATAGATGCCTTTTGAAATTTCTAATAGATATTATGAACAGTAGAGGATCTCTTCTATTGGTAAATCTTCAAAAATAATCTGTCAGGTCTGTAGCTCTGAGGAAATGATGACCTGGCACTGACACCTACCCTGCCTTCTGAAATAGAAGTTTTTCTGTATCTTAATCTTTCTCTCTCCTCTTGTGCCACCATTGGAAACCAAAGACACATTGTTCTTCATTTATATTTCTTCTTCAGTGGGAGAATTCATATAAGATAAGTTGCTATGGACATGGTAGAATAAAAATTCTCTTTGGAATTGTTTCAGAAAGCAGAGAGGAAAGAGCCTGCCCTTTTTAACTGGGAAGTGTTCAAGCTTGTGCTCACAAGACATTGGCTTCATACAGATGAAATCAGCCTGAAGAAAGGCAGTCACCACCAAAGTAAACTGCAGCCCTTATTCACATGCTGCTCTGCATATCCACAAGTAGACTGGCCACAAAAGCTGTTCATACCCCACACACTTGACCTACCAACTTCCAAAGGTGGATGGATGTCAGAGTCGTGGCTCTGAGAACATTTCAAGGTTCAGTGCCTCCGGGATGGTGCCAGGTGGAATTACCACACTTTGCTTCTACAATTAGAAGTCTGTCTTGTGACCAGTGAACCAACCCCACCTTTATCCCAAACATATCCTGCTGAGGGCCCTCTCAGATAACTCTTGCCATGTTTCTCTCTAGGCTCTCTTACACAGAAAACCCCATCACCCAAGAAGCTTCTATCTGTGGTCAGGATGTGGCTTTTTTCTTTATCTTGAATGAATGGCCTGGCTGGTGCCTTGTGACTACCTTTTTCTCTGATAGCATCAGCCTTTATGTTATAATCCTTGTTTTCCAGTTCTAAGACTGCTAATGTTGCACATTCTCGTAGATAATATATTAGTCTCTTTAGGAAGGTATATTTCTGCAAGGATCATGCCATTTGCAAGGCATGTGGCAGAAGGGATCTTTAATTAAGGGATGGCAAACTAAATTGCATCAGGTTTTGCTTTGGCAAGGACACCAGATGGATGCCTCTATGATGAAGTGGGTTTCCTCCAGCCTTTTCTTTTATGCCAGTCTCCAACAGGTGTTTCCTCTAAACCATATCTGTTTTCCATAACATCAGAATGAAGAAAGGAATGAATGAAGAATGAAGAAAGCTGTCTGTGATAGTTTGTGTACATAGATCATGCTTTTGTTATGATAGAAAACTGTATAGTGAATGATTTGTTATTCTGGGTCCAGTTAAAATGTGCTTGGGAGAAAATCATCTTCCGCTCACCAAAAGGGCATCTAATTTTCAGACCAAGAACTCTTCATTCATTATTTGTTGGGGGTGTGGAGGTGAGGAGGAGGAGAAGTGGGGAAAAGCTGAAGAAAGTGACCAGAAGAAAAGCAGTAGCAGGTGCTGTAGATCTGAGTGCTGAGGGAAGAGAACAGAAAGCCACCTCCCTAAAAGTAACTTGGTACATTATATCAATATCTGAGGGAAGGTGTCTAGGGAACTACACATGGAAAGGAAAGAAGGTTCTATGAATGAGTAACAGAGTCAGTTCTCCAAATCTTGATAAAAATCAAAACCAGACTTGAGTCTTAGGTGTGTTCCTTTTAACAAGCTTGGCATAAAGCCATCACCATGGTTTTGTCTAGTACCATTAAGAAAGCCTATGTAGCTCTTAGGATTCTGGATTGGAGCTCATGACTTACAGATATTTAAACCACCAAAAGTCATGTTGATTTGAATGAACAAGGTAATCCATTTCAGTCAAGCTGACCTTGAAGCTAAAATGACATCTTCTGGCTAGGTAAATGACTAGAATCCATTAAGTTTATAAGTAGAGCTTAAATGAAGAGAAAAATAAGGATTGCACATAGGCATTTGCTGATCATTAGAAATTAGCCTCTCTACTTTTCCAAAACCCTCTCCAAGCCCCATCTTCCCACCCCAGCTTCTATGTCTGAGCCCTCTCTCTATCCCATTACTTTAAGTCTGACACTTCTATTTCAGTTTAATTAAGTTCCTTGTCTGAAAAAAATTATAACTCAAGATAGCTGTTGTACTGAAACTATCCTTTTAACAAAGAGAAAAAAATTCTTTGTCATTGGAGTCTGAGTCTTTGGACCAGGTGTTGAATAACAAGCTATATTAATTCACAGGGAAAACCCCTAACCCTTCAGCACAGAGAGCAGTAGATTGTATTTCTCCCAGGTTGTACAGTAAAATCTCACAGGAGAATGCTGTCATAAGGTACTAATTATCAGGACTGAACCTATAGTGTGACATAGTACAGTATGTCCCAAAAGACATTTCAAGGGATAGTAAAAGATGTTTTATAAATTAGTAAATAAAATAAGTAAGTATATAAGTAAATAGTAGAAGTTGTTGTGGTCAAATAAGTATATGAAATACTGGACTATATAAATTTTAAATGATTTCTGTTTTTTGCAAGGCTTTTATAATCTTCATATGCTAAAGTGTACTGTGAATCTCAAAAAGGGTGTACTTTTCTTAAAATTTATTTAACTACAGAAAACATTTCCATAGTACCTCTCCAGTTACATGTGTTTAAGAAAAGGTATTTATGTTAAGATAGGATGGACTTAAGCTGTGGTTACAACCATGAATCTCAGTGGCTTACCCCAACAAAGGTATATTTCTTCTTCATGTTACATGTGTAACACAGGTCAAGGAGGTCAGGGATGCTCCTCCACATAGTCAATCATGTACTCAGGCTAGTCATCACCACAGCAGGTTAGAAGAGAGCCTGAAGAATTGCACGGAGGCTTGGCACTAGGGCAGTGATCACTTCTCCCATTTCATTGGCCAGAACAAATCATGTGGCTCCACCTAGCTGCCTTTATGCTAAGGAAAGAAAGAATTAGACATTGCAAGTACCAGTAATCTCAACTTCAGCATTATGTTGAAATGCCAGCTTTGACTTTTATCTATAAAATAAGGGGTGTTCTTTAAAGTCTCTGGCAGAGACAGAAATGTTCACAATATTTCCACTGCTTCTCACATTCCTCAGCCCCCTTAAAGTCAGTGGGATCCATATGACTAGCTCTGGCCAATGAAATGTGAGCAGCAATGATATATGTCACTTTGGGCCAAGGCACTTAAAAGCCCAGGTTTGATTCTCTAGTCTTTCTCTTCCCTTGCTTTAATGATGGAGGAGGATGAGTATTCCCTATGTTTGGCCTTAAGATTGTAGAGCCTCTGTCCCTCTAAGAGACAGACTGAGTGGCTGTGTGGAGCAGAGACACCTGTTTACCTGAGTAAAATATATAGTGTTGGTGAGAAATAACTTGTGTTGTCTTAAGCCCCTGGATGTTTAGTATGTCTTCAGCTATGATGCAGTCTGGACATTCAATGTTCTTCAGACATGAGTCTTTGTTCTGGAGTCTCATTCTTCTGTGTTATTCTTCATTTTGGGCTCAAGGCCCTAATGAATTTGATATCTTGGCTTTGTTGCACCAGAGCCACAAATGTTCTCAATGCTAACTCTCCATTCTTACTACTTAGGTCTTTTCTCTATGAAGATGCCGAATGTTTTGATAGAAGCGGCATGTTTCACTGGTGTAAAGCAATCCCTTTGGACAACGTGATTCTGGTAGGTGATCTTGCATCAACTCTCAAATAAAATAGTTTCTCTAAGAATAAATAATGTCCTTCCACTAGTCATAGGGACCTGCATTTTCTCTTTGTACACTACGAATTTTGGAGGAAAACACGTACCTCACCAACCAGATGAATTGTTTGCAAGGTAACAGATGTGGCACTTAACAAAGACTATTTGGGTAACATACTGGGGTTGAAAACAATTAGATCAGATTCTTCAACTACTTCTTTTCCTTCCTTTAACAGTTTAGCTGAGTCAGTTATTCAGAACAACGTTCTCTTGGAACTTTGTTGTTTTGCTAGCAAATCTAATTAATTCAAGTGTACCAGGGAAACCTACTATTTACAAGAACTCTGCAGTCTTTCTTTTTTTTTTAAGCAAATAAACATTTTTCTAATTTACCAGTTTTAAAGTTTGGATTTTCTATGTAGTAGTTTTTCTTAAAGCTGGCTGTATTTATACTAAACACATCAGCCAAAAATGGATCTCTTAGATGCCTGCCCCTTACAACCTGGGTGAATACTTATAGGTACTAGGATCCTGTCCCTGCTTCTGTCCTCTCAAGGAGATAACTAACTCAGCTCACTGAAATTCGAGCACTAAGATATAAGAAACCTATATCCTAATCCAGGCTCTGATGTCTGCTTTTTGGTTCCCCATCTATTCTCATTTTCCAGAGTTAGAAACTCAAGTATAATCTCAGTGGTTTGCCTAGTAAGCAGTAGCTGGTAAATTTAACTAATAAAAATAATTGCTTGCATGTCGCATGAACCCTATATAATTTTTTAACTATGACTAATTGACAAGTCTGGATTTTTTCTTGCTTTCCCAAAGTTGTTTAGTTTACCTTTTTCTGTTATACACAAACACATGCCCAAAATCCTTGTGCCTTACTCAGTCAGTACCAATGTCCTGACAGAATATGTTTCAATTTTTGTAAAAGCATGATCAATCATTTGATCAGAAGCACAAAATTGTCAGAGCTGTCATATCAACTAGAAGACTATTAGGGTTTCTGAAACTCATCATGTTAACAATTATGTCTTATTCTAAACTAAGCAAAATAAAACATCCGTTGAGCAGGCAGCCAAACATGTTTTCAGTGGGAGGGAAATCTTTAGAAAGATTGAGAAGTTGGTTGCTGATAGAGGCATCCAAAGGACCAAGAAATGGAAATAGCAGATGTTTTATTATATCATATTTGCTACGCATGCAGACAGGTTTCTATGATAGATATCTTCTCTATGACACCCGATGTGGATATAGTTCAGAACATCAACTGAGACTTTTGATAAGTGTAGGACTTCTAGTTTACAAAATACTAAGGGTTTTGAAACTTGTGACCCTAGAGGATTACTGTCCTGATTGCAAAATTCAGGGAGGCTTCGAGGCTTCGAACTTAGTTTAGTTTGCAGAAGGGTCAAATGGAAATGGTTGATTTCGTTTACTTTTAACAAATAGTGCATCCTCTCCTTCCCCACTTAGAAAACAGTTTTGTGCCAGTTTCTTGGAGAAATTGCCTCTCTAGCTGTGCGCATTAATGTACTCTGCTATGTATCTTGTTTTTAATTGTTTAGTTTTACTCTGAAGAGTAATTGTTGGACTTCAGGCATGTTGCATTAAATACCGTTAGAGGCTTCATTATTCAAGTTAAAACTAATCGGATTAGCTAGAGATGATTACTAAATAGATTTGGTTAAGATTCATATCACTCTCTAGGAAGGCTCTCCAGACAAGTAGCTTTATTTCCCCTCACAGGGCAATTCCCTTCAGAAAGAGAGTATTTCTCAGTATATGCTAATTTGACAAACTCTAATTGTTGAGATGTCAGATGTTACTTATTTATTCTGTTAGATTGCATCAGATCTTGTTTCACGGAAGCTCGTCATTTAGCCCAGCTAAGGACTGGCATGAGGGAGAATGATACATCGCATTTGAAATACTGAGTCTTCGTGTGCTCACTAATTTAGAAGAAACACACTCATACACGATGTGCTTTTAAATACACTTAACTTGTTCCCTACCAGCTTCCAAGAGTCCTCCTCTGAAAATCTAGAAATTCAATAAGATTCAGATTTGATTAATAGTTATCTAACAATAGTTAATGAGTTGAACACTGTACTTTCAATATATTATTTAGTTTCTAGAACAGAATTAACTTCTACTTATTTTAAACAATTTAAACTTAAAGAAGTTGAGAGTCAGAGAAATCAACTACTTTGTCATAGTCATACAACATATGGCAAAACCAGAATACAAACCAGGTCTTCTGACTCCAAGTTCAGTGCTCTCTCTACTCCATCCCAGCTTTGTGTAAGGAGGCAGTGACTCAGTCATTGAATGAAATTTGACAAAGGCTAAAATAAATTTCCTTTAGAAATATCATTCCTTTTTAAAAAGTTAAATTTATTGTTCTTAAATGTCTCTATAAACATGAAAAAAAAACTAATCTAAATATTCATCATATATATTATTTTGTTTTCAACTTAGAGATATACAGCCAATGTTAACAATTAGCAACACTGTTAACAGAAATATTTGAATGTTTAGGATCAAATGGAATTTTTATAACTGTTACATTTCTTTTGTGCACTTTAGATGATGAATTTCCTCAAGTCTGAAAAGAGTCCAATGAATCAGTTTAATTTTTGTAAAAACATGATCAATCATTTGATCAGAAGCACAAAATTGTCAGAGCAGTCATATGAACTAGAAGACTGTTACAGTTGCTGAAACTTACCATATTAGCAGTTATGTCTTACTCTAAACTAAGCAAAATAGTTATTAAATATAAAGATTAGGTTGAACCATGTGAAATTGCCAATATTCAACCACTTGTGACCCATCAAAAGGTAATTTCATACGGTTCAAACTAACATGTATTTTTGTATGTATGAAAATCTGCTGAAAACTGCAACATGTTTTGCAACATGTAATTTTCATAGCTCACTAGGTGACAAGCTTAGCAATAGAGTTTAGAATGTTTTCGTTTGTCACTGACTCTTACTGTAAGCACTTACAAGACTGCAAACATAATGAAAATAAGAGATTGTCTCCATTTGGCTCAGTGATTTTACACCTTGAGAATGATAATGATTTGAGTTTTAATTGATACACTCAAGCTAATAATGAAAGGAACTCTACAAAAAGATCAAAAGTATAATTGCCCTACTATTTATATGTTCCATTTTTCATGAAAAGTATTCAAAATTCTGTTATCCTTATAAAGTCTCCTGTGGATGTATCTAGAAGGGCTGCATTGAGGGGAAGGACCCTTTTATGAGGAACTCTTATCCCATTACAAAAAATGACCAAATTCTGGCCTGCTTATGCTTAGAAACGATCTGACAAGTCAAAACATGAGTTTCGGAACCATGTTGTAGCATGTATATTTGGAGATGCCCAGTCAACACTGATGGGGCTTCGGAATTTCGTAATGCCCTTGAGAGCTAGCAACTATACCCGGCAGGAGCTGAAGGACATTGTGTTCATCGGGTCTCTGGACTACCTGCGGAGAGAATGGCGATTTCTCCGAAATTTCCCCCAGATATACATTCTGCCTGTAAGTATCACATATGGGGTAGTGAATATCTATAACAATAATAACACGAACAGTACTAGCACTAGTAATAGTAATAAATAATAGCTTGCAGTTATATAGTGCTTTCTGGTACCAGAAACTGTTCTATGCATTTTACATATACTCATTTACTCCTCAAAATACCCCGATGGGGTAGATTTTAAAGATCTTGAAATTTGGGCATGAAATAAGTTATCTGTCCAAGTTTACATAGCAGGTAAGAAGCAAGACTAGGATTTAGATCCAGACGTTATGCTCAAGAGCCACCATGTTTTATGTTTTACGTTTATAATGATGTCTTATGGTCTTATATAAATAAGAATTTATCTGCATTCCTGAACCCGATTCTGACTTAATGTCTAAATCTAAGCTGATACTAGACAGCCTCTGTACTCTAACTTTCTCATCTTTTCTGAAGACTCATCTTTTAAGGAACACATAATGCCACACATCCTTAATAGATATATGAAAAGGAGGAATTAGGTTTATGTTTCTGAGAAATGGATCCATTATGCATATGTGGCATTGTAGTTGCAATTGTATTTGCTCTAAACCTTCATAGGTTTGTATCCCATCATATGTCATCATTTCTCTGGATTAAAAAAACTATTATGTGCAGTGGGAAATGCACTAAAGTATTTGAGTTTTCTTGAAAGAATGCTGGAATTATGTACAGAACATTTTCAAACTTCAGAAATGGTTCTCTCAAGAAGCAAATTTCATTTGCTTTTTAAAAAAGTCACCTTAGTATTCCCCTCATGATTCCCCTATTTTAGTTCAAAGAAAGAAAGAAAATTACCAGACGTCTCTAGATTCAGCTAATGTTGGGAATTACCGATATTTGAGTCTAAGCTACCTGAATGCAGGAAGATCTCTCCCTTTTTTTCCATCAAAGGATAGAAGCAACCACTATTTTGCTAGTTAATCCAATGAATACAAGTGGGGCCTGCTACAAGTGAGATTGTGAGAATACCATATTTGCCCTTGGATCCATAACTTCCCCTTTGTCTGACTCCCCCCCCCCCCACCACCACCATTTCCGTTCCTCTGCTTCGCTACTCTCAGTTGAGTCATCTAAATGGATTTAGGCTCCCCTCTCTACCTTCCTTTGTCTCATCCAGACTTGCTCTCAGGAAAGGGTTTGTGAAACGTATTCACACTAAGATATTAGTGATTGATGAGGCTAAATATGTCAGAAATCAGGTAACTAAGTCTGAAAACCAAGTCAGTGGAAGCTGGAAAGGCTTTGGCTCAAAAATTGCATCCTCAGCAAAGAGTCACCACCATGAGTCATGATATAAAATGCTTCCATTTGAGAAGTCCCTCCTCTACCTGGTTTCCTCTCATTAGGGATCTGCACTCTATACTGGAGACCTCCGTGCAGTCAACATAGAGGAATGTTCCATGTGCGCTGTATTATCGCCCCCATCCAAGACATCGAGCAGCCAGACATTGGTAGACACAGAGACCATCATGACCACCCTCAACCTAGGATCACTGAGGATAAGCAGCACTGCCCAGACACCCTCAGAGTCAGGTAAGAATAACACTCTGCCAGGAAAAGCCTAGGGAGAACAGAATAAAGAAAGAGAATTAACTCTTCTCTGACATATTTTATTCATGAGGAGGAGGAGAGCTTGGGCTAGATGTCCTTCCTCTAAGATCCCTTTCAACTCTGAGAATTCTATAATAGAAGTAGTGGACAGTTTAGTCCTTGAGAATCTTAAGTCTACTGAAAAATGATGTCCATCTTCTAAACGGAATGCATGAAACACTTTTTCCTTTTTAATTAAAATCACAGAATTGTAAGTGCTAATGTTGTTGCTAATCAAATATTAGTGAACATATCATTTGGTATGTTATTATAATTGGTAATGGGTATTATCAAGCAAATTCTCTTTGGATCTTATAGAAGTTCAAGTTATTAGTTTTAGCTTCATGGTTGAGAGAATGAAGTATAATTCTCTTTTACTCTTCAAGATACTTTCAATATGTGAATTTTAGGAGATGATCTCTAAGGTTCTTTTCAAATTCTATAGACTAAAAATGTCACATTTCAGCTTCAAATTGGAAAGAAAGGGAGAGAAGCATAGCTCTCCTTATGATGGAGATTGTATCATTTCCTCCTTCATAATCCTCTCAGTGCCTAGCACAGTTTACAGTCACTTAGGTGCTTAACACATATTTATTGAATTGAAAAAAATGAACCAGTGATCTGGACTCTTGAGTAACATCACACACCTCCTGTATTCAAACACACTTGACATAAATTCCCACCATAAAATTGCGTGCTCGTTCTACTCCCACATGGGAAAAGGCTTACATGTTAGTCTGTTTCTAAAACTTGACAACTAGCCATTCAGTCTAATATGAAAGCACTACTACTGAAGAATGTTCTGTATCTAAAACAAACTTTCAATTCAAGAAATCAAAGTAAACCATGGCTGGAGTCCCCTGGGGAATGTTGATCCTCTTCGCCAAGATCAGGTGCTCAGCCATCCACTTTGCATGGAGCTTGGAAAGATCAGACGTCATAGGCATTGCAAGTCTTTCATGATTATGGATGTGGATGGCATTGCAAAGCTTTCTTGATTGTGGATATGGATAAAAATATTCATAGATCAAATTGGGAAACAAAGAATTCTGACTCCTAAGCACTATTGCTAGGTGGGAAAACATAAAGTTCTTGGGAAAATGAGTAAATAATAATCTAGTCTAATCTGTGGTAGGTGAACTGAGTTAGCTATGTGACACACCCTCACTAAGCAATCAAACCCCACTCAGAATCCAGGGTTTCAGATTCTTTTGCAAAGCAGAACTAATAGCCAAGCACTTCATGAATGTCAAAGTGTGTTGAAATCCAGACTAAGGAAGTGTGATCCATGCCTCTATTGAGCAAATGTGAAGATCCATAAAAATGCTGTTGTGTTCTGCACTTAAATCTTTAGGTTAGCATCTGGGGTCATTCAGATTTACACAAGATTTGTGTATGGTGTGTTTGTGAGTGTAGCATGGAGAGAAGTATAGGGAGTAAGTATACGGTGTGTCTGAGTGTAGGCGTATGGGAGTGTCTGTGTGCATCATGCTTGGAACTTTCTATAATTGGTCAGAGAAGAGGTATTCACTTTAAAGGCAGTATCATCAGTATACGAAAATGCTCACGAGTGAAAGCCTGGAATAAACTGACAACACCATAAGCCACCCAGTTAATCATCTAGGTAACTTGTCCTTTCTATTATTTTATTAGTAGTAGTATTAGTAGTAGTATTTGTATTATTAGTAGTATTTTGATCTCACATTCCATATAAGCTAGGAAGATATAAAGCTATGATTTTAGTCCTGGTTTCCTGTAGTTCTAGTGATTTTCATCCTTCATTTATTCATTCAACAAAAATATACTGATTCTATATGATGTATCATATACTCTGTTACAGGCCAGAGAGTTTCCCTTAAAGGGGTGATAGAAGAAGATAGAGGAGAGAGGGGAAAAGGACTGGAAAGGAAGAAAAGAAAATGAAAGAATGTCAAAATATTTGAATTGTCATGAAGCATAAGTAGGTTCTTTTACTCAAGATAAAAGGAAAAATTTAGAGAAAAATGTATTTTATCGGCCTTGCACTATTCCTTTTATGACTGTCATACCCATTGGTATGGCAGAGAAATATAGGTCCAGACAGGCTCTACTGAGCTGCCTAACAAGTCACCCAGTCTGCTTATCTGGTGCCATAGCATCAGTAAAGTCACATTCTGAGCACATGTGAATAGCAAAGGACCATTACTCAGAAGCCTCACCGATTACTCTGGCTGGCATCATAGGAATCTACCTGGAGTTTATATATGTAAATCCCCAATCCTCAGAGAAAACTATTTGAGTCTCTTAACTACTCTTCTCACTTTATAGCTAGCATCACCGCCTCAGCTCCACTTCAGATCATCAGACATTAGATTCTCACAGGAGCGCCAGTTCCTGGGGCCAAAATGTTTGGGAACCACTGTAATATAAGACTAGCTGATAGGTAGTTTTCTTTCCCTTCTTCTAGGACTGTGGTTCTCAACATGGGGACAGTTTTGCCCCAAGAGGAAACCTGACAATGTCTAGAGACAGTTTTGGTTGCCACTACTTGGGCGAATGCTATGGGCATCTAGTGGGTAGAGGTCAGAGTTGTTGCTAAACATCCTACAATGCATGAGACAGCACTACATGATTAAAAAAAAAAAAAAAAACTTTTGGCCCAAAATGTCAATAGTACTGATATTGGAAATCTTGCCTTAGCATATCTGATTAGGCTTTACTGGGATCAATGGGCTTTTCCACATTTTCGCAGTCATAAAATTACACACGAAGCCCAGGTAGGACACCATAGCTACTCCATACCATGATTTCCAGCGGATGTTGAGGGTGGGAGGAAGCAGAGGGAGGGTTGTCTGAAGGATCAGCAAGAACACTGGCCTCCTGGACATCTCTGTGGAAAACTTTAGGTTTTCCAGTGATGTCTAATTATTGCCCTGTCACGTCACAAAAACAGGTTGGCAAACCTAGGTACCGAACTAAATAATCTGTGGAATAATCTAAACATATAACGGTAATTAAGTCTGACAACTTAATATGCTGCTGAAATTTAAATGTACAGTTGTAATCTACAATTAAGCAATCTTTTGTAATAGCATCCTGCCAGCCTGGAAGATTTCAGGTATAATACTATGTACTATTAGGTAACAAAAATATTGACATTAGTAAAATGTACCCAGGCTATGATCTGACATATTCAAATTAACCACTACTCTATAAGAAAAGAAGGAATTAAGGTAGAAATTCAGTTGCTGTCCTTCTGCCTGTGTCAGAAGCAGATATTTAAGCAGTCACTTCAGTCGATGTAGACATGTCTGTATCCAATAAGAACATTTAACTCTAAGTCTAGCTATTCCAAGCCCTTTTTAAGAGGGAACTGGAATCAGGAAATGGGATTCAAAGGAAAATTTCCTGTTTGAGGGAAACCAAGCTCAATATTTTACTGAAAATGTCAGCCAAACCTTGTATATTTTAATAGTGCTACAAAGTAGTCCTGAAAAAGGCATACATTGGCTTTGAAATTAATGCTGATTGGGGTATCACAACCCATCTACTATTTACAAGCCATTTAATCTTGGGCAAAGTATGTAAATCCTGAGTCAGTTTCATCTTCAAAGGTGATCTAACTATACTTAATTCACAGGTTTGTTGTGATAATGGTATAATTTTTATTTCCTTATGTTTTCTACTGCTCACTGCAGCCAGAGGGATCTTTTACAAATATTTATCAGATCATGTCAGTTCCCTACTTTAAACCCTATAATGGTGATCCATGACAATTACAGAAAAATAATGTAGGGTCTTGCAGGCCGATAAGGAGTTTGCATTTTCTCTCACTTCATCCTGTTTATAGTGGCTCTTTGGTGCCTTAGATCCTTTATCCCAGTGGTCCTCAACCTTTTTTGCTTCAGGGACCCATACTCCAATGAGAATCTGATGCCTGATGGTCTGAGGTGGAGCTGAGGCAGTGATGCTAGCACTGGGGAGCGGCTGCAAATACAAATGAAGCTTCGCTGGCTTGCTGGCTCGCTGCTCAACTCCTGCTGTGCAGCCTGGTTCCTTACAGGCCACTGACTGCTACTGGTTGTGGTCCAAGGTTTGGGGACCCCTGCCTTGCTCCATTTCCTCTGCCCAGGTGGCTTTTTCTCACTTCTCAAGACTTCATTCCAAGTCAAAGAAACTTCTCTTCAAACCCTATCTAAAAACCCCTGGTCACTTCAATCGCTAGCCCATAAAGGTTGTTAAAGATTGTTGTTTTCACAGTACTCATCACTATCTGAAACTATTTTGTATTTGCAACATGCATATGTAACTGGAAGAGGGGCTATTCACAGTCCTAGCATGCAGTAGATACTCTTAATATTCATATAAGGTAGTAAGGAAGGAAGGAAAGAATGATGGGGAAGAAGAAAGGAAAACATAAAGCAGATGAAATATCTTACATTATTCTGAAAATAAGGTAGAATCTCATTTCCCTAAGACTTCCTGCATTATGGAAATCCCAGAGATTTTTTTTTTTTAAGGAAAACAGTTTAAGGTATTCAGATCTTATTACGAATAAGATTTACCAGTGAATTAGGATATCTGATCTCTAGCTTTAATGTCAACCTTCCCTTTTAAAAAACTTTTATTAGGTAACTGGTTTATAACAGTATGTAAGTTTCAGGTGTACAACATTGTAATTCGATATCTGTATACACTATAGTGTGCTCACCAGCAAAAGTCAAGTTTTCATTTCTCACCACACATTCAAGTTCCTTTACCCATTTTGCACTCCCCCTGCCTCCCTTCCCCTCTGGTAAAACAACCAGTCTCTTATCTGTATCTGCAAGTTTGGTTTTGTTCATTTTTTTTAGTTGTTTAGGATTTTTGTTTGTTTGTTTTATATTCTACATACGAATGAAACCATATGACTTTTGTCATTTTTCATCTGACTTATGTTGCTCAGTGTAATAACCTCAAGGTCCAACCTCCCTCTTAAACAGCTCTGTGAACAAAGTTAGCCTCAGGGCAGGGGGCTTCCCTTTCCTCACCTAAATTCCTAAGGTCACTGCCAAACCACAAGAGTTGGCCTCATCCTGGGGAGCTTCAGTTTTTACCCTGAATCCATTTTGAAGCACGGCTCTGAATTTGGAGTGGCTATCAAAAATATATTCAGCTCCACTCCACATTAACAAGAAGTGGCTCTTTTACCAAATATTTTTGGGGGAGATGGAAGAGGTGGTAAGTATTGCAGTATATCACATTCTCTATGAAAACAATCTCCCTTTAGAGTTTCCCTTTTCCCTGTTCCCATCTCAGTGGCCAGATGCCCCACTACCATCCCTTTGTCTGTCTCTCAGGCTGTCTTACCTCCCTGCTCACTTCATTCATTTCACATCTTGCCCTTCTCCCCTCCCATTTACCTGGCTCAGTGTAAACAGAGGACCCTCCAAATATATTGCTCTCTTCCTAGAATGGAATTTAAATTGCAAGCAGAATTTTAGTTTCCACAGAATTTTTCCCTGTTACATAGCATTCTCAGAAAAGTTAAGAATGGTAACCAACAGTTTTAAAGCATAACTTCTAATAAGATCGGTGTGTGTGTGTGTGTGTGTGTGTGTGTGTGTGTGTGCACGCCTGTGTGTATGTTTAACCGGAGCCTAGATTCCCATTTTTTTCTTCCTTTTTTTTTTTTTACACAGTTTTTAGTTTAACCTGGAGACCAAAACTCTGGTATAATGCTTGTCTTTGAAACTCTACATAGCATACTGCCTGATAAAGCCATTTCAGGCCAGTGCTGTGCGTCGGCTCTCTTTCAGAGTCAAGGCTCACAGGGGTAAACGAAGGGTCTCACCGCTGAATGCAGGAAGGAAAGCTGTAAACTGAACACAAAGGGCAAAAGCCCCAAGTGATATCTCGTCCCAGTCTTTAAGGAACTCCCAAGGCATTCCTGGTTGGAACACGTCAACCAGAGATGGGAGGCAGCCAGTTCTGCTGAAGAAGAAAGAAGACATGAGTAGCATCTCAGTCCAGAGAAGATTTCAAAGAGACAGGTAGCACCAGCAGCCAGTAACCAGTTACAGTGTTACTGAATGCACCGATGGAGCAGCACCACCTATTTATTCATAGCTTCTTAAAAGTTTTACGAGGCAGATAGATGTGTTTAGAGGCACCGCCTGCCTGAGCCATTACCCAGCACTACCATGCCATGGAGAACAATAATATTTTATTTATGATGTCAGTAAACAAGTACTGGGAGAGCTTTATCTTTTTTGTAATTCATTGCAAGTGCCATTTGGAAAACACACACAGATACCACCTTCAAAAGGTGGTATTTTTTTCTAAATATTAAAAATGATTTGGGATTTGAGCATGAGAGTAACTTTACTAAGATAGAGCATCAAGTTACATGGTGTGCCTCTACATTCTTGTCACATTTTGCAAGTCACTTTGTTTGCATTTATCACTCTCTTCTTTGTTGTTGTCTTTGTTTACAGAGGGGATCTCACATTACTTTAGTGGCATTTTTGGGCACTCAAGATACCGAAGAATCCCCATCATCACCGAACTGAGTAAGTTGTGTTTCAAGGACAAACTTCAAGGGAGATACCTGTGTGATCCAAAACTGATCTTTTTAAAATGCAGTCAAAGGACTGAGGAAGCAGAATGGGGCCCAAAGGCTTCACTGGATATTACTCAATTGGTGACATTATCTAGCAGAGCCTATTATATCTGGGTGTCAGGAGGCAGGAATACAATCTGCCTTCTCCACTCTTCCAGATACCAGGACAAGGAACTCAGCAGCTGGCTCAGTCTTATTCAGAGAGACTCTCCCATGGGAGGGGATGTGGACTTTGAAGGCTGCTAGAAAACATCTTCCTGTACCAAATTATCTGCCCATCCTGGCCCTTTAGGACCAGCACTAGGGTGAGGCAAGTGAGGCACCCAGGGTACAGAATTTAAGGAGATCCTCATTCTTGGGGGTCTTTCGATTTTGTGTCCCAGGTGTCTCTCTTGTGTCATCTTAATCCTGGCCCTGAGTGGCACAGTTCTAAAATGGAAATACTCGATGCAGAAATATCAGACTAAACTGTTATCTCTCACTGACACCTTATGGAAAATGCACATATATGAAACATTCCTAGATATGAGGAACTCTGAGAGCAGAAAGCAGGGTAGAGGAGACAGGGAAGGTGTTGTGTGCATTTTTTGTGGTGGGGAGCAGCGCTCTTTGTGAAGCACTAGTGGATACACTGGGATTTAACACTGATAATAATTGGTGAGAAAAGGAGAAGATACCAAAGAGGGAAATGGTTCTTTTAACACAGATTGGACCAACTCAAAGATGATCTGTAATACTGGTCCTAGACATGAGATTTGACTGAATTCCATAGTATGGCAAAATTCTTAATGGGCGTTTTATGGCCTAGAGTACCTAAGCTGAGTGAGACATACGAAACCAAACGAATAGACCTCTTTGTCCCAGAAATGAAGCAGGGGGACTGAGAGGAATCAGTAGGTGATACCACCACATGAGCCACGTGATCTGGGAGTGACAGTGCAGGAGGTAGGAAATAGTCTAGTCACTCTGGGTCCTAGAGCAGCAGCTCTTCAATTTCAGCTTTGAAGATCTCTCATTAGGCTGGTACCAGCCAGCCTATTTGTAACTTTCTTGAAGCTATTGGCTACAGTTTTTATTTATATTTTATTTTTATTTTTCTGTTTTTGGATTATTTCTAACCTTGAGTTGCATATACACTAAGGACACTGATTAGAAGACTGTAATGTAAATTAGAGTGGTTGGGAGGGGACCAGTCAGATGCTCACTGGCCCAGAAATGCATCTGGTCACTCTCCAGGGACTTAGAGCTTTGTTCAGCTGAAGACTTTCTGGCACCAGGCAGCCCTTGTCAAATTAGCTTAACAAATCACCTGCCAGTTTACTGTTTTTTTTTTCCTCTGGCTGGCTGGAAAGGGTTACAGTGACATGGGAGCTGCAGATCTGACTGCCAGCACTTTGGTACTGAATGTACAGTGGCCTGCAGGAAAATGGCTAGGAAAGCTAAGGCCACTGGTTTTAGGATGACACAGCAAGATTTGGATGAAGGGCTCCTGGGATTTGTGTGTGTGTTGAGGGTTGGCAATGCAATGAGAGGAAATTATATGTTCATAGAAAATGTGGGTTGATATTAGTCATACCTTGCTCATCTTTTATGAAAATATGTAGTTCATAAAGAAAATGATTCATTAATAATAGCAGTACATCACTTCCCCAAAACTTACTAAGGAATAATTTAAAGAATTAGGGAACAATCCAGTCTTAGTAATATATTTTGAGTTGTATATCCAGTAGTATTTGTTTTGATCTGTAATATAACTTTCATTTTTTTTTTAGGCGAGGCAACCCTTGGTTGACCTCACAGATTACAAGGACCCTGTCAGCTTACAATCCCTTATTTTATTTTTATTTGTTTGTTTGTTTGTTTACTTATTTATTTATTTTTACACCTACAGCACCTGGTCTTCCTAGGTGGTCTCCCATCCAAGTACTAACCAGGGCCGTCCAAGATCAGACGGGATGGGGATTGTTCAGGGTGGCATGGCCATAGACTGTAATATGACTTTCAAAAACTTTAAAGAGTCTAAGACGTTATGCTACTTGCAAACTAGCAAGTTAACCTGCCACAGTTTCATGGATGCTGGCAGAAGACGCAAGACCACTGTGTCAGAGACAAAGCATAGTTTTTTACTCACAGAGACAGCTGTGACCAGATTTATCATTTTTGTGCTGGTCATCACAGGTTAACATGACAGGGTACCTACTATGGATTATGTTATAGGAGAGGAACCAGAATCTTTTATAATGGGCAGTAAACATGCCTTTTCCTTGCTCTGCTCAGAGACACCATTTCTGCTTCCAATGCTAGTCTGTGCGAACATTTTTAAAGCAATAGTGTTAGAACAAAGGCAGTCAGTACCTCTGCTGGCACTCCCAAAAATGACCAGTTGCATTCACTTCAGAGGCTGCCTACAGGAGTCTGAGTTGCAGCCCTCCAGCAGTATAAATATGCTAATGCATAATATGGCCCCTGCTACACTGACCTCAATTAGGGAGATTCTTTGAGCCCTTGTTACTCAAAGCATAGTCCATGAATCAGCAGCGTCAGTAGTATCTGGAAGCTTGATGCGCATGTAGAATCTCAGGCCCACCCTAGACCAATGAATCTGAATCTGTACTCTGACAAGCTCCCCAGATGATTCACATGCATATTAAATTTTGAGAGTTACTGCTTCAACTCACTCTGAATCCAGACAGTATAGAAACCTAATACCAAGCCATCTATGGCATAGTATTATGAAAAAAGTATAACTTATACTCTTTATCATACATTCCTATTTATGTGTATTATCCCAGCACAATTATTGAAAGCAACCCCTTTTACTTCCAAAAGTGTCCTAGTTTGAAAGATAAATTATATAGGGAGGCATCAGGACACACGCATCAAGAAACTGAGCCTGAGGTACTAGGGTACCCCCTTAATGGTGAAGGTATCCAAAAGGGATACATGCCCATAAGGAATAAAGAAAATACTTGAGAAAAAAAATGTACTGAAGTAGTGACAGATTCCACACTGATCCCAAAGTAGACATCAAATTCTTTGATGAAGTGGTCACCCTTGGTCTGCCTTGTATGGCAGTTCCTATGTTCTTAAACTTGCCTGCCTGTCTTTCCAGTCTCCCTCTTTTGCCTTGCAGAAAATCCTTCCAACATCCACTTCATTGAGCAACTTGGTGGAATGGAGGAGCACCTCCCGGGAACAAGACTGCATCTCAGCACTTCCTTTTGCACGGGCACTGTCTTTTCTGGCAGCTTCTTGGATTCCCTCCTGGCCACAGTAAGTGCGGCTAAGCAAAGGAGCCCTCAAGACCAAGCCCTAGCAGAGGGTAGAGCAGATGGCTTAGGGCATGGGTAGATGATGATAATGTCTCACAATTCTAAATTATCTTTGATTTTTCAAAAAAGCTTGTTCACAGACAGTATTTCATCTTTTCTCACAACCACCTGGCAAGGGCAGCAAAATTTGCACATTTTCAAGATTAAAAACTTAAAGCCGGAGTACTTGATACAGGGGGGAATGAGCAGGTAAACTGCAGAGTGCCTTCCTTTCAGTTTCAAGTGTATCTCAGCAGAGCTGGCCCTTCGGTATCAGAGCTTAAGAGATAGTATCTTCTCTTCCTCTAAAATATTCCCAAAAGCTTACACAGAAAGCAGCCATAAGTGGACATGGAGTTCAAGGAAAAATCTTTGGCCTTTGGCGATGTAAGTTTTGTTCACGGCTGAATCAAATTGTCCTCCACGTTGCCCCTCCCTTGGGGCAGATTTTTGGTTGTTCTTCACTCTCAGCCCATCTTTAGCCACTGATCAGATCCCTTGCATCAGTTACAGGATTTCCATAAGTAGAATTCATTCATTGTACAAACAACTATTGAACAGCTACTCTGAGCAGGGCACTACTCAAGGTGCTGGGGACACAGACAAAAGTCTCTGTGGAGGAGATTGACATCAACATGATAAATAAGGAACAGATAATGTATGTCAGATAGGTATAGGGGCTAAAGGAATGTGAGATAGGAAATGTAGGGTTTAGAGAAGGTGTTGCAAATTTCAGTAATGTGGCCAGTGTGGGCAGGTGGCATATGTCAAGTCTGGAGGAGAGGAGAGTACACGCCATTCTGATCTTTAGAGAAGAAACACTCCAGGAGGCAGAGGGAGAAGGGCAAAGGCAGTAAAGTGGGAGCACTCCTGGTGTGTTCAAGAAATTTGGCTAAAACCCATAAAATCTGCATGTAGACATTTGTGAATAGCTGCAAGAACTCTTCCAGAGGAAATCCTTGTCACCCACTGCCTCACAGACTTCTCCTACTGGGATCTGCCAAGGGAAGGGCTGTAAAATGGCTGAATAATCTATATACAGATGCATAAATACTCAAGGCTCTGAGCAGTTTGACCAACTTGCTTGCCTCCTGGAATTCCATGTAGGAGAGGCATCTTCTGAATTGTATGGGTGCCTCAAAAGGGCACTTGGCGCTTTAGGGGAATGTGGCTGGAACACATGTATCCCCCTCATACATCAGTGCCACTTGTTACTGAGGGAATTAAGCTTCCCTGGGCTCTGGCCCACTAAGCCTTGAGGGAAGGGAAGCCTCATAAACCCCACTGAGCTCTCAGAGAGAGAATACTACATCAGTGATAGTTTAACAAGTTGGCAGACCTAATTTTCTAAAGGGTTAAACAGCATTCAGCCTTGACTGAGCTAGGGAGAGATACATTTAAGGGAGTCAAGTCAGGTTACTTCTCAGGTTACTTTTCTGGGAAGGTGGCTCTGGCAGGGAAAGGTTTTAAAACACTGACATTGATACATCAGTTTCCCTGCCTGTAATTAATGCCTTGCGTGTCAGACAGGAGGTGACTTTTGGTGAAGTGGACTTGTCTGCAGGATACATTTTTGATGGCTTTAAGTCCCAGTTCTCATCAGAGTTTCCTAGACAGCAGGGAGCTTTGTGCCTTAAATTAAGCTTGAGCCTTAATTAAACTCTACTGGCCCACATAGGTGGAAACAGTTACAGATTCTATTTAGAGTCAGTGGGAAGAGCAGAATGAGCAGAGAAGGGCAGAAAGAGTATAAATAAAAGCAAATGAACACATAATATAAGCATAGGAAACACAAACTTGGTAATAAAAGTTGGTACCTGGGCTACTCATCACTTGCCACATGAGTGTGAGCTAGTGAATCCCTTGAGGTAGTACCCCTTCCTGCCAGGCTGCCTTTAGATATTATGTCAATGGGCTTCCTGGTTGGAGAGCGCAATGTGGTCATGCTGGAAAGTGAAGTGAGCTATGTAAATGCTCAGATGTCTTTTCTGAGGCCCCATGATGAAGTCTGTGGGAGAAAGAAAAAGCCACATGCTGTGGCCTGATATACGAGACAGTTGCATGAGATCACAAGCCACATTGCCCTTAAGGACTGCTGGTAACTGCTTAGTTAAGGACTGGCATATGGCAATTGAATATGGATAAGGATGGCCATGGAGCTTCAGTAGAAGGGATCCTTTATGTTAAGGGGGCCAGCTTGGATCTTGAACCTCTAAATCTCTACCTAATGGCTTTCTGCCCCAGCTCTTGAATCCTTAATGATGTTTGGCATGGCACACTAAACACACTTTAATACTATTTAGAGCTCCAGCCCCAAATCTCTGCCCCTGGTGAGCTGAACTAGACCTTTGAAAATAATTAGGGAATCCTACCCACTCTTGTTTCCCCTCCCCTGAGCCTGGTACTGTCTTGACTTGTTCTTCTAAGAGTGGGGGTGACCTCCTATCACCCAGCCACATGAAAAGAAAGAGCCCAATAGTCAGGCCTGAGCCTCCAATCCCATCATCTTCACTGTTCTGAGGACCATTTATCTTGTCCAGACTCCTGACCTTACACCTGATCATGTGGAAATGACAGCAGTAGCCTCAGACAGGAAGAGAACGTTTATCCTTGTGCACTAGAGACATTTAGGGCCACTGTAGTAGCTCCAGAATACATTCTCCAACACCCAATTTTATGTTCCACAGGAGGAAGGCAAAGGTCTCAGTCTTCCCATAAGTACAGATGGCAGTATGGGCCTGTGGTCCATCACTCCCCCTAGACACTCCCGTGGCAGATACCAGTAATGATCAGTTCCCCACTTCCGGATCATACCTTCAACTCTTTCCCAACACAGACCTCAAGTCAACTTCTGCTGTTTTGTTGTTGAGATAATATTAATAATCAGAGCATTCTCTGTGATACGAGCAGTAATAACCCCCTTTCAAGCACTTACTTTGGGTCAAGGTCTTTGCTAAGTGCATTACTTATATTACTTTGTTTAATTCTCCCGTGAGCCCAGTTTGGAGAATGCAATTATAAGCCTCATTTTACAGATGAAGAATCTGAGGCTTAGAGGGGTAAATAATGTGCCAGAAGTCACAGTACTTACAGATGACGGACGAGTTGGTTTTCAGACCCAAATTTATATGATTCCCAAATCAGAGCTCACTACTACAATTAACCACCACTCCAGAAATCTCTGTGATAATGACTATTTTTCCAATACATTGATATTGAAGTTTTGCTTAGAGGAGCTTGTATGCCACAGTGTTCCAGAACTGCTGAAGAGACAGGCAAGGAGGATGAGACCAGGGTGCCCCTACACCACCATGCCCCCTCCACACAGAACAACTCTGCTTTCATCTGTCACGTATAAGGCCCCTGTGTAAGATTTGATTCAAAGAAAGATTTCTGCTGTTAAAAAGACTTTGAAAACCACTCCCTGGAAGTTAGGCTTTATGACAGAGAAATAAAATTAAAAAACCAGAATCCTGCTCTATTCCAAGACAGGTTTCCAGTTTCCAGTCCGGAGCTTTGTATGGGAAACAGGAGTCAGCCATTCTGCCCCATTTTGCATGTCCCTTCCATCCCATCATTTCCCTTCCCCAAAGAACATCTTCCAGGTTCAGCTCTTCCAACCTGCTGCCCAGCCTAATGCATTAAGAGATGTGTTCCCAGTGCTGCACAGTCAGAGGTTATAATTAGAATCAAAGTGTTTGTTTCTCTGATGCCCGTATTACACAGTATTGCAAGGCTCAAATCAGATGAATTCAAAACAAACTCCCTCAGGAAAAAGGTGGTTAACATCTCAGCAGTTTTTGAAACAACATGAGATCACCAGTCAATTGACTCCAATCTTGGGGAACTATGTTTACAACCTAATAACTTAAAGGCCCTCTTTCTTCTCATGAGTTCTCAGAAAACTTAACAGTGCATCTCTACTTTTTCCTCCTAACCGCCCTTAAAAAACACAAAGGAGAATGAACTCACAGTCCTGAGGATAAAATAGAGCCTGAATAACGTGATATGACCTTGTCACTGCTTAGAAATACAGAAGTTTTGTTTTAGATTTTCATGCAATTTTTTCTTCTGCTCCTGATATACCTGTGATTTTTTTCAACATGGATTCTCCCTCCAAATCTCCTGATTCATTTGACACTATGGCTTCAAGTATCCCCTGGTATATTATTGTAAACTCTTGCCTCATAGAAACATACCTATAAGGTAAAGCTTAGATCCACTTTCAATCCTCCCTCAGTTCAGTGCCGTAAAAATTAAAATATGGAGAGGCACTCAGGCCCATAAGCAGAATTCCTCTATAGCTTTACAAGAGAACTTCAGAACTGGACATGAATTAGCATTTATTTATTTATAAGGAAAGTGAGGCCCACAGAAGTTACATGACTTTCTCAACATCACTCACCTGGTTCATTGCAGTTCTCCTACTGTATAGCTTCATTCTCAATTACAAGTATTTCTCAAAGAATATTTGGTCTTAAGGCCTTTTGAGATTCTCAGAATAAAAAGCAGCAAGTGACCAAGTTGTTAATATCTATGTTATTAAGTAATATTCTAGGTTATGAGAGAGACCTCGAGCTTCACTGTAGCTAAAAGTTAAAACAGTTTGGTCTGCAACATTTTCTAATATTGTAAGTGCAAATTCTAGTCAATCAGATTGCCTTTCAACTTTCATGTTTCCTTGAGAAAGAAAAAAATTAAAAAAGGAGGACAGAAGAAAGAAGGGAGGGGGAAGGAGGGAGGAAAGAAAAAAGAGAGACCAGTAAAGCCAATATCATAGAACCCCAGATGATAAAAATTTGTGATGAGCCCACAGAGTAAGGGTGACATGTAAATCCCATTATTTTCCCCAATATAGAATTACAATCCTTTTGATGTCAAAACTGAAGAAATGATATATTCAAAAGCTAAGCCTCTCTCAGTTAAATATGTAAAGTACATGTTTCTTTAGAGCCTCCGACACCAGGATAACCCTAGAACTTACTCCTTTTCTTTAATCAGTGGCAAATTATTCTAACGGCGTTATGTTTGATCACTCTACACTATGGCCACTTGTTCTTAAACGGATTGTGGCTCAACCTAGATTTACATCCTCCGTTCCCTCCTGGATTTCAAGGAGCCGATTCCATAATCACGCTTTTGGGTGGCGGCAGGACGGAACAAAGGAGAAATGTAAGGAGGCAGCCATCACTCAGGGGACTCTTTCAGTCTGGATGTTAGGGTGGAGGAGGCATTTGAAATCATCTTTTAATCTGAAAAATATTATAAAAGTTATTTTTTTCTCTCTCCTAATTTATATGGATTGTATTATTTCCTAGGTCACCTTGTCTCAATGGCCCCTACATTTTACTAGCAATATTTGTTTATTTGTTAAAAATCAAATGCCAGTTGTAGTCGGTATCCTTACAGTTTTTGAAGGAGCCCTTGTTCAAAGCACTCCTGATGGTGTGAATGTTAAGTAGACAAAGTCCATCCTCTGAAAGGGCACATATTTTAAGGAAGGGTGTCTCAGCGGTATGATCTGAACCACCAGATATGCCCTTTAAATTCTGATTCCTGTATCTGTCCATAAATTCTGATCCAGTAGATCTGGGATCCTAGAAATCTGCACTCACGAATATCACTCCAAGTGATCCAGATACATAAGAACTAATGTTGAACAGAACAGAATTTAGTTATGTATGCTGTATGTCTCGTTTAATCCTACAAACAATGCTCAGAGGTAAATATTATGATGTCAGCTTTAAAGATTATAAAACTGTTGCTGAGAAAGAACACATGAATTGTCCAAAGGTTTTCAGCTAGGACATGCCAGGCCAGGATTCAAACTCAGATGTGTTTCAGACGAACTAAATAGAATAAACCCAGTGGCCATGGAATCACAAAGAAAACTTCATTCTGAGGATGAAACCAGCATAGAGTTCACCCAGTTGATGAGAGATGAACCAGATGTTCCAAAGCAAAGGCATGAAAGAGTAAATGCATAGCTTGAGCAACTGCAAACACTGCTGTGCCCTGGAGGGACCATTCATGGAGGAGGTCAGCTTGGTTTTCCAGCAGGGGTATGGCACCGGAGGTCTGAGGAGGTGGCCGACATGCTATGCTTTACTTCTAGAGAATCTCTCTGGAAGCAGTTCACACAATGGATTACAAATCAGAAGAAATAGAAAAGCAGACTAGTAAAGAGGTCCCCATCGGAACCCAGGTTTTAGAAGATAAATCCCTGAGAACGGGAGTAGAGAAAGTGAATAGCAAAATTTCTAGAATGACAGCAATTGAAGTCATTCCTATTATTTATAATAGAAACAAAATTATTGACTTTTATATAGGTAATATATAAACATATAGATTCTAATTTTTACCGGAGTAAAAGTCTAACTTAGATAAAACAAAGTGTAGAAAATTTAAAACATATATTTAATATATTTGGGAAGATCTAATGTGTAATATATTACACTGCTATTTACATATATGACAACACCTAGTCTACACTGAATGAGGTAAGAATCTTTTGGAAAAGGAGTTTCAGAAAATGGCTAGGGTTATTCAGACTCAAAATAGTTTCAAAATAAGAAGTGTCCCACATGTCCTCCTTTGGCTTCATTTTGATGCCAAAATTTCTAAAATTCCAGTCATTTATTCAATAGCTACAACCTGTAAAATACACAATAAGAACTATGTGAGATCTAAATAGCAAGACCTAGGTCAATACCAGTCCTCAAGTAGGTCACAATCAAAAGGAATATAAGTAGATTCAAATCTAGAAGGTTCAAGGGTAGATTACAATATCAGTAGTCTCCTGAAGAGAAATCTGTAGAAGTCTCATTAAATACATATTTTTAAATACATGTTCATGATTACTAGGGTATCTGTGGCCTGACATACTGCCCTATCCAAACTGCCAGCTTTTAGTCAATTTTAATTATGATAACGAGAGAGACTGCTTTGCACCATCAGATCCATTTCAAACAGTGATGCCCATAAATCTCTGACTGTACACCTTCACCGTTTGCAAGCCAGCTCTTCTGACTTAACACATGCCTGTCTTTGCTTTCCAGGCCTTCTACAATTATCACGTCCTGGAATTTCTTCAGATGCTGGTGACAGGAGCGATAAGTTCTCAGATGGAACAACATTTGCGTAAGGATAGGCTCTTTGGGCTGATGGACAGCTCTACTACAGTTATGTCTGGAAGAAGGCGGTGTAAGCTGGGGCTCCTGTCCTTAAACAAAACTATTTTGTCAGATATTCAAGTGAGTCTACTCTTAATAGAGTTTCCTACTTCCTTAGCTCTGATTTTCTGAAAATGGCCCAGGCTGTTTGGGTTCCTAGATGGCCTATAGCACAGAAATAATAACAATAATGGTAACAACGCATTAACACAACTTTGTATTCATAAAGTCTTTTACAATTTTCAGTGCATTTTCACACTTGTATAGTTATTTGTTATAGCAGTTCTGGGAGGTAGATAAAGCCGTTATTATCCCCATCTTCCAGACATAAAATCCAAGCCTGTAGGAAGCATCAAAGAGGTCCAATAACTTATACCTTGACAAGGGTATTAATAATCATTGTAATAGCTAATATTTACTGAACATTTTCCCTCTGCCTAACTGCTTTGATCTTTCTTTCTTTCTTTCTTTCTTTCTTTCTTTCTTTCTTTCTTCTTTCTTTCTTAATCTGTCCAAGGATTTACATGATAGGCACTGTTATTAATCCCACTAAATAGATCAAGAAGCTGAGGCCCAGAGAAACAAGTACTTACCTGAGACCACATTGTCTACCAGTGGCAAAGCAGGAGTGCCTCCGAGGCAGCCTGACCCAGGTCTGCCCACTCTCCTTATACCTGAACCACTAAAAGAATCTAATCAGGTTAGCTGAAATCAGGCAAAAGGATTCTATGTTTGGGTCAAAGGAACTGACTTGTCTAGCCAGTGGAAAATGCTTGAGTTTTCTTAGCCCAGTGAACAGTAGATTCAAGGGAGAAGATAATCATTATGGCAGATTTCAGTGGAGCATCTGGACATTTTGGTATCAGAGTCGAGTCCATCCTGGGAATAAGTAATCTGCTTATCAGTGTGGTGCCTTTTGATTTAGTCGACATTAACATTGCATTCAGCTCTCCAGTGTAAAAGTAGGGGCAGGCCTTTATAACTAAACATCTTTTGTTGGTTCAGAGGACATAAGCAGAACCCTCTTCACTAGGAGAGCCTTCTTCCAGGCCTCTGTGCCTGGTGTATCTCAACAGATACCGGCAAAAGGGCAAGCCCCATGATCTGTGCATCTGACTTCCAAGTGCAAACAACATTCCGGAGCTCCCTCAGTATGGTTTGGTCCTTCACACTTTTGTGGTCTTTGGTTCCTCATCTAAGATTGACTTGTGATTATATGACTAGGACAACTGCCGCCAACAACTTTCTATTGGTATGAAAGGTGACAGTGGACTGGTCGACACACCTCTCATTCCTTTCTCCACTTAAGTCTTGTCCTCACTTTGTTCTTTACCCCAAAGAGTGGCACAAAAAACTAAACAGACTGTTTTCTTTCGGCTTCCCTGAACCTTTTAGCTGCTGCTTTTGAGCTCACCTGCAGTGCCTTGTCTGGCCCACAACCTGAGAGCAAGGACAAGAGGAATAGTTGGGACTATAATCTGTTGTAGAGTAGGATAAGATTACTCTCTGGGGGTCACTGAACCTGCCAACTACTTATACACCCTGAAAATGGGTTCTTCCAACCTGTTCCTCATTGTTGCTGCTTAATGGTTACCAAAACAACAGTGGAAATAAAAAATGACCATAACGACATGCCACACCATACCTACCAGAGTGTCTTGAAAGACCAGAGTGATAAAAACAATTACTGGAATTAGATGCTCAAAACTAATTATAAGCCTCACTCCCCAGCCACTTGACACTGCCACTATAAAGATATTAGGAAATGATTTTCAGGTTTTCCAAATTTCCACTATAAAGAAAACCAATGACACTCCAGCAAGTGCTTGTCATCACTTGATTAAAGTGCCAGCAGACATGTATTTTTTTCTCTTATCTCCCCAGCCAAAAACGACCTTTGGGCAAGTTTTCTGTGGCTCATTAGATAATTTTGGAATCCTGTGCCTTGGCTTATACCGCATGATAGATGAAGAGGAGCACAACCCGGAGCATAAAAGGGGAGTATGTGGGTTTGGAAAGTGCTAGCTGATCATCCAAACATGAAAGCCAAAGCCACTTTATTCTCTGTGAAAGAGAAGTCCAGAACTCTGGGTCCGCAGCTGCAAAGAAGGGTGCAGGGGAAGTAGATTACAATGTAGGACAAAGGAAGGATGCACATAAACGACATGAATAAACCCTGGTAATTAGGATCCAGTGTAAGCCACGTAAGAATGGTGTCTCTGTTTCCAGTAAAAACTGAAATGTAGACCCAGATTTTAAATCAGATTTTGGTTTGGTTTGGTTTTGTGTTTGTAACTTACCCCTTATCCGTGTCTGTGTAACTTTTTAAAACTGAATGCCACTGTCCACATTGGAAATGTTTACTTGTTTTATGCTGATTTATTGAGTAAATATTTATTAAGTGTCTCTTCTAGCCACTGTGCTTTATATATATATAAATTATGGGAGTGATATGTTCAAATTTAAGAGCAATCTGACAGCAGCAGGGAAGGTGGAGGAAATACGTGTGGAGGGCAGGAGGAGAAAAGAGAGGGTGCAGTCTATGGACAACACAGTGATGTAGGTCCAAACTAAGATTCTCTCAGTGGGAGAGAATTAGTGTTGAATAGAAAGAAAGACAATTTATCTGCTCATAGGAGAAAAGAAGGAAAAGAGTGGTTGCCAAAACCAATATGGCTAGAGATGAGGGGTGTGCTTAAGGGAACTTTTAGGTAACACTGGTATTTCTCAGTGAAGTACAGGCATATCCATTGCTGAGAGAAAAGACAGAGGAAGTATTACAGGGAGTTGAGAAAGAGGTAAAAGTTCAGATTAACTACTGAGAGGAATAGAAGAAGAGGTTAACTGTAGATTTGCAGGAGCTCTACTAGACCGCAAAATAGAGAGACCAGGGACTGGAAGCTAAATAGTAGATGTACTCAGAGCACAGGGATGACAGAGAAAGAATGACAGAAAGTCATGGTCAGAGAGTGATATATTGAACCATAAGATTTTAGAGGTGGGACATGTCAGGAAATTATAACATCCACTATGTGGCCTAGAGAGTATGCTATAAAGATAAAGATCACCACTGGGTATTGGAAATCGAAGAAATGTGTCTAGATGTTGGAGTTGTAAACCACATACACACTGCAGGTGTGTAAAGTGACGGGGCCACTAGAGTTTGAAAGTAAGTGTCTCAAGCGCCAAAGGCCTAAATAAATGTGGAGGTCTATAGATGACACTGATGAATCAAGAGGGAGGGTGATAGGATTCTAGAACATTAACCACAAAGATGGTAGGGAGGAGTGAGGTTCTGGAAGCAGCACTGGGAAGTCTGAACTCCATCCGCTTCCCTTGACACCTCTGGAAAACCTGTGGAACGTAGTAATTGGGAGAATGTGGAGCCCATACTTGAGAGGACCTCAGGGAAAAAAATGATATTTCTGTTTTAAAGGGAATATGTAATTATAGCAGATCTTGTTTAGAATCTTATATAGGTTAAATGAGACTCAACAGGAAAGATAAAAGTGGGAAGATTTTTTAGTGAAAGAAGGTCAATGTTGCACTGAGATTGGTGTTTAGGAAAGAGGTGGTAGTCAATTTGGGGAGCCAATGAAGAAATGCAGGAAGAAAGGCATGAAGGATTATTCTGCCTCAGCATCCTGACATAACTCTGGTATGTTAATTAACGTAACTCACATTTATTGATGATTTGTTCTGTGCCTGATATTGTGCTAAGGCACCCTACCTCTCCACTTTCTTTCCATGCAGGTCCAGGTTCTGGGTGTTAAGACTCATTGACATTTGCTATTTACTTACCAGTCAAGGTTTCAAATATAACTTTAATGTTTGTTTCTTTTCTGCATTGACCACACTATATTCTGCGTGAAAGTTGGAGGCATAAGCTTTAGGGTAGGCCTAAGCCAGGATGGAAATATCTGGAGTGTGTGTAATCTTCCAGTTTTGAAAACGCTTAGCTAAGTGCTCAGTACTGTGCCAACTGAACTCATTAGTGTAGTGGATATTAAAAGCAGAGAAACCTGGAGTCAGAAAGGACATTAGGGATCTGTCAAACCAAACCACAGCACTACCCCTCTCCCATGAAAATGAGAGAAGTGAGATGCCATGCTTAAGGTCAGAGACAGCTAGTGTCAGGGGCAGGGGTGAAAGCCGTCTCCCAGTTCCTAGTCTAGGCCTGTCTAACTGTGCTGTGCCAGGGATATTGACTATTCACGAGAAACCAATGAAGCAAGATTAAACAAAAACATTTCCTCTTCTGGCCCAGCAAAATGACTGCCTTATTTTGGCCATTGCCCATAGCCATACCATCCCAGCTGCAGAAGGTCAGACTCATCTTTCCCTTTTCTTACAGATTTGTGATTACCCGGCCAGTCAATGAGTTTAAGCTGCTGCCCTCAGACCTTGTGTTTTGTGCCATCCCTTTCGACATTTCTTGCTACAAAAAAGAAACTTCATATCACGATCCATATGAAACTGTAAATATAATGTCACTGACATCAGAGGCACCTCCAGACAGAAATCACTCTTCCACAGTTGGCCCATTTGATCAGAAGACACCACAAGCATCGAATATATCAGTACATAGTTTGGAGTCAAAACCTTTGTCTGTTAGTGATTCTAAAAGAACTGTTTTGACTCAGAATGATAAAGCATCACCCCAGACACATCCAGGTGAAACCGTGGAAAAAAATGGAAAAGAAAACATGACGGAGACCATAGAGGAGGCCATTGAATAGTCTGTGTCAAATGAGACCTACTGATATTCTCCACAAACTCTTAGCTCACTATTTATAAGGCATCTCCAGAGGTGATGACATTGAACAAGGAAAATAAAAATGGAAGCATGTCTTTTCATGCCCATGGCTTTGTGGTTGATCAGCTAGCCCACACTATTTGGGAAGAAGCAAAAGGCTGATCCAAACCCACTGGATCTGGCATGATTGATAAAGAAATATATAATAAATTCCCCTGTAAGGAAAGTTCATTGTTCTGTGTCCCTTCAGCGACATGTTAATTTGAGCTGTATTAAAGAAATTCTTCGGCACTTGCTGGGTTCTTCCAGTCATGGAGTATAAGGAATCAAGATAAAAATGACACTGGAGACAAGAAATAAGAAACCCCCAAATCAAGAATCTTACATTCTTTATCCTCGAACAGGCAAATAGCAAACTAGTATATTATCTCCTTCTCTTTTTTTCTCATGCTTTTTCTTCATCTCTCCCTACAGGGAGTGACAATGATCAGATGGGAAGGTGCCACTTTGAACTGGCAAACAATTTGTGTAAAACTGAGACCTAGGCACATGTCTGGCACAAGAATGAATATTAGAGCATCCTGGGACAGGGTGCCTGGGTGAGGTCAGGTAGACTGAAACAAGAAACCTTCCAAATTCTCTAATTCAAGAATAAAGTCATCATGGAATATAAGGTATAACACATTTCCCCACATACCAAAAGGAACCAATCGCTGCACTATAAACCACACCTTTAATTAAGTCATTTTATGTAGGTATTATTCTGTTAACAGTAAAAAAATAGTTCAGCCCATCCAAGAGGTATTTACTCCCAATCGGTGGTCTTATAGTGCTGAGCTTTATAAGCTATGTCGTCTTGTGTTCTAGATACACTATAGGTAGAAGGAAAGAGGAAAGAAAAAATAAACTATATTTCTCATAAATTGTTTTACATAATGTTTATGATACCATTGACATTTTTAACAACATTTTTGCTGATTTGGTATTATTACCTCCATTTTACAAAGAAACTATGTCACAAATAGGGTTCCCAGGTAAAGTATACCCAATTAAATTTGAATTTCAGATAAACAAATTTTTAGTATGAGTGTATCTAATTTGTTGCACTTAGGTAGTTAGTAATCAAATCAACATTTAAACCTGGTTTATTTGACTCCAGCACTTATATATTTTATGCCTCCAAACACACAAATAAAAGAAGTAGAACAAAACTAAAAAAAAAAAAAATCATCCACAGGAAATAAAATTTTGTATTAATTAAGCTTTGGTTGTAATGAAATCAACTTAAAATAATGTGGAAAAAAAGAGTAACTATAAAGAACGTTGTCAGAGAACAAGGAAATCTTTTTTTTTTTTTTAAAGCTTACCTGTCTCCATCCTTTTCTTTTTAAGGACTGACTCTCTTTTCCACATATGTGGAAAATATATTTTCCTGCAATTCCAGATTCATAGGTAGAGTTATAGGTGCATGAAAGATTTCACTGGGCTATCTCTGAATCTCAAATTTTAATTTCTAAAAAAAAGCATGTAGTGTGCTCAGCTTTGGCCACTGCATCCCACTATCAGTGGCTGAGGAGCAGGGTGCCTCCAGGTGGAAGACCCGTCTTTACAAAAGGAGGAGAGGATGATTCATGGCCTGGGAAGATAGGCTACCAACATCTACTGCAGAGATAGTATCATTCCCTCTCCCTGGACCATTTTATACACATAGTAGATTTAGCAGACACAAAATATTTCTAAGAAATGAAGTATGGAGTAGCCCTATGTATATTCAAAATTCAAAATCCTCTGTTGTACACATATTGACCAATCTGTTTACCATTTCAATCTCAGTTCTCCAGAGTAAAAGCTTATCTCACAAAAGATCTCATTTTCAATGTGGCAGAGAAATCAGAATGAAAAATTCTTTATTCTTCAGTATTTTAGGGGACTGAGTACCAGAAATACAGCTAAAGAAATATTGAGGTATATGTAACTACAGACAATGTATGAGCACTCATACTTACAGAATGAATAAATGTATTTGGCAGAGTACCCCTAGAGTCATGTGCCAAGTGATTCTATAATCTCAGAACCAAACCCTTTACCTATAGATGGCAACATTTTAATACAAGTCATAACACTAGATTCTTTGGCAATATAGTGGATTGTTCATAACGATTGTCCAATTCTTATGAAAAACTTAAAATGAGATAAACCATACAAGCAACTTTCAGTTCATAAACAATATGTGGGCCAGTAGTTTTTAAGATTTTTTATAGCTTTGACCCTTTTGGAAAATTGGATAAAAGCTATAGTTTTCCTCCTCCGGAAAAATTAATATATGCATATATTCCACAAATTTCATCATTTAAGTGGGAGGGACGATCGTCTAGCTATCATCTTTCCAAATTTCTAATACAGGTCTCCTATAACCAGCGGAGTAGTCACTAGAAAGAACCTAGGGCAGGAGAGTCAGGAGACCTGAGGACTTATTCTGGATATCTCACTAAACATTTTTGATCTTGGGCAAGTTCTTAAACATTTCTCAGCTACTTTCCCAGCTCATTTTACTTTTTGTAAACGCAAAAATTTGAACTAAAAGACTTTGAACACTACTTCCATCTTCATTCATTGAACACATATTTATTCACTACATACTACATATCAGACACTGCATTAGATCCTGAAGCTATAGTAATTATCAAGACAAAATTGTTTCCTCACAGAACATACACTCTACTTGGAGGTGGCAGAAAATAAAAGAATATATAAATGAACAAGATAATTACAGATGGTGTCAAATACTATGAAGGAAATAAGCATATTGATGTGACAGAGAATGTGGTGGTCAGGAACCATGGAAGGGTGGGATTCTGTGGGGGAAAAAAAAAAAAACTCTTTTAGGAAAGGAAACTTGAAATGTTCAAGAAAAGAAAGCAAACCAAATCAATGTCGTTAGAGCGTAGTGAATAAGCCAGAGGAAGAGTCACATGATATGATATTGAAGAAATAGGCAGGACAAGATTAAGAAACATTCTATAGACCAAGAGAAACAGATTACATATATATTAGCTAAATGAGAATACCTAGAAGTATTCTCTCAAAGAGAAGCTCTTTAATAACTTGAAATAATAGAATGATGTGTTATTTATATTTTCAAAGATCACTCTGGCACTTAGGGTTTCAGCAGTATGATGAACTGAAATCAAATGGATTTTCTTCCTACTACAAACATTCAGAAATGCTAGGTAAGTTGTAACAAAATAATGTTTTAATATATAGCAGTTCTTAAAAGAAATGGAAACTGCCAGCCAGAAGCAATGAGGAGGTCATATTCAAAAAGGGTATTTGTGAAAGATATTGGACTTGTATATAGGACTGTATAGTCATTGACTGAGATTATAATGTCATGTGGAGCCAGGAGATGTAGATGAGAACTGAGACCCAATTCATCCATCACCTGGGAATGATCTGCCCATCTGTGTAAGAGGCAATAAATAGACTCCTAATCTTGGTCCAAGATAGGAACAAGAAATTTATCTTTGCTTAGGGATGTGAATGTCAAAACACCTATCATAAGATATTAAAGCTCCAGGCTCATATCACATGCAGATGTAGTATCCAAATTTATATCCTGCTTGGCAGGAATTTAAAACTGCAAAAGTAATGGGGGGAAAATCTGATTCTAGACCAATAACACCCGTGAGGTAACTGGTAGAAAGAAGTTGATAATGCTTGGCAGGAAAGAATACTTCAACTCAGGGCAAACAAGACTCCATTGAGAAAGGAGGTGTGAATTTCAAACTTTTAAAAACTGACAATAAGCCCCCAAAAAAACTTAGAAATGAAATGAGGAAATTATCTTTTTACTTAAGAGCAGACAAATCAGACAAGAAAGTTAGCATGACCCCAGATTTTGGATATTAAAACAATCTGAAAAAGACCAGAAAATTGATATATTTAAAATAATGAAAACAGCTTAAAAATATGATTAGAAGTCATAATGAAAGAAAAATATACTGTGAAAATATGAGCAGGCAGAGTTGAAAAGAATCAAAACTTCTGAAATAGTTGATTAAATTAAAAATTCAGTGTAGAGCTTGAGCAATATATTAGATACAGATAAATCTGAAGAATTTACTTAAAATATAAAATGGAGAGATAAATACATAGAAAATATAAAAATGTTAAGAGACATGAAGGAAAGAATAAAAAGTTCAATATACAAAAAACTAAATTTTCAGATGGGGAGACAATAGAGAAGAGGAAAAAAAAAGTCTTAAATTTTTTAGAATTGATAAAATACAAGGATTCTGAGATATAAGAAGTCCAGTGAGTCATGAGCAGGAAAATTAAAATAAATCTGTATGCAGACATCTCCACACTTAGAAAAACAGATTAACTAGAAATGGATTACCATTGAGAAATTACGAAAAAAAAATAGACCAATATCAAAATGATGAGGGAAAAATAACAAAAGATGTAAACATATACAAACTATATCATCTAAATTACTGTTCAAAACAGTTTTAGGTGAACAAAGACTGAAAACACTTAGAGACCTATACTGAAAGAATTATAAAATGATATACTTCAACAAGAGAGATGAGCCCCAAAAGATGGAGAAATATATAAGGAACAGTGATAAGAAAAAAATTGGATTTTTTTTTTTTAAGCGAGGCAACCCTTGGTTGACCTCACAGATTGCAAGGACCTTGTCAGTTTACAATCCCTCATTTTTTACACCTACAGCACCTGGTCTTCCTAGGTGGTCTCCCGTTCAAGTACTAACCAGGCCTGACCCTGCTTAGCTTCCGAGATCTGAGGAGATCTGGCTTGTTCAGGGTGGCATAAAAATTGGAGATTTTTGAGGTAAATATGAATAGATATTGTTTGCAATAAAAATAGTAATAGTAATAATTTTAGGAGGGTTAAGAACAAGTTGGAACTAACAGGTAAAAATAATAGGGAATATAAAAGAGGTGTGATTAAGTAAAATTATTGTAAGATCATAGCATTGTTAAGGAAGAAACCACAGATAATAATTGTAGCATTTGTTAAATCTATTAGCACATACAATTTTTGAAGAATAAAGTCTAAAAATAAAAGAAAAAATACATTACTTTCAAATCAGGTGAGAGAAACTAAATAATAAAGGGACAAAAAATGCAATTAAAAATGTTGACTCAATTTATGAGAAGTGAGCATTTTTTTAGAAAAGCAAATTAAAAGAATCGCATATAGAAAAATAAAGAATATTAATAAAAACAGGCTATGTAAAATATTAAATAAATGTAAATGGATCAGTCTTGTTAAGTAAAGGATAAAGGTTTTCAGAATAGATTTTAAAAAAAAAACAGTTCTATGCTCTTTATAGCATAAACCATAAGGATTCAGAAAATATGAAACCGAAAGAAAATAGATATACTAGAAAAATATGAACCAAAAGAAGTAGAACAATAAATATCAGACAAAGTATACTTTAGAGCAGAAATCATTGCTGAGGGAAATAATTTCATTTTGTAAGCATAATACTAATCTTCAGCTAGCAAACAATATAACAATTCTGAAATTTTATGCATATAACATAGCCTTAAAATATATAACTAAAATTGACAAAATTACAGAGAAATCTAGAAATCCACAATCATGGGGAAGAATTTTAACACATTTTTCTCAGAAACTGACAAATCAAGCAGGAAAAGTTAGTACATATATAGAGTAGTATGAACTACATAGTTAACTAGCTTGATCTAATGGAGATTAGATAGATGATAGATGATAAATAGATAACTAATCTAACAAGTAGCAAGTGGATATTCTTTTTCGGTGCACAAATTGTTTAAATTTTTGATGAAGTCATCAAGCAGCCATTCCCTATGAACCAATGATACTATACCACCCACAATGTAATAAAATTCAAAATTGATAACAAAGGCCCAAACTTCAACAAATAAAATTTATCAACATATTTAGAAATAAGCAAAACAACAACAAAAACAAAAACAAAAAAAACTAAATCAACTATGCTTCAAATTTATAACTTTGTAATGGGGATTACGAACTTTTAAGATCTAAATTATAATGATAAGACTAAATATTAAAATTTGTGGTATACTTCAACAAATGGTGGTGGGAAAACTGGATATACACTGGACATACACATACAAATAAAAATGAAGAGGGACCCTTACCTTATACTATATACAAAAATTAGCTCAAATTAAATACTTAACTGTAAGTCATGAAACTATAAGACTCCTAGGAAAAAAAAATAGGGAAAAACCTTCATGACATTGGATTTGGCAATGATTTCTTGGATTATGACACCAAAAGCACAGACAACAGAAGCAAAAATAGATAAGTGGGACTACATCAAACTTAAAAACTTTACAGCAAAGTAAACAGTCAACACAGTGAAAAAGCAACCCGCAGAATGGGAGAAAGTATATAAAGAATTTCTACAACTCAACAACAAAGAGACCCAAACAATCCAATTTAAAAATGAGCAAATGACTTGAATAGACACTTTTCCAAATAAGATATACAAATGGCCAACAAGCATAAGATGCTTAGTATCACTAATCATCAAAGAAATGCAAATCAAAATCAAAATATATACATACAATGAAATATTATTCTGCTTTTAAAAGGGAAATCCTGTCACATGCTGTATAACATGGATGAACCTTGAGAACACTATGCTAACTGAAACAATCAAGGCACAGAAAGCCAAATACTAGATTCTACTTATATGAATTATCTGCAGCAGTCAAACTCTTAAAAACAAAAAGGAGAATAGTGATTGCTAGGGGCTGGGGGAGAGGGAAATGGGTATTGTTTAGTGGATATAGAGTTTCAGTTTTGCAAGATGAAAAATTTCTAGAGATCTGAGATCTGTTGTACAACAATGTGCATATAGATTACACTACTATACAGTACACTTAAAAATGGTTAAGATGATAAATTTTGTTCTGTTTTGACAACAATAAAAATGTTATGCTATTCATATGCCAGTACAAAGAAGTGGGTTTGTAACCTATGCCGATGTGTAAATAGATGAAAAGTAATTAATTAAAAATTAATGAGGTGATTGTTCAATTTAGCAAGTTAAAGAAATATGAGTAAACTAACATAAACCTAGAGAAATTTCACAACACTCTTGGTATTTCCTAATGTAGTTGTCTAGAACAGGAAACCAGAACACAAATCCAGAGACTGCTTTACTCAGTAACTAATCATTTGTTATTTTGAGGGATAGCAAAACTGTCCTCTATCAAATGGATTGTTCATATAGCCCAAAGAAACACTGGAGCAACATCTGAACAGAAATGAGGAGTAGGGCAACTAGGTTAAGATGAAGAAGCTGAGGGGAAAATGGGAAAATTCCTTTAAGCTTCACATTCAAAATGTGGTCCCCAAACCAACAACTACACTACCTGTGAGTGCACTTGGTCCCAGACCATTTAAATGAGAATCGTCAGATCTTCATTTTAACAAGATCCATAATGATCCATATATCAAGAAATGTTTTATATATATATATATATATATATATATATATATGTGTGTGTATATATATATATGTATATATATATGTGTATATATATATGTATATATATATATATATAAAATAATGTCTATCTGTTATGTGATACATTTATATATACATCATATATACATACATACATATATGAATACACACACATGTATAGTAGCTTCTGAAAACTAAAAATTTGGAGGTTTGGTTTTAATGAAAACTACCTCCTCCAACATTTAACTACTTGACATTTTAACTTCTATTTAAGACCTATAGTACATTCCAAACACCTCTAATTAACTATAAAATCCTCAGGCTAAGTACCTTCGGCCTATAAAGGAGTTAATAAGGGAGACTGGAGTTCAGTGAAGTTGATGCCTAGTTTCCTGGAGGAACAATAACTTACAGCTGAAGCCTGAGTTGTTTCTTCCAGGCCAAAAAAACAAGAGCCCAACCTCTAAAATCTTGCTTCAGTTTCTGGCGTGGCATGCTTAGGGAGTGTGGAAAGTGAGACGGAGGGGAGGCAGTGAGAGGAGTGAGGGCTGCTGGGGATGGGAGGGAGAGATGGAGGCCCGCCCTAACACTAATTAGGTTTGAAAGAATACTGGATGAGTCCAGCCACTGCGTGCTGAGAAGAAAGGAACCTGAGCAGCTGATGCTAAGTTCAGACTAAACTAACTGCAAGTCCCCTGAGGACTTCACAAGGTAAACCTGATGGTCTTTGTCATTTACAATCATTATCAGGCAGGCTGCTTCTGTAATTTTACTGGGGAGCCAATTAACAGATCCCTGAAGCGAGGGGGGAAATGTCCCAGCCTTTGTCTTGTTTTTGAAAAGGAAAAATAAGGCAGCGTTTGCGCTGCTGTCTCTTGATGGTTGCGCCCTGTAAAAGCAGGGTAGGGGGATAACTTCAGATTATGCAATGACTCCTCAGCTCAGATAAATGGTTGAAATTAGCCCTTCTTCTGCCTTCATTTACTCTTTTCTCTCTCTAGCAACCTAAATTACCCTGCAGATAGCTCAGCAAGACTTGTTACTTTCTTTTCAGAAAAGCTGACCATCTTTCTCTCTTTCTTATCTTAGAGAAAATATCTTTGTAGCATTTCATTTTGCAAGTGGGCGGGGAAAGGCCACTAAGGCACTAAAAAGAAGGCAATAAAGAAGGGCCCCTCTCCTCTTAAATGTATTACTCGACCCTCCTCTTTCCCCTAACACCATCTTTTCTCTTGCCCTCCTGTCACAGTCAGACTTTTTAACTAGCTGTCTACATTTACTACTTTATTTCCACATCTCTTATTCACTACTTAGGCCACCCTAACCTGGCCATAATCCCCGTTATTCTGCTAAAAATACTCTTTCTCAAATCATGAATACGTTTAAGTCACTCAGTATAGTAGAATATTTAGAACTAGCCTGACTTGAAGCCTCAGCAGAATTCAACATAGCTGATCTCCTTCATCCTAAAACCTTGTCTTCCCTTGACTTCCATGAAACAACAATCTTCTCATTTTCCTTTTTTCTTTTCTGATTATGCATTCTCACATTACTTTCAGCTCTCCTTTTATACAACACAATTAGGTATGAGCTTTACTCAAAGCTTGATTAGGGACCTTTTTCCCTCTCAAGGATCACTGAGTGATCCAGATAATTAAAGAAAACTGGAAAGCATATACCTGAAATTAGAAGAACAGGGGCTATTGACCTCTAGCCATTATTTCCATGCAAGAACGTGGGTTCGGTTTTACCAGATTTTTAAAAAATTTCCAGAGAAATTGAGAATTCTGGTTTTTATATAAAACTGTTATGCTTTTTAATTTTTGTTTTATAGCTATGCTAAAGTAGCTGTAGCAGATCAACCCTTACTCGAAGAAAAATTTTTAACTGGATAAAAATTTTTTAAAATATCTGTTTGAAGTGATCATAGAACAACAGAGGAAGAACTGAACGCCTAAGTTTTAAGAGAAAAGAAAAACACTTAGATGAGCTCACCATTCCGTGCTGTTTTTCCTTCAAGGCATGTGCCAACTACTGCAGTAAGTGGTACTAAACAAGAGATCAAGTTGAATTTTAAGGCTAAAAGCTTTCAGCAGTTTCCAGCTAGAAAGGAAAAAAATTGGAGTTGACGGTTATCTAGGCAGCTAAGAACTGAGGGGACCTGGTTTTGGAGGAAAGAGAATTGGAAAACTGTGAGCGTGACTTTCTGCACTGCTTTTTTCCTTGAGGGAATTGTTTATTCCTAATAGTTCCAACATGAGAAGCTGAGAAGCTAAGAAGAAAGGATCAACTATAAACCTAGCAAGCTAAGTGAAGCTTTTGCCAGCCTCTGAGTGTTAGGGAGGTGGAAATTGGCATTCAAGGCCAGACAAGGGGGATGCACCCAGGTAAACAAACTTTGCTTTCAGTTGAGAGTCTTGAAAGGTCTACTTTAAGATTACTGCAAACTAGAAATAGAATAGTACACACAAAGCCTGAAATTAGCTTTAATGCCTCTCATTTCTTGATTATATCAAAGTGTTCAATCCCTACTATAACTACTTAAAAGTAAAAAACTAACTCTCTCTGCTAGAAGTTAGCATTGCACAGAGTTCCTATACTTTTTCTACACAATAGCCAGCACTCAGTAAAATGGTTGGAGTCAATCTTATCTCTGCCTTGATTTAGGCTTTTCTCTAGCAACCTAAATTAGCCTTCAGATAGACCAGCAAGCCTTGTTTCCTTCTAGTTTCTGAGATATGGCAAAGCCGATAGCCTCTTTTACTCCTTTGTTCCTTTAAGAAATGAGTAAATAATTACTATGAATGACAGTGGAGAGGCTCAAATGACCAAAAGAAAAGAAATAGAAAATGGAGACAACCCACAGATCATCCAGATATAATATATAAGACATAGATTTTAAAGTAACTATAATTAACATGTTCAAGACATTGGAGACACTTCCATTTGGGCACCGGTGGCAGTATGGAGGGACAACCCTAGTTTGATAGGTGTAGGGATTCCACTTGCTTTTTAACCTTGAAAGAAATAGACTAGGAGTTCTGTTGCAACAGTGATCCAAAGGGCTACTTAGACACTTCACCTGGAAAAGCTGGACAAAGTGAAGCAGTATCAGAGAAGAGGCTCAGAAAAAGATCTCCATGAAAGCCAGAATGAAGCCTCCTATCCAACTGTATATGGTGTGCATGGGCCTGAGCAAGCCCCATAATGCACTGAACAATGTCAAAGACATCCACCAATGTCAACACAGACTGTAGTCAGAGCATCAGCACCATCGAGAACCTCAAGGATGTGCAGAATGCCTTGTGTCCTGCAGCTCAGCCATCTTCTCCAGCTGTGGAGAACCTCAAAAATGTCTCAGCACCCCAGATTATGAAGAGACTCAGGACCTCGTTAAACCAGGGGCTCTCCTGCAGGCTCACTGGAAGCTAATGGACCTAGAGTACTCCCAAGATGGACTAATATATGAGCAGCACTGCAAGGAAAGTGGGAACATGCACGACATGACCTTCATCCATGACTACTTCAGATGCTTGCAGTGACTCTCAGGTGAGCTGGCTAAGCAGCTGTGGATGGCGCTGCAGCGTTTGCTGATCATCATCCCCCATGATTCCATTTTGCTGGTCTCAATTGTCAAGGTCAGAGAATGGGAAAAAAAATTGATTGGTGCATATCTGACCAAAAAATCAACTAGCTTTGTTCTTTCTGGAAGGTCCAAGAATTGAAAGGAGAAAATGTTTGCCATCTTGGATAGAACTGTGACTATGAGAATTGAGGGCACGAAGGCAGACATCAGGGAGTCTGCCAAGTTGTGGTTTGTCTGCCTCCTGGAAATCCTAAGGAAATACATCCTGGATGATCTCATCTTTGCCAAAATCCTGATTGTTAGTGTTTTCCTCCCTATTATGAGGTTTTCAGAAGCCTCCTGAATATGTACCACCAGGCCTTGAGTACATGGATATAGGAGCTCAGGTTGGAAGTCCTAGAAGCAAATGAGATTATGAGCTGTTGAAGTGGGTCTCAGACACCAGCATAAGCACAGAGATGATGCAGAATGTGGAGCTGGTCCCAGAAGTGAACATCAATGACCTGGAGTTTTCACCTTCCCCAACATAGTCTCTGAGCTGCTCTGCACGTACATGTTGTCAACTCTCGCTCCAAACACCATTGCCTGGCTGTGGAAAGCACTAGAAGCAGACAAGAGACTGAGCCTAAAGCTGACCAAAGTGGCACTACCACACCACATTCCAAATGTCTGAACAGATTCTTCAAGTTACTGCTCAGATATGTGACAATTTGAAAACAAAGGTACTAGTTTATGTCTTCAGCAAATGAATTCTTCGTTAAGTAGATACAAAGATGAAGCTCAGTTGTAAAGCTGAACACTTTAAAGAATACTTTAGAAACTGGCAATGTCCACACTGTGTTCAGGGTATAATAGTCATCAGCAACAACTGCCGGAATCCACAGTTAGTCTAAAAAGGAAGTATTTAAACACTGAAGTGGAAGAGGGCGTATCTCTGAACCAACCACAGAGGGATGGAATTTGAGACACCATTGCCAAAGAGAGCTGCAGCAGCCTGCTAGAGCAGGTCTTCTTGAATCTGAGCAACATCTCAGTGAGCTGATGCCAAAGACGTGGCTGTTAGGCTTGAATGCTGCAGACATTATCTGTGTCACCTAGGAAGAATATTTCAATGCTTTTGCCAAAACTGAAAAGTCATATAAAAAAGAGGATAATGACAACTGGTAGCAGGGTTAGCTATGGGCCCTCATGCAGAAGCACATCTCTTTGTGGAATGCAAAGGAGCACAAGGAGGGTGCAGGGGGATGGCCAGGGAGGCTGAGTAGCACCGCCTTCTATTCCAGAAGTAGCTCTCGGATTTCGCAAAGATGCAGGCGGGCATGGTGACACTATTGCCACCATTGCAGAAGTTATTGAGTTAATGGACCCTTTTCTGCTCTACCTGAAAGTCCTGACTCTGGTCAGCAAATACCCAGACATAAGGGATGAACCCATCAGCACACTGCTGGCCATGCGAAGCAATGTCAGAGGCACATGAAGCAGATCATCAAGACTCTGGAAGAGGGCCTGATGCAAGCGAATTCAAATTACGTGTCTACCTTCAAAGAAATCATAGTTCTGAGCCTGAATGTGGCGAAGCTTCTCAAGAAAGCTGTCAGTTTCCAGCTTTGTGTACCTTATTCTGCACTTATCATCCCCACCCCCAGAAATATATTAACTCAACAGTGACTCTCATAGGTTCACATTAGATGTTTTAGTTTCTCGTACCCGTCTCTTGAGGTGCCAAGCATGTTGTTTGTGAAGTGACCAAACACACGGCCTCTTGACAAGTGCTCCACTGATTGTGATTCTTCAGGCTTTCTCATTTTTTTACTGTCAACATCCTTTGTGAGGCAGCATTCTGATGCAAAATGCCTCGTGGTTGACTCTTCATTACAATGGTTAAAAGATGTGTAGAGGGGGAAAAGGCTCTGTCTTTATTCATGTCGTGGTCTTCACTCACTTCTGCCTGGTGTAATTTCTGAAACCTTGCTGCATAATAAAAGAGTCTAAAAATCCTGAAGAGAAATGAAAAAAAGAAAAAGAAAAATTGAATGACAAGATGAATAAATTTGCCAATTCATTTAGTAGCATTAATAGTTTTCCAGTGGAGTCTTTAGGGCTTTCTACATATAAGATCTTGCCATCTGCAAGCAGAGATAATTTCACTTCTACCTTTCTATTTAGATGCTCCCTTCTACTTTTTCTTGCCCAATTGCTCTGATTAGGACTTTCAGTGCTATGTGGAATGAGAGTGAAGAGAATGAGCACCCTTGTCTTCGTCCCAATTTTAGAGGAAGTTTTCAACCTTTCACTGTTTTTGAGTATGATGTTAATTGTGGATATTTTAGAGGAAAAGCTTTCAACTTTTTAAATTGTTTTGTAATTTTCAGACTACAGTTCTTTCACCTCTTTGGTTAGATTTATTCCTAAGTATTTTATTGTTTTTGATGCTATTGTAAATGGGACTATTTTCTTAATTTTCTTTTCAGACTGTTCATTGTTAGTATATAGAAATACAACTGACTTTTGCATGTTGATTTTGTATCCTGAAGTTTCACTGATTTTATCTATTAGTTCTAACAAGTTTTTGTACATATAAGATCATATCATTTTCAAACAAATATACCTTTATAGTTTCTTTCCAATTTGGAAAACTTTATTTTACTTGCCTAATTGGTCTGGTTAGAACTTCCAGTACTACTTTGAGTAGAAGTGGTGAGCGTGGGCATCTCTTTAAATGTGCATATTTGTGGTTGTGTCCTAAAATTGTTTTAGAATTTTATACATAAAATGCCTGACAATTCTAATGTTTCAGTTCCTAGAAATCTAATTACTTTTTTGTTTCTGCTGACTTTTATCATTATCTGCATTCTCTTAGCTTGCTGATATTTTATTTCAAACTTATTGTTGATCTTAGTCTGTGGAATCATTTGGACCTAACTGTAAAGATTTTAAAGCAGTCTACCTCCCAATAATAGCTTTATAACGTTCCCAAGGTCAATTGCATGCCTGTAGGCTGTTCACTATTTGGGCCCAGCTATTTGCTGCATTTCTGGCCATAGTATATAGATTTTTTGTTTGTTTTTCTTTGTTTTGGGGTGTGGGTCATAAAGAAGTCCTCTACCTTTTATGTAGCCATCAATACTTCGAAATACATTTTCTATACAGGGTATATTTATTCTTCAGTGAAAGGGTCCAACTAGAACACCGTCAACTATAATGACAGAAACAAAAATTTTTGCTAATTTTGGCTAAAAAGCAAATGAGATGTTTACATGAGTAACTTTGAGAAACTCTGGCCAAAAGCAGTGCTATGTAGGGACCAAGTAAAAGTATGAACAGAGATGGTAGAGGTGGATGCCAATAAACTCAGTTATTCTGGAATTTCAAAACTATCCAGCATTTTGAGGAGCTACGGTTTTGCAGAATTAGGAAAGTAGAGGAGTTCTTGGCATGTACACTGGCATTCTTATGGAGGGCTTCTTTGGCAGAGGTGGTGACACATGGCTTAACAAATCAGATTGGATGCTATTGTGTACATGCAGTTTATACCATAAAGTTGTTATTTGCTTCTAGAGTTCTGTCATTACACACACACACACACACACACACACACACACACACATCTCACATTCATACCCTTTCTTTTACCTTTCTTGAAAGATGACTTTAGATAATCAATTATAGAACCAAAGAAATTTGACTTCCTGTTCCTACTACATAGATTTCTCTGGGACCTCCCAGGTTGTGGGTCACTCCACAGTGACTTGAGTGTGATTGGTAATGAAGAGCAAATTAGAGCCTTTGCAACCAGGATAAGGCTAAGTTCATGTTATCACCCTATATCTGGCTGTCTTTCATCACTATAGAAACTGTTCCGTTATTTTGAACAGCAAAGGCCAATCACCTTAATAGTTCAACAATTCTCTTAAGTTGTCAATTGATTTTACACATGGATTTTCACCTGTGGTTTTGGTGCTTGAATCTGCTTTAAGAGCCTACAAACAAAATGACTCAGAGTCAGATGATGAGATATGGAATCCAACCAGCACAGTGGTGCACAGAGTAATGATTAAAATCTGCTTCCAGCAGACAAATTTTACAAAAATAAAATACACATATATTTGAGAGATGGAAATACTTGCTTTAGGGTTGCCTGAAAGTCATCGTTATTCTCATAAAATACAAAGCAGACAGCTATAATCTCAGCTGACTGAATTTCTGTTGTCCTGGCTCTTGGAATAGCCTCAAAATAAGTTTTACTTTGATGGTAAAACTAGAAAACACATACTCAAGAAGCCCTGAGCTTTTGCTGGGGGGACCAGAGGCTTGATCAGGAGCAATAGAAATAAGTCCAACTTTAATGGAAGCTGTGTAGTTAGGGATTTGATTTAGAAGTCTCCTTTAATGGACATCCATAAATTAACCCACACTAAAATGGACTCGTCTCTCTACATAATTATCAATACTTAGTTGATTACTGCTGGTATTTGAAATCATGGATCTAAGCAATAGTGCTATCTAAAATGCATGCAGGTATGGACATTGAAAATCGGATTGGATGCTGTCTGTGTAGAGGTAGCGGAGCCCTTTATCGCAATCTCTCCCCAACATTGTCAGTGGCAACATCATTGTTGAATTCTGAATAGAGCCAAAAGGCTGGGTCACTTGGTGTGGTGAAGGGAGAGCTAGAGCTACTGAACCCTTTTCCCATTTGCCCCGAGAATACTCGCTGGCAGTGCTTGCAGCGGCTGCGTTTTCCCCGAGATAATTACTCGCAGATCACAGTCCTAACCTTACCTCCAAAGTTTGCCATGAAAGATCTCACTTTTATTATTATTTTCGTATCACTCTAGTATACTGATAGTCTTTGGAAACAAATGACATCATTCTATTATAGCATTCTGTTTTTAGTCGTGGTATTTCCATTTACAAAATGTAGTAATTCTCGACTGCTGAAAATGTAAAATCCTAGAAAACATAGCATTCCTCTGTGTGATATTGACATGGTTCTCGAAGAGTTTTTAGCCAAAGAGTCATCTGATGAATCCAATATATGTTTCCATTTCTGTTACATTAGGATTAGAGACAAGTTCATTTTAGAAATAACCCCAAGAACGGTTTTTATATTTTATTTTCACATTGAAAATCAGTCAGATTTGCTTCAGCCTCAAAGAGTGTATTTATGTAAAATTAAATTAATGCTGGCAGCTGCACTTTCAAAAAAAAAAAAAAAAAAAGGAAAATGGGTTAAGCCAGTGACTATTTACCAACCACCATGGAAATATTTTTAATACTATATCAACAAATATTGTCATACAAGTGCATACTAGCAACATCTAAAATCTCTTGAGAGGCTTTTCTAGAAGCGCTACTACTTTCTGGGTGAAACATGTGATATTTATTTGGTCATGCGACAGAGATTATTTTGAAAGTTATTATTTTATTTTTTTCTAATCAAAGCGATTGTTAGTTGCTTGTCTTATTTATTCCCCCCTATTCTTTCTTCAACTCACTCTGATTGGTCTTTCCTTTAGATACATCATAGAAGCAATTCTTGTCAAGATCACCAGGGACCTTCATGTTATTCAGTAGAGGGGCTAATTTCCTATTCTTATTTTACTTGACCTCTCACCATTTTACATAGATTATCATTGTCTTCTGAAAATTCTTTCTTCACTTCACTTTCATGATATCTCACTCTTTTTGTTTGCTTCTTTTCCTATTGGTCACTCCTCCCCAGGCATATTTTAAAAAATCTCATTATCAATCATTTAGTGTTAAAATGTTCCAGAGCTCAGACCTAGACTGCCTCATCTTCTCTATGTTTACTATCTTCTTTGGTAATCTCATTCAAGTCCATAACTTTAACATCTTCTATGTTGATGACTTTAAAATTCATATCTTCACATTTTCCCTGAATTTCGTGTGTTTACTAACTTCAACACCAGGATACCTGATAGTATGTGAAATTTAATATGGCCAAGACAGAACTACTGAGTCCATCACTCCCTTGGCCCCAGTTCCTCTCCTCCTCCGTTATACTACATCTCAGTTAACTCCACTCACATACACCCAGTTGCTCAGGCCAAAGGAGGAAGGCCCTATCCTCTCCTTTCTTTGAGTTTGTATCCAAACTATCAGCAAGTTCTGTCACTTCTACCTCTAAAATACACCTTGGTTCCATCTACTCATTACCCCTCTATTGCCACTACCTACTTCACCCTAATTCATCACTTCAAAACCAGACTATTTTCTTGGCCTCCCAAGAGATTTTACTTTAATTTTGAAGTAAATTAGTTTTGAGATTTTTTTTTTAAAAGACTCATTGCCCCACTCACTGCTATATTCTTGACACTTAGAATAGTGCTTCTCACATATTAGCCACTGACTAGATATTAGATGAATAAACATGAGATTTCATACCAAAGGAATACTTTTCATAGTTTTACAAAATCTTGTTTAATTCACAAATAAATTTATAATTCTTCAGATCATGTGTCCTGAAGTTTCCCACCACTAAAGACATGAACAAAAGCAGTTTGGAATAATGGCAGCTCATTATTTTACTGCTATCAAAAATACTCTGTTCAGGTATCTCCACACTTCAGGCTCTGATCTGAGACTCAGAGAAAATCTTTGGAGCCGGCTGCTAAGAAGTTAGTACTCCAAGAAGTCTGAAAGAATTGTTCTTTTGAAAATACTCTTCAGAAAGTGAGCCTTTTCTTAATCCATTTGTTTAGAGTAGACTATTAAGTTTTACACTTAATAGAACCTACCATTTTCTTAAGTCACCCCAAGATTTTCCAAATGTGCTCCTCACTACATTCTCATTTTATTCTAGCCTTTTAATAACCTCAAAGTGTAATAACCTAAAAACCCTCATTAAGCAAACATTGTCTTTCTCTTAGGGCTGGGGAAAGTCTGAGCACCAGTCATGTGTGGAATGCAAGATAAAGAAAGGAAGCTAGTTTTAAAGGTAGAAAGGCCCAGGCTGCAGTTCTGGCTCTGCTATTTCATTGGACATGAACTTGAAAAAGTGGCCTAACTTTCCTGAAATGATTACTAATACTGCTACCCTTATAAAGTACTTGTTGGTACAGCTAAATTCTACCTGGGTCGATGCACAGAGATTAAGGGCAGTCCCCATGCCTGGAGTTAGTTGGTTTTGGAAAACTGCCTTGTTCCGGATTTTCCCTCCAAGGGCTCCATTTTGGTCTCTGTCCACCAACTATTACTGATTACTACTGCTAGAATCAGTGGCAGAGTCTACCACTTCCCAGGATCCAGACAACTTGAGGACAATGAGAAGTGAGGGACTTCTGAGATAGGTGTAAGGTCTCACTCATTAAATGTAGCTACCTGAGCTGACTGTAGTCACACTGGAGATAATCAATAAATATTTCAGAATAAATTAATAGATGAAGTTGGATGTTTTTTTCCTTCATCATTTATTTACTAGATAAATCTGGCCACATTATTTATTAGTTGCAGTACTTTACAGGCAAGAAACTCTTGGATTTGGGAGATGGAACACAAAGGAGTATGGCAGTACTGAATGAGTGATTAGAAAGCCAGAAGGGGTAGGGGTGGAGGGGAAGGAGTTGTGAGTTTAGGCAGAGCAAAGATTTGATTCTGAAGAGAAAATCCTTACTGGGTCAAGGCCGCTTTTGCATAATTCTATTATCACCAGGAAGAGGATAAATAATCATATTAGGTATGTGCTGTACTGCTTGACATGGCTTGGCTTACCTTACTTTTGAAGTCAGACAGGTTTAAATGCTTTGTGTGAATGAGTTGTTCATAAGGCACCTGATCAATAAGGCAGGTGCTGCCAGAGCCAAGTAGGAAAGTTTTTGATGTTGACAATGACATACATTCTTGTGCAGAAAGGAGTAATCCATTTGGTCATGGTTTAAAAAAAAGTTACATGTATATTGCTTTGGGGAACAGAGGCACCGCCATCTGGGAGGCCAGCTGCAGGATATCAATGTGGTAGTGGGTCATGCAGGAGCAAGGGCAGCCATTTATTGAGATTCCCTGGCCTCTGAGTGGAAAAGGGGACATTTACATTCACAGCCCCCATAGGGCTGCTATCAGCATCGGCTCTACCTTGCCTTGTTTACAGATCCGGGGCACCTCATCAATATGTATCCAGTTTATGCCTGTCATTGCCTCTCCCTGAAGTCCAGTGCAGTCCACATCAAGTCCCACACTCATCTGGGGCTCTGCTGATTCCAAGTCAGGCTTGTCAGAAGCCTCCTTCACAATGGACAAGAGGTAGCCAGGGAAACATTTTCTCACCTTTCCGTCACCAGAGAGATACTCAGTATGAAGAAAGGGGACAAGAGCTGTGGTCTTGCAAGAGTCAACTGTGAAGATTTTTTCCAAATTCCAGAGACATTGGTAGCTTGAAATTGGCCATAGTGGGAGTATTTGCACCATGAAAGTCAACAAACTAAAAATAAATTATTTTGTTGTTTTGTTTTGTTTTATTTTGTTTTTTGATACCAATTGTTAAACATTTACCACATAACCCTGGGTGAAGTTCAGGGGTCCAAAAGGGAGAATCTGTAATTCAAAGTCCTTAATTACCCTCTCTACCTCCTCTCATAGAGGCTGCTCAGATGGCTCAGCTGAACCTCTCATCTATAATTTGACAACCACTGCAGGCAATAGTCAGCCACAGAAGATTTTGTATGTGCTTCTATTTTCAATCAGATTTGTATTTTAGAAAGGTAACCCTGGAAACAATGTGTTAGATAGAATGAAAGGGTATAAAATCAGAGAAAATATCAGAGGCAAAGAAATCAGATGATAATCAAATTGCCCTTGTCCAAATAAAGGATGATGATACCTTAACTAAGGCAAGAGCAATGAGAATGGAGAAGAAACAATAGACATAATAGATGTTTGAGAAATAGAAATCGTAGGATTTATTGCTTGATAGGGTATTAGAGTGAGAAAAAGAAAAGTCTAGATAATAACATCCAAGTTTTATTGACATTGCCATTTGCCAAGACAAAAGGAGTAGCAGATTTAGGTGAGAATTTTACAACTTACATTTAGAGTAAGTTGAGATGCCTGAGAGGCAAGTAGATGGGGCTGAAGGTCAGGATCAGAGCTGATTAGAATGCATTTTGAAAGTCAGCAGATGGTGGTGACAGTAGGTGGTAAGAAGAGATCACTCAAGAATGGAATGAAGTGAGAAGAGGTCTAAGGAAGAAAAATGCATGGATGACATGCATTTTGACAATATTTAAGGCACATTCAGGTAAATAAGAGTCAATAGAAGATGGGACAAGGATTGGTCAGTTAAGTAGTGGAGAACTAGGAGAGAAGCAAAGAGAGAAAAGAGAACATTGGATAGCCATTAATGTAAAATATTAAATCAAGGAAGTCAAAGAATGCATTAGGTTTGGCTGGAGAAGATTGTTAGGGCCCTTTGCCAGAATGGTTTCTGGAAATGCAGGAAGAAAAGGAGTTAGATTGCAGGTGTTTGAAGAATAAGTGAGCATAGGCGAAGATAATAGAAACAAGTGAAGAATTCAAGGCTTGAAAAGTAAGAAAAGACAAGGTGATGCAGGGTCAAGGGAGAACATTATTTTTGAAAGTGACAACAGACTTGATCAAATTTTATGCTATGCATAAAGGACCAATTAAGATGCAGTTGCCAATTTAAGAACGAGAAAAGGAATCGCAGATACAATTAGTTCCTGAAGGAGACAGGAGGGTCAGTCAAGAGCACAAGTGAAGGCAACGTCCTTAAAAACAAACATAACAGCTCTTCCTGAAAGACCAAAAGATAGGGGTAGGAATAATCACAAATATAGATAGGTTTTCATTTCCTGGAAATTGAAGGAGCTTACACCTGATATTCTCAGAGTTTTTCTTGAAGTTCCAAAAAATTTAAAGGGAGTGATAGAAGTTTGAAATAAACATTAAGGGTAATGGGAGAGGCCATAACACTTCGTTTTAAGCCAACTACATTTTAATGCTTTAATACAGAGACATAATTTTATTCTGTTGGGTTTTTTATATTTATATATATTTTATGTCTCCCTCCACTTATCATCTGTACTATCATAGACATAATAGCACATCTCACACTGCATTACTATCACTCATTTTATTACCTATCTTTGCATTTAGCAATAAACCTGATAAGGTAGCAACAGTGCTTCTAGCCTAGCAGAATGTTTAAAATATAATGAATGTTTAATAAATATTTGTTGAATGAAAGAATGATTGAGTAAATAAGTAGATGTCTGAATTCATCCAATCTTCCCAACTAACTGTAAACTCCACTGTTTGATTACTCAGCATTTTTAATACATAGGAATTGCACAATCAGGATGAATTTAAATGAATTGCACCACTTCGAGACCACCGTGTTGTTATAAAAAATCAAGAAGTGAATTCCAAGAGATAAGATTGCAATGGGATAATGGAGGAATGGAATTCAAGACTAGCAAAGCCTGCAGAAAATACAACTATCTTCCTCTTCCCAACAACTTCCAGTTATTAATGTTTTTCCCAATTTCAGGTAAAGTGTCCTTTGGTCATCTCAGTGCCTAATATTTTTAATTTCTTAGTGGAATCAACAGGTCATGAAGAAGGATTGCCAGCATCCCTCATTCAGCCTATTCACTGGTTTCTTGGACTGTAACCTCCATTGTCTGGGGACCAAAGTTCACAGAAGGTAACAAGTTAGTGTCAGATGTGGCCCTGCATTGTTGTTTCTCTAGTTCTAAAACTGTGCTCCCAGTTGCCAGCCCTCTGTACTGAAAGAGAGAGAGAAACCCTTCAGGCAGGCAATGAAAGACAGCTCTTCCCTGCCCTGCTCTGAGGTGTCCCATAGCAAATGATAGTGGCAAGGAAATGTCTTAATACAGTGTGTTGTTTAGCATAATTGATGTTCAGATGCAGCGTTAGTAGAAACAAGCCCAGTTAATTGGTCTCTCAACCTGCATTAGCTCTTGCATTGCAGCCAATTAGGCAGGGGCCAGAGGGCCCTTCGCTTGGCCATTAGAGCCCCCCACACCGGGACCAGGAAGGTGCTGGCTGTTCGGCAGCAAAGCTGGTGTAAATGACTGCAATGAGCTATGTGTACAGCTGCACCACAGCCGGAGCCATCTGTCCATTTAGGAATGTGAGACCTTAAGCAACCAGTCTTAAAGGTGAAAAAAGGAAGGCAGAATTCAGGAGAGGGAAAACTGAGCTCTCCAAGGGGTGGAGTGCTAGAGGAATTTTTGAAGATTGTAGATTCAAAGGATATACACATAATACTAGTCCTACAGCAAGATTTCTAATGAACTAATGTCTCTGTTTTCTGAACCTCTGTTTTTGGAATGCCCTGGGCATAGAAAGGAGAGACATATTTTAAGGAGATACGCTGCTCAGAGTTCCCTGGAGCAGCAGCAGCATCACCATCTGGTAGGGTGTTAGGAATGCAGATCTCAGGCCCGCCCCTGAGTCACCGAATCAGAATCTGCATTTGGACAAGATCCCCAGGTATCACACGCTCATTAAAGTCTGAGAAGCAGTCCTCTGGGCCAAGGTTTTATTAGAACACAACATGTCCATTTATTTGCCCCTTGATTATTCTGCTTTCATACTGAAACAGCAGGGTTAAGTAGTTGCAATGGAGATCTTGTGGCCCACAGCCTAAAATATTTACCCTCTGACTCTTTGCAGAAAGAATCAGCCAGCCCCTGGTCTAGGCAGAAATCTCAGTAACCAACCCATGTGACTAACATTTCTGTTAGTCCTCAGAGGGCAGTTAGTACCATATATTTAATTTGCTACTTAAGTATTGTCATGGACCTTGTGGACAGATAGAACAAGGTATGTTAGATGATAATGATCTCAATTCTATGGATTTAGGAGTGTCTAAGTTTATACAGACACCAGCAAAACTTGGCAAAAACTTTGAACTTCCTGACACCTTAACTGAGTCAAATGTTTTGAAGGATCCTTTCCCTCCCTTATTGACACAGAGAAAAAAGAAAAAAATAACCTGGCACTTGCAATAAGACAATCACCACATTTCCGTGTTGCACCCCTGATAGCATATTTATTGTGACTAGAAGTATTAAGTTTTTTCCAAATATACCAAGAGGTTGCCTTGACTTTATGCCAGTGTTTGGGGATAATTTTATACCCAACGAATTACCCAAAGAGGCTACATTCTTCAACTCCTGATTTTTTACCAGGGTGAAATGGTGGAACAGGTGTGACAGCTCTACTTTACATAAAGGATTGTTGCAAATATGCATTCCTTTGTACATTTCATAAAGAGAGCTTAGGCAAAAATCTCTGCAAAGGACTTAAGTGACTAATGGTGAAGAAGAAGGCTGCTAAACCAACATTTCTAAAATTGCTGAGATGTTCTGATAGGAGATTCTGGCCTGGAGCTTCCAGACTTGCAAGAATACTAAAGAAGCACCTTCTTGTGTTTTTGAAACCCTTGGAGTTTTTCCAAGCTTGTGCTTCCTAAGTCTGTCTCTGTCTCTCTGTTTCTGTCTCTCTGTCTCTCTGTCTCTCTGTCTCTCTGTCTCTCTGTCTCTCTCTCTCTCTCATTCTCTCTCTCTCCCTCTCACTTTCACACGCGCGTGCGCATGCACACACACACACACACACACACACACACACACACACACACACACCAACAAAAGCCAGTCTGCAGCTTCAGACTCCAGACGCACGCATCAATCATAATTGCAGCACTGCCAGCAGTCATGTAACTGCTTAAAGACCTCAACAGCCTTCTGGCACTTAAAGGGGAAAAAAAAATCATCTAATTAATCACAGGTGAAACAGCTTGGACTGTCTCCAAAAGCCCCTGAATTTACTGCCAAGCTTTGATGCTAATTTTCTTTCTAAGTAACCCCCTAAAGAAATTTACGATTAGGTAATTAAAGTAATGAATAAAGAGATACTTAGGTGGAGGGAAACGAGGAGAGGGAGAAAGTCTATATTTCCATCCTACAATAAATGCATCTGGACATGCATCATTTGTGAACCCCAACTTAAAAGTCCCCAAGTGGGTTTCTCTTGAAGAATATTTTAAAAATCAATATTTGGAAGACCAAAATGAGGCATTTAAAAGAAATTGGGAGCAGGTCACACTGCTAAAGCTAGTAAGACAGGGAAGCAAAACTACCTTTGGCCCCATCCTCTTGACTTTGTTTTTAAATGCCACAGTTTGTGTCCTATGGGTAATTGGTGGCGGTTCCTCCCTCTGAGCTGATTGGCTAACATATCTGGGTTTGATTTAGAGATCTCACCTTCTGCACACCCCCATATCCCTGCTGGGACAGATCCTAGATTTCTGGGTTTAATTGGCTGGAAAGAAATTGCTTCGATTTGTTATTCAGGAAGTGTTCAGGGAACGGTTTGGGATTTTATCATCCCAGCCCTGATCCTCTCCTCTATCTCTGACACTCAATTTTGGAACAGTCCAGGAATGAAAGCTTTAGTTAATTGGCTACTCTGCATTTCAGAATTAAACAAAAACACTGCCCATTTCAACAGTGAATGAAACAAGTTTCTTCTAAATTCCAAAGCGCCTACAGTTTCAATCATTGCTAAAAATTTTACCAGCAACTATTTTTCTGTCTTAATAAATATAGTGTTATAAGCAGGATGCTTTTTTAAAAATTCAGAATCTTGAATTTTTGGTTGAAAAGCTCTTTGTTCTGAATTATGATAGTTTATAAGTTTTTGAAAGCAAGGATCAGAGCAGGTCCACATTTTGTCTCTTTACCAAGTCTAGCAGAATCTGAATACTAATAATTTATTATTTCCGATTGTATCATAAGTTTATATAAAGACAGTATGGGAGATTGTACTAAATAAGTACCAACTCAAAGATGTTCCATAGAAATTTAGTTTTTTGTTTTTTAACTAAATTACCATATCAACTTATATGTTTGCTTTTTCTTCTCCTAAAAGGGGAAGGGGAAAAAAAATGGAGACAGAATTTCAGAATTTTGATTTAGAAGTGAGGTTAGAGATTTTATAATCTTAAACTTCATTTCAGACCTAATAGGAGGGATAGAGACTCAGAGAAGTCAAATGATTTTGCAAAGATGCACAGTTCCTAACAAGTAGTTAAGATTATAGAAGCAAGACATATTTTATTTGTAAACTGCTCTGCTACTTTCCATCAATGACCTGTGGTAAATTACTTGCCTTCTGAGCTTCTTTTTCTGACTTACAAGATGAAAACAATCATATTCATGAGTTATAGTAAAGATTAAATGTGTTAATATAGGTAAGATTCTCAGTGTCTTACAAATACTAATAAATACTGATTAGTATTTATTACTTATACTTAGCTCTTATTAGTTTTATTTATTTTTATTTGTAGTTAATTATAATTTTATTTTTATTGAATGGATTTTTTGTCATTATTCACAATTCCTTACTGCCTTCCAAGGAAGGTAGAGTCATAATTAAAGGTGGCCCTTTGGTTGCTCAAGGCCAGAGCTCAGTTGATCTGTGTAAGAAATAGCCACACATTTGCAAGGTCTCTCTTTCAGACTTTCACCTTCTTCCTACACAACACAGAATGATACACATTTTGAACTTCATTCCTAATAGAGGAATGAAACATCGTTTTCCCAGAAAAAGCGATTTCAAGACATGAGTAAACCTAAGAAGAGAGGGGGAGGGTGGGAGTGGGTCATTTGGGGATTTAGGTATCTGCCTAGTTTTCCTGAATCAGCCAAAGTTGAAGATCACCATCTACTCAGCCCCCATCTCTCTCATCTACTCTCCAGCCCTAAGAGACTCAGTGCCTAGTTCTCCTCCAAGCTTTTATCTAAAAGGCCAGGGAAGTTGGAACATCCTGACAAATAGGAATTAAAAATGACAAAACAGCTGATTAGATCTGAGGTGACAAGAATGAGAAATAAAAGCCATTAGAGCCCATTTGCAACGTGCCCTCCACGAGTCAAGTTTCAAGGTGTTCCTCCACAGATTATTAACGGCATGACAGTGTTTTCTGTCAGGAATCTGATACGTGAAATAACACCAGTGTACACATACTGCATTCTAGATGGTAAGAGGGGCCTGCCCTCATTCATTTAGCTTTACAGACTTGAAGAGACACCCTAATTTGGCTGTCAGGGCGAGGGCTAGTATAAGCACCCAGTGCTTAGAGGAACAGATCTCCACAGTAAATGGTTTTCTTCTATAGCAGGGGTTGGCCAACTATGGCCCCTAGGCTAAACCTGGTCAGCTGCCTAATTTTTGTATGGCTAGTGAACAAAGAATGGTTTTTATATTTTAAAATGGTTTAGAACAAAAAAAGAGTATATTATGCCACATGAAAATTTTATGAAGTTCAACTGCCAGTATTCATAGTTTTTCACACTCATTTGTTTATGTATAATCTGTGATTTTTGCATTACAATGGCAGAGTTCAGTAGTTGTGATGAAGGCTGTGTGGCCCATAAGCCTAAATTATTTACTATCTAGATCTTTGCCGAAAAAGTTTGCCAAAGCTTTTTTATAGGATTTCTCAGTCAAATTACTTTTTTTTGTAATCACAACTTAGCAATATACTATAATGGTTTTCTATTGCTTCGTTTTAGAGTCACATCATGTAAGTCAATTTATCCACTGTTTCAAAGGACAACCACCCAACCTCAAGAGGAGAAAATTCCAGGTTTCGTAAAAGGTCACTGGAGTTGAGGTCCACGAAGTCCCATGTGGCCATTCAGACATAGGAGAAATCAACAGTTCAAAAAGGCAATCTAAATGTCTTTCAGAAAGCTTCAGAGGCTTTCTGAAATCAGGGATCCCGTGTATGTGGTACCCTTGTATTTTACGTTCACCCGTAGAGATAAGTGAGAGCCCAGAGAAGACATAAATTCTAATTATTTTCATGTGTACCTCTGAGTTATCATGCGTTCCTATCCCATTCCTATGCATGGACTTTGTTGCAAGGTTCTGCATAATTTCTCTTCCCCCTCAAAAATGGTTGTTGCCCTCAACTGGCAAGACCAGTTGCATCTAAGATATTCATGATCCTGAGATACAGATTGCTTACAAAGTTCTTTTCCAATCAGTTTTTATAAGTGAGAGCTGAAGTGCTGATGTTGTGATAGAAAACAGTGTTGCTGTTGTTTGGAGGACAGTTGGAGGCAGGCTGACATGGAAAGGCTGCAGTAATGCTAGCCTGGGAGCCTCAGACACCATCTCTCCATAGGATTGATCATCAAGTCCTTTGCTCACAGACACGTTCAGGAGAGCTGTTAGGTGCCAGCGACCAATGGGCTTATCATGCAGTAGGACAGATGCACATACACATTTATAAATAATGCAGGTGGAAAGAGAGGACACATCAAAGAGGAGGGACAAACAAAATAAAGGGGCATTGGAGGAGGGGGCACACCCCTAGACAATTTAATGGAAGAGGTAGAATTAGAATTGAGTAGCAAAGAGGGATTGGACTGCACTAGTCAGAGAATTTTAATGGAATTTTTGTGGTGAGAAAACCCTCAAAAACTGAGTTATTTAATAGCTCCTTGATAGTGAGTTGGTGGCAGAGCCCGTCTCTTGACTTTCTAATTGAATGCTCTTTCAGGAAAATAAAGAGTAGACAAAGAACCTTTAGCAGTGTCTCAATTGCTTGAGGTAAGAAGTTTGTAGTTTATGGTTTTTAAAACATAAAATGCTTTTTGGATACCTTGATCTTTGGTGAGGTGAAGGGAGGAAAATAAGAGAGATTTTTAATCCTGCTCTTTTATCAGAAGAGATAAAATTTGGACACTCATTTCCGGACTAATGCAACCACAACAGCCTCAGTTTTTAGGGTTCCTCTGCAAGATGAATAATCTCTAGATTGAATTAGGGAAGGCAGGTCAAAGGACACCCGCAAGAATCCTGAGCCAAATGCTGGGGTTGGATTATAGAGATGACTCTTTTCCCTTTAATTTTTAGAAGTTCTTTCACGTAGATCTCACAGGATTTTTTTTTTCTTTTCTATAATGCAGAATCTCTTATCTATGGATTATTGAGATTTCTTTCTACCAAATTTGAAAGAAAAAAAACTCATTTTGGATGGTGACCTCATAAAGTAGATAGTAGGGAAAGTATGGGATTAATTTAAATGACTTCAAAATGCCTTTTTTGTTTTCTCTAAATTTCATTTTTTTTTTAAATGTATTCATGAGCTATAAGCAGGTACCGTCACATCCAACTGGATAGGAATTGTGAGATACTCAAGTTAATGGTCTTGCAAAAAAGGAGGTCATATAGGAAGCCGGCAGAAATAGTGTCTGAAAGCAGGAACCGTGATGTGATACCTGACTCACGAATAATATCACAATCCCCTCAGAGCATCACAGGGAAACAGAGGCCCTATGAACAAAAGGCTTACCTTAAGCAGAGATTCCCCCTGCCTTCCTCTGGGGGTTGCAAATAGGTAAACTATTGGAGGTTGAAATTTCACCTGAATAAGGCCCTGCCTCCAGGTGTTCTCTATGTGCCGCATATGCCGTCAAGTGCCTGTCCTTTGAGAAGTGCAGAGGACTGCTCAGGTCAATGGGTTACATTAGTGCTTCAGGGTAAATTTCCTGATAAAAATTGAGACCCTTGTCGGCCCTCCCACCTGGTCTCCCAGTAAGGGCAGCTTCACCAAAGGCTTGGCAGTAAGCATGCTGTTTTGCTTATCTCCTTCCAAACAGACAAAATGAATCTTCCAAGAGGGATAAGAAGACCACCTCTAACTTAAAAAATATCAAAAGATAAATGAAGACAAAAACATCTGCTCTCTTTAGGCATAAATGTATACTTCTATGTAGAGAATGCAAATACCTTTCCTCCATCATATAGCCAGGAATGTATAGTGTTATATAGTGTAACTGCCCTTCGGGGGAAAAAAAAAATTGGCAGTGTGCATTTGTTATAATTAAAAGCCTCTTTAACTAGAACAAAGTTTACTCCTGTTGAAACGCAGAAGAAGGTGGCTGTGAGTTTCACCAGAGAGTGTCAGCAGGTTTGAACTCGCTTTTCTCCTCTCCTCTATTCCACCAGTCACACAGGAAGCCTGAAACAGCTTTGACACTCAACGCACTGCTGACAGACAGATCCTCCCTGATGACCTGCAGCCCAAACAAATGCATTGTTCTCCTTGTCAACCCACTATTGAGAGATGAACCACAGAGGAGCTGCAATCGGCCTCATTTGTTAGTGCTAGCAAGTGCAATGCTGAAGCTTGTTACCCCGAGAAAAGAGACAGCCGAGAACAAGTTCCCAAAATCAGGTTCCCTGTGGAATCAGGGACCTACCAGTAAGCCTAGGTATGAATGCGTCACCTCCAGCTTGTGACTGAGACCTACTTGTACCTCCTCACATGCCTGCCCATTCCCACTTTGAACCGCCCATCTCCAGAAAGTGCAATCACACAGGTGTTTTTGATCTAGGACATGGATATTCAGTTTTCTTTCCATATTTCATACCGCCTCCCTATGGAGCAAGGGAACTCAGTGGCTGTGACTTTTAGAAGCACTTTGGACATACGAGTTTCTCAGGCAGAAGTCACATCATTGTCCTAGTCCCCATACAGAAAGGCACTGCACATTTTATTTTAGCATTACACACACAATTGCATTTTACAACGTGCACTAATTGTTTATGTGTTAATCACTCCATATTAGAATGTGATCTCCTAAAACAAAGGTCTCCAACCCCTGGGACATGGACTGGTACCAGTCCGTAGCCTATTAGGAGCTGGGCCGCACAGCAGGTGATGAGCAGCGGGCTAGTGAGCGAAGCTTCATCTGTATTTGCAGCCACTCTCCAGCGCTAGCATCACCGCCTCAGCTCCACCTCAGATCATCAGGCATTAGAGTCTTATAGGAACACCCATCCCTGGTGCTAAAAAGGTTGGAGACAGCTGTCCTAAAAGACAGGGGCTTTGAGGACAGGTAGGGGCTAGTGGGAGCATGAGCTTTGACCTGGGTTCAAAAGCTGACTTTATCATATGTTCAAGGCCAACTCTTGAACCTTTCCAAGACTCAGTGTTTCCACCTAAGCAATGAAGGAAAGAAATAAGAAATGTTATGGACTGAATTGTGCTCCCTTCATTCATATGCTAAAGTCCTAACTCCTAACACATCAGAATGTGACTGCATTTGGGGATAGATTCTTTAAAAGGTTAAATGAGGTCATCAGGGTAGACCCTAATGCAATATGGCTGACATCCTTATAAGATGAGATCAGGTACAGACAGACACAGAAGGAAGTCTGTGTGAAAACCCAGGGAGGAGAAGACGGCCATCCACAAGTCAAGGAGAGCAATTTCAGAAGAAACAACCCTGCCAACACCTTCTCTTAATCTGTATGGGATGCTATAACAAAAATGCCATAATCTAGGAGGCTTATAAACAATAGAAATTTATTTTTCATAGTACTAGAGGCTGGAAATCCAAGATCAAGAGGCAGGGCCAAAATGGCAGGGTGAGGGCCCTCCCCTAGGTGGCAGACTTTTCTTTGTGTCCTCATATGATGGGAGGGGTGAGGAAACACTCAGAAGACCCCCTTAAAGCATCTCAAGCTTTGCTGGAAACACAAAAAATGAGCCAAGCTTAATGTGCTGTGATATTCGGGGAAACTTCCCTTTTCTACCCAGATCTGAATGATGAAAGCATTAGATCATTTCATTTTATTTAAAGGAAAATGGTATGTTGGTGGGCAAGGCAGAGAGTGACCTGGGTTCTGGTTCTAAAGTGTTTGGCTCTTACAGTCACAGAACGTTCATTAATAACTAAATACAGACTTTAGTTAGAAAACTCTAAAATTTAGCATGTTAACTCTTATTGTTTATGCTGTAGTCCCCCACTCCACAGTTTACAACTTAACATCACCCCAGTACTAGACACCTCTGGTTCCAGGCTCCCCTCCATACTCTCTTACTTCCACCCCCAACCCCATTTCTCCATCATGTAAAATCAGCAGGTCAAAAGGATCTCTATGGTCCTTTCCAACTAAAAAAATCTATGATTTTATAATTTTCTAAATCCCAGTGCTATGGTAGCTCTAATTTCAGGCTTGTCTTTAATTCTTTGCTTTGCTTCACAGAGCAGGAGAAAAGCTTATGTTGCAAAATGCATTCCAGAGAGCAGCACCCCAGAGAACAGATACAGGGTGAATGCGGGCGCAGTTAATGTGGAGCACAACGGCCTGACCAGGTAGAGTTGAAGGTGCTGTTTGTGGATTGTAAAAAGCTTTGCTTGGCAATTTAACTATGCTAATAATTACAGAGCAGGGGAAGTTGGGAGTGAAGTGATGGTGGAGATTTCTTTAAAAGAGCTGTTCCAGGGGATTCTCCCTAACTTGGCAGTGTTGGAGAATGGAAGACTTGGCAGTGAGCCAATGATAAACCTTGAAAGGAGTACATCAGCTTCCTTACCTAACTAATTTTAGGGGATAATCCACATATCCTGTACACAATGCTTTTTTTGGATAATGTTGGAGGGGAGCTTTCCTTGACATGAAATGCAAGGTCATGAACTCACCCTTACACATGCTGTAGCTTGTCTTCTCGGACAGTCCTATCAGACAGAACCCAGAATAAGTACTGCATAATTTAAAGAACTTCTATAAGAATTAAATGAGATGAAATGGGCAAATGGGATTTGGAAGTTGTCATATGATAATTCAGTGAGCCAGGGGTATAGCAGAAGCAGCACTGGGTCTGTAGACAAAAGAACTGGTTAAGATCTAGCTTTGCATTTGGCACTTAATGAGACATTGTAACCAACTCTCTTTAAGTCACACTTCCTCTAACTTTAAAGCAGTGTAGATATTTTGTAATTATTATAATAACAATTACAGGGTGAGTTGGAATTAGTAGTGGTAGTAGTAGTAATAGTAGTAGTAGTAGTAGTAGTAGTAGTAGTAATCTTTTAAAAGGAAAAGGAACCATTCTCCAGAAACTTCAGCTTTATTCTTGACTCTGAAGAATTTTCTCCTCGAAGTTCACTCTCTATGGGGTTGCCTGGGTCAACAATGTTCTGGTCACAACAGCTGCAAATGACATTTTTATACTTCACAGTTCTGAACCAAACTCTATTGCAGCCTTTAAAAACATTCAGTGAGGAGTCACTCACCCTGGCCCACCAAGGAGAGATTTATCTTTTTTTAATGTCTCCAGAAGGCATCAGAAACATGGTGAAACAAACTGGTCAGTCTTTTACGAGGCTACCACAAAAATAATTCTAATTGTAGCATAAGGATAAATATTATATTTATGTGTTATTGTCATATATAAATACATGTTATTAGAGACACAATGGGGATCTCTGAGTGGTGGAATTATGGATGATTTTTGGTATCTTTTTCTATACTTTATTTTCTTCAGTGAGCATGAGTTAGCCAAGCATCTTGTCCGAGTATAGTCTTTTCTTTCAATTAAAATTATGTCTTTTTTTACTGATAGACTCCAGTGGCCATTTAATTCAAAGGAAAGTCTTTACCTGAGGTGTCCATTTCCTTAACAATATCTGGGAGAAGCCAGTTGAGAAGGTCACTCATTTCTTCCCATGCCTATAATAGCTTTGCATTTCCCCTTTCTTTACAAATTCTTAACCAAAGAATATGAGTCCTATTTCATGTCAAAAACAACAATAACAAAACAAACAAACAAACCAGCACTTACAAAATCAGAAGTGCTTAGCATAGGTAGAGAGTGAGATTGACTCAGGGTTGGGGTTTTGCCTGGCTAATATTATGAAGGGAGAGAAGGGAAGAGTGTTGAGAGTATATGCAAGAAAATAATTGTAGTGATGGACCATGGAATCTAAGCTGGGTAAAGAATAAGATGAGGTTATTGTGGGCAATGCACTGTAAAGAATAGTGAAAAAGTATCATTGTTAACCCAAAGATTTGTTGGAGTTAAGTTGTTAGAAGAAATGAGTAGAAATGTTAGGAAGTGGCCCTCAACACAGGTGGGATGCTAGAAATCAGGATTTAGGAGAAGAGTAGTACTATTAGTAGTAATGGTAAAGACTAAGCTATGACCAAAGGAATGTGCAGCTAAAATGAAGTAGAAGATGCTTTCTTATTGAGAAGGAGGGTAAGGAACTGAGAGGCCAGGGTATTTGATGGGTTTTTTTCATCTCAATGTTGAAGTCACCAATAGATGAGGAGAGGACCTGCCATAGTTGGGGAGAGGCAGGGAAGAAACAGTGCTAAATCTTCAGGAAATAAAAATGAGAACCCCAAGAACATAGTTTGTAGCTGGTGGAGAAAATGGTGTATGCTTCAAGAGCAGGTGAAAACAAAAGCCTGGAAGCTACAAAGGTGGGAAGTTGGGCAGTGCTCTATCCCAAGGCACTACTGAGAGGAAAAACAGTCCCCCCTGGAGAGCACAGCAGAAGGTCAGTGTCCTACAGGCAGCCAGGCTTCAGCTAAAACAGAAAAATGAAGAGATCAGCGAGGAGTCTGAACATACACCAGTTTGTGGGTGACAAACAGCACTAGGGAAGGATTTGAAGGGACTGAGAAGATGGAAAAGCCTGAGGTGTGTTAAAAGATAAACTGAGGCATATGAAAAGTTTTCAGATTTTATTTGAACAAAAGTCTATTTTAATTGAGTAGTGCCAAACCAGAAGTGGTTAGGAGTGCTCCACAGACAGGAACTAGGAGAAAGATGTTATAAGAAAGACACGGAAGCAAAGCAAGAAAATTATTTGATTGGCTATAGCTTAATCATTTGCCTTATTTGGAAAATCCTAGTTGGCTCTTTGTGATTGGTCATCCCTAGGTTTTCATTTCTTAACCTTGGGGCATTTGAGGCTTAGGTTTTGATTTACTTACACAGGCTGCTAAGGTAATGGAACCACCTGAGTCTAATAAACTCCTTGTTTAATTAAATAGATGGCTTAGTTAATATACAGAACCCTATGGGATGAGTCTTGGTGTCAAAAAATGCCCAAGAAGGTGTAGACGTTTTGTGGAGGATGAGGAACAGAGAAATGTTGAACCTAACTGATGGTCCCTTATGGTGAGCTGAGCAAATCTTTCTTGAGGATGATCTTTCCATAAGACTGAAGCAGAGATGGGACTGTGACAAGGGGTGAGAGGGTGAATAAGAAAAAAGTCTGTGATATTCTCTATATTACAGCTATGGATAGTTTCAAGATCTGGGTCAAGGTGATGAGGAAGCCTGGTGTTCTTTTGGAAGAGACCTGCAATGATGTAAGGGCAAAGTATCTTTATCTTCTTCATTAAGGGAAAAATTAAGAAGACTCAAGATCAAGAGTTCACACACACACACACACACACACACACACACACACACACACACTGAAAAACACACATCTCGTTCAGGAAACTTGCTTCAGATGCCTAATTTCTTAACCTTCTCACAGCAGGCAGGGGAAAACTAAAAGTTCTACCTCCCAGGCAACTAATGGCATTTTCTTTTATTCCACACTTTCCTAGTAATTTTATTTATTCTTTGAGTTAAGAAAAGAGAGAAATAATAAAAAGAAAAGGTCTACAACAATGTCCAGGCCTGCTTCAAGGGGAGACAGGACCCCTGACTGTTCTCAGAGAGGTGCATGTGTGTCCAATTCTTCCTGAAAGCCAGCCCTGCTTTCTGTTGCCTCATGGCAGACACATGAGTGATTTATTGCTTCTAATGTCTCTTAGTTTGTAATAAAGTTTTCAGCAGCTCTTTTTAGCTGCTGCAACCTCTGCCCCTGCAAACACACACAGACACAGGCACACACACACAAACACACTCACTGACTTCACTTTGTTCTTTTTTCACATACTGTCAACTCATAAAGCTTTCATCAAGTCAACCAGGTGGAAAAATGCCCTTGCTGAAAGAAGCATTCATTCACAGTGATGGAGGCAAGCCGCTGCGCAAGAGAGGGGTGTGGTACAAGGTGGGGAAGAAAGGAAAGTATGCTGATGGGGAAAGTTTTATGCATGGGGAAATGAGCACAAGCTTCCCAGGGGTGTGCCCTCTTGATGAAAGGTCCCCTCTCTTCGAATACCTCATCTGCCAACATCCACAGAAGCTGACAAATCTGTTATTACAAGGATGAGAGATAGAATTCATAATATACATACTCAAAGAAGTAGAGCTTTGGGCCTAATACCTAAGGATGATAAGAAGGTTTAAGCAAAGTCAAGGATTTCTCTCTGTCATAGCCCAGAACCTTGTCAGAAGGTTGGTTTTTTACTTTATTCCTCCCATGATTCCACTCGCCCCTGGTTTCTTTCCCCCACTCTCTACCTCCTGCCATGGTCATCCCAACCACCAGATCCCACCATGCCCTTTAGAGACTTCTCAGTCCATTCACTTAATATGAACCATCACATAGCCCAGAGCCATGAGAGAAGGGAAATGCCCGCTAGAAGAATAATATATTTGGAAAAAGAAAGACTCAGATGACTCAAGAACACAGGGAACTGTAGAGTAAGAAGACTTATGATGTAAGAAGACTAATATCACTGCATAAGAGTTTAAGATTTGGGGAAAGGTCTAGTATAGCCAAAGCCCATATTTCCCAGTTTTACTCACAAGAGGTTAATTTGATGATACTCCCTAAACTCCTGGGATCTGGATAAAATCCCCATGATAAACAGAATTTTGAAAGGTCCTGTGGAACTCCTGAATAATAACCTCATCCTTCCAGAGATTAGATAGAAAAGACTTGATTTTTTAAAATGTTTTTCTTCATCATGATACTTGATGAGAATATAAAATACCTACTGCTATGTAGCAGATTAACTATGTCTCAAAGCTATGTTGCAATCTGGAGAACAAGAAGCAGCAAAGTAGAAATACAAAAATAACAATAAAGACACAGCTGCATTAATGTACTTAGTAATGGTGTTCTTTTTCCCCTCTCCTCAATTTCAATACCAAAATTTTGGATTTTCAAAATATAATGCATTGTTATAGTCAAATAATGTTACTACTTTTATTAGTATTTTCTATTTTCCTTTAATTTTCAGCATTTTGAATATAACGTATGGTTATTTTTGCTTATTTTGTTTTAGCACTTATACTGCTTAGAGTTCAGTGAGCTTCCTGATCTATAAAGTTGTGTCCTTCACCAAACTGGGCAAGTTTATGACCATTATTATTTTTTTTAATATTTATTTTTTCTGCTCCATTCTCACTCTCCTCTTCTGGCAACTTACTTTTGTTAGATTTTTTTATAACAGTATTGGTCCACACATCACTAAAGTTCTGGGATCTTTTTTTCTCTCTCTTCAAATTGGATATTTCCTATTGTTTTATCTTCAAGTTCATGGATACTTCTATCATCTCCACTGTATTTTTTAAATAAACTTTTTATTTTAGAATAATTTTAGATTTACAGAAGCGGTGAAATTTCACCTCTGTACTAATATACTCACCCAGTGTTCCTTATTTTTAACATCTTATTTACCATGGTATGTTTGTCAAGTTTAAGAAACTTACTTTATTTATTAACTAAATGCCAGGCTTTATTTGAATTTTAACAGCTTTTCTGTTAGTGTCCCCTTTCTGTGTCAGATCCAATCTAGAGTATTATATTGTATTTAGTTGTGATGTTTCCCCTGTCTCCTCTGATCTGTGATAATTTCTTAGTCTTTCTTTATTTTCAATGACCTTGACAATTTTAAGAAGTATTGGCCAAGTATCTTCTAGAATGTCCCATTCTTGGTTTGTTTGATGTTTTTCTCATGTTGAGAATGGTCTGAAATGTTTTTATTCACTATACTTCTTACACCAAATACATGATTTTTCCCCCACATCAACCAATTCTCTGACACTAACATGGTGTCCTACAACTCAATTCAATTCTTACACTAACTATCCAGAGTTAGCATCAGACTGCGCAGGTTAAGGTCTCAATACAAGAAGACTGCCCCCACTTTTGAAGGTAGTCACAAGTAACGGGTTCCTATACTCTGAATTTGCTATGAAGTTAGAGGTTCCCATGACTCTTCCTCGGGTTCAATAATGGGCTAAAATTACTCGCAAAACTTAGGAAAGCACAGTCCTTGCCATTAGTAGTTTATTATAAAGAATATCTGAATACTTAGATGAAGAAGTACCAAGGGCAGTGTCCAAAAAGGTTTCTGAGCACAGGAGCTTCTGTCCCTGGAGACTGAGGTACTTTACCCTTCTGGCTGTGTTTGCTGACCTGGCGATGTGTTTACCAACCCAGAAGCTTTCCAAACTCATTTTTTAACAGTTTTCATGTAAGTGTCATTACACAGGCATGCTTGATTAAGTTATTGGCCCTTGGTAATTGGCTTAATCTCCAGCCACTCTCCTTTCCTTACAGGTCAGGTGGTAGAGCTAAAGATTCCAACCCTCTAACCATGCCTTGGTATTTCTGGTGACCAGCCCCCCACCTGAAGCTAATCATATTATCAGCATACCAAGGACACTCTTATCATGCTGGAGATACCAAGTGTTATAAAACCTGTGTGCCAGAAAACAGGGATAAACACCATATATGTTTATTATAACTGGGCCGGTAGGTTTGGGAAACAGTATAACAGAGGTAAAATGACCTACTTGTCACACCATACTAAGGGGTACATTATTGTCCACGTGACACCACTGGTAGCACTAACCTTTATCACTTGGTTAATGTCATGTTTGCCAAGTTCTTAACTATAAATTTATTATTTTCCCCTTTCTCTACCTTCTTTGAAAGTGAGTCACTAAGCCTAGCCTCCTCTTGGGAACATGGGAGGATTAAGCACCACCTCTTGAAAGGGAGATTTTATTATATATATAAAATTTAGAATACTCCTGTAAGGAAGATTTGTCTTCTGTCTCTTCTCCTCATGGTTTATTTATTTAATCATTAATTTATACCAGTATGGACACATGGATATCTATTTTGTATTTCAGGTTATAATTCAATGCTTCTTTATTTATTTTATTGCTCAGATTGTTCCAGCTTTGGTTATTATAAGCTTTCTTAGTTGGTCCCTTTGCAGATATCCATCCTTTTGTTTTTTGTGTACTTCCTTACTTTCTGGTACTACAGGATGCTCCCAATTCATCTTGTATTTTCCCTTCCCTTCCCTAGACCATTGAATCAGCCATTTTCCCAAGAAGCCTGTTTTTTTTTTCTTTTTTAAGAAAATGTTATTTAGAAACCAAGATTTGGGTGTTAGGTGTGCCTATTGCTAATCAAGTGATTTTTTATGTCGGATATTTATTTCTTAATTTAGAATTTATTATTTCTTTTTTATGGTTTCTATTTCCTTGCTGATATTTTCTATTTGCTCATGTATTACAAGCATGCTTTTCCTTATACCCCTGAGCATAGCTGCTTTAAAATCTTCTTTGCTAGTTCCAAAATCTGGACATATTGTGGTTGGTCTCTATTGGTTGCTTTTCCTTTTGAATATGTGTCATGTTTTCTTATCTTAACATGTTTAGTAATTTTAGATTGAATCCTGGACATTGTGAATAATATATTGCAAAGGTTATGGATGCTTTTGTATTTTTCTTATTCCTCCAAGAAATCTTGATGTGTGTGTGTGTGTGTGTGTGTGTGTGTGTGTGTGTGTGTGTGTTTTAGCAATCAGTTAACTTGACAGGACTCAAGGTTCACACACTGTTTCTTTGTAGTGGACAGCAGCTAATATCTCCAACCAGTTTATTTTAAACTTAGTTGGATTCTTGGAGTCTGCCCTGCACATGTGGGGTCTAGAGATGAACCAGATATTTGGGCCATTTATACACAGAATTTGGGGTTCTTGCTCTCCAGAATTCTTTCTAAAATATACCCCTTCACTTTCTAGTTTCTGCAGTCACTCCTCTGGTTCTTCAATCAATGAAACTGCAAATTTCTACCAGAGTTTTAGCCGTTCCACATGGGGCTAAACTAACACCTACCCCGAGCCAAAGAAACTTAAAAAATAGGAAATTCGCTCAATGTCATTCCCTTCTGCCAAGGGTATACTTCCACTTTAGTTTCTATTTTGGGTCATTCATAAGTGTCATCAGGTAGTTCTTTTTGCATTCTGTCTAGAATTAACAGTTGTCATCTGTGAAATAGTTGACCCAATAGGAGCTACTCATCACTACTAGAAGTAGAACCTTGCTAGTGCATTTTAATAATAGAGAAAATGTCCACTGACTATGCAATTGTCACATTTTAAGTTATCTAGAAAACAATTTTAAAAACTGAAAAAGAAAATTTCATACCATATGCATTTAATAAAACATGAGATTTCATCAAGAACTTATTTGCAATACCTATAAATTTCACCGAGGACATATTGAACTTATGGCCCTGCTACTCTCCATTTGCTTTCAGAGAGGGTAGTCCACTCAGAGAAATAAGATAGAACCATAACAGACAAACAGCATTATACAACAGCAAAAATAAATACCAACCTAGTAATGTGATACTAAATACTGAGCAAGAAGAGGTCTTAATGGACTGAGAGAGTTCAGGAAGTCTTGAACTAAAAGTTGAGCTGATCTTGAAGGAAGCAGGTAAAATAAGTGGGTAAAAAATGAGAGCATTTTTAAAGAGAGGAATAAATATGGAATAAAATATGGGGAGTAGCACATACCTCTTTGTTTGAGGGTGGAGTCTCTACCTGGAGTGAGGAGACTTTCTTAGTGTCAAGTACCTGTGAAAGAGGTGGGTTTTAGAAAGGACAAACTGGTCTGAAACTACCCAGTCCTTTTTGTCGTTTAACTTCTTTTTCTGGGCCCTCATTCTCTTAAGTCTCTACTTTTCAGAAAAAAAAAAAAAAAGACACCACCCCCCCCCCACACACACACACACAAAGGACAAGTTAGAAATGAGGTAAGGAGGTACTCAGACCATAAGCTACACTATGACCAAAGATTTACACAACTATGTGGTTCAATAGCCAGGGGCTTACACAGTGTCTGGCCAGTAGTGGACACTGAACAAGAATAGGCATATGGATGAAGACGTATGAGCTAGACCATACAAACTAATTGCATGTCACTCTTTATACTTATTTACCTTACTCCTCTTTTTTTGTTGTTATTTTAAAATATTTCAGCCTATGAGTTTAGGCTTAAGCATTAATTAAAAGTGAGCAGTAGTGGTGGGAGTAGAAATTAGTGATAAATACTCAAGGAAAAGGTAAATCTCCAGAGTCACAAATGTTGTCAAACATGAAATCTCTGGGTTTGCTTGCATTGAGGAAGCTGAAAAATTCTCCAATGAGTAATTTAAAATAGTTTTTTCATTTTATATTTACACCAACCCTGTGAATAGGTATCATTATTTACACATTAAAGATGAGGAGAATGAGATCCAGGGAGGTTAAATACCTCATGCAAAGACACCCAGCTAGGAGGTAACAAAGCTGGCATTTAAAACCACATACTTCTCTTGAGGGGCTGGGTGAAAAAGGATTTAGAAGTACAAATTGGTAGTTATAAAAGAGTCACGGTGATGTAAAGCACAGTATAGAGAATATAGTCAATAATATTGTAATAACTATGTATGGTGTCAGGTGAGTACTAGATTAATTGGGAGGATCAGTCGTAAATTATATAAATGTCTAACCACTATACTATACACCTGAAACTAATATAAAATAATATTTAATTTTAACCATGATTTAAAAACTAAAAATAAATTTTTTTACAGATAAAACCAAATAGTATGGAAAAATTGAGAGAGGGTTTTTCCTATAATAAAGCTAAATGTATCCTTAAAAAGTCAAAAAATAAAAAATAAAACCACATACCTCTCAACTAGACTATCAATTAGAACTAAAGATTAGAACTAAAAATTTGAGATTACAAGCTTACCAAGGTGTCATATCAATGATGAAGTTTACAAATGAAGGAAAATTCACCCTGGAGAAGGATGGTGAGAAGAATAAGCTAATGCTAGAGCTCCACAATGGGGCACAATTTCTGGTTAGGAATGAGGCTAATATGGTGCTACTGCTTCTTCTGTACACAATCCACAGTAAACAGTCAAAGCTGAACAATTAAAATTTAGACCAAATTTTCTCGAATCATCTGAATTACCTGAGCTTAACTGTGGGCAGTACTAAAACTGTAAAAAGATCTCCAATTGTCATGATGAGAAAATTACTATGTTCTCTCTCTTGGAAATTTTATATTCCCTATTATTCCTTTTCCCCCTCCCCCAGTATTCCAAATTAAAATGAGATTTAGGCTAAAACTCAGTTCAGAAAACCACTGATGACTCGGAGTTCATGTCCACTTGATTTATGTCACTGAAATAGATAGACTGAGGGACTAGTTCACTCTCATTTAATTAACTCATTCAACAAAACTTATTGAATGAGTTACTATGTCTCAAGCATTTTTTATAGGCATGCAAGGCATAAGACAAAATCCTTACCCTCAAGGAACTCATAGTACAATTATACTATCTAAAGAAAGTGACCTCACTGTCCTCAGGCTCAATTTAATAATCTATAAAACAGAACAATACTCATCTCTTTTTGAGAGGCTAAATATTCCCATAGGTGTTGAGGCAGCCTGTGCTGCATTGCAGAATGAAAAGTAACTTATGAAAAAATTATTTTTACCTTTTAGAGACTGCTTCATTTAACAGTCAATAAGCTAAACCTAAACTATGTGGATGAATTAGGCAATTTTCTGCCAAGTGCTCTGAATTCCTATGAAACGACTAGCAGAGCAATATGAAATTACCTCCTCTCCTTAAGGACTGGGAATGTAGAAGTACAAGAATGGGTATTGTTTTTAGATTCACTAGGATGATATTATTTAGGATTAGGTTTGTCTGTAAGTAATGGGACCCCGAAAATAGTAATTCAAAAAACTCTCTCACACGTAAGAGAAGTTGAAAGTAGGTCAGTCCAAAACTCATGCAGTAGTTCTAGATGGAGTTGTCTAGATAGAGTCAAACTTGATATAGTCTTTGTCCACTTGGTCTGAAAGAGTTGCTATAATTCTAGCCATCACATTTATTTCCCAGTAGCAGGATGGACAAAGATAGTGGAAAAGCATATCCTCTTTTACATGACTAATTCGCTTGCAGCCCATTGGTCAAAACTGGCCACTCTTTGCTACAAGGGAGGCCAGGAAATATAGTCTTTAGTCAAGGGACAATATACCTAGCTCAAAGTCCAATTTCCTTTGAGAGGGAAAATTAGAACAAGTATCTGTAAGGCAACTAGCTGTCTCTACCACAGGGAGCATAAGAAAGATTACTGATAAATGTTCATTGACACCTCCTTTGGACCTCCTTCCTTCCTGAGAGCTACCATCTGCTACTACGTTGGACAACTCTAATTCTAGCCAGTGGTTTTCAAACTTTAGCAGGCATCAGAGTCACCTGGAGGACTTAATAAAACACAGATTGTTGAGACCCAGCCCTAGCATTTCTTATTCAGTAGGTGGGGCCAGATAATTTGAAGTGAGGCCAGATAATTTGCATTTCAATAAGTTTCCAAGTGATGTTGATGTGGCTGGTCTGGGAACCATACTTAAGAATTATTGCTTTAAGCAAATGTACAAAACAGGAATAAAAGGAAAAGAAGGGAAAGCAAGAGATTATGAGTATTAATGTTGGAGTGAGCAATAGAGAATAGAATTGGCTGATTATAATGACATCAAGCCACGAAGATGGGAACACTATAAGTCAGCACATTCAACCCACCTACTAAGCCTCGGAAGAGTTTTTCTAGTGTTCCAGGACATTTCAGCACATGACGTAAACCAGATGCTGTTGCTCAAGAGATGCCGGATGTAACTGTGCTCTAACGTGCTCAACCTGCCTTTTTGGAATTAGCAGAAGCCATGCTTTTCTGCTCCAAATTGCTGAAATCTGATCTCTTCCTTACTTCCAACACATCATCTACACCCCCATTAGAGTTGCTGGCCTATGACCTGCCTGGGATATTTGACTCATTTCCCCTAGAAAGGTGGAATGCTGACATTGCAATATCTATAATTACCTTCCCCTCTCCCAGAGTCTCATGAGCTCCCACTTTCCTTGTATTCTCACCAGAGCCCCTTAATCATGACTGCTTCCATTTGTGGGGTCTCCAGGGAAGCCAAGTAAGAAACTTCTAGCTACTAATCAGGAAAGACAAAAGCATTCTCTGGTTAGGTGAGGCATCTTACTTTATTACTGAGGGCTTATTTTTCTATTTATTTTTACATGTTTTTACCCTAAAACATAATTTTACTAATGGTTACATGTATATAACTTTGATGAGATGGTAATTTGGATATGCTATCTGCATACTCTAGTTATTTGAATATATCCTTTCTCTTTCAGCCCACATGAGCACCTGAAGCACCTAGCATTGTGCCCAACATCTGGGAATCCCTAAATGTTGAACGGATGACACTGAGCCTGAGGTTTTTTCACCCACAGTTTGACTATAGGGCTTCAAGATTCCCTGCTAGCTGCCCTGTCAGATCTCTAGGCCTTACCTCTACTTGCGAGCACCACCAGTTTGTGGTCTCATTTTCTTTGCTCCTTCCCTCATGTGAAAAAAATATAGTGCTCGAAACACACGCATACTACTTTTGCAAGAGTGTCATGCCCTAATGGCAGGAACAGATGGAGATAAAAAGGGGTAGAATATAAATTCCAAGGATTTTCTGTGCAGGAGGAATAGTAAGGGCCTGAATGCTACCAAAAGGACCCCAAAGGCAGCAGCAGCAAACTCAAGAACTAATCCTGACCCATCGGGTCAGTGAGTGGAGTGTTCATTGAGAAGTTGGTTTACACTGCTTTCTGGGTGGGTGTGTATGTGTGTGTGTGTGTGTGTGTGTGTGTGTGTGTGTTGCAAATAGAGTATTGAATTAGATTCACCAGCCTCATTCCCTCTCTGACTAATATTATTATGAATCATCACCTCCTTCACAATGCTGCCACATTGAAGATCCCTTGGAAATAATTTACTGAGAGATTTTGGAGGGAGGTATAAAAAATCAGAAAAACATTAATACTCTAAAAAGCTTGCTTATTCCTTATTCTTCCATGTTATTTATTTGGCATTAGAAACCTAAGGCTCAGCCGAGAAGCAAGAACAGATGAGGTTTTAAAGTCACCCATACCTCAGGTGCCAGGCTGTCTATGGAAAATGAAATCGACCTGTTTTAAAGATTTGATTGGGCTTAGGAAGATAGTTCTGAGCTCTGTTCATCTGCCCTAATCAGCTGCATTTTTTTTTTGTCTCATTTAACTTTTCTTGCCACAGGGATAAAATGAGTGAGAACAATAAAAAGCAAAGGAGTGATGAAGGGATAGAAGGAATTAAAAGGCTCCTGAATGAATAGGTAATTTGATTCACTGTTTACTTTGCTTGTAGAGATATTTAAACAGTTGATCTACTGACAACGCTTTAAATTGAGATTTCAGAGAAAATTTTAAAACCAAATAAACTTTACAGAAATGAAGACTATTTTGTAAACTCTAAACTAATCCAGGTGGTCAGACTAGGAAGGGGTTGAATATGGGTCATTATCTGGGAGGGATCTGAAAAGACAGTTTTTATTTTTCCTGCTTAAAGGCTATTTGTTATAAAATGGCAAGCTATTATGTACAAAGCATTATATTAGGTAATTAAAGCATATCTGGGGAGAAGATAGGGTAGAGGACACCCGGAAAAATATTATATCTTCGTATGTTGCAAGTATCAAATGATACACATAACAACAACAATAACAATGTAAAATGTTAGAGAGGAAGAGGTTACTACAGGATATGATATTTAAGAAAGATTTCAGGAAGTAGGTGAGACTCTTTTAGGGTCTTGTGTGATGTGCAAAATTTAGATAGACAAAATGGAGGTGGTCATAATTCTAGAAAAGAAAAAGACATAAGATTAGATAAGGGAAGAGAGAAGCCATTAGAAATTACTGTATTAACAGCTACTTAGCAAAGTAATGAGCAGAACCCTATGAAGAAATTTTGGGAAGGATGAAGGTAAGTGAATATTTACAATCCTCCCTTTCTATATACTGCCCAAAAGAACCAAAATGAAGAAAAGTAAAGAAAAATACTTTATTACAGACAAACAGAGGGAATTAACCTTACTTTGTTAATTAAACTCTGAGAAATATGTGTCAGATATAATCTAGTCCAAATTAAAATGAGTCATCAGAGGATGACAACCCACTCCCACTTCCCAAGTAATCTGTGCAGTGTTGTGAACAAATGATGAAGAGATTCTATGTAATAATTTTTTAAAGGCTATAATCCCCAATTTATTTAAAATGAAATTGCGTGTATGAACTGGCCATTGGCAAAAAGCAAACACCGTATTCTGATTTTCTTTTCTGAAATCAAGTGTACCCTGTTAACTCAACAATTGGGATAGAACATTGTATAATCATCCCACATTTTTTTTCTCTTGAATATGACTTCCTAGGCTGACTCTGCAACACAGACAAACCCTTCCTAATATGGAAAAACATGGTTTGAAGCATAAATAGTTCTAGTAGAGTCATCTCCACTACTATAAAGAGACTAAATTTGTATGCCAAGTTCTTTAGCTGCCCATGGCTTGAACTTCTCATCCATAGACTACTGAACAACTAAACTAAGTATTTCAATCCATTATCCAGGCCTCCAGATTTCTCCAAATTTGAAAAGAGAATTAGAATTTTGTACAAGTAAACTGAAAGCAAAAACAAGAACTCACTTCAGTCAGGCAAATAACAAGCCCAGAAAAAGTTTTTCTCATTAAAAAATGGTGAACAGAAAAACAATCGAATAAACACAAGACCCATGTAAAAATTTTGCAATGATAAATATATGCCCCCAAAATGAAAATGAATATAAATCATAAATTTTAGATGAAATTCATCCTCTAAAATAATATTTAATAAGAGAATATAAGAAATATTTAGACTGCATCATACTCTCAAGAAAATTTTAAAAAAAATAGACTCTATGAAGAAATTGAAAGAGGGGGATAATTAGTGCAGTGAGTATTTTAAAGAGAGTTGTTAGAAATAATTAAAACAACAATATAATTATGTCATTGCATTTAAATGGCATAAAATCCAGCACAAAATAATGGGATCAAGAATATGGTGAGAAGGCTTTAAAAAAAATCTAAACAATAGAGAACAATCAAAAGTGCTAAAAACAATAATATTTATGGAGAATTGGTATAAAACAGCATACAGGTGATAAGTGAGATTGACGAATAAAACAGAACAAATGGGACAGAAATAGTATTCAAAGATATAACAGAAGAAAACATTCCTAAAGTTAATAATGATATCAATATACACACTGAAAGAATTTGACATAATTCATTGAAATTATCAATAAACTTTAAGACTTGTCCTAAAGAATCTTCTGAATTTCAAAAATAAAGAAAAAAACACTATAGGCAGCTAGACAAAAGTAACTTACAATGGAAAAAATCAGACTGACTTTAAAGCAACAGAAAGACAAACTCAAAAACTGGAGCATGGCATCCCCTGAAAAACCTACTCAAGGGTACAATCTAACCAACCAAGAAATTAATCAGAATAAAGAGGCCATAACAAAGAATATTTGGGAAAAGCCAATGTTGAACATTTGCTGTATGCAAACACAGAATTGGGTTCAAGTAATTTTGCTATGTTGAAGGAAAAGATTATAGATATCTAGTTGTTCAAAGACAAGATATGTAATATAGAAAGTAATAACTAAAATATAACGATAATTGAATGAAGTAATAATAATTTAACTAAGAGAGCCATACAGGAATATAACAACAAAACCCAGATACCAAAGTCTAAATGATCTAATTTCTGTATCTTTAGTAGGAAAACAATTAAGTAATGTTATTTACTCTCTCAGTTTCATTAAGTAATAATATAAGTTTTTTCATGTTAGTTAACCACATCAAGTATTTGCAATCAAAAGAAATAGTGTGCAGTTCTCAAAAACACTGACCCACAAGGAACATAAACATATAACAAAAGTGACACAAGCAAGCTCATACCATAAGGCAACAGGAAAATTATTTTTAAATAAAAATTAATTAATATAATAATATAAGAGAGAAGAGAAAAGGCATAAAAACATAAGCATAAGATGACAGAATAATACCAAACATGTGTTTTATAAACATAAATGTAAACTCATGGCTCACTTATTCAAAGAAAACCTCCCAGACTGGGGTTAAAAAAAAAAAAGACATAACTTTCATCTACAAAAGACATACCTTGAAGTAGATAGTCATTAAGGCTGAAACTAAAATGATATGCAAATACATAGCAGATGAATGAAAAGTGAAATCAAATCACAAACAATTAAACCAGAAAGAACCAGTGTTTCAAAAGCTATGCCTTGCAAAACTGAATTCAGAATTAAAGGATTAAATTAGACAAAGAGAGTTCTATTTTAATGATGAAGACATAACACTCAATGAGTGTGTATTTAACCTTTACCTGTATGTGTCAAGTAGAATAAAATTAAACTATGGAACATAAAAATCTGTTTAAAATGCAATAAAAAGTTTACTGAAACTCACATTGCTCAAAATTAAATATGAAATGACTTTAATGTTTTAGATAGAATATTCCTGTTCTCAATAATAATTATTAAAGATATAATGCATTTAATTTCATTTTAGATTCTATAAATTGAATTCCATATTTAACAAATAAAAATATACTTACTTTTTCATGTACAAATGCTACATTTTTAAAAAGTTGATTATATAAAATGTGAATAAAATTTAAATAAATTCTAAAAATGACATCTTTTTTTACTACAATGCAACAAAATGAGAAATAAATAAACAGAAGTACAAATAATTTATAAACTGAAATATTTTAAACTCTAATAAAAACCTTAGGTCAAATAGAATGTCAAAGTCATATTTAAAATGTTAAATAACAATAAAGAAAACATTTATATTCAAACTTACTGAATGCAAACAAAATTGTGCTTAGAGGATGATTTATAGCCTTAAAGAGCATCAGCACTTTACAAAATCTGGTATAGGTTATTAGTATTTAATTCAGAAAGTTGGAAGAATCAGTAAAAAAAAAAAAAAAAATCTAAGAAGAATATATGGAATAAATTGCACAGATAAAGCCAAACTCAATTAATTAGGGTTTTGTAAACTCTAAACAGAAAAACAGATAAATCCACTAATTTGTCCATTAAGAAATAAAAAAGAAAACACAAATATACAATACTGAAGAAGATAAACGGGATATAACCACAGATTAAATGGAAATTAGAAAAAAATTTTAAAATACTTCACTTGATACTGCAGTAGTAAGATGAAAATAAAGAGTTTATTGGAAAATGTAAATTACACAAATTAGCTCCAAAAAGAACATTTCAAAGTGATTAATAACTACTGGAGAGAAAAATCAAAAATACTACAAAAACAAAAATACCCCCCCAAGAAAAAACAAAGACAGAGCTCAGATGGTTCTAAGTGTGATTCATAAGAGCTCAGTAGTTTTTGAATGAAATACCAAATTCTGAAAAAATGAGATTCTTTCTAATGTTTTCCTGAGACTGTAGCCCTGGGAATAGCCTAGACTCATGGCCAGCTGAATCTGAAATAAATTTTAAAACTATATTTTTCTAGGCAGTGTCAGGAGCCAGAAGAAGGCGGACAGTTAAATAAAACATCAGTTCACACCTATTAAAAGCAGTAGAGGCAAGGTTCTGTGCCAAATTGGCTTGAAGAAATAGTGTGGCAGGTATGCTTTTAATGAAGATCATTTCTCCACCTTCCTGTTTTAATTTGATTTCCCTGGCAGAGTTGTGCTTCTTTGGCTTGGAGGAAATCTGCTTAACGACCACCATCTCAACTGGGAGCCAGGCAGAACTGGATTCCTACCCCATTTTTGCAGTTTGGCTTTTGACTTTCATAAGAATGATGAACTTGATTCTACCAAAGTCCTAGAGAGGGTCCAGCAGGAGAGAAGAGGCTGTTCCTTTTGGCTGGCATAGGCCTCACAATGTCAGTGGCAGAGGCTGTGTCACTTTAAGCTAAATTATGACCTATATCCTCTTCCCAGATTCTTAGCAGCTACAAAGACTCTCTTTGTAAAGCGTTCCAAACTGCAAAGTGCCCCCTCAAGCTGGGAGCACAGCTGAGGCCTAAAGTCTCTGTTTAGCTTTAGAGCAGGCTGGGACTGCATTCTTAGTTAGTCTCTAGGGCTCTCCATATATAACCACACTTTCCTTATAGATTATATAAAAATTTCATGGCCATTTCATTGTTTTCCAAATAGGTTCAAAATTATATCAGCCTGCAGAATGTCCCACAAGGCCTTAATCTAGGCAGACAAGTGTTTGGTGAGAATGTCCATATTTGTTTCCTATTGCTGCAGTAGTAAATTGCCACAATCTTATTGGTTTAAAACAACACACATACTTGTACTCATACTTCAGGTCAGAAGTACAATACGAGCCTATGGCCAAAACTAAGTTGTCAGCAGAACTTCTTTTTGGAGGTTCTAGAAAATCCGTTTCTTTGCCTTTTTACAGCTAGAGGCCACCTGTATTCCTTAGTTCATGACCCTTTCCTCCATCTTTAAAGCTATTATTCTAATCTCTATTTTGATTGTCATCTCTTCTCTTCTGACTTTACCTTCTTGCCTCCCTCTTAGAAAGCCCCTTATGATTACATTAAGCCCAAACAGATAAAACAAGATGATCTCATTATCTCAGGATCTTTAACATAAGCATATCCACAAAGACCTTTTTGCCGTGTAAGGTATCGAATCCACAGGTTCCAGAAAATAGGACCTGGGCATCATCGGGAGCCACTTTTCTGTCTACTACCAAGTCCTCAATGGATAGTCCACCCTGGCCAATATAATTTAACCAGGCAAGAGCTGCCACAAGTTGTATGTGATTAAGATCCAATGAACAAGAGGTGTAACAAATGCTAAGATGTTCAAGGAGAGAGGACATCTTGTTTGGGAGTAGTCACATGAGCCATCAAGGAAGGAAGGCCAGAGACTTGAATTGAGTCTTGAAGGATGAGGGTTCCAGAAGGAGTCTTGATGGACAGCAGTCAATTAAAGATATGAAATGCCAGCACTTTCATCACACTCCATGTAGAAGTATCTCCAGACATACAAACCCCAAATAAATGGCTCTTAAGAGAGAAAGAAGTTTATCTTTGGAACCAGTGACCCATTATTAAGTATAAAATCAATTAAGTTGATTTCACCAGCCTAAATGTATGCAACATACATACATATGCATATATACATATCTGTATATGTATTATATAGTATGCGTATATGTGTGTATGCATATTCATAAATGTTTGAAAGCCACTAGATTAAGTAATTTTGTTAAGATCATTCAGCTAACTAATGGTGAATTCAGATTTGCACCCAGGCTATCTCACTCAAAGTCTTATGCTTTAACTAATATACTCTACAGCTTGCTCTGATTTTGTTAGAAACGTGCTTAAATTTTAAACGACTGACTAACATATAAATCCTAAGAACCTCAGCCATCCATTAGGTATGAAATGTGCATGTGTGTGCGTGTGCACACATATATGCATACACTTGCTTTGAGTAATGCCTAATTTCTTTTAGATTTAGTCCATTGTCTCTGGCTATGAACCAGGGAAAATTGATTCTAATTTAGATGTCTCTAAATCAACCTAAAGGATTCCACTTTGGCAGAGATTGCTAGGGCTCACTAATATATGTATTTCTCCCTTTCATACTGGGTACACCACTGGGCTGCATTTCATATTTTCCTTAGAGTTGGGTGAGGCCATGTAGTTGAGTTCTGGCCAGTGGGGTAGAGGTATAAGTGATGTACATCATTTTTAAAACTGGCCTCTAAAACCTCCCACATAAGTCCTCTAGACTCTCCTTTTGCTCATCAGCAGGCTAAATGCAGAGAATTATGTAGAAGATTCTGAAACCTAAGGGGATGGCAGAGCCACCGGATGAAAGGTACCTTGGTCCTGAATGTGGAGCACAGCCTGCTGCCCTCTCTCCTGCTTTGGACTGTGACATGAATGAGAAATAATCTTTTGCTGTATTATGCCAAGTGCAATTTGCTTATTGTTAAAGTAGTTTTCCCATCCTGACTAATATATCACTTTAGTTGATGAGATGCACAAAAAAAAAAAAACTCCAAATCTGAGAAACAGCCTTCCACTCCCATCCCATTTCCACATTCATACTAAGTAAAGGAGGACTGTGGAACCAACCATGAGCTCCTAGAATCAGGCTGGGTGAGACGTCTACATCTAATGTTTGGGGCATCAGAAGAGAAAGACAATGAATATTAGGTCATCTTAATAACATAACCTACAATTTGTATAGCACTTTGTACTTTCACAAAAGGCTCTCTCAATACATGATTTCATGTGATTAAATTGAACAAGAACAAGAATCCCCATTTTACTGATGAAGAAGCTGAGTTTCTAATATAGTAATATTTACCTGCCATCTCATGCACACATTAAGAGTAAAGAGATGATTCGTACCCATGTGTGCAGACTCTAAATCTAGTGACTTACTGGAGAGAAGGTGGAGTGAGATGCAGCAGGTGTCCTAAAAACCAAGGTTGAGATTGTTCTATATTGGTCTTGCTTTATAAGCTCAAGCTTTTGCCTGCTTGCTAGATGAAAGGCACATATTTTATGTGACATTTAAGCTTTCCAAAGTTTTCTAATAACTATCATCTCATTTGATCCTCGCAATAACCCTGCGACACAAGCAAGACTGACACTATTAACTTCATTTTACGGATGAGTTACCTGAACGGTAACTCATGAGGTCCAGAGTTAACATCATGAGGTAACAGATGAGGTCCAGAAAGATAAAGTAACTTTCCCAGGTACATAACAGTGAGAGAATTAAAATTAGAATCCAGGTCTCGTGACTCCCAGATCTAAATTGTTTTTGCTGAATTATGCTTCTTCTTGATCTCTGATTTAAAAGAACTTCTTTCCTAGAATGATAATTCTTTATCAGCTAGGGTTTGTTTTCTAGGACTCGATAGCTCTGCATAAACTGGAGATTTTTCTCACATCTTTTCTAATGCATTTTAGTTCAGGCAGAATCAGTGGTTTCAAGTAAGGTAGAAATTTTCCTTAACATATTAGTTGCTTCTTTTCTTAATCTTTCTTGATGTTCCTCATCCAGAACCAAGAAACATTTTGGTTTAGTACTGCAGTATTTGATATTCTCCAGATGGTCTTGCTGTGGGAAGTTGCCATTGCTCTGGCAAAGCAAAGAGGAAGGAGAGACGCAGTACACCCCAGCCTCTTGGAAAGCAACCACAGGCTTTGATTTTTCATCTTAGAATTCAACAGCTGATTGACAAAAAATCAAAAAAAAAAAAAAAAAAAAAAAAAAAAAAACACCTAAGAGAGTGAGAGTGGCTACCACTGTCAGGCAAGTGTATGCTTCATTGAGCCTAAGATCGAAGAGGATAGAAGATAATACTTGCAACAGAAGATCATAAATAATTTCAGTGACATGGCTCAAGAAGTAACAGACATTTATACATGGAATCTGAGGAACAAAAGAAACAAACTAAACAAAAACAGACTCACAGATACAGAGAACAAACTGGTGATTGCCAGAAGGGAGGGAGGTTTGGGTGCTGGGTGATAAAGGTAAAGGGATGAAGGGCTACGAATTAGTGGTTACAAAACAGTCACAGGAATGTAGAATACAGCATAAGGAATATAGTCAATAGTATTGTAATTTCTATGTATAGTGCTCGACGGGTACTGGAGTAATCAGGGGATCACTTCATAAATTATATAAATGTCTAACCATTGTACTGTATACCTGAAACACATATAATATAAAGTTTTTAAAAATTGGAACAGACATGCCACACTATGAGGATTGTGCACAGGAGGTAGAAATAATGCAGGAAGCAGAGGTGTAGTGGGCTGAATGGTGGGCCCACCACCTTCTAATCCTCAGAACCAAAGAATATTACCTTACATGGCAAGAGATGTGCTTATGTTAAGGATCTTGAGAAGAGATTTGCCTGTTTGTTTGTTTGTTTGGGTGTGGGGGGGAGTTGAGCCCTAAATGCAATCATATGTATCTTTCTAGGTGAGAGACAGAGGAAGTTTTGAGACAGATGTACGAAAGAGAAGGTGATTTCAAGATGGAGCAGAGAGAGATGCACACAAGCCAAGGTATGCTGACAGTCACGGAGTTAGCTTTCTGTCCTTTCCATCTGATGTCTTCATTAAGTTTTACATTTGCAGAGACCCCCCACTAATCATTTATAACCATTCTTCTTTAAATCTTGAGGGACTGCCACAGAGCAGTGAAAACCTTTTGTTCAGGGATAATCAGCAAATCAGGGACAGAAAAAGTGAGACCTCAGAGCCCAGACTTCACTTTGTGGTGGCTCCAGGCCCCTCCCTCCAAGCTTTTCTGCTGTGAAGGAAACAGGCAACGACATCAAACCTCAGCTTTCTACCATAAAGAGAAAAACATAACAAAATCATCAGCTTTTGCCTACTGTCCCTTTCCATTTCATTAGGTCAGTGAAAAGCAGAACCAGCAAAAAAACAATTTTTTCTTTTAATTTTAATATTGTCAACTGTAATAAACTTAACTAAGTTTCACTAGCAAACTGCTATTTGTTCACAGGAATTAAGCTGTAGTCTTCAAATCCTGCCTTAACTGGATATTTGGTTTTGGAATAAAACTGCCGTCTCTCAGTGCACTAATGAATTCTGCTGGCCGCTAAAGAGCTGGAGCCGATGCTGAGCTCGGTAAGCTATTTGATTCATTTATCTCTAGTGACTCACTTAATACAATATATAAACAAAAGAAGAAATGCCTTCTGAGGCATTGGAAGTACTTAATGGCAACAGACAAGATAGTCACAGCAAGTTTGTTGACTCTTTCCACAACTTAAATAGCGGCCCAATTATCTGCATAAACATGCAGTTGAGACTGAAGTGTTATGCAAACAGTTGAGGTGAATAAAACTTTATTAATTTGAGGCTGAGTGCTGGGGGACTCTGGACAGTTGAGTATCAAGTGAAGGCAGCCAGACCCCAAGGAAAGGGCTTCTTATCTCCAAAGGGTCCCTTAGTGTCCCCAGGAGCCCCTGATCTGAAGGTGCTCTCCTGGCTGACAGCATTGTTGGACTGGCAGCCATTCGTGAGTGTCCTGGTAATGTCTGGGTCAGAATGACAGCCGAAACACAACCATTGCTCTCAACATTTGTCATTTCCAGACTAGGAGAAGCAAAGAAGTACAGAGGAATATGAACTCAAACCAAAAAGCCACAAGCTTACTAAATATCTTCAACCTGAGAAAGAATAGTTGGAACACGTTGGCCGGTAAGGCATCCCAATTTTTCTCTGAAGTGAATTTCTGATTATGCTTCTATGTGAGAGTTTCAAAGGTGTCATCTGAGACAGAGATATTGATAAACTTTCCACTATAACTGTCAGGTTCTAAATAGATTTTGTGATGTTGCCTATTTCTCCACTCCTGCTCTCACTGCTTTCAGTTCTAATTTAAAACTCACTGGAAGGCTTGCAGTCACCCTTGTCCTCTTTCTTCTGAAGGGTCTTGAATAGTTACCTTCTCAGCCAGAGCACCCTTCTCTGGAATTACTCCTGTTCATTCTGGCTTTAGGGCTTTCCTGTTTCACCCTCTTTGCCCTGCTCAAATATGAGTGAAGTAGCATTCCATCTGCAGTGTGTTGGTATCTTTGGTTTTCTGAGTACTTGTTGGTATGCCCCCGCTCCAATCTGAGTTTCTTCACGCTGAGGGGGCAGCATGTCTACCACATTTACTGCTATAGCCCTGGTACCATGCAAGACTTATGGCACATGTTTATTAAATCTTTGCAGTCTGAGCGATAACAAAGAATCTGTGTGTCTAGAAGTATATATGTGTTTGGGCCCAGTATGGAGAAAGAGAAAGACTCCAAATCAAACTGCTGATGATTTTATTTCCTGAACACAGGACATTTGTCCCTTAACAGTGGGTATTTGAGCATTTGAGATAAAAACCAAAGCAGCCCTATGCTTAGTATAACTATCTTTAAAAAAAAATAAGACTCAGGTCAGTATGTCTCCAATCCTTAAAACTTCTAAAATATTTGGTGTTCCCAATGCATCTGTCTGGGCTCAGGGCACCCTTTGCAACATGCTGTTGCAGCCCTCCCTCTATGCTTTGTTGTTTCCTCTGTCCAGTTAGCTCGATTCACTCATTAGGCTCAGCTCCGGAGCCTTGGATCTGGACTCTACTCTTTGGCTTAAGCTGAACGTGCAAGATTTTCTCTTCATCAGGCTAATGAAGTAAGAGTCTTGTGTCATCATTAGTGCTGGTGTTAATCCAAGCAGAACTAATACTGGTGTTGTTCCAAGTAGAATTAACCAAGCCCAGCCCCCAATAAGCCAGATGTTAGTCAGGCATTCCTTACTGATGTTAATGAATAACTCCTTTGGGGTTCACAAACAGCTGAGCCCACCAAATGAACTTCAGGGACCCAGAAGCAAGCTGCCTGCCTAATAGAGATTTGTCCTAGGAGGATACTGCAGAGTTAGAACTTCTGGGCTAAAAGCAAGAAAGTGTGCCTGCCCTTTTCTTGGTAGCAAATGCCCATATTACTTCTTCTAGCTGCCCAAAGAGCAAAGAGAGGGCCGCCTAGGGGCAGCTATCAAGCTTCAGAGGCTTCCTATGGAGTGTTTCTTTGCAGATCCCTCTCTTCCTCTGTGCATCTCTCCACAGGGATTATGCATTTGTGTGTTTATTTCCTCCTCTGGAGTGTGAGTGTAAGGACTGTGTCTTTTCATCTCTAAGTCTCTGGCATCAGGTAGAGAGATCACCTAATTGTTATATGGAAATAAATAAGGTAGAATGCCTTCCTGAGATGGTTTACTTCATCTTCCAATTCCACATGGCTTTTCTCTTACTCTCCATCCAGTAAAATGTATTAGCTTTAGATTTTCCATTTGTACTTGATTACTGCTGTCATAGGAATGTGATAATAAGAATAGAAACCATTTATAAGAAGGGCCAAACACTTTGTTTAAAAAATTTGCATGCATTTTTCAACAACCTATGAAAGTAGTATATCAGGATTTTACAATAAATGACCAAGGCTTGAAATCTGAGCAAGGTAAAAGAAGGATTTGTTGTTTTACTTAAAGTCATAGGGCTAGTCTAGAGAAGATCCAGAATGGTTGGTGACACATCTATCCATTCCCCTAGTAGTTGGGTGACCTATTCAACAGAAAATTACCCTCCTGGAAAAAAAATGGGGCAGATGTCTGTGGCATTTCCTCTTCAAGGCATAAAATCCACATAGTAGAAAAATTTATGAGAGGCTTATATATTATGAGAAAAAAAAATAGAAGGAACAAAGAGAATAAATGGAAGCCTTTAAGAGTGTTTTCTGAATTGCTAAAATAATGAAAACAATACACAAAATAAACTATCAAAATACAATTTGCAGATGTTTAATTGTTACTACTTACTGGCTACTTCACTCAGATTTCCATTTACCACTCCTGTTATGCTAGAATATTTTCAGGCTCTCAGTTTCAGTGAGATACATATAAATGACTTTTGACTGGTAGCAGATAATATGGATACCAAGAAGATTTGTCCCTTTGTGGCTGTTCCTCCATCCAGATGTTCCAAGTCCTGTCTATAATGATTCAGCTATGGACTCCTTCCTCCTGGATGCCACCATACCTAGAGATGAAGAGGAAGTTGGACTCCTGCAGTGGAAAAAGCAAGACATTACTGACCTGCCTCCATGCTGTGCTGGAGCCTCGCTTCACCCGTGATAACTCTACACAAGAGCAGAGCAGAAAAACGTGTCCTAACTCTGCACATCCTCTCACTCAACCCTCAGCTCCCACCTTGTTGGTTTAAGGGCAAGTATGTGTCCCAAAGGCCAGGCTTAGTTTGTCTCCATTTCCTTTTTTCTCTCTTAAAGCAGCACAGCAGAAATTTCAATGCTTATTCTTTTCATTACCTATCCCACTTTATGCCTTTTCTCTCTGCTCAACATAGTTTCCTCTTTTTCTAATTATCCTTGTCAAAACTGACTAAAACTTTCAGTATATTCAGATTAAAATACTCAGAAGAAAAGTGTGTAGAAGAGAATTTATTTATGGTAGGCTTTTATTAAAGAACACTCATGGTCGGGGACAATTACTACACATAGATTCCTTCCATGAGTCAATGTCCAATCCATTTGTGCAAATCTGTTTTCTGAAAGCCAGACTATGGAAATAATAATAGACTCGTTTATTGAACACCCAACCCTGTGCTTGAAGCACTGTGCTGGACTGGATACTTCCCATGTAATATTTGTAACTTAATGACTCTCTAAATAAAATATGATCATCTCCATGTTACCAATGAAGGAACTGAGGCCCATCAGTATTAACTGATTTGTCTTAAAGTTACATCTATGAAGATGAGTTCACTTCTCTTCCCTTTATTTAAGAAACAACTGTTCATACCATAGAGGGGGAAGCCTGCTGGTGTGCCTAGAAAATCCAGCTCCAAGCTTCTGCAGGTAATTTCTTACGGCAGCCTCACTCCTTGAGAGGTATAACTTCAGAGCCCCCAGGGAGATTGAGAAGTTCACTCTCAGTCTATCACTATATGTTCTCTCATGCCAGCCCTGTTCCATGTGATCTAAAGTATAACATGATCAAGTGTTTTCTGACAGATAAAATGCCATATTTAGAAAACTCTTGGTTTTTATACTTCCCACCAGGTCTGTCTCTTTCCTCAGCCTTTTCATATCTTTAATTTTTTAGTTTCAAATTGAGAAATAGTTCATAACACCATATGAGACTTTATAATGATAAATAAAAGATCAAGGTATGCTTTCAAAGGAGCAGTTCCCTAGTTGGAAACATCACTAAAAACTCTACAAGGGAACTGTGCTCATTTTAGGACCATGTATCCTTTAGGTTGGAGATGTTTCTTAAACATCTACTATGTGCCAGCATTTTTATGATATAATTTACATTTATTGTCGCATTTAATCTTTACAAGTCAAAGAAGTAATTATAACTATTCTTATTTTACTGATAAGGATACTGAGAATTGAAAAGTTAAAAAGTAGTGGAGCTAATGTTAGAACCCAGGACTGTCTGACAACAAAGTCAACAGATGCGGTTGCTTGGGAAGAATAAATCCTTGTCACAAAAACGTAACTCCTCCCAAGAGAATTCTTTGACTGTCATAGTTATTCCACTTAGCTTGGTAGTTGGCATCAAATTCTTGACTGGCCAGTTATTGGTCTAATGCCTGTTAATCTAGACATAGTATTTTGTGTCTTTGAATAAAGAGCACATGACCTCATTCTAAATGTGGAAGGCTACTGTTATTACAGCTATTTGTGTTAGAGCTTTATTCTGATCTAAACTCTCTCTTTAAGATCGAATCTAACCCCAATTTGAAATAGTCTACTTTGCAACACCTTTTCCCTCTGCTTTCATGTCATTTGTATATTCTCAGGAAGTGTAGATGACCCTCTGACCTCTCTATGATCTTGCAGGGTCAACACCTAGAGCCGACAACACCGAGGGAAATTCTGACAAAAACAGAGCTGATGAGCAAGACATCCACACACCTTCTCCCAGGAAAAAGGGAAGATTCATGGGTGGGAAAACAGCTTATAGTTAGACTGAGTTTGTTGCTGAGCCCACACGAGCTGCAGACTTTGTGCTCTCTATGGTCTATGAACAGGGAGCTGGGGCTTGCTGTCTTGCCAGGAAATGTTGTCAGTGCCACAACTGCCCAAAGTCCAGGACCCTTAAGGAGAAAGTGTGAGGTGCCAACATGGCAAAATAGCAAAAACGACAAAAAAAAAAAAAAAAATCAAAGACCGAAAGTTATCTAAGTTATTCATCTAAGGCAAATGATGCATTTTGACTGCTGGATTCAAAAGCAGATGTCTTTGGAAATAGCCAAGTGTAAGGCGTTCAAAAAACCTAGAGTGTATAAATGAAGGTTCTAAATATACACTGTTGTGATCATAGTTAGCAAAACTGTTTTATATACTTGAAAGCTGCTAAAACAGTAGATCTTAAACGTTCTCACCACAAAAAAGAAATGGTAATTTTGTGACATGATTGTGGCGTTAGCTAGCCCCATGGTGGTAATTATTCTGTAATACATAAGTGTATCAAATAATCACATTGGATACATTACACTTACACAATGTTATATGTCAATTATATCTCAAAAACTGGGAAAATTAATTAATTTTACTTACTTAAATATTAATTAATTAATGTTCAGTGCTATAATCTTTTAGTGATATCCTTTATCCCTCTCCTTCCTGTGATCTCCTCTAGCTCATAAGGATGACACATAGAGTGTGAGAAATTTGTGCGACAGTATTGTTTATCCTCAAGTCACCTCTGTCTTTCTCTGCTTCGCTTATTCAACATATAGCCATATACATTCATAGGCTCCTCATCGTGGTTTAATCAACAAAACAGTAAATTATTTGTAGTTGTTATTCAGTACTTAATATGTACTGGATGACAGCATCACCAACATATTTACGAAGTTCCAGTTTCGAGCAATGCTCTAGTTTTGGAAATAATCATTTACAGCTTCTCCACGCATATATGTAAAAACACATTCCCAAGCACTTGAGTATATTTTTCCATTTGCATGTTTTCATAGCAAAAAATCCCAGCATTCATCTCAATAAAATGATTAACACATGCTGAATGTATTTTTAAAAGCTCAGAGATTTGTAGTCCACCCCAACACAAGAGAAACACACTGAAGCACACCTACGCACACACCCACATTGCACTGTCCCCTGCCCATCTCTGTCCACTGAATCACTAGAGTCAAATACCCTCAGCTCCCTCTCTTGTCTTTGCAGACTGTCAAACCGCCAACCTCCTCTGATTCTTGCCCTCCTTTTCCTCCAAATTAAATTTCAACTTTTTGTAAACCTCTGTGAAAATGACAAGTCAGTGCCAGAGCTGTCTTTTAATACACAAAAGCATAAATAATGCCATCCATCAGGTCTGTCACTCAGAAAGATAGATTGCTAGTTGTCCAGACCCCCGAATGACACCGAAGCCAAAGTTAGAAAGTGTCCCTTTTCTTTTCCGTAGTTGCTCTCTCTCTCTCTCCCATGCTTGCCCACTCGCTCTCTTTTTTATTTGCCGGACTGCTTGATTCTGATTAATGGTCCTGTCAGGGTGGGATTCCACTTGCTCGGATAATGAGTCAAGAATGTATTCCCTGTCACAGGCACAGCAGATGTCAGGGGCAGAAGGGCTCAGGGATGCCAGAAACAATATACAGTTTCTTCCTAGTCCCCTGACAGGCCAATATGCTGCACAAGGTCTAATTTATGTAGACAAAATGCAGGCGAGGCTGCAGCAACCGGAAACTGCCTCAGAAAGCCTGGCTATAATGCAGCTCATAAGCGGGGCCTGTGGGTTGGCTGAGCCGGCAGGCAGCAGCAGGCTGGTAATGAACATCAGCAGCAGACTCAATAGTGCTGCCTCCCAAGGCCTGCACACACTGAAAGGCCCAGGACCCCTTTGACTTCATTAAACTGCACTTTATATCATTATGGGAAGAAATCAAACAGGGCAGAGGGCTTCTGTTTCCTTTAACAGCTTGATTAGGTTATTCACTGTTGGGCATTATCATCCTGGAGCTGCTGAAGGGTGCTGAGAAGTGTCAGCCACAGAGCTGCTCCAGCCAGACACTCTCTTGCTTTGACGGGACTAATTTGATCTCAGGAGTTTGTACACCAAAGAGACTTGAGTCAGGGCCTCCCATCATTCCACTGGTGCTCCAGGAAACAGAGCTAGCTGTTCCTCGGCCAAAACATAGATGCTTTGGTCTTAGCCCAAAGGTGGACACGCTTTAATACAATCAACCTGTCCACACAGATTTTGTGCAAGTGCACATATTCCTTTTTTCGAGAAAAATCTCTTGGACTGTTTCTTGAGTAATAGCCTTAAATCAACATATATTTCCCTTAGAAATGAAAATATGACCACATTTCTTTGACATACAACTCAAGCATTTAAATGTATGGACACACTGGAATTAAATAATTCAGAATCAGGCAGGGGACTGTCACATCACCAAGACTGAAATGAGAAAATTCATATTTTCCAACCTCTATTTTAATCTTAACCATGTTACAAACATCTTCCATTAAAAAAATCTTCAAAGAGGTGCTAAAACTTCATGTATTAAGTAGTGTTAAGTGTTCTGTGACTTAATACTACTTATTATCATGACTCTGACATCTAGACCACATTTCTGTGGTTCTGGTGAACTTTTCCAACAGGGTTCTGGCTGCAGGTGCAAGGTTGTGGGTCCTGCTTGTCAAAAGGCAGCAGGCAGCATGACTGAGCTTGAAAGCCCAGTCAAAATGTTATAAGCTCAGCTGACATTTCTTTCTTTCTAGTGGTGTTTTTTCCCCCCCTATTTTATTAACATACTTTTCTCCTTCTCAGAGACTTCTTTAATTTAAAAAGGATATTGTCATTACAGGAGCTAATGTGATGTGGCAGAAAATGTGGCTTCTAGAGGTGTGCAGGTTGATGTTTGAGCAGATTCCGCCTCATGCAAAGTTCAAGGCTGTGAGCAGATCACTTAAGCTCTCTGAAAGTCGTTCCTTTCAGCTACAAAATGCAGGTAATGCTGTCTACTTGGTGTCATTTGAGATCATGTATACACAGTGCAGAATATGTGTGTTAGGCCTGTGTAAGCAGTTTCTGAAAACCAGTTGGTCAATAAATGGTAACAATTATTGTTACGTATTTTGTCCTACTTACCAACATTGTACCACGCAAAAGCCACTACTGTGCAGATATGATGCCTTCCGCGCTATTTAGTGGGGAAAAGAAGAAATTAAAATAAGCCCCCCTGTAGTTTTCACTCACTTCAACTGAGTTCAGATACACCAATCATGAGTTTATTTGTATCCATCTTATCCTTACACCCTCCAAAGCCCATCCTGGTTCTAAACACATTTCTCAACTTCTGGCTCTTGGCCTTCGAATTTAACCCTGTTCCTTTCAAATCCTGAATGCTGACTGAATCTCTCCTAATTCCATCCACATATGTTTCACCACTAGTGGCTATCTGAGATTTTCACAAGAGACAGCAATAAGAAAAGAAAGCAGAAACAAAGTTCAGAAGTAGCCTACCTTCAAAGAGAAGGAAAGATAGATTGTTTAATGGGCAGAAAACAAGTTACAGAAGAGTCTGTATAATAAAATCCAATTTACACTAAGTGTCTGTGTTTATTTAAATTTATTTAATTTCTGGAAGGATCCATAAGAGATTTGATAGTAGTTACCTCACGGTGGGGGGTGGGAGGTCAAATTTATTCATAACGACTCTGTGTTCCTTTTATATTCAGAACCAATTTTAAAATAAAGAAAAAGAAGTGGAAACACCAAATTAAGCAAACCTACTTTCTGAACTGCCCCTAACTTAAAACACTGATGCTTCTCTAAGGGTCTAGAATTAACTAGAGAACCATCAGGCCAGAGCAAATATCATGATATTTGAGTCTCACTTTGCGAAAATTCAGTGTGAAAAATCCAAACACCGGGCAGCGCTCCAGCAAGAAGAAACTGCAGCAAAGAGCTCAGCTGTGATGCAGCAATGAGGGAAGGTCAGATGGCAGAAAGTGGACTTGGCAATGGACAAGGGCAGCCATGTGCAAGAGGGCTACAAGCTAAGGACCTGCCAAGGAGAGATCACAAAACAGAGAGGTATGGAATGTTTTATAATTATTAAAGGATTTTCACGGTACATATAACTCTTTCAATGGTAAGCATCTGCAATATGTTTATACGTGTCTATACATACAAGCATCACTATGGAGCGAGAGCAGGGCAGGGAAATTAACATTTGCAAAGTTTAAAAGCCATTATACCAAATGATGAACCATGAGATGGCTAGGTTGGCAGATAGTGGCTGCCTCCCCGCAAAAAATAAGCCCAGAGAAGCAATTTATAGGTACCTTGTGGAAAACAACTTATTGTGTAAAATGAGCTACATTTGTACCAGCTTGACCTTCGAATGCGCCTATTTTGATTTATCTGAGTGGAGGTCATTTATCACAGGCTAAAAAAATTCCAGAGCTGAGGCACTAAGCAAGGTCACCAGAAAGATGCCAGGGTGAGAACACTGGAACAAAAACTGAGAACAGTGGAATGGAAAATTAATTTTAAATCCCAGTTACTGAACTGTTTCCAAGGCCTGTCTGCTTTAGGGTGCGGGAAAGTGTGGTATGGGAACTGGCCCTGGCTGATTTTATGCCCCTGTCTAGGACTTTGTTAAAGTGTGCTGGGACCAGAGGGTCAGCCCCACAGCATCAGTGCAGGCAAGCATGGAAACAGTGATGTCATTGGCTGTGAAGGGTTGAGAGTTACAGAGATGAAGTACATTTTCCTCCATGCATTTCCTGAAATGTCCTAATGAAGAGAAGAGCTGGAATTGATAGCTGGTTTGTCTCTGGCCACATACATGGTATTTCCTCGGTGTTAACACTCAAGTTTCCCCACTTCCCTGAGGTCCTCAAATTTCCCTTCCATCTTGGTAAATCATTCATGCTGCTTTCAAGCGTAGCTTGGGTCCAACTGTCTCTGCCTTTCTTGTTGTAAAATACCCAGAGTCCTTTTTTGAAAGCTGAATCCCAGGTATGAAATATATAGCCATGTCAGGAGCTTTCTTTTACTCTCCCTTAGGATACGCTCTCTAGCAACATTCTGTAGAGGGGAAAGTTGGAGGGATTGACCTTGCTCTTTCCTTAGCACAGGTCATTTTTGGCAGGTATCATAGTACCCGGTAAGCCTCTGTCTCCTGGGTGATGCTGGTATTCAGTGGTGGGGGCATAATTAACCCAAACCTGGAAGTTACTTCCCTAAACCAAATATCTTCCCTAAACCAAAAGCACTTGGGGCCTTGAGGACAGTTTAATCAGGTCTTCATTAAAGAGGTTAGTAATTATCCTAGTTCACTTATCATCTCCTCAGAGAAGAAACTTCTCTAGTTAGAGCGGTTTCCTCCCCACTCCCAGTCATGGTATTTTTTATTTCCTTCTTCAAATGTATCTTAAAGTCTAGATTTCCTCAAGAATTTGAGACAAGCACTTGGGTGTAGGCCATTTATTTGGCAGGTGACCCCAGGAAGCAAAAGTGAGGAAAGAGGAAAAGAGGAGAAGCAATGTATACATCCATCATCATGACCCCTGTTGTCTGCAAAAGGGAACTTGACTCTACTCACACTCCTGACAAGATGAGAAGAGGTAGGAACTCAGTCCAGCACTGCCCACCTTAAAGACTAGGAGATAAGAACATTTACCTATCAATTCCTGATGTCCCCTGTTGGAAGCACAAATTCCCCCTTGCTGCTGGCTTGCTATTGGCCAAGGAGCTCCTGAAAGGTATCTGAAAAAACCCTGGGCTAGAAGACAGGAGACGCAGGATGCAGGCTGGAAGTGAGACATAGGCAGCTGGCTCCAGCAAAGTCTGAGTTCACATGGAATTGTCCACCATGGGTACTGGCTGACATCAGAGGTGGGCAAAAGGGATATGGCACGGGCACCAGGGGTATCTCTTACAGCAGCGGTCTCCAACATTTTTGACACCAGGGTCCGGAGCTCCTATGAGAATCTAATGCCTGATAATCTGAAGTGGAGCTGAGGTGGTGCTGCTAGTGCTGGGGAGCGGCTGCAAATACAGATGAAACTTCACGCATTCACCTGTCATCCACATCCTACTGTGCAGCCCTGCTCCTAACAAGCCATGGACCAGTACTGGTCCATGGCCTGTGAGTTAGGGACCCCTGTCCTACAGCACTTAATATGGAATTCTCTTATTTATAAGACATCTACATATTTAATGTCCCTCTCATTCCACTTGACCCCTCCATGAGACAAGAGACCACCTGTATGATCTTCAAGGGCCCATAATAAACTTTTGTAAGAATTAGAAAATGTCACTGTCCCACCCTCACTCAAGTGGTCCCCGTTTCTCAGACACAGAACTTGGCCGGAAGAGGTCATCTTTAGTGTAACTGCCCTCTCTGCCCCTCAATGGACTGTCCTACTTCAAGGCAAAACCTGCATATTCAAGGGAGAAGCCCTGACTATTTCTTCTGTCTTGTTGACTGGATATCCACTATACCTGGGATAGTAACCACCACACAGCAGGTGCTCAACATTTCCTGTTGGATGAAAGAATTCAGATCACCTTGGCCAATTCCTTTATGTATATGGCAAGTTTTATAACTTGGCCTCCTTTGAACATCAGAAGTAGTTTCCTTCTCTGGATGTCTGGTGGTCACGTGGCAAGAAGCAGCGTTTCCGGATCTCAGGGTCTGCTGGCTACACTGGCTCAGGAGAAGGATGAGGTCCTCCAGGAATGGTCCCAGAGTACACAGTCCTTCACCACAGACTGAAATGGGGATTAGCCTAAATGACCTGATTTTAAACACATTTACCCACAAAATATCCAATTCAGCAGACATACTTTTGGTTCTATTTTAGAAAAATGTACCCCTCCACATTTACCTAACTTTGACCATATTTATTGCAGAATCCTAGCTCTGGCTTTATGACTTGAGTAGCATTTAACCCATCTAGCTCTCAGTTGTTTTATAATAATAACTCATGTCGACTACCAATGAATGGTACACTACACATCCAAGTCAGCTGCTTTAAAAAAAAAAAAAAATCAGACTTTTTTCCTGAACATAGGGCAGAGATCAAGAAGAAAGTTCTGTGATCAGGATAAAAGTTGGATTTCATCCACTGCGAAAAAAACAAACAAACAAAAGACTTGACATTCTCTTTTTTTATTTGTGGCTTTTCCTTGATTTTTTTTAAATCTAAAAAGTAGACAAGATACTGTCCTAGCATCTCCGAGAGACATGGGATACAGTTACTAAAGCACAAGGAACACTAGGGCTCTCAGATGTACACAGGTGTCTTGGACTCACATATGCATATGCACACACTTAACCTCACAAAGGTATCATCAGGAGTCAGGGTGTCTGATCATATTTTATTAACTGAAAACCTAGTCACAACTATATGCAGAACTGTGGAACTTTAGTCTGATCTCGGCTGATCGTACGAGAGCTAGGGCCAAACCTTAGAGATAAATTGATTTGAACAGATGCAAAAGGCAATTTTCAGTTTCGTAAAAGACTTCTAGATTTTCAATTATCACCCACTCCCCCTACACACACACCTCAGGCCAGTTTTAAAAGATACTCACTTATGGAAAAAGAGTAGCTCATTTATAGTGGCTTAATGAATTATGGATTCCGATCTTCTCAGAGAAAGCAAATAGGGTATTAGGGAGTGTTATAGATTGAATCATGTCCTCAAAAAGATATGTTAAAGTCTTATGTCCTGGTATCTCAGAATGTGACCTTATTTGGAAATAAGGTCACTGCAGATGTAATTAGTTAGGATGAGGTCATACTAGAGTAGGGACGGTCCTTAATTCGGTATGACTGGCAACCCAATAAGAAAGGAGAACACCGTATAAAGACACAGAGACACACCAGGAGTAGATGACCATGTGACAATGAAGGCAAAGGTTAGCGTGATACATCTACAAGTCAAGGATTGTCAAGAACTGCCAGATTCTAAGAGGCAAGGATGAATTTTTCCATAAAACCACTAGGGAGAGCATGGCCCTGCCAACACCTTGATTTCAGACTTCTAGCCTCCAGACCTGTGAGACAATAAATTTCTGTTGTTTTAATTTTCCCAGTTTGTGGTATTTTGTTATGGCCCTAGGAAACTAATACAGTGAGCAAACTAGATGACAGCATAGGAAGTACAGACCATTAGAACTCCCAGGTATAAACATCTCCACCCGCCACTGCCCGCAGAGTGAATGCTGGGCCTCTGTGCGTGGTGGGCATGCCTCAGAGAGCAAAGAGGACCCTCAGGGAAATTCTGCTTAGTGGCCAGAACATTTGGCTACACCCCAGTCTGCATGCAGATGAGGAGGATAGTTCTTTGGATAAGATGTAGAATTCTTAAGGAGCTAGGAAATTCGGCCCTTCTCCACCATGAGAGTTTTTGGATCCCTGAGGAAAACAAAATCATGGATAAGGTGGTAAATCTAACATTTCTTCAAGAATGTAGTTAATCTTCTCAGAGAATCTTGGGAGACTTTTGTAGAAGAAGAACGGGAAGAAGAAGAAGGAGCAGGAGGAAAAAGGCGGAAGAAGGAGGAGAGGAGAGAGAGCAGAAGATAGAGAAAAAGAAAGGAGGGAGAAGAACAGTACAAGGCAAGATTTCAAAAAGAAAGGAATAAAATGCTCATCTTAACTTTTCTTTCTCGTTCATCCTCAACATCTTATTTATCTCCATATATGCATTTTTGAGCCTGTCGACTTTCTCCCTTCCCTCAACCATGCTCTCATTCAGAACTTCAGACCCTTTCATTCTGATTACTGTTTAAACTTTTTACTGGTCTCCAGAATAAACCACTACACAGTTACCAGAATGAGCACGTACCTCGCCTGCTCATAGCACATCCCTAGCTTTCTATCACCCATGGGTACTCCTTAACACAGTACCCTAGAACCTGCAAAATCACACCTCCTGTATTATCTTGTCCCCTCACTGCACAGCATCCTAAACTAAATTTAGTTATATGCTTTGTTTTCTCATAAGCGTCTGCTTTCTTCCCTGCTTGAAATATCCTTCCTCTTTTTCACCCTATGAACTTCTGCTCATTCTTTCAGATCCAACACAACTATTACCTCCTTTGTAAAGACTTCCATTGCCTCAGCCATGGCAAAATGAATTTTTCACTTTTCTGTACTTCCATGAAACTTCAAAAATGGCAGCTACCACACTGAGTTGTGGATATCCAGTTATGCAACAATTTGCCACATTACACTGTATGTTCCATGAGCACCTTATTCAACCACAGTACTCCAAGGCCTGGCATTATGTCTGAAAACATGAAGAATATGTGAATAAGAATAATATACACCAGGCACTAGAGTTTACCCTCATTGCCTCCACAAGCTGGCCAAATGTCCTCCATCCGGCATCATTTCCCAAATTCATAAGAAATTCACTTGATTCTCAGATACCACTGCCACCTGCTTTCCTGCACTCTGTGCAGGGCTTTCACCAAGTTCAGGGTTGGCTTCAGTCTATGGAAATAAATAGGCTTCCACTTAGATACACTAGAGCCAGCTAATTTATATTGGAAGGAGATTCTAGGCCTCCTGCTTCCCGGACTGAGCAGAGAGAACAAGATGAAGAGTTGAAACCTGAGTTACTGCATCCAGCCTGGTCTCTCTCTAACATCAGTGCCTTCTGCCCCTTTGACAAAGGTTTATGTTCGAAGTCATTAAGGTTTTCTGCCAAAACACAACGTGTTTCTCTTTAAAGGCCCTTATTCCCGCTCAGAAGTTTCTTAATCAGAAACAGTAACTAACTGTTAAACTCCAAATAAAGGAAATAAAATTAAATGTCCCAATTGCTTTTTGCTGATTTGGGCTTTGGTTTCATTTTATTATTTTCTTTACAAGCCTTAGGCTTACAGAGGAGCTCCCCAATGCCCAGTTCCCCACTCAGCTGTGGAAGGAGAGAGGTGTGATGCTCAATGTGATGTGTGAGTTATAGTTTCTCTAAACTACGTGGCAGTGATGAATGGAAATATAAAGCGCCAACATTTAACACCAGCATACCTGGCCTGGGTTTGGGAGGCTGCGGTGAGCCCCTACCTGCTTCAGCGCTGGGGCATTTCCAGGGCCAACGAGACAATGGCTCAGGAGGCCAGGAGGGGATTCTGCCAACTTACACCCCCTTGCGTGAATTCCAGTTGCCTTTCCTGTTTATAAAAGGCAACTTCAGTTGGCCTCCTGGATCCAACCATGGAAATACCAAGAATATGGCCATTGAGGGGCAGTCTAAAGAAAAGTCCAGAAAACAGGGAAGAAAATTCAGAGAACAAAAGGAACAATAAGAATGAGAGGAACTTGGCAGAAAGACTTAGACCTATTAATGTGAGGACGAGAGAACACCCATTTCATCGTCCTCATTGTACATACAAATAAGGAGAGCGGGGCGCAGAGAAAGCTGGACTCCCAAAAGGGGACGAAAATTGTCCCATGCCATCTTAACTTTGCTGGATGAAAGAAAGTATGAGGAACAGGGCCAACCAATGTCTAAAACACAGCACAGCTCCTGGCACAAGGTAGTCAATAAATATTTGATAAAATAATGTTACATAATGGTTCACATAAGGAATAAAATAACCCAATATTTGCAGTGTCCCTCAGGCAACTCCCCATGAAGAAAATCTGGATTTATTAACTTTATTTGGAAATTATTCCAAACTTCATTTGGAAATTATTCCAAACTTAAAAGAAGTTGCAAGAATAGTACAAAGAATAACCACATACCCTTTACCCAGACTCATCAATTTTTAATGTTTGCCACATCTGTGTTCTCTATCTACCTACCTATATACACACACATATAATTTGCTCTGAACCATTTCTGAGTAGGTTTCTTTGAGCCTGTTTCCCTTTATAACTTCAATGTGTATTTCTTAAGAACAAGGACAGTCTCTTACAGTTATCATCCAGGAAATTTAATATTCGCATGATATTTTTAGCTATTCCACAGTTTATTTTCAAGTTTTGTCATTATCTTCCTAATATCCTACAGGGCATTTTCCCCTCATGGAATCCCATCCAGGATCACACCATACACTTAATTGTCATGTCTCTTTAGTCCACTTTCATCTGCCCGGTTCCTCAGCCTCTTAGTCTGTCATAAAATTGACATTGTCGAAGAGTACAGCCCAGTTCTTTTACAGAATGCCCCTTCATTTTGGATTTGCCTGATGTTTCCACACAATTAGATTCAGGCCATACCCTTTCAGCTGGAGTACTGCATGAATGATCTTGTATTCTTCTTGAGGTATCACATTTGGAGGCACACTAAGTCTGTTTGCCCTTTATTAATGATGTTACTTCTGATGGTGACTTCTCTTTTGTAGAGTTACTAGTTTTCCTTTTGTAATTAATAAGTAATTTGCAAAGAGTACTTTTAGACCATGTAAATGTTCTGTTTTCCATCAATTCCCCCAATGAATTTAGCAACCAGTGAAATATTTGTCTTTTGCTCATGGGGTTATAATCTTTTGCTGATCTTATTTATTTTAGTGCTCAAGTTATCCCAGATTTGGGCAAGGGAACCCTTTCAAGCTCTTCTTTGTCCTTTTGGCAGGTGCCTTTTTTAAGCTCTTTTTTAACTTTTTGGGAATACAAGATGTTTCAGGATCCTCGTGTGTCTTTCCTGCTGTCCCATTCCTGAAATCAGCCTTTATCCAAAAGTTCCTAGTTCCTTTAAGTGTAGAATGGTATTTAGAAATCTAAACCTTCGTGCCAGGTGTGGTCATTGCTCTTAGAATGTCATTGTTTTAAGATCTTATCAGCAGACAGAGCTGATACACACTTTTTAAATTATCTGCTTATAGCTATAACTCTAGTCCAAACCAATCTGGGGGGAATATTTCTTTGTTGTTGTTGTTGTTTTATTTCTTATTTGCATCTCACTACTTCAGAGTGGGAATCCTGGCTCACAAAACAAACAAACTAACAAACACAAGCAAGAGCTTCACCAAGTAGCCTAGATTTGTTCATGGGTTACGGGGAGGACGAGCACGCTCTCTTTTCTTCCACTGCATGGATTGCTGAACCTACGCCTCTGGGAAAGATTAAACTGAACTTACCAAAGCCACAAACCAGCCATTGTAACAACATTCCGAGTCTCTTGGGCTCTTTGAGTTACTAGACTCACTGACTAGGTTGTTAGTGGTAGAACTGAAGCAGCAGTATGAATTAAAGGGAAGAGTTTCTCCTTCCATCCTCCCCACTTACTTCCACCTTCCTGGAACTTCCTATCCTTATTAGGAAGGTAGGGTAGATAAAGAAGAATAAAAAGTTAAATTAACATCTTAAGGGGGAAATTCTAATTACCAAGGAGTGTGTTAGATGTTTCATATTTATAATTTCATGTAATTTTCAAAAGATAAAGTCAACTTTTTATTTCCATTTTATAGAGGAAGAAATGAAGACTTAAAGGGTACCTGATTTGAACAGGTTCAGGTTTTCTAATTACATAGTATGTGCTCTTTTAATAGCACCAGGCTGTCTGTTGGCAACACACTCAAAGTTGTCTCTTACCGTCATTATCTTCGGAAACTTAAACAAAAACTTAGTAGGGTTCGTTGAAAGCCCATTGTTAGGCCCAGGTACCATTAGATCCATGTGAGATTTCCTGAAGCCCTTAGCTTGAACACCAGAGCTCATCTTTACTGCAAAAAAAATGTATCTGAGAATAACAGAGAAATTAGCTTCAGTTCAACTCAGCCCAGGCTCCCAGGGCACCATGCCTGTGTGCATGACCGTGAGTGAGCACCTAGGTGGAGCACAGCACTAATGTGAGCACAAACAGCATATTGTAAAGATCAGCTCATCTCAGCTTGTGTGCAAATCAGAAATGCCAGAGAATTTTTTCTTAGTCTTCTATAATGTTCATTACAAAAGAATCCCCAGATGGCAGATGGCTATTAGCTCACTGTGACCTATATAAATGTCAAACGTAAAACTATTGCCCCAGCAAAAATCTCAAAATAAATAATAACAGGAGGGATGAGATTCTGTTGTCATCAGTATTTACAGTTTATGCATTTAAGCTCTTCCGTTCTCAAGCCAGCACAGAAATGCTTTCATCCCACTAGGGAATTCAATTAGCCAAACCAATACAGGAAGTGGAGTCCCATAAGAATAACTGGCACAGATGAAGAACAGCTACCCAAAAAAGGCAAGCCAGTGGCTGGGAAGGGTGGATGGCTTTGGGGCATTGCTTATCCTACATTTTGAAGGTTTATCTCCAGATATTTATCCTCATGACCAGGCTTACTAAGATAAAGGGAAGGTTGGCTTCCCTAGCTTTACACCTGGATAACCCAGAGAGAGACATGCTTTATTATCAAAGGGAAGATTCCAGGTTTGAAGAAATATAGAGTAAGATATTTTTGTATGGGGCTTAGAGGATCAACTTCTTCCTTATTTATAATTTACAGGATCTCTTTCTACCGAGTGCCAAACCTACAGAGAACTACTTACTATCATGATATGTGTGTGTATAGTCTTTTTAACATATCAGTGTTCCTAACACAACACAATTTTAAAAATTTAAATCTGGTTCTCCAGATGAACACTGGAAAATTTTTCATTCATTCTGTTCAGTGAACTAAAATCAGTTCACATTGCCTTGTTGGCTTTGTGGTATAATGATTCTGTTCAGATTTTTCTCCTGTGTTTTGGAAGCTCTAGATGGTTCTAGGAGCTAAGCAGTTAAACCGGGGAGGAGTGTGGGGAGAAAACAAAACAAAACAACCACTACCCCTAGAGCTTGGGCAAATGATTCACCAGGAAGCATCTGAATAAGCAATGTGATCTACAAGTTCAAATAGAGGGTAACCATATAATTTACCTTCCAGACTGGGACAGTTCTAAGAATGAAAGACAGTGTTATTAATAATTTCACCAAGGCAACAAGCATAAACCAGGGGTGTCCAGGGCAAACCAAGACTTAAGGTCACCTTATTCAAAGATAATTTATAAACACCACAGAAAAGCTTATTTAAATAGTCATATATCTGTGGAATAAAAGTGTTTAGTATAAGAAAGAACTAAGGCAGAATGGCAACAGTATGTAGTAGAAAGAACTTTGTAATTTGACAGCACTTTGTTTTAAAACTGGCTCTCTTTCTTAACTAGCTATGTGACCTTAAGCCTCTAATTTCTCATTTGGAAAGGGAGAATAAAATACCTTGAAAAGCTGCTGTCAGAATAAACTGAGATGGATAATGAGAAGTGTCTAACATATTGCCTGGATAGAAATAGTACATAATAATTTTTATTTCTCTTCTTAGGAACATGAAGATACTACTTCAAATGTTTCATTCCATTATTTCTTGGTTTTAAATGAACAACTACTAAAAAGTCACTTGGAAATTGATTTCCAGCAAAGCTGTTTCTAACAACCGACAGCTGGCAGATTGCAACATAGCTATACATATATATTTTGTGAGTCCTATCGTGACATAGGAATCTTTAATCCAAAGTTTTCATTTTTACTTTTGAAAATAATGTGTGATCATATAAATAACACCTCATGGCGTCAAGACAAAGCTTAGACTGGCAGCAGAGATGTCCATTCCTAAAAAACTGTCCCAGATCAGGGGAAGTGTCTAGTGTACAAATCATGGACCATGAATCTCACTGTACATCTCTCAACACATGATGACTTCTGGCATGCTGGGACTGGGGAGTATCCCATATGCATCTTTCACATGTTGCAGAAAGTAAAGGTTTCGTAGCAAAAAGTAAACTTGTTATTTCATTTAACTTCAAAAGAGCTCTCCAAATGGCCAACAAGTCCCAAACAATGGATGGCTCATCTTCCATGTCAAAGCAGTTCTTCCTGCAGCTCCCATTTCCCCAACCCAAGAAACTTCCTGGTGGAGACTACGTGCAAATCTCCCATAAAAACAAAACTGTAATTGTTCCATTGGAATCACATTCCAAAATTCCACTCACACCAGTGGAAAAACCTACAGAAAAATTTGGCTCTGAGTCTCTTATTACTAAAGGTGGACTCACATTCTGAACACCACTCATACCCTGAAATGAGTTTTAAAGTTAAAACTCATTTATTTAGTATTCAATAAATGTTTATAAAATGCTCATTACATGCGGGCATCATAGTAGGTCCTGAGAAGATCGGATGAGAAGACTTTCATGACTTCCGGGAGAAAGCAGCGGCTAATTACAACATACCAAGTGATTACTTTACTGAGGTCATGAACAAAAAAATTGGAGCATAGAAAAAGAAGCATCATCTAAATAAACGTAGAGACTAAGGGAAGGTTTCAAAGAGGAAATGGTATTTGTGCCGGGACTTAAAGGTTGAGTTTGCAAAGCAGTCAAGATAAAGGAAGAAGAAACAGTGTATGCAAGGGCATGAGGCTAGAGAGAGGGTGGTGGGGTGTGGATATGACAAGCATCACTGGCACATGCAGTGCAGAGATGATGAAAACCAGTGAGGCTGGGCATGTAATGAGGATCTGGTCAGAAGAAACTCTAGGACAGTGCTGGCACATAGCTGGAGCTCAGTAAATATGAGAGAATGAAACCTATCAAGAGAACACTAGGGAGGACCAAACAGATAAGGATTTGTGCCTCCTTCTTCTACTTTGTCATATTTATCAGGGTTTCACATAATTTTTAAATGCAAAGAGGTTTCACTGCTTTTTTATTTATTTTTCAACAAATAAATATCCACCGCTTTAAAAAGAAACTAAACTACTGCAATAGCCCTTAAGATTACAATATATTATCAGACCTGATGTTGTAAAGATCACAATGTGCATATTAGATACAGGTCATAAGGCTAAAGGGCAGAAAGGCAGGAAAAGAGAGTCCTGAATGGACTACATAGGAGGAGCTGAGAGCCTGTATCCAAGTGGAAGCTGTGAGAGCAGAGAAAATGAGTGGGATGAGAGAGGGAGATATTTAGGAGGAAGAGTCCTTAGGCTTGACGTGAGTTGGTCAGGAGAGAGAAGAATCTTAGAACTCCTTCCAGTTTCTGGCTTTAACAATAGCATGAAAGATGATGGCATCTAAGGGGACAGGGAGGATAGACAGAACAGTCCGGAGCTCATTCATCTTAAGGCCTTAAGGGTCATCCAGGTGATGATGTCCATCTAGGTAATTGGACAGAAGGATCTACAACTCAAGGAAAGTGTGCAGGGTGAAAAGAGAAGAAAGGACATGAACAGGCACAGAGTCCCAGTCAGCATGAGATTAAAGCCTGACAGACCTCAGTTTTTATCCTGGCTCCACAATTTAGTGGACGTGTCACTTCATTCAATTTCCTAAATCTGTCTGTACCTCAACTTTCTCATCTGCTAATTAGTACTGATAATAATAGCCACCTCACAGAGTAGCTATGAAATTTAAATAGAAGACAATGTACAATGTTTCCTAGAACATTTAATAGATTGGCTATGAATATTATTCTTTACTATAATTATATCAGATAAAATGAAGTCAAAGAGGTTGACACTTAATAGGAAGAAGTGAGTCACCAAACTTAAGGAAAAAGAGTTTCAGGTAAGGAGTGAATGGCCAACAGCATGAAATATTGCTGACAAAACAAGCAAAATTTTCAAAAACACTACCAATGTGCCAACTTAGGTTTTTGGTCACTGTGCACCAAAGCGGTGTCGAGAGAGTAGTGAGCATGAAAGGCAGAGGGAGCTGAGCGGGCTGAGGACTGAAAGAAGCAACATTGACCTGGTTTTAGATCAGGCCCAACCTTTCTTTAGTTGTATGATCGTGAAGAAATTACTGAATTTCGTACTTCAGTGATGACATCTACAAAGTGGAAATAATCAAGTTCTTATACTGGTGTCTGGCCAATGATAGGTAATCAATTAAATGTTAGCTTTCTTTCATTATCTCCTCTTTTCTCTGATAGTGAAAATGCAAAAGGGACCCAGACATTGTGTTTGATGCTGCCTCAAACTCTTCAGTACATAGATGTGTTGATAGTGTAAAAAGTAGGCACACTAGAACAGCGTAGGAGTAATAACGTAGTAGGAACATTAAATAACTTAATTATAATTTGCATGTGATATCTAGATAATTATGTAAATCATCATATCCAGTCAATGTTTTATTTTTCCCTTTCCTAAGTCCAGGTTTCCTTACCCAACAATTACTCTCACATTAACTAAATGTAATTACACAGTGACTGGATAAACCCTCCAAATGTCTTTACTTAACACCATTCATCAGTGAAACTGACTAGCGTGCTTACGGCTTTTCTTCAAATTTAGCTCCCTTCTACTTCAAAGGACCCTGTTTTAAGTTTGGCCGGTAAACTGCTGTGTCGCCCTAAAGAGAAAGTATTTTTAAGGTTTCTGGGTCCTGCTATTAAATGACCAGCCTGCTATTTTTCTTGCTCAAATTACCTCATTTTCTTAGAGCCAAAAAGGGGCTCAATAGCCTCCCTTTCCTTCTTATACATCCTGCTCCAGGGAACTGAACTCCGAAGAGCGAGAAGTTACATTTCCCCAACTCCAGAGCAGAATCTGAGTATTCATTTCCTGCCCAGCCTCCCTTTGGGGAAAAGAAGTTCCCTTTGTTCTTCTGTTGGTGAGGACAGAGTTAACATGGCCCCAAAGAAACAGAATAAAGTTTTTTCTCTCTTGTTATTCTGGCGTGCCTACGCTTCGCTTCAATGTCTATTTGCACGATCATAAATTCTGAACTCAGGAGAATAATCTCAGCCAAAGCCTACATGTGCCGGATACCATAATGTAAACTGCATGTGTTGCGAGAAGCTGTTAAATGGAACCAGTGAACAAAAACGTAGCCAGCTTGATTTGGGGGCCCCTGGATTTCCTCTCCTCTGTAAACCAAGGCTTCTCCCCTCAATTCTAACTTTTTAACATACCCATAAATAAAAACATTTTTGTCCACCAGATCCCCTTGAGATATTCAGGAGCAGCCTCTGTTCCAGAGTAAAAGTTCATGCTCTTCTCTAGAGTACAAATGGCCAGGCCTGCAACTCCCCTCCATCCTGACTGTGAGCGGACTGTGATGTACAACAAAAAGTACCACAAAGAGGCTACATTTCTATTTTTCACAGGCCCATCCACACTACCTTCTTTCCTCCAGCTCTGCCCTCTTTCCAATGGCAAGGTGATCCAGCTGATGGGCAGACTGGTTTTGCACACATGAATACAGTCCACAAATCGGTTTCATGAAAACTTGAGCCCCCATTCAGCTGAAGGGGTAGAAATTCATCTGAGTCATTTTAGCCCTCCGTCCCCCACCTCCTGGGGTTGCACCCAAGTTCAAGGCTATCAAGCAATGCTGAAGCATTGGGGGAAGACACCTAGATCTTGATGTCCTCTACCTAGTGGGACACATCTCCCTTCCTGGCCCTTGGCTATTGGTCTATGTACGGTGGTGCTAAGACATCTCCATGTTATATGGCCTCTTCTGCACCAGCCCTATTCTCTTGGTTTTATTTATGCTATGATATTTGTGATTTCTTCTGCTGGGAAACTCTTCTGAGTTTCTATAAAAATTATCTTTCTAGACCTGTGTTGCTTCTTCAGTCCTCTGTCCAGGAAGCAAGGCCAGGTACTTCATGATCTGCTCCCATACTCTCGTTCCTCCCCCCCAGAGCCTAGCCCTCATTTCTGCAGTTATTGCAAAATGCCACTCTGTAGTTCACACCAGTTTTGCTCAAGAGAGAGAAAAATTACACCCTAGAGGCCAAATGTAGATCTCTCCTAGAGCTTGTAGTCTGTTTCTATGATACACGATCCCCAGGAACCATTATATTGCATCTCATGTTCTCTTTTGCAACACAGGGTCTGAAAATGATTCAGTTGTATATATCTTTGGGTGAAGAGAACTGAGATATTCCTAATGCACCAAGGGTTTTAGTTTCTGTTGTCTAGAGACAAGCAACCCTGAAAATTTGCACTCATTAGACATTCCACAAAGAGAAAATAAATAAATATAACCATTATGAAAATTTAAAATATTTCATTCAATATGAAGTATAGATTTTAATTTATTCATCTTTTGTTGGAGAAATGAGTTATTATAGGTCAGGCAGACAGTGAACATAAACATACACACAAGAAGAGGAAAGTAAAAAGAATCTGGCATCAGAATACTGGTGCTTCATGGGAAGAAACACCAGAATTGTATCCCGCAGGACCAGAGAGCTGGCACAGCTTCCCTAGACTTCACCATGCATGGCTCCAGATAAGCCCCTTCCTATCACCTTGACCCATGAGTCCATGTACAAGTGATATCTGGATGTCCCATTATCACTTTAGCATAAAAATTAAAGTCCTGTCATGTTCTCTCTTTCCTCAAGACTACGCACTCAGCTCATGCCCCTCAGGTCAAATGATTCAGTAGTTAAGTGATTAAAAGCTCGGTACAACAGAGATCATAGAATTAAAAGAAAGTAAAACATACATTGCAAAAAAGAAAAATATGGGAAAAAAATTTTAAATATTGAAGGAAAATAAAAATCTTTCAATTTCACAACTCAGAGATATCTAATAGTAATATTATGGGTTATGTTCTTCCAGTTTTGTGTTTGAGTGTGTGCATTTATTTGTTTTCAAATATATTTAACAAGATTGGAATCATATAGTTTGTTTCTCTGCTTTACATGTTAGCATTTTGTCATGTGCATTTTGCATATTCTTCAAGAAATGATTTTTAATGTATGCTTGGCACACTACTTTTATTAAAAATGTCATACATTCAGGTTACTTATAATGTTTAACCAATAATATTGTGATAATATAATGAGGATCATCTTGTGCACAGCCTTCATTATTTCCACTTGAAAAATACCTAAAAAGTAAGAAAAACTTCAACGCTTTTAAGCGGCTTCATGTATATAGCCAAATTGACCTGTACAAACAATTTCTAATATTCTATCAGCCAGCCTCTTACAAATACTGGTTTTATTATCTTTTACCTCTAAGTTAATATAAATCATGCTCGATAATTTTAAATTTGATTACTAGTGAGGTATAGTAGACTGTATAATGACCCCCAAAGATGTCGGGTCCTAATCTCTGGAACATGTAAATGTTTATTCAGAAAATGGATCTTTGCAGACGCAAGGAAATTAAAGATCTTGAGATGGGAAAATTATCCTGAATTATTAGGTGGGCTCTGAATACAATCACAAGTGTCCTTATAAAGGAGAAGCAGAAGAAAATTAGACACACAGAAGAGGGGCAATGTAACCACAAAGGCAGAAACTAAAATGATGTGACCACAAGCTAGGATGCTAGCAGCCACAAGAAGCCAGAAGGTACAAGGAATGGATTCTCCCCTAGAGCCTCCAGAGAGAGAACAGCCCTGCTGACATCTTGCAGGTGGCTCAGTGATACTGATTTCAAATTTCTAGACTTTAGAATTGTGGGAGAATAAATTGTTTTAAGAATTGCTGTTGTTTTAAGCAATCAAGTTTGTGGTAATTTGTTATAGCATCCATAGCAAACTAATACTCTAGGTTTAGCCTATCTTTATTTTTTTTCCCCTCTTTAATCCTTGCCACCCCCCACTCCCGCCCCCACCCCTGACCTATGGATGTTGCTGTTTCCCCTTAAGAACTGGATCTCTGAAGGCGGAGCACCTCTTCCCACACGCTCTGGGCTCTACTTGGGGAACGAACCCAGGACTTTCTGCGTGTACAGCAGATGTGCTAACCACTACACTATGGAGCCAACCCATAGCCTATCTTTATGTATTTATTGACCACTATATTTCTTCTTGAATCAAAAATGCCTATTTATCATGTTTCTTGCTAATTTTTTTATAATGGAATTTAATTTTTCTTCTGGATTTTTAAAATATACTCACAGCTTTGTATTTATACATTTGTACCTTTATCTGTATATGTGGTACTAATAGTTCCCCAATTTATCATTAACCTTCTAAATTTGTTTACAGCTTTTTGGTGAATATGAGTTTTAAGTTTTAATTTTTAAAACCTGTTGATATGTTTCTTATTTTGCTTGTATGTGATATCAGGTAGATGGCTATTTATATTTTTTCCAGGTCATTAGTAACTTCATTTTTTATGTTTATCTTTTTAATTCATCTGGAATTTTCTTTGGCAAAAGATATAAAGCAAGCATCAGGCTGCTTTCTCCAATAGTTAGTCAATTGTTCCAGATCTAGTTATTCAATAATCATCTCTCTTTACTGATTTAAAGTATTAACTTCATTATTTGATTAACTATACACTGTGGTTTGTCTAGGGTTTTTTATTCTTGTTCTTATAATTTCTGCTAATCATGGCAGCTTTATAAAATCTTCTGAAATCTAGAAATGCAAGTCTCCATACATATTATCCTTTTTCAAACATTACAAAAATCTTCCAGATGAACTTCTGATTACTTTGTCAAGTTAAAAAAAAAAACTTTTAAAATTTTGATTGGAATGTATTAAACTTACCTAGCAACTGAGTTCCACTTACACATTTTAAATATTTGTATTTTTAAACAGAAACATGGGGTGTCTAGATTTTCGTAAGGGAAAGACCTAGGTCCAGATAGGGAGCTTTCTTCTTAGGTATCAGGTTTCATAAAACATGTTGAGGTATGATGTTCATTCATTGTGCTAAGTACTCTATGAACTCTCTCAAAAAACTTTTCTTAGACTGTTTTTCTTTCTGCTTTACTCTCTCTGCTCTCCCTGCTATGAATATTTTGAATTTCCTAAATCATATCTTTTCACAGTTCCCTCACTACCTTCATTTGTTGTTCTTTCCTTTGAGACCTGGGAGAATTTCTAGGATTTGCCTTCCTTTTCACAGATTCGGTCTGTTGGCAATTTCCCTTCTGCTGTTCACTGCTACACTGAGGTTTTAAATTCTGTACTTGCATTTAAAATTTTTTCATTTAGTCTTTCATAATTTTATATTGTTACCTCTCTTTGATATTACTCAAATTTCAAAAATGGAAAATATATTTTAGTAGTATAGAGAAGATACATTAGAAATGTTCAATAATTTCTCTGTTTATTGCACCAGTTTGACTTTTATAGGAAGAATTTTGCTCTGATTCCACAGAATGATTTCTTTTTAAACTGCAGAATATTTTTGTGTTAGTTGGTTTTTCTCCATTTGTGGATTTTAAAAATGAGTTGTATATACTACTTAAGAGTTGAAGATATTAAGGTATTAAGAGTTGACACAGTTTCTGTCACAGATTTTGTGAGCCCTGCCAAAAAAAAATTTTTTAAAAATTTTTAAACCTCCAAAATTATAGAGAAAGATATAAATTCACATTGGTTTTACTTTACCAATGCAGGGAATTCACCAATATTAAGGAAATATAGAGGTGTCAGGCCGGAAGTAACTTCCTTTGTGCTGATGGATTGATTATCTTAGGCAGAAATTGTTGGAGACCATTCTCCATTCTCTGTTGTTTATGTCAGGATTAAGAATCACCATCAGCCAACTGCTCGGTGCAGCCTCTTGTACCTGGCTGGTACCAAGGACAAACTGTGAGATGCAGATACCCTCCCTGTTCATTCATGGCCTGTCCTTTTGCAAACCTTCACTATTTGAACCTTTGGTGAGTGAGAGATTGGAGAGACTTGATTGGGTCTCCTCAGCTTACCTCCCAGATAAACTATTCTTTCAAATGCAGGAAATATATGACTTATTGGCCAGATATGGTAGATTTCTACCTTCACTTTATCGAGTAAAATTTCCTCCAAGTTTCTGGAGCTTGTCTTGTATCCTTCCCTAGTGTTCAATGCAGAATAAAACCCATTATTATTGGTAGACAATTTTTGTAAGACTCAAGGGGCAAGAGGTTAGTCGCCTTTGTTTAAGTTGTCATCTTTCTTGAAAGTTTGAAAACGCATTTTAGAAATTGGAAAACACTAATAACCTATTTCTGTCAATGTTGACATCGTTCTAACAGTCATCAGGTTTCAAGTTGGTATAGTAACATTTGACTCCTTCTTTTTCACCCTTATTTCAAAGCAGTCTCCAAGTTTTTGAAACACTTTTTGCAGTCCAATCTTTATTTTTTAGTTCCACCGTGACTAACCTGAACTAAGCCTTTCTCTGTAGTGCAACCTCATGTTCCAGTTTCTCCCCAGTCCTGCTCCCCTACCCCAATCTATTCCACATACCCCTGAGGTTAATCTTCCTAAAACATCTCAAACCACCAGTGGCCCCACTTTCAATTGGACAAAATTAAAATACTTTTGGTTTTTACACTATCTGATTTCTTCATATATAACCAATCTTATTTCAATCGCTTCTTGACACAAATCACCCTTACCTCCCAGCACAATGCCTGGGACAGGTGATGCCCATTTTCAATTCCAAGCTGTTACCCATGCTCTGTAGCCTGCTGGGAAAACCCTCCCCCTGCCCCTGTGAGGCTGTAAGCACCTGGAAGTAAAGGTTATGTTTATTTATATTCACAAGCTCCTAGCATCTAATATAGTACTTGGGTCATAGTATTAAACAAATGTTTATTGAGTCATACCAATTTCTATCTTTTATATTTCTTCTGGTCCAGTATGGTATCATCATCTGTGACATCTGTTACGAATACTCATGACTTATCCATTGATCCAAGTTTTTGCTTTTTATAATTATATTTTAAGTTTTTCTTTGGGACATAACATAGATCAATATTTCATAAATGTTTTATTGATGGCTAAAATAAAAGGTACTCTCTGCAGGATACAAAAATCAATATATACACATTTACACATATAGCCTTATTAATTATATTATTCAGGACTTATATAACTTTTTCTTTTTTTCTATTTGATCTACAAAAGATGTAGAGATATGTGTTACAGTCCTCCACTACCACTGTAATTCTGTCAATTTCTCCCTTACTTTCTAAAACTCTTTTGTCTATTCCAATGATAACTTTGTCAATCAGCTTTCAGTCAGATGAGCAGAACAACTATGAGTTATGAGATAAGAAATTTATTTTAACAATTAGACATTACACCATTATAAGAGGAGCTGGGGAGTGCATTCTGAAAGGGGATTTGAAGGATCAAAGAAGTCAATAACAAGCTACTTTGAGAAGCCTGGTACATCCAACCATTTAAGTGAGGTCGTAGAGGGGAGAAATCTGCGGGGAAAAAAATCTATAGGTCACAGCCAAGTATCTGGCTGTGAGCCAATGGAAAAGAAGTTGACATGCAAGTGGCAGTTGGAGAGGAATGCTGGACACAGAGTGAAAGAATCCAAAAACAAACTGGACCTCTGCAGCCTCTGTCTGTTACCATAACTCAGCCACCACAGCCTTCTGCCTCCCAGATCTCAGGCAAGTACTTCTTTTGCCATCTCTAACTAGGAAAGAGATTCTACGAAATGTCTGCCAAATTGATGATAAAAAAATGTAGTACAGTCTAACTCTTGTAAATGTGGCATTCATATGCATATCTTAATTATATCTAACTTCTAAATAAAAACAATAGAATAATCATTCTCTATGTACTGTGATACAAAAATACCCCTCATACAACCTAAAGAAATCTCTCTTCCCAGAAAAAGACACAAAAGTCCCATGTCATTTCATTTCATCCATTTTGGAGTAAGGTTCACATATATTTGATTATATATAAAGGACATAAGGAAGAAATGATTCAGGTAAGGAAAAAGGAAATTACCCTCTTTTATATCATCATCGCCAGTGTTTATAATTTCTTTCTTCCTCTGTTCATTCGATATTCTCTTTCCCTCACCTAGTCATGGACTCAAACTGAGTCCTTGCCTGGACTCGAATCTTCATTTCTGAAGCATCTGAACATTTGCAGCCCTACTTATATTTTAAGAATTTGTCACTGGTTATCTGTCAGTATCAAATTTTGGAGGTGGTATGAGTTTTTTAAAAATTTTATTTTATACCTAATACATATCTTATTAAGAAGTATTTTAGTAAGAGGCTACACACGCAGCCTTAAGCCAAATTCCATTTTGAATCAGAACTGATATTTACTGATGTAGACAAAATATAACCAAAAATATTTATCTAATTGTCACTATCTTCCTAGAACTCTGGTTGGCTTGGGAAACACTGAAATGTTCCCCAAAGAACTCAGATTTAGTAGCAGTCACGTGTAATACAAAGCAGTGATTGTAGTAGAGTGGAATCTATTGGAATTTGTGGAAGCACAAAGCTGAAATAATTGGCTTTGCTGAAATACTGAATGAACATATCACAAAGGGATAAACATTTTAGCTGCATCTTGAGAACTGAAGAGGTGTTTTCCAGAAAGACATGTTAAGGAAAAGTAATCAAGGACAAAGAGCAGCAAATGCACAAGTAAGAAGTAATATATCAGGTTGGAAAATCAGCCTTGATGATACAAATGTTACATTATACCAGACACCAGTTAAGACATGGAAGAGGATGTAGAAATGGGTTCACATAACCATTAAAATGGTGAGTTAAGAGAACCTTCTGCAGAATATGATATGTAGGTTTAAGTATGACATTTGAAGTTGTAGATGGGACAAAAAAACAAATTAGAATTGTTAATTACATTGGGAGAAGGGGAAAAAAACAAAGGGGGTATGAGCTATGCCACTGTCCAAAAGATATGAATTTTACTTGGAGAGATTGTACTACATCCATTTTGCAGACGAAGAAGATGAAGTTCAGAAAAGTCAAAAAGCTTGTCAGGAGTCACATAGATTTTTAATGAAAGAGTTAAGCCCAGATTTCAAGAATTTTAATTGTCACCTCGGTTCTCAGCCCATTACCGACATTACATTTCTAAAGAATCATTTTTCTATCTCCACTGAAAAGTCCTGGCAAGACTTGGATTTCTGACTGCAGACAACAAACTGTGCATGCTCCCCTTTCGTTTTCTCCCCATCACTGGCTCCTTCTCATTCTATGCTGCCAGTTTCCTATGATTGAAATTTGAAAGCATGTAACTGTTAATCTAGGAGTGATTAAAGAGTTTCATTTCTCGGAAGAGTCAGTACTCATCATTGGCTATGATGAATGAGCCCCTAACATCCCCTGATCCCATTATATTGTGATTAATTGTGCCAGTTTAAGTCAATAATTCATTTGTTAAAAATAGGCCTGCAAAGTATCATTTGTCTCATGGGAGATATGAGAATAAAAAAAAATTCATTTGATACTTCTCATTAAATTAGTGTTGGAAGTTATATTGAAGAGCCCTGTTCATCAAATACTTATTGCAGGCTTATTTGATAAGAAGTTGTATTTGTCTAAAATTATGTCTGCTAACTGTCATAATGGTCTGCATTTTCCCTGTGTTGATGAAGGAGTAAAAAGTCTAAATATGTGCACGACTGGAGAAAAGGATGGGGCTTGCAACTGGGATTAGAATAATTTCTAAATGGTCTGGTTTTCATTGCATTAATTTTTTTAAAAAAGAAAGTGAGAAAGAAATTGAGTAGGGCATCTTCTTGGGCTTAGAGACTGTCCCTGAAGGTGCCAAGCTGGTTTCCTAAGAGATGGATCTTCCTCATTGTCTGTTATCTAGAAATTATTATAAATGTTGCATTGGGCCATTAAGACATTTTCAGCTGTAAGTGATTCTAAAGGAAGATAGAAGTGAAGAGCAGCTCCGCTGCAAATGATAATGGTCACATCAAATGAGACACAGGATTAATATCTTAATATTTCCAAAGCAACATCATAGTAACTTTGGAAAGACTCTCCAAGTGCTCCTGAAACATTTGGAGATGAGAAGGGAGATGATGACTTTTGCAAAGCTTGGCTAGATGCCTTTGAAGACTGGGTTGTTTCCTTGCAATTTGGAGTGTTTGGGGTTGGGTAGAGGCAAAGAGGACTGAACTGGAGTAAATCTAACACAGTGGGGCCGGGCAATGAGGGTATGATGTCAAGTACCAGGCACATATCAAGAACTTAATATTTGATGGCAGAAAAGGGAAAAGGAGGAAAAAAAAAAAGCAGATGAAAAGAAGAGGCAAGACAAAAGTGGGGTAAGGGACAGAATGAAACGACAGAGAAAATTGAACTGACTAGAGTGGAGGTTGTGCTTGACGGCAGCGGCTCCTAATGGCCAGTCCTGAGACAAATTTCCTAAGCATAACACATGAAGAGTTTTCAAATTTCAGGATTGTAGGCTCGGAACTCAATCTACCTTCTTCCTCAAATCCTTATTAGGCTTGAGATGGTACTCAAGAGAATGCATTTTTAAAATGCTCCTCAAGTGACCTGGTATACAGTCAAGTTTGGGGAAGCAAGGAGAATGCTCGGATGACTGACAAAATGCTCGGAGCCTCATTGGTGGGAGGTACAGAGCATCTGGTGCTCAAATATGACCCAAGCCACTTTCGATGATAGAAAAAGAAGTCGTTGTGAAGACAATAAAATATATATGTATAGAAGGTTACATATATACATATGTTGAGCAAGAGGAAAACACAATTTTAAAAAAGAAATTTTTGAAGCTCTTTCTCATGTAGTGGAGGTGTTAGTTATGCTTAGCCTCTCTGGACTCTTCTGGTTATGCAAAAGTAGTCTAATTATTAAGTCAAATCAAAACCAGAAAAAAAAATTGGGGTGATATTCTCTTTAATACTTCAGAAGAGAATGGGGACCCCAAAATAGAGAACAAAAGAGGAAACTGAAGACAGTTTTAGAGCAAGGGTGAAAGTGGCCTCAACCACAGGCAACAGTAGGCAGTATAAGGACCAAGATATTTTCTGAAAACTTTTCTATAGCAAGAAGGCTAAAAACATAGTTTCAGGTTATGTGTTATTTTGTGCTATGCTATAGTACCCTCCATGTCACCCCAATATCGTAAAGTCTGTTACATAAAATGTCATTGGGCTAGTGTTGCTGGATGAATATAAAGGGAGAGTATGTCCACACATGGAGAAAGGCAGTATAGAGAAGGGATAGTTACTATGGGAGGTTACAGAGAAAAGAGAGGCCAGGGATTTATTCTAGAGCTGGAACTTGGTGCAAAAGGTGATGAGATCAATCAAACCTTGCCCAGCATTTCCCCTTTAATTCTGGAAATGTCTATATTCTTTTTAAAATATTTGGGAGAATGTTGGAATTCCCACAGTCAATCCTTAGGTAGACTTCTGTTACCTGTAGACAGAGATGAACACCAAAAAAAAAAAAAAAAAAAAAGCATTTTACTTCTTTTACTCAAAATTCTGTCAAGTGGTGACAGCAATGGGATAGATATCATCTGTGAGACTAGAATCTATTTCTCCTACATTTCACCTCTTTCTGAGGCATTTCATTAGAAACCTCTTCTTTCTTTATAATTTCTCAAAATCTCTCTTGATCTTAAGATGGCAAGTAAAAAAAAAAAGTAGTACATTAATGCAACATTTCCTTTTAAAAAGTAGTATTTCTATGCACCTGAACTGCATTTCACCAATTTTTAATATTTGACAGAGATGAGGCATACTGCCATGATTTATACTTCTCTCTTGCCAATTTAAGCCCTAGGCATAGAATTATTGATGCATGAATTAACAATGAAGTTTCCACCACCCACCACGGAGAAAGATGTTATAATTCTCAATGGGCCTTAAAAATGCCATTGACTTAACTTATTCTAAATATTTCTTGAGATAAGACTGTAACTTCAGCTTCATTATTTCCCTTGTATAGCAATCAGATTTTAAAAAAACCTAACCTCAGACATTGCAAAATAAGAAAAAGTATCTTAGAATATTGAAGCTAATGGGAACTTCAAAAACCATCAAGTAAAAAGCCCTTTTATTTTTGAGACATAGAATTAGAAGCCGATGAAATAATTTGACTAAGGTTATATATTTCTTTGGTGTCATGTCTAAAATTAGAATACATGAATCCTATTCATTCACTGAAAATGTTTGTTAAAGAAATTCCATGTGTCAGTCCCTTTCTGAACACTGATCCAAAAAAAAAAAAAAAAGAAAAAAAAAGAAAAAGAAAGAAAAAAAGAGAGAGAGGAAAGAGAGAGAGAGAAAGAGAGAGAGAGAGAGAGAGAGAGAGAAGGAAGGAAGGAAGGAAGGAAGGAAGGAAGGAAGGAAGGAAGGAAGGAAGGAAGGAAGGAAGGAAGGAAGGAAGGAAAGAAAGAAAGAAAGAAAGAAAGAAAGAAAGAAAGAAAGAAAGAAAGAAAGAAAGAAAGAAAGAAAGAAAGAAAGAAAGAAAGAAAAGAGAAAAGATATAATCCCTTGGCTCAAGTTGCTAATAGAGAAGAGACAAATATTCAAAGAAGTGTATTTTCAAAAATAAAAATCTCAATAATATGAATTCAGTAATTTAATTTGTTAGGGAATGAATGGGGAGGGGGACAGAGAGAAGAACATTGTGACATTTGGGTCATGGCAGTAATGAAGTTTGACATCTAAATCACAATAATAATGGTGTTTCTGAAACCAGTAGTAATGATGGTGGCTTACCCACATTCCAAACCTCTTTGGGGGTTTGTATTAGTAATTTATAAATACTTTATATACTTCTGATTGTCTTAAATATAATACCACAGTACAGAAGATGATCCTGATGGCACCGTGACTCGCTTCAAAATCATGAATGGAGCTGGCAAGAGTTGCATTCTCAAGGCCATGAAGGTGTCAGCATGACGTCAGTCTCAGAGCAAAGAGTTCAAAGAAAATATGGTTCAAGAGGGTCCTAAACTCTGAAACTCTGTAGGCTGGTAAAGATGGAATGAGAAGACAGGAAGTAAAAAAACCAACTTTGGAAAAGCAGCACAGATTAAGACTACATTGCACAGTTTAAGACTATCAAGCTACTGACAAATATAGATCTGAAAACAGGGAGAGAAATTAGAAACCCAGCTATGCTCCTACAGAGAAAGTCCAGGTGCTTAAATCTCTCTTTTAGTCCTGGATTCCTCCGGCATATAATTGGCATCACCATGGCTCTGTGGTCCTGTCAGATATTGCAGACCTTCTAAATCAAGCTACCTGGGATCTGCCCAAGCAAACACTCTCCTCCAGCACAGTGGCCTCATTGCCTGTGTATTGACAGAAGGCTCTGAAAACATATCTGCTTCCCCCGCCCCACCAAGAAACCCTAATGCTGCAAACTTCAGGCCAAAAATGTATTAGTGCCTAAGAGAGGTTACAGGAAAGAATTTTTTTGATGGAAAGACAAGTTTCATCTGTCAAGAATGGGACAATGGCAATGCATTGGTCCAAAGCCATGGAAAGGCATATGTGATCACTTACTCTACAAAGACAAGGACCTTGATCATAATTATCTGGTCAACTTTCTATAGGCATTCAGCCAAATATCCTTAGCTCCTAGCTTCTGTGCCAGAGCAGAGATGAGCTGAGGTTTCCAGATGTTTCTTAGGTTACAAATCACATTACCCCATAGGTCATCTTCACCAAACTTCATGTGCAAAGTAAGGCTGGGATAATTGTCCTGTCTAGAGCAAAAAAATAGGTGTGGAGATGAAGTAATCTAGCTCTTTCCTCCCCTAAAACCAATTTTTCCTTGAGTGATACAGATTTGAGAAGCAGTAGAAGAAGTATGTTACAGAATGTGTATCTTGTTATGTGTTGGACCAGTTATGCATTGCCTATTTTAAATTGGTGGTAGAAGAGCCTACAACTATACTTTCAAAATAATTAAAGGTTAACTCTGTACATTTTGAATAAATGTCTTTTAGGATATCTGAAAGACTTGGTCCACTGCCCCAGAAACAGTCTGTCTCTTGAACTGAGGAATGTTCCCACAAGTAGACATTACGTCTCCTTTCATTAGAGAAACATCCACACATCTGAAAGTAGCTGAAAGGCTTCTGAAGGCTCATGGCCCTAGGCTAGGATACCTAGTGTCTTGCTTTCTCTCCTTTGATATCATCTATTTCTGCTCTGTCATTTTATAAACAAGGAAACTGAAGCTAAGAGGAGTGATCTGACTTCAAAGGTGGGAGAGGCAGAGCTAGAACAACGATCCAGGCCTTCAGACCTCTCGTTTACAGCTTTTCATCTATGACAGTGATTCATTTAGGAGTGTGATTGAATCAATACCCAGCTCCACATTCAATAGCATTGGTGAAAAGCTTAATAAAAAGGGAGATGAACAATGTAGAAAAATGCTGATAAATAATATTCTACCTATAATTTAATTTAGAACAAATATATTGTGGTCTTATGGAACATCCCTTGAATCAGCTTATTACATGGGAAGGACAGGGAGTAGGGAAGTAAGGCTTTATGTGCATGTGCATGTGCACATGCCAGGGTATGCTAGGGAAAAAATGGGCAGAATTAGAGATAGACTAAAATCACAAGATGGGCCTCTCCTCATAGATTCTGATTTCCTCAGCTTCCCACAGACATAATAGGCAGAGAGAAGGTCTGTGCCTTTACTGTGTGGTTACTTTTTCCATTGGGCTATTTTACTGCTTCCTGTTTTCCTTCCCCTCTATTTATTCAGGTTGGGTCCATGCTTGAGGGATGAAGGTGGGAGGAAATTCAGAGCCATATGCCTGTGCCTCAGTGCCTCCCCTGAGAGTTTCAGGGCTGGGTTGGACATCTTCCTGTTTGCCAAGCTTTCCACCAATGCTGTTGAATAGATAGTTACTGATCCAAGCGTGTCCCTAAACATGCTCTTGGTTAGCTGTCATACCTATTTATTTTGACATGAGGAATCCATGGTGGCTTTAACAAAGGTGATGTAAGGGGGAAAAAAATTTAAACCTAGCATGGGAAAAATGCTTCTTTGATATATCTTGACCATTGACAAAGCAGGATGACCTCGACATGAGCCTGCCCTTACATTTGCCACTATACACAAGGCGCTTCCAGCTCTCCATAGCCATCAAAACACCCTTTTCTGCCTCCAGGAGCATAACCACTGTACCTTCTTATAGCCACAGAGTTTAGAAAAGAAATCATCAGTAATAAGTACCTTTCATATGCCAAGCACTGTTCTTAATACTTTACATATATTACCTCATTTTATTCTCATAGAAATTCTATAAGATGTTGGTCTGTGCATTCTATACCAATAAAATGCCATTTTTCCAGTATGAGTGACAGAACAAGAGAGTCTGATTGAGAGGTTCCAGCATCACCATATACTAGAGAGGTGACCTAAAGCAAGTCATTTAATCGCTATTTATGTCAGTTTCCTCAGCAAATAATGAGGAAGGATTATAACAATGACCATACCTACCTCATGGGTTGGTTTTGAGAATCAAATGAAATATTTAAAATACCAAATTTTGGTGAACTGTAAAACATTAAGCAAATATAGATTACTAAAAGAAGGGTTGTTTTGTTTTAATAGATGTGAGGATATTAGAAAATGTAAACTACATAAAAATTATAATTTTGCAAATCATATAATAGAATCAAAAACTAACTTTGTCCCTATCAAATGCAAATGGATCTCATGTAATCTACAGCCAGCTTCCCATGAACCTCCCTTTCTTTACATCAGTGGTTCTTAGTCCAATTATACTCAATGGCCCTTTTCTATTAAGTACTTTAAACCACTTTATTTATTATCCTGAAGTGAAATTCATAAATAATATAACCTACCTACATACATAATTTAAAAATCACAAAACACCCTATTTGAGTTAATGTAAAGGCAAAATCCAAGGAAAGTTTTTCAATATGTAGGTACTTCAGCATGACTACCCTAGAAGACAGCATGTAGCCCTCCTACACAGTCCCCAGAATGTACCGGCCGCAAATGGAGATTGATACTGGTGTATTTCCCTGTGATCCAAACAATGCAATTGTTTGGCTTTGTGTTTGTGGTGGATTTTCTGAAATGATGAAAAACTTTTGGTAAAGTTTCGAATAAAACTTTGTTTCTGTCAATTTACAGAACTCATGTTTTACTGAAAAATTCAGCAAGTTTTAAAACACTGCAAAAAATGTTCTGGTGTTTATACATAATATACACTTAGGCTCAAGTAATTCAAAACAGGTCTTTCACCCAACTAAACGTCCAATGAGACGTTTGAAAATTACATGTGACACACGATAATTCTTTGATGTGTAAGGTTGTCCAGGGCGTTCCTGTTGTCCTTGGCCCCATTTTTAAATGCCAGTTATTATGATGGTCTAAAACACCCTGATGAATTCCCAGCTCCTTCAGGGGTGGCAGCGGCTTCTCTTCCCCACCCACGTGGAGAGCCACTGCAGCCTTGCGAGTTTCCTCACAGGCAGGTGCTCACCATTCTGCCTGAGCTTGTCTCCCCAGATTAGACAGGATCACCTTTGTTTTTTTTCCTCTCTCTTGTAATCCGATGCTTCGACTTAACTAAACATATCTTTCTCTCTTTGCCTAATTTCTTTACTCTAGCCTGGCAAACCAAGCTTTCTTTGAACTATTTTACTTCCACCCCAGGGCACTAAGGGCATTTCTAGGGGAGTCGGCAATGCATGCCTAGAACTAGTTCTTAGAACTGGAAGGTAACATGGAAGTCATTTAGTTCAACTCTTACTTTATAGATAATCAAACTAACACTTAAACATGTGCAGTGACTTGCATGAGGTTCCCAATGAAAATTAAAAGTTGCTTTCATGAAACGAGAGGGTGATAAAGGTAAGGCAAAGAGAGTTTATAGTCTCAGAAAATTTAAAAGTTTAAGATGTATGTAGTGGAGGAATTCTCAATGATGATGATGATGATGACGATGATGATGATAAAAATAATTACAGCCAACATGGATTGTGGTATTAAAGTGTCAGATAACATGCTAAGCATTTTCTATGACTTAGCTCATTAAATCTTTACAACATCCCAGTAAGGTATTATTATTATCCCATTTTACAGATGAATAACTTTAGGAAGAAGATGAATGAACCATTTGCTCAAAGGCCAATGGTGACAGGCCTAGAAATTCAAACCCATTATCTCCAGAGAACTTAGTGCCAAGCTGACCCAAAGGATTATCACTGTCACCCAGATGACCAGCAGCATGGAGGCAAACAGAACTCCCTTGAGAAGAGAGAACTTAAATTGTGCCTGAGTACAGAGTTGGGTGGATGATCAATTATTGTTTTGGAGGCCCTTGAACTTCAGCAAGGAAGTCTGTGAGCCAGATGTCAAAGTCACTAAGGAAAGCAAGAAAGTGCTATAAACAATGGCATATGAATTTCAGTTTGTCCAAGTTGTTGGATGAAGGTCACAAATGACAGTAGGGAGAAGTGATGGAAAGAACAGATATGCTGATCCCACCTTCTATTCAGTTAAGGGAAAGGAATAAGAGAAGGATGCATTGGACAGAATACCAAGAGAAATGGTATCTTCAGAGAAAAGGTCGCCTAATGCTAAGAGATGGAAGGATATACAAAGAATTATTGGGGGCAGAGGAGACCTGTGAATTGTTTTTTGTTTTTTGTTTTTGTTTTTGTTTTTATATAGAGTCCCATGGGATAGGGTATATAGTTTCAAGTTAGACACATATAAGACAAGAATTTAAGGCTCTCTGGATAGAGATGAAAATAAGAGTTAAAGTGAAGTAAAGATGCAATTTGGGATTTAAGACTGTAACTTTAAGGACCAGAGTTTGGGAAGAGGAGGTCCTAGTGGAACTTGTGAGCAATAACAGAAGAAGAATGGCAATTAGGCAAAAATCAATTAATGGAGGAATTGTTGGTTTCACCTGACCACCACTTGGGGGAGCTCCAGCCCATTCTTCAACTAATAGTTCATCGGTTAGGAGCACAGATTCAAATTCTGAATCTTGGATAACCCACTTATCCGTTTTGTCAAATGGAGATAATGGTAGTCATTCATAGTATAGTGGTGAGTATTAAATGAGATACTACGTGTAACACGTTGTCACATAGTAAGCCCTGAACATAGTAAGTCCTGAGTGGCAGGAATTCTGCTGCACATGAAAAGCAAGACCCTGAGGACACCAGGCAATGGCGCCAAGGGCTTTAGTGTCCAGTATGACAAGGGGACCTGTTGCAGTTGTTGACTCTTCCATGGTCTTTTTTTTTTTTTCATAATGACATGGGGTAATGAAATCCGGTGAGTTTCAGGTGTACAATTTAACAGTAAGGCATATATCGCATTGTGTGTTCACCTCCCATAGTTAGATTTCTTTCTGTTACCACAGATTTGACCCCTTTTACCTCATCTACATCTCCTTTTCTCCCTATTCCCTACCCTCTGGTAACCACTAGTCTATTGTCTATATCTATGAGTCTTTGTTTGTTTGTCCTGTTCATTTGTTCGCTTTTAGGTTGATATCTCACATATAAGTGATATGTGGTTTTCAACTTTTTCCATCTGGCATGATTATCTTGAGGTCCATTCATGTTGTCCCAAATGGCAGTATTTCATCTCTTCTTATGGCTGAGTAATATTCTATTGTATATATGTACCACAGCTTCTTTATCCAATCATCTATCATAGGACACTTTGGTTGCTTCCATGTCCTGGCCACCATGAATAATGCTGCTATGAACATCAGTGTGCAAATATCTTTTCGGATATGAGTTTTCAAGTCTTTGGGGTACATACTCAGTAGAGGGATTGCTAGATCATATGGTAGATCAATTCTTAGTTTTTTGAGGAACCTCCATACTGTTTTCAATGATCTTTCGGGATTGTCTTTCTGTCTAATACGGCCATGAGGTTCATGTGGCAAAAACAGGGTAAAGTTACCTCAAGTTTAAGAAGGACCCATTCACAATAAGTTCAGGATCAAGAGTTCTAAGCCTTTCCAGGTCTCCAAAGGAAATCTTCTTTCTTTGAAGCATGTTTTGACCTTCCCTGGCTCTTCTGCACAGTTGAGTGGTGAGATGTCAGGATCAGGGTGAGGGTCTGAGAGAAAGAACAAGAAGCTCATCAGCCTGCTTCTGACCTGGCCGGGGGCGGGGGGGGGGGCGGCTAGGGGCTCAGGCATAGGACAGCTCAGCAGTCCAAGATCACAGCAGGCGTGCACACCTGGAGAGCTGTGAGCTGTGAAGAGACGCTTCCACTCCCTGTTTCCATTTCTAGAGCCTATCTCTCAGCACACTTTTCTCTCAGCTTTTGAAGGGGCTGCCTCCACACATGTTCACTTGGATAAAGAATAAGTTCTTCCAGGCACCACCAACAAAGACTGGAGAAGCAGCAGGGAACTTTCTTGAAGTAAGTACTTATAGCAACAATGCTTTTGTGAGGGTCCTGAGCACCCTCATTATCATTTTATTACATTTCTCTCCTCTAAACTCTGAGGCTTTTCTCTAGGGAAAAAAAAAAAAGGTAAACCAGTTACTTTAGAAATAAAATGTGGTTTCCATTAAAACCCTATTCTGGCCCCTCCAATTCCAGTCCCAACAAAGCATTTCCTTCCTAGTCTAAATTAGGTTTTAAGTTATCAGTGATACCATTTCTCTACCGGAAGTTGGGACGTCCCCATGTCCTTCTCCTAGAAGCCTTCCTACCACGAGTAGGAAAAAAAGTTCCCTTTGGGAAGGTAGAAGGAAAATGTAGGAAGGGTGGTTCAGAACTTGAAAAGGAAGTCTCTCATTATCCTTGTAGGGCTCTTGGTCCGCACTCCTTCTTCTTATCTTCTAAGCCATTCCTCTTTTCCACTTGGACTATTTAAAGTTTAATTCGTTAAAAATCAATTCCCAAGTCACCATAGCCACATTCAAGTCCCAGCGGCTGTAGCGCCTGTGTGTTGGAGAGGGCACATGTAGAACATTCCCATCATCACAGGAAGTTCTGTTGGGTAGAGCTGTCATAGAATATCAAAGTGCCATATGTCAAAAGTCTTCAGTTCTTCTGCTGACCCATGAAGACTGATTTTTCAGAGTCCAGTTGTCTAACTCTCTCCCAAAGCTGCAAACCTCACAGCAAAGTTCAGCCACCTGGACCCCCTCTGCCAAAAGGCCCCCTTTGCTCCTGGTAGTAACAACAGTACTGACCTATAGAACGGGAGCTTTGCATTCATCACCACACTGTAAAAGGGACATGCAGAGACCCCCTGACCCACGCCAATTATCAGGCTAGAAACGATGGTCTGGATTTTAAACCAAATTGGTTTTTACCAAACTCAAGCTCTTTTACTCACCCCAACTACTCTTCCCGTAGGATATCTAGCCGCCTCAGAGCTTTCTACTCTGAGAGGAAAGGCCCTAAAATGTTCTCTGCCAACCACAATTCCCTCACTGGCCAGTCTCCTTATTCAGCACATTCTGACCCCACAACTATTACCACCTTCCAGATCAGTACCTCAAAAATCACATGGACTCATTGCGGTAAGCTTGCTGCAGTGGCCAAGCAATAAAGGAAAGTGTCATCCTCTGCTCGTTGAGAGGTGTTCCTAAGTGACTGGCAAGTCCTGTGGGCAGGAGCCATTCTGATCAAAAATACTGTATGAACCTTCAGACAGCATCTCTTAAGGGAATACAAAGAAAGGACCAGCTTGTGCAGTGGCAGGAGAGCTCAGACAGTTTTGAGGTAGAGGCTTTCAGGAGAAAAACCACAGGTTGGGTTTTCTCACAATGTCCAGCTGCCTGAAGCTTGTTAGTTTACTTTGTATCTTTACTACCTGGGGAAAGACACATCTGAGCCCCACTGGGCTGCCATTGGCTTGATTTAAACAAAAATATGTGCAAGGAACAGCAGTGCGCTCACTCTCTCTCTTTCTCTCTCTGTCTCTGTCTCTCTCTCTCTCTCTCTCTCTCTCTCTCTCTCTCTCTCTCTCTCTCTCGGATTGGAGAAGGGTGAAATGAGAGCTAAGAATATTTCTAAACGTAACAAATGTTTACATTTTAATTATTTTTAAATTGTATCCTCACAAACCATCAAAAGATGTACAAGAAGACATTTAAGAAATAAATGTGGAGTAAATTCATGCTCATCTAGAATATGAATAATTTACATCATGATGGGCTCAGATCACTGACTAATAGGAGTAGATTTTGCCCACTATCTTCCATGTTGCCATATTACCTCCTTAACTTAAGTGTACAACATCCACTCAAAGCCACTACTCTTCTTTTATTTTGTTACCCTTCCTAGTCTGGTGAGTTGGTCAAACTGGGAATGCTGGGCCAGTAAGTCTGCCAGTGGCCAGAACACAGGGTGGAGGGCTTCTAAGCATCATGGACCTGGGCCCAGACCAGCCAGGGCTTCTGCCTTTCGACATACAAAAATCTACCCCACGTAGTGAATCTCATGGATCATGCAAAATGTGTTTCTGTTTTAATGTCGAAATTAAAATCCATATTATTATTTTATAATTTAGGGCCTTTTATCCTAATAATGCTGTTATCCAGTCCATGTTTTGATGGTGCTTATTTCATTCTAATGGATTGATAGGACCACAATCATGATATAAATAGATAAATGCACTTGGTTAAGTTCCTCAGTTCTATAAAGGACAAGACACCAGCAACAGTAAATTTTTGTTGGAAAGACACTGTGTTCATTTAGGCCCCAAGCCAGAGTCTTTCTAAAAGCATGAATCAGAAATACCGAGGTTAAGACTCCTTTTGCTGATCTTATGATTACCTGCCCCACCTTGTTGATCAAAGAGTTCAGTCTTTAGGGTCAGCCTGTGGTGAAGCTAGATCTAGCTTTGTTTTTTTGTTTTTTGTTGTTGTTGTTGTTGTTGTTTTTTGACCGAGATATCTCAGAAGCCCTGAGGTCATCCAGAAAGAAATACTGGAACCCATTCTGCATGGGGGATCTACCCAGAAATCCCACACCCCATTTAGAGAGATGAGGTAATAGGCAGCTAATCAGCAGCTACTTTCTTTCTCTGTTTTTTGCTTCCTTTTGCTTGATTGCTGCTTTCCCATACTGCTCCTCAATTCTGCAAAACGGAAGATTCTGCCACCTGTTGTGAGACATGAAAATGCCAGAAACCCCACTGTCATTTCCAACCCATTGGGGTACATAGGATGTTGTCTGGATTGTGTGTGCAAGTGGCCAGACAAGGAGACATTTCTTGGTGCCTTATCTGTAGGGATGTGGATAATATGGATGAGAATTATATGAGGCTTTTGGCTAAACTTATTTAGGGTTGATTCCTGATTATAATGTCAGTTGCCCGGGGGACAGATGAATCACACACAGATTATCTGATCTGATTTTTAAGAAGTGGTCTGATTAGTTCACTTGTTTTAAAAACCCAATCAGATTGACTTGGTGGCAATGCATTGATTTTATAGCACTGCCTGAATCAATCTGAATAAAACCATTTAGTGCCGCATATAAACACAGCTGAATTCAGAAACATGGGATGAAATCTTTCCTTTAAGGTCTTGAGTAATAGAAAATAAAATGACTTACATTGGGTCTTTACTGAAGAGATTTTGTATATCAGCCTAAATCTACCCTAGTTTCAATTCTATCCTAACTCTCTAACTCTCTAAACAGATTCAACTTCCTTCATCGTTTCATTGAGCAGGATCTCCTTTTTTTACATACACTGAGCTCTCAAACAGGATATCCATGACTGAAGAGATATAAACAGAAAACCAAAGGCATATGCATAAGATATCAAAAAGTTTCTTTCCAGGCTATTATGAAATCCCTGTCTTCTGACCCAGGGGTCAAAGACAGATTGATTATTGATCCAACAGCAAATATGCTAAATGGGGATTCTAAGAGATTCTTGGCTAACATCATTTGATTAACAACTACTTCCTAGCCTTCATTCAGAGTCATATTCTTTTCTAGTTAAACAAAAGAAAGATCCAAGGGGAGGTTTAAGGTTATTTGGACTTTTCCCTTGACCATCTCCCATGGTAATTTCTGGTTCTATACTTCACTATTTCTCAGCACTTCTTGGATAAAACTCAAACCAAACACCAGTTGATTATTGTATTCACACGATTTAGGTTTAGTAGGGTGTTTCTAATGACTATTCTATTTTTCTGGCTGTGTCCTCCCTGCATCTCAATTTTCTCACCCATAAAGTGATATGGTTGAATCAGGTCATCTCTGAGATCTCTTCTGGCAATGGCTTTGTATGACTTAATATCTTAATGCTATCTTAAGCTGTTATTTGCATATCACATTGACATATTATATTAACATTTTATATGTTATTGTATTGTATTGTATTGCAATTTCGTATCTATAATCTGTTGCTCCTTCTCTGTTGATCTAGGAAAACATATGCCCTGATCAGATACTCAGACTCTGTCAGCCTCAATATGCTAGTGGGTTAAGTTAATATGGCTGCCATCATACTGACCATTGTATTCTCAGCCAATTCTAGATTTATTATCTGCATGACAATGCCCTGTTTGTGTGAGAGTTAACACCACCTGTCAGCATTCGATATGGAAAAGTCTGTGGCATGAGGCAATGAGCTTTAACCATCTTGTGTTGAAAGACAGAACTTTTCTTCCTTATAGTTTAGCTTTTATCAAGGCCTTAAAATGCAGCCAAGGCATTAAAGACAAAGAAAAAACTTGGAAGGTTTTTGTACTTTTTGTAAAAAAAAAATCTTTCAGTTTTTTTTTTTAACCATTACCAAAATCTCCTCCAAACACACAGACCCTACAGTATCCCTATTAAATTATATAGAGCGAGTCCAGCCCTTGACTGTCAGCGGGGCCCATCAGTCCTAATTTATCGCCCCAGGAAACACAGTACAATTATGGTAATAAATAATAATAGGATTCAGTACATGACAACATGAATGATGGAGACTCTCAGAATTCATTTACATTGCTTTGTGTTGCAATCATCATGCCTCTAATGTAATGCCAAGCAAATGAGCCCCTTTGAATATTGTGCAATCTATTGCAAGTCAACTGGCACAAAACTCACTCAATAAATCATGTTCAAACACATGCCTGTAATGACAGGTAAATCAACAATGAAGTAATTGCATTTAATGTATTGAAATACTGGACAAAAAATAGTGACCTCAAAGTGACTTTTTGTAAAAGGTATGATATAGTTGCAACAAGGAGTGAGGTCCTTCCTAAGAGGTGTTCCTTGCCTAGATGCACATGCCAGAGCCGATGATGCTGTTCCCTGCACAGACCTTGATTGACCACCTTCTCTCTGCAGTAATCACAGCAGCAGGCTGCCAGAGGCTGCAAGGAGGTGTTTACTAGACCAAACATAAAATTCACAGGTGAGGGTGGAAATCATCCTCTAACCCAGCAACCACTCCTCTGCCTGAGCTGTCACAAAGCTTCGAGTTTTGTAGCTGACTTGAGAGGCAGCCTGATGGGGGAGAAAAGGGCAACAGGTCAGGAGTCAGGAGGTCTGTATCCCTAGTCTAGCTCTGGTATTGAATAAATCACTGTATGACTCTAGACAAGTCATTTTTGTCTCTCAGTTCTTTGTCTGTAAAATGGAGTAGTTGGACTGTCATCTCTAAAATTCATTGCAAGTCTAATATTCTGTGAAGCTCTGATTCTAATTAGAGGTCTTCACTTTTAAGCAGGCAGAAAAATGTCCCCCACCCCCACTCCTGAGTGTTGAAGGCTCTGGTTTGAACCAGTATGCATCTCTTCATCATTTCTGATGGTCGAGCCAAGTGTATGTGCTTCTAATTTCTGTGAAACTTGGGCCTGCCTCTTTCTGGGCAAGCAGACAAGTCTGAAAATAGGGCCCCAGGGGCCATGTGGATGGATAACAGGCAACATTGAAATGACAACCTTCCCCACATTCCCCATGGCATCCACCCCAGCTCCCCTCTTCCCAGGGACAATGTCAAGAAGAGATGAAGCAGAGCCTCTGCTAAGCCAAAGGCCGCCTAAGGAACTTTCCTGCTCTCATGAAAAACTCATTCTTGGCTGAACCACTGTGTAACTCTCCCCCACTAACATACGTTCCTCTTTATCCTTAATGCTCAGTCCCTAACTAATGTCAAAGTAGATCTCATGGACCCCATAATCTTGGAGATGTAGGGAAGTGGCAAGGTATGGAGGAAGTCACACCAGATTTGGAGTAAGAAGATCTGGCATTAAGTCCTGGCTCCATAGTTTATTAATGTGTGACTCTGAGCATGTCTCTAACTCTCTGAGCTCCATTGCTTCATCTGTAGAGCGATAATAATAATACTTGTTGTGCCCACAGTGAGGTTGTTGTGAGGACAATGTGACATATGTGTGGAAAAGCTCTGTTAGTTGTAAAGCACGATACGAAAATCTCATTTTTATGATTAATTGGGAGAAAACTCTGAGACCAGTATACTGTGTTCTGCACTCAGACAATGCATCTTACACACACACACACACACACACACACAAATCTTTGTTTATCTGTGTGTTGTTATTGCCTGACTCTCCTCATGAAAGTGTAGGCTAAAGTGAAGAGGGTCTTATTTTTATTATTCCTATATTCCTAGCATCTAGAACAATGGTAATAAGGATTTATTGAATGAATGGGTAAAAAGTACTATTTTTTTTTCTTCAGGAGATTACACTATAATACTAATCTCAAAGTCACTTTAGAAAAAAATATTTGACATGGCCCTACCCCAGCATCTTGCTTCATTCACTTTTCTTGCTGAAATATGGTGTTAGTGAGAGATGACTCCTTTAGCGATGGCGCCTACAAGAGGGATGGCAGTTAAAAAGCCTTTTAAACCCACTGAGATGCCTTCTGAGCCAAAACTGGGCCATGGTTTCCCAAACAACAAATATCCAGAAAAAGATGGCCCACTTCAAGGCAAGAAGGGATCTGGAAAGCTAGAAAATCCACAAGCTTTTCCATTTTGGAGGAGTGTGGGGAATTGTGGTTAATATAGCTGTCACAAGCCCTTGGGTGAGAGCTAACAGATTTTCATTCTTTGTATCCCATGTCCGTAGGTCCTGTTTACTCTTTCTTGGATGCCATTCTGTCACAGAACCACAAAAGCTGACTCAGATTTTTCCTCCTTTCTCCTTCCTAAATCAGACCCTTATTCTCTTGATAGTTCCCATATGATAAACCCCGATTAGCAAGGCAGCAAGCCCCAGGCAGAACAAAGGACCCATTAACCAGGGCTGGTGGGCAGGAAAGCAAAACTGGGGGCTGTGGAAGAGTTGAGAAAGAAACATAAAAACTCTTATTTTAGGAAATTGTTACCGGTTTCTGGATGTGAAAAGTTTTCTCTCAAAGATGGGAGCATTGGGAATAGAGGCATCTAGCTTCTTCATCTGACCTGATGATTAATAGGCTGGAAGTTTGGATCCCTGATGATAGTAAATACCTATTGTGTTGATCTTGGGTTTTCTCAACACTAGGGTGGATTCAGATTGTTCCTGGAAGTGCGACAGGTATTTTGACAACACTTGGGGGGCAAGAGCTCAAAGACCATGACTCCCAACTTTGAGATTCAAAGGTCCCTTCAGAAAAAGAAAAGCCAGTGGCAAGCTGAGTTCAGGGTTAAGGAAGAGGGAGATAGCACCCTATGTCACAAGGTAACCCCAGACTGAAGAAGCAGTTTCTCTAAGAAGTCCCTTTCAGGAAATAATCAATAATATTGTGATAACTATGTGTGGTGTCAGATGGGTCCTAGTTTTACTTGGGTGATTGCTTCATAAGGCATATATACATTAAATTACTATGTTGTACATGTAAAATGAATGTAATATTGTGCATCAACTGTAATTAGAAAATAAATTAATTTTTAAGAACCTTTCATGGAACACATTGTTAAATTTCTTTATGGAAGGCAATGGATTTTAGTCTGACTTGTCAGTATGAATGGCTTATAAATACCCAAAACAGTCTTCATTCAAAATATCACCCCTTCTCCCCAATTCAGCTTCCCCAAAGTCCATTTTCTTTTCCCTTCCTTTACTTCCAGCTCCTGCCCCAGCCCTCATCCATCCTTCTTCTCATTCCTCTCAGAAACTCAGGGACAGGAAATGAATTCTTCCCCCCTGTCATTTCACTAGGCAGCTCCCAAGAGCCAATGAGCTGCAGCCCTGGCTGTGAAATGGCTCAGTCAGCTTGATTAATGACTGGGGGTCAGCAACCATCACCTCTCCCTCTAACTCCCCAATGTGCACCCACAGCCCAGCCGGAAAAGAAGAAGCAAGGAAGGAACACCAGAGAGCCCTGTTCAAACACAAGCACCAAGTACAAAGTCAGGCAAGGAAAGCCAGCCTTCCCGGAGAACCCACGCCCGCCCCTGACAAGAAAGGCTTTCCTCATCTTCTTTTCAGAGGATGAGCAGGCAGGTGAGAAGGCAGAAGAGGAAAAGTTTTCTTCTAGAACTTTCCACGCATTGCTAGACAAAGTGGTAGGATCACAAGAGAACACACTGTTTTTGAGGAACGGCTATATCAAACATGCAGATTGGAAACAAAACTGCCCTAAATTCTCTCTGGTTATTCCCCCACCATCATTGGCACTTGGTGAGGAAAAATAGTGATCTGGATGGCCTAGAAACCTTAAGGCCTTGGGCAAGTACCTAAGGTGTCTTAGTATCTAAAAAAGATGCCTGTGTGTTTTAATGAGAGTTTTCCACAGCCAGGGGTATTCAATTGCTTTATTTTCTGTGATGCCCCTTTCAACCCTACTTGCAGGTATCAGTCATACAACCAGCAGCAATGGACTAAGATTCTATTTTCTATTAGTCAATCACCCTCAAGAAGTCCATCCCAATTACCAAAAAAAGACTAAGTATGCAGGTCAGGAATTAAGGAAAGAGTGAATGAAACTCTGATGTGGGTTTTGGTGCAGAATTCACAGTGCTTTTGTTTCCCCTAAAGTACAAACACTTAAGGAGTTACCTTTTTCCTAATTATTTTATCATTTTCACCCGAAACTCTGAATTTTAAGTTTCTGGGCTATCCATGATGAAGTATTCTCATTTTTGAGATATTTTCTGCTTAAAACAATTTTTGAAAACAAAGATTCCTAAGGCCTTGAGAGCTGGAGATCTACCTGTGGAGTGAGAAACTAGGCAGATCTCCTCTCTCCTCCTTCCCAGACCCAGACAGAAAACAACTACCGTCCAAACTCAGAAATAGTAAAGAAACCAGCGAGAACATATGGGTCATTGAGTCCACACCAAGGCTTCACATTTTGTAAATGAAGCAACTAAGGTCTAGAGAGATTAACAACTGATTTAGGGAGGTGCAAATAAATGTGGCAGAACTGACGGACACAGGGCAGGGCTCACAATCCTAGACTAGTGTTCTTTCCAAAATAAAACATTTGACCTGGTAGTTCAGTGGTCCCCAAATTTTTGGCACCAGGGACTGGTACTCCTATGAGAATCTAATGCCTGATGATCTGAGGTGGAGCTGAGGCGGTGCTGCTAGTTCTGGGGAGTGGCTGCAAATACAGATGAAGCTTCACTCGCCAGCTTCTCACCTCCTGCTATGTGGCCTGGTTCCTAACAGGCCACTGACTGGTACCAGTCTACAGCCAGGAGGTTGAGGACTCCTGTTAGCTGACAATTGATAAGTTCCTGTAGGCCAAGATGAGAGAAGGTAGGCAACTTGCTAACAGTCACAAAAGGGCTGAACTGAATGCTGGGAAATATTTTGCCAAAGTGTCTTCTAGAGAAGTAGCAACTTTGGAGATGCTGCACCAGAAAGGGTCAGCATGTTACAAGACAGAAATCTTGCTGTAAACAACCCTGTTTAAGTTAGCTAAACCCAATATTTTCCAAACTTTTTTCATCAAGGTAATCTCTCTATCTCTATATTTCTCTCCCTCCTTTTGCATAAAATTGACTAACATGCTATAGAACTTGTATTATTCCACAGGCCACACTTTGCTACATGCTGGTAAAGACAAAAGAGGAATTAAGAGAATTACATTACATTTTTGTCACAAAATTTAATTAAGCTACTAATTAGTTGAGAACCTTGAACAACTCACATAACCCCATTGGGCCTCAGTTTGTTAATATCTTAAACGTTGGTAGTAAAGAGTGTGGTTTTGGGCAAGATAAACCTTAAAGTTCTGCCAGCTCAAAATGTCTATGATTACCAGAGGCCATTCAGCCTTTCCAGCAAGGTTGGAAGATAGTGCCAATCAGAAAGTCAGAGTGTTAGCCCCACTCAGACAGCTTCAGCAAGAGACAGGTACTTAATACTCTTCTGTCCTGGCTTGAGATGAGGAAGGAAGACCAAAGAACACCGAATTATCTGGTAAGCGAAAATGCCAATGGCTTCAGGGGGGCACTATTTTGAACCTGGCGATTGCCAAGGTAAAGCTATCCTCTTGCTGAGCTAAACTTACTAAATAAGTCTTCTATTTATTAAAACAAACTTGTGTTTTTAAAAAGTTATTGCTTTCCATGATGAAGTCAACAAAACATCTACCTCTCTTATTAAACACTCTCCCTCTTCCTCTCCTTCTCAATTCTAAAATAACCCATAAATGAGGCCCCAGGAGGGGTGTCACCTGGCTTTATATGAAGCTCAAAAGAGCCTCTCCTTTCAAATCACACAAATCCCTGAAGCTTTTCATTTTGTTTCATCAATAATTATTAACCTTCCTTTCTTTTCTTTTTTTTCCCCCCTATGTTCACTGTCCTGCAGACTAACAGCCTGGCTCACTGTCTGGGTCATCCACCAGCAAGTGTTCTGTGCGTTTTTTAAAAACATGCACATGTGTTCTGCCTCTTATTTCCTGAGTGGTCCCAACACCTGGAGTGATCAGAATCCAAAAAAGTCAGGTCAGGAAATTGAGTTCTTCTCGACTCCTTGCTAGGTCATTCAGATATTGGAAGATGAATGTGCTTTGCAACTAACCCTCCACAGGAGAAGATCAGGGCCCTGCCAAAGAATTAAGGAGACCCCAGAGCTGGCAGAGAAGGAGGAAGGAAAAACCTTGCAGATTTATCAGACAACTTGTGATTTCACCTCAAAATTTTCCTCGTCTCCTACCAAGCAAAAGAAAACTAAAAATCACTCTTCTTTCTACATACACACACACACACACACACACAAAAGGAATTTTTTTTAAAAGGGAAAAAAAAAAAAACCTGGAAGCATTTTTGAAGGCAAAAGGCTGTTTATTGCTGCCAAAGTGCTGACTTTTTTTTCTGCCTCTGGCAACTATATGAGAATTGGAGACTTCAGCAGAGAAGAAATCCATTCACTTGTCATCACATAAAACCTCTGTGTTCCACAGAGGAAATGGCAAAATTTCACCCTTAACTGAATTTGTGAATTCTGACTGGGAGCTAAGAGAGGAGACAGAGTAGAGAGGGTCAAGCTGCCCTACATCCCAGGACATTCTGTGACCTCACTCTGCCATGTGAAGGAATGGCTAGTGCTCCAGAGGGGCCTCTGTCAGCAGGGGACAAAGATGGAGAGGGCAACCACCAGTTCCCACCCAAGCCAAGATGGACCCGTTCCATTCCACATCACTACAGAGAGTTCCATCGGAACGTGTTTTAAACAACTAAAGCAATGAGGATTTTTTTCCTTCTCCTTGAAGTATATCCCATGGCCTTTTTAATAATGACTATTTGGAACAATTATGCCTGTTATTGAGCTTAGCACATTCTATATTCAGTCATTGTGTTAAGCACAGTATTCATTTCCGTCTCTTTACCTTTCCTGCAAGTGATTTTTTTTACTGCCTATCCACTACCTGTCCCGTCAGGTTGATCCCTGTCCACAGAGAAGGTGAAAGCCAGGGAGAAACAAAAGAGTATCCAGTCTAACCACCGGTTCTTATCAGATATCCATTCTGACCTTGTATGTAACTGTCTCACCTCTTTTCTCAAATCCTCTGTGCTTCTCCCAATCTTCCATTTTGATATTAAAGTCACAGTGTGGCAACTGCAATATTCCCCAAAATCCCTGTATCAGACTCTCTTGAATTTCAAAGCGATGAGGTCAAGATCGAGAAAACTCAGAAAGAGAGGAAATTGGGTTGCTAGGATCCTGGGGTTGTTTATTATGTTCTCAGCCTTAATTAGGTGTAAGTAACATCTTGTCAGTGTTCTGCCACATATGCTAAAGCTGTCGGGGCAATTTTACTGAGTCTGACAGCTTAAATCAGAAACAAGAGAGTCGACATGTCAATGATGAGGCTGGACATGATGGATATATTAAGAGGAGTCTGGAAAATTCTGGACTTCATTATATCGACTTCTCAAAAGTTTCCGTCAAAAGAATCTCAGCCTCATTGGAAAAGCTCCTCTGGGATCTGATTACACCCAATTAGAGGGCCTCCCACAGCCACCTGGACACAGGAGGATTTCGGCTACGGATTCACCGGAGGGGTGATTGGGGGAAGATGAGAACCGGGAAATTGCTGATTGTGGTATAATTTCTACAAATAGATCTATTGAGATTTAAAAGGTGCAATAACTTGACATTTTTGCTAAGTTAAAAACTGTTTAAAAATGGGTTTGCAGGTTGTTTCTTTTTCCATCTTGGTCCCCAGGCTATTTTCAAAATGAAAAGAATGGCAGAGAGTCCTGAAAGCTGACGTGGAGTTGAAGGCAATAATAAAATGTTAGAGACGACAAAGAGGAAAATGATAATCTTTTGAAAGTGTTAGAGGCACACTTGACTTAGGACGGCAAGTTTCTCAGAGGGAAAAAAATGAGGGCAAGGGGAAAAGGAACATTTTGCTAAGGAGATTGGCATGTTAGCAGGTTGGCCTGAACACGGGTCTTCCTTGCCCAGACCCAAAGGGGCCGCTTTCTGGAGGCATCTACAGCCAAGATCCCAGGTACTGACATTTCACAAACTGCCCCTGGCCTGTCATTTTAAGTGGAGGAGCATTTTGATCCTTTGACCAAGGAGAGAGTAGTACCAACAAGGAACATACCTGTCCCTGGTGACATGCCACCACATTCCTGGCAAATTAAGTATCTAAATAACCAGGCTGAGCTGAGGCTTACAGTTTATCTGGGTAATGTAGAGCTCAGATCTAAAATTACACACAACCTCAAGAGTGTCTTTACAGAATATCTTTTTTCTTCCATTTCTTTTCAAATGAAGAGATGTCAGTCAGTGGTGTGTGCTCACATTGCTGAACTACATGATTTTAAACCACAGATTTGCTGTAAAGATTCATGTCTATACAGTCTGATGAGTGGAATATTCACAAGGAGGAAGAATCTTCATGGATTGCAACAGATGAGAACTTCCAGCTTTACAATGGGCCCTTCTATCTAGCCATTTCGGCTGATGGCTCATATGCATTTATTTCTGATATTAGGCAGAGTCACTGTGGCCTGACAATGTTGACATTACTTCAGAAGTTTAAACAGATATTGCTTGACTTTTGAAGAAGTGAATGAACTTCAGTGAAATGACTTGGAAACAACAGTGGGGAGGGAAAAGTACTGGTATATGACTTAGTAAAGAAGTAGTGATGCCTTTAGAGTTTTTTTCTTTTTTACAAGAGAAAAGCATCCTCTATTTAGTTGAAAAGTAGTGGTGCATTTTTCTTTTTCTTTTCTCAGCGTGTTAATGCTAATTGTTTTTGCCTCTGTCTCATACTGAATTGGATTGAAAACCTCTTTCCCAAATCAATTTGGAGGCAATGAGTCATCAGCCCTGGTGACTGAACTGCTCTTTTATCAACTCAGCAGGTGTGTAACAGTCTTTTCTCTGAATGGCCTTTCCTCCTGTGCCTCTGATATTCCCAATGAAAAAAAGTCAGAAATATATGAGAACTCAGAGGGTCTCAGTCTTGATTCGTGTTCCCAGTTTTTCCTGTAAAGAAAATATGAGGATCCCGTGACCATGAGGGCCTACATATCAAGTTTCCTGTTATGAATGCTACAGACCAAAATTATACCTATTAAAATCCCCAATACTTTTTTGGCATGTCCTCCATCACTTGAACAAAGCATAATAATTTCATTCAAAACACAATTTCATTGTTGTCTAACTCAAGAAATATCCATTAAGCTCATAATTCATGTCATGGCTCATGCTAGAATCTAGAAACTACAAAAACTAATATAATAGCTAACACTAATGGAGTGTTTCTTTGTCTCCAGCACTGTTCTATGTGCCTTACATAAAATACCGAGGCATAAAACCTCGCCAGACATTTGTTGAACCCTCCTCTCAACCAGACCAGTCTGTGTTGGTTAATCTATGGAACCGTGAAACTTGTGCAGCACTCTCAGCCTTCTTCTCAGGAAAGCTGCCTTCGGCTATTCCCTGCTCAGGAGTTGCCATAGTTTGGATTATGTGAACTGCTACCCTGGCCACAAACAACAAGACCAGGAAGGACAACCGTATCAGTTTTCTAGCAGTTTTCTAGGGCCAACATAACAAAGGACCATAAACTGGGTGGCTTGAAACAAGAGAAATGTATTGTCTCACAGTTATGGAGGTTAGAAGTCCAAGATCAAGGTGTCAGCAGGGCCATGCTCCCTCTGAAACCTGTAGGGGAAGGATTGTTTCTTGCTTCTTCTAGCTGCTGGCAACCTCGGACATTCCTTGGCTATGGAAGCATAATTCTAATCTCTGTCTCTGTTCTCACATTCTCCCTGTGTCTCTTCCAACCATCTTCTCTATATTTATGTCTGCCTCCATGTCTAAATTTAGTTATATTGGATTAAGGCCCACTCTAACAATCTCATTTTAACTTGATTATCTCTGTAAAGACCCTCTTGCCAAATAAGGTCACATTCTGAAGTACTGGGGTTTAGGACTACAACGTGTCTTTTTGGCAGAACACAACTCAACCCATAACAACACCCTCGCCAAGTGCAAACCTGGAAACCCACAGCCAAAGAGGTGGTCTAGTTCAAGAACTCCGCCCAGTAAGATTTCATCATACTGGATGGTAACTATTTGATCCAATTAGATTGTGTCTGGGGAATTTGGGATTCTAGCCAGACAAAGGGTAAAAAAAAAAAAGTCATCAAGTGTAGTGGAATCACGACAGGAGGGACTGCGACCCCTGGCTTTGACAGCCTCAAAAGACAGACCTGTGATCAAAAGCTTTCTGGAGCCTAAAGAGGAGAGTCAAGTACAGATTCTCCTCTGGCCCAGGTGGTTGCCAAAGCTCCCTTCTGGACTTGTTCGTTCATTTTTATTAACTGTATCAATTAAACTAACTAGTTATACAACAGCTATATTTTTTTTATTTTTTATGCAAGCTAGTCAGACTCCTGCCTAACCAATCCTGACTTTTTTCATCTTATCAAAACATTTAAAATTTACATCCCATGTTAATCTTATGTAACTTTGATTGCTAATCATCCCAGCTTCTTATTACACATGTAATAAGAAATAAAATATATTTTCCACAAGTGTGTGTATACTGTATATGACTTATAATATGCACATATGTATACATATCTATATATTATCTATAAAGACACACATATATATGCATATGCATGTATCTTCTACCTCATTCTCAATACAATTTGTGGTGATTGCATTTATGAATATAGGTCTGTGTAAGTATAATTATAAATTTGTGGTATGAAAAAAATTTATGGTATGTTCCTTTGGTATCATGAATAATAATGTTGATAATAACAGCTTTTACTCATTGTTAACATGTGCCAGACACTTTGCTATGGACTTTACATGCATTATCTATTTTAGTCTTTGCAACAATCTGGAAAAGAAAGAATTATTATACCTCTTTTACAGATGAATAAACTTAGACTCAGAGAGTTCGAGTAACTTGTCCAACATGACATAGCTAGTATGTGAAAGGTATGAGATTTGAACCCATACGGTCTACCAGAGAACAAAAGTTGTGAATCACTTTATACTTTCTATTCCTTAACCAATGTAGTTTTATAGAAACCTAGAGCTAAAGGGGATACTGGGAATTATTTGATCAGGCAGCTTCATTTTATTTATGAGAATACTGAGTCACCAAGGGGTAAATGGTGGAGTTCAGGGCTCAGTTGTTGGCAAAGCTGGGAATGGAATCCCAGTCATCTATTTCCAAAGCCAGTGCTTTTCTACTTCAACTCCAGCCCTTCTGGGGTATAACTAGATAAAATTTCTACAAGTGTTTCTGGTGAGGGTGACTTCTCTTCCATTTCCTGCAGTGAAACAGAGTTTTCCTTATTTTTAGATTATGTTGGTCATTTAAACTAGAATCAGAGAGAGAGGGAGCTAGATACCTGTGCAAGGGTCTCCATCTTGCCAAAAAGTTTGACCAAGATTTTTAAAACAATTGAAACAAAAATCATTACAGTTCATAAAGCATTCGCCAAGAGCTCACCTGAAAACCTAATTAAACAGAACACATGTGCCCCAAGCATTCAAGTTAATGGAGGGTTTTCTGGGCTTTCTTTGTATTGCTATCTCTCAGTTCAAACGCAGCATACAGTGTCAAGTGAGTGCTCAGTTGATATTTTTGACTGACAAAAGCAATTAAAAACATAATATTGTATAAGTTCCCAGCCAACCCTGCTATTATTGTGAAGGTGTTTCACATATGTAAGGCAGTTTTAACAATCCTTTTGATTAGTCATTCATGTAACTATTTGAATAAACATTTCAAAATAATCACAAACGATAACAGTATTTACACTGTTGCTTAGAGAAATTGTGATCATAGTGTGTCCTTCTCTCTTTCTTTCCTTCTTTCTTTCTTTTTTTTCTTTGATCGGAGCAAATAAATGTAACCCCCTTGCCCACTTTTCGGTTTCAAAATGCAAAATAATTTGATGTTTTTCTTCTTGATAATGATGCTCTCTAGTTAGCTGTAATAGGAAGGTTGAATGCAATCTCTCTAATATATGGTGCTTTTTGAAGAAAAGGTAGAATTTCTGCAAAAGAGATAACAATTTCCAAGGACCTCTTGTTTGCTAACACAAAACCCATGGAATATGGTGAGAGCAGAGTGTAAATATAGATGTTTCAGCAGACTAGTCACTAGATAGCTAGCTATGCTGTCAATCTCAGTCGCTTCTATTTTCTGCAGAATATTTTTGTCAGCAATGATCATCAGTGATCTTATACTTACTGAATTGTCTCTTATTAATTTACCCATTTGACCTCCCAGACGTGTTTAACACCACTAACACCTCCCTCTTAGGACTTCTTCTCTTGACTTCCACAATGCCAGCCCTCCCAGGTTCTCCTCCTTCTCCCTGACTGTTCCTATCTATCTTTTCCACCTGCACATTTTCCACTGCCATGCCTTAAGCCTGACGAACCCCAAGCCTTCCCTCACTCTATTTTTCTCATTCCATTCTCAGCCTGGAAGGGAGCATCGATTCCTAAATATTCCACGAACACTATCTGACAGCAACCCCCACATTCCCCTCATCAGTCTCAGACTCTCACTCCTGCAGTAAAGTAACAGTCTCCCACAAGCCTTCAGATTTGTTCCAGTTTTTCACATCACCTCTGCAATAGTCCTTCTGTGCTAAAAATATGAGGCCATCAGTCTACTTCTCACGATGCAGCGAATGTCTTAAGAGATCAAAGTCCTCAGAATGTTATGCAAAGACTTTCATAATCTAGCCTTTGTCTAGCCAGTACTATCATCTGTCACTGCACCACTACCTTCTCCCAACGTTCCTGCCACACGCTTGTACTGTAGCTTCGTGACTATGTCAGGCCCTCCTCCTCTCTGTGACCATTCACATGCTCTTCATTACGTTTGCCTCCCTTTCTCCTCACACAACCTTCCGAACTTCTACTGGCCCTTCAAGGATGTAGTTCAAATGTCGCTTGGTGGTCTTTAGTCCCTACAGCTTCTTGTGCATGTTTCTGCTTATTCTTCTATGCTTTCTATCAGAATGCATGACTAGCCACACATTTTATTTATATACTACCACTACTACTACTACTACTACTACTACAACACACACACACACACACACACACACACACACACACACACACCCCTACCACAGGACACAGCATATAGCATATAATCAGTTAATATTGGATTAATAAATGATGTACGCAGTCACACTGTCACTTGTGAAACTGTAATTCAAACCCAAATAAGTTCAAACTTGTGATTTTTTTTTCATCACAATATATATCACCAAACAAAAATCAGGATACAGCATATACCAGCAGACAGACCTCAGTATAAATTCTATATACATAATAATAGGAGACTCAGGAGTTTTCTACCATTAACAGTTTTATTAAAATTTTTAAGACAATTATAATAGTTCAGTTTTACAAATAACAAATGTTTTCAAAATGCAAATTAAAAAAAAAAAGTTATTTCCTTCTATGTGCCATTGGTTACTGCCAGCTCAGTGCAAAATTTCCTTTCAAGGCCCAGCTGCTTGCTTCATTCCAATGGGTTAATGAGGGTTGAGGTAAGTGTGAAATATGGAACCAGAGGCTAACGATTCTAAGACTTCCTTCTGCCTACTCCTTCTCATTTTATTTCCATCACTCTGGTACAAATGCTGACAGGTTAAAGAACTCTAGTGTTGGTGAGGCGCTAAGGAAATCATCCAGTCTAGAACACTGCTTTTAGGCACCAGCAAACATCTCGAACACCCAGCTTGGGGAAGTTCATAAGACTCCATAGATTGAAAACTTCACAACTTTATTTTAAAGAACTTTCCAGTGTTTCATCAGATATCTAAAAAGAAGCTTTAACTGTATTTAGTGATCAAGAAGCTTCCAAAAGAGTGTGTCTTGTTTTCCAGAAGGCATCTTTAGGAGACAGTAATAAGTGATGTAACTGTTTTTTATGCTTAACACCAACCATCACCTTCCACTCCCCAGTTAATTAACTCTCATGTTAGAGAAGGGGAAAATGTGGGTTTCTAACTTAGGCTAGTTTTCTTAGCAATAACCTCTCTTTTAGGGCAATAGGAAATAAAAACACAAACTGGATGTTTTGACCTATCAGTGGCATTAAGGAGACAGTATTTATTTTCATGCTTAAATGTTAGTCAAGAATTGTTATGTTTAACTATCGATAAATATTGAGCCTTATAATACTTCCCCTCCAGATGACTCTTCTTCTTACCTGCTTGTGACTGGATATATCTTATTTAAGCCCAAATTATATCTTTCTTAGAAAAAAATAATACACTTTGGAATGATCTGAAAACTAAATGTTCTTCTATTTCACATTTTCAGAACCAAGAACAAAAATAATAATTGCAAGTGTCCCTACAGCCTTGCCCCCCATTCTCTATCTATCTCTGTCTCTCTGCCCTCCCTTGCTTCACCAACAAACCAACATGGTATCATACTCAAGGAAAAAAAAGATGAAGATGTCTAAGAAATCTTTTTTTTTTTTTTTTTGAACCTAGAAATAAAGACATGACTTTTTCCATGTTTGCAGATATGGAAACTAAAGCTAATAAAAGGGAAAACAGATTTTTAACCTAGCTTTCACTTGCAAAATCTAAGCCGCTTCTGTACCATGCTACCTCCCAAGATAAAAATATATTTTTGAATGATAATCACCAAGGAACAAATATGTTTTTTGTAAATTTGGTTAAATTTTGGAGAAAAGCTCTAAAATATAAATACATAATTTGGGGATTTATCTATGAGACTCAATCAAGGTTAAATAGGGAAATTTCCAGAGCTCTCCTTGCTTAGTACTGAAGTACCGACTGTATCTTGAGTTACTTCCAAATTGTGACACATCTGCCCTGATTTTCCCTGCTCTTCCATCTCATCCATCCAAGGGCTAGGCATAGTGAGGCATACTTTGAAGGCAAGAACAAAAAACAGAGAATCAATTTTTGCAAATTAACCCTTACTTGTTAACAGCTTTCTTTAAACAAGGGGGGGTGGCCAATAAGAGAGCTACTTAATAAGATTCTGAATTGCAATAGGTGACAGTTAATACTTGCACTAAAATCTGCCAAAGAAAAAATAACCGTCTTTGTGTTATATAAGTAGACTGGGTTATTAACTGAAGCTTTACCACGCTTTCGCCAGACAGCAGAGGGCACTAAATAGTCTGAAGACTAGCCAAAGGAAGAAGGAAATAGTATTCAGGGTTTGTACTCAGTAGTTCTGACATTAGCAACTGTTGTTCAAGTTACATTTACTGCCCTTAAAAAGTAATATAATACAGTTTAACTCTCAACATCCTCTTCACAACAAAGAACACTTAAAATATAAAATAAAAAATACTTTAGCGTTTGACATAATTAAATATGCAGCCATTTGTTCTGAGTAATACATTCTATTCCCTATAGTAAGAACCACTGTAAAAGAAGACAAATGTTAAAGGCATTTTTATGGCCCAGTGATTTGCACAGTCCCTCTCCCTCAGTCCAGTCCAGAGATTCTATCGTGGCTCTGTTTACCGTCTTGGAAAAAAGAAGATAGCACCTGTGCTGAAATTTAGAAAGTAGGAACACTCGATAAGAAAGAAAATGTAAAAGAAAATTGCATCATAGTTTTGTAGGCTGTTCTATTAAATTTCTCAGGAAAAAATTGCTCTGAGACCGGCTGTGATTCAGTTCAGCTATTTCCTGATACACTTCTGGGTTTACTTTATGTCTAACAGTCCATTTCCCTAGCATGCCTTTTATTTAAGGACCTCAGAGCAGTTTTAAATGCATCATCTCCTTCATCCTCCCAACATCCCCCATGATGTGGATAGTAGGCAGCAGGTGGGCTCATCTGTCTTTTATAGATGAGACAACCAGCCTCAGCACGCAGCTCCATCCACTGGCCTGTACAGCCTCTCATTCAACGCCATAGTTTGCCTAGCTTACTGCTTCTTAGTTTTTAAAACTATGTCTCCTCCAGATAAACCTAAATTATATCCCCAGGGATTGTGACTCTTCCCAGAGAGAAATATCCATGAAAATTAGACACACAGGAGGGTAAGTTTTTATTCATTCAGAAAGATTATTGAGCATCTAGTGTATGCCATATACTGTTCTAAGCACTGGACAGAAAACAAAATGGAAATGCGCAAACAAAAAATCCCCGGATGTTTGGGGCTAACATTCTCATAAGAAGACAGACAAAATACACAGAAAGTAAATTAAATACATAGTATGTCAGAAGATGATAGGTGTTATGGGGGAAAAAATAGAATAAAGGTAAGAGAATTGGAAGAAGAGTGATTTTTAGGGGTTGCAGGCCTCACAACCTCTAAAAAGGTAACAGTTCAGCAGACATAAAGGAATGAGCTAGGAGGCCATCTAGGACAGAACATTCCAGGCAGGAAGGGCAATGAGAGGGACCTTGCCTGACACATCGGAGGAGAAAGAAGGAGGCTGGAGTAGAGTGAGCAAGGAGCAGCAAAGTGCAGCACAAGGTCAGAGAGAAACAGGATAGGTCAAGCGAGATTCAGAGACCGCCATGAGGACTTCAGCTTCTACATCAGGGAAATGACAAAACATAAGAGGATTTGAGCAGAGGGCTGACCGTCCTCTACTTACATGTACCAGCCTACAAGAATTGCGGTACTTTATTTTTGATGCAAAACAGATGGTTTTGCTTTGATTTTCAAAATATAAAATTATAGAGTAACATATTAAATACATATTTTTCTTCAAATTATGCACATGAACTAGTTTCCCAGGGCTGCCTTAATAAAATACCGCAAACTGAGTACCTCCCAGCAAAGTGAAACAAGAACAGTTATGGACTGTCTTGGGCCTGTCAGCTCCAACGAGCAGCTTCAACCTTCCAGAACCCATTGGTAGTCACATTCTCTTCTTATTCAGAAGAGAGCAGCCTGCTACTTTGCCCCCTACTCAGAATCTGAAGAGAGAAAAGCAAGACCTCTATAAAAGCCCAGTACCTCTAAACTCATAGCCCTCAGGAACATTTGAAACAATATGGTGGCAGGAAAAATAAATAGCCTGGGCACATGTTTCCATCTTATCAAAAGGATCCAAAAACTTCCTCATCAAGGCTAGCTAATAGGAAAAAGAAAGAGAAGAATGACTGGCCTAGGTATTAATCAAAGATCTCATAGAAGAAAAAAAAATCATGAGAAAGTACCTGAGAAAAGATAAAGTACTATGTAAAAGCAGGTTATTGCTTGAATGTCAGACACCAAATCCTTGGTGAGGGAGCCTATTAAGGGGAGAAAACAAGGAAGTGTCCCCAGACTGAGGCAGAAGAAGACAAGGTTCCTGGGCCTTTCATTATTACAGCACTGACCAGAGTCAGGAGGCAAGGTGACCCGGGTGGCTTGTGCCAACACCCTTAGCCTCCTCATTGGTTTTGTGGAGAAGTACTCTATATCAGCTTTTAGTCATAGAGCAAGGGTTAGACTGCACTCTAAGACCCACAGAACAATCAGGGAATTCATGGGCATGAGAGAGAGAGAAGACAATGCCCTCAACTCCAGAAGAACCTTAACCGACACTTACGGTGAACAACGTAGCAGGAACAGTTCACAAAACTCGTTTGATCCTCACAACAATATATGTGGTAGAATGATTAATTAGTATTCTCCTTTTAAGATGAGGAAACCAACACAGAGAGATTAAGAAACTAACTCAAGATCAACAGCAAGTCAGTAGCAAGGAACCAATTTTTATTCTCCAGAGGTTGATTTTATTGCAAGTTTTCTTCGTTACCTTGAAGATCAGACCAGGTTACCATCCTTCATTCCTGGCAGCTAGAGAGCGCTAAGTCCTTGCTTTGAAAAAGCTCTAGATAGTGGATGTGCATTTGGGCTGAATTGGGTTGGAAAAAGCATCAAGTCATCCAATGCCAAACACACCCCCAATATCAGTGCTAAAGGATTTAAAGATAGAAATGCCTTATGAGGCAAAGCTGAAAAGCTGAGAGGATGAATAGCTGGGCTAGGAAATGCCACAGATACTTTTTCTGATCATCGGTTTAGTGATAGCTGAGGAATCATTGAACCTTGCTGGCCTAACTTTTCTAATACGAGAATTGAGAAGTTTTGAATAGACTATATATGGCTCACCTCCAGGATTCTGTTGTTATAGAACAGGAAGGTGTGGAATATCAAGGATCCCCTAAGGAAGACTCAGGATTCTCACAGAGCTTTGTAAACAAAAAAGCAACAATTGTCAGGCATCCGATTGTTAGCCAGAAGTACTTACAAATCCAACAAGAACAGTATCGAAACCCTGGCCAGGTAAATCTTACAGGAATCTTTAGTAAGAAAGAATTTTATTTCCCTAGGGGATTAAAGGAACAACCCAGGAATGCCAGCCCCGAGAATCTGACCCAACAGCCTTTTAACAAGACCCTCTCACTCCCCTGTGAGAGGCCTTTCTGTGACAGAAGATGCAGTTTTCCCACTGGCTAAATGGAGCTGTATGTCCCTCTCTTTCTCCTCTTTCCTACCTATCTCACTGCCACTCATTCCCACCATCCCCATCAGTTCCACCTACATTTTCCAGTTTAGGCTTAAGAGAATATGGAGGATTCCAGCCCTGCCTGGAAGGTGAAAACAGAGCCTCTTCTCCCAAAACTGCCATTTCCTCAGAAATTGTGAACTCTACGGGGGGGAAAAATAAAGCAAATAAAAAAAAAGGCAGCCTCGTCAAAATGAGAGAGATTTATGAGATTGGCGCCTGCGGAGGTTCTCCCCCTCCTTCCCCTGGAGCCATCAATATTCCCTGGGCTGTGCCCTGGAACAACCAGAGCTGAACTCCGCGTTCTGGAGGCGGAGCGCCTGTCACTGCTCTAGCTTTTCCCAGACTCCCTCCCCCTCTTCCCTCCCTGCCTGCTCCGCCCAGGCCCCTTCCCTCCTAGTTGTTGTTTACAAGGAGCTACCCCTCTCTGTAAATTAAGCCCTCCGCAGCCTCCCACTCGCGGAGGCCATGTGTTGAGCCCCATGAGCCGACTTGTGGCATTTATTAGCGCAAGAGGAAAAATGCTTGCCTCATCAGAGAGAGCAGCTGGAGACAGAGCGCTTTTCAAAGGCACGTAACTGACCTCTAGCTCAGCTGCTGGATGCCTGGGTATTGCAGACTCAGAGGATTCTCATATTCTCTGTGTGTGTGTCTCGCTCTCTTTCTCAACTCTCCCTCCCGTCCTCCCTCCCTCCAGCCTCCACCCACTCTTTTCAGTTGAGTCCTGACCTTGCACGGCCTGAATCCCCCCATCCATCTCCCTACATTGTGTCTCTCTGGTGAACTCATGCTGGGAGATTAATTGCTGCTATCACCCCTAATCCATCACACTTCCCAAAGATTGTTTTGACATCTAGTTAATTTTTGGCTGATGATTTATCAAATTCTTATTACCGTGCTCTGAAGGGGCTCATTTATTGTGTTGATTCATGGTAATGATAAAGGGGAAGCATTTTGAATTTTAACTACATTTCCCTCATGCTTCTTCTACCCAGTGTAGTAAAAAGGAGAAAAAAAGAAAGAAAGAAAGAAAAAGAAAAAAGAAAAGAAGGAGGGAGGGGAAGGAGACTGTAGCCATGAAATTTTAAACAATTCAAAATGCGAATGAAAAGGGAGAGGGGAAAAAATTCTTCCATTATGTGAGCAAAACCCAAGTCTGAAAAAGTGTGTGTGTGTGTGTGTGTGTGTGTGTGTGTGTGTGTGTGTGTGTGTAATTATCCTATGAAGTACTTTTAGCACCTGGGCCTGAAATCCACTTGGAAAGCTCATACCCTAAGGATCCTAAACACTTATCCTCCTGTGATATCACCTAAATGTCTACTACCATTTTATTCAAATGGAACTTAATGGTAAATGACTTCAGTCCTGTACCAGTGGAAATGTAAAATGACACGTCTTTGCCAGGCCAGATGGTCATCCACCTTTTAAAAGTGCAAAGGGACTTTCCTTTGCCACTCGGGTCACTCCCCAGACCTTCTAAATGTCTCATTTGCCACTCAGCTTTATTTAACAAACCCAGATGGTAGGAAGCAGGCCAATGCTAATGTCCACTCTTCTCAGAATGAAAGGTGCTGATGTCCCAGGCTTTCAGTTAAGAGGTGACAGGAGAGCCCCAAGGAAAAGACACACTCAGCAACGGGCACGGGGGTGGCTGTAGGGGGATGTGGATAATCCAGACTGAAAAACTAGTGAAGACCCTGCAGTCACCCATTGAGCAGATTTGAGGCCATGCGCTTCCCCAAAACAGGAACGAGTTTATTTCTGACCAAAGAAAGGGAAGAAACATGAGGGAATAAGGGACTGTAACAACCCTTTCCATGAGGAATCTCCAAAAGGAAATCTCCAGCAGAAGATTTCATATACAGGTTTCCTGGATATAGAACAGACCTGTTTCTAGCAGTCCTTAGTGTCCAGACAGTATTAGGAAAGTGCCTATCCCACCCTTTCTCCACACCCCTCCCAGGACCCACCCTGGGTTCCCTCTCTTTCTTCTCCTTAAGTCTCAACAAAACCCAACTCATCACTGTAGGAAGTCTAGACTAGCCCAAATCTTGAATAAAACTGCTGGCCTGTGCAAAAGCATGCAACAGTTTCAGAGGTGAAATGATTGGGTATTTGAGATGGTGAGAAGAAAACACCAATTACCCTCCCTCTATTCTTATAAACAGATAAAACGGGTTTTTTTTTTTTTTTGATTTCTTGAAAAATTATAAAATTATTTGTCTCCTAAAAGTGTGAGATTCATATATAAAACAATCTAGGCTTAGAAATATATTTATTTACATTATCTGTATGTATGTGTGTGTGTATATATATATACACACACACATACATACATATGTATACATATATATACACATATACTTGGAGGGTGAGATAATAGAAATTATTTCAGTTGTTAAACTAGTTATTGATTTTGTCATAATTTACATTTTGCCAATTTTGATATTCTTGTCCAAACACCTTCCATTTTACTTTCATTTACTAATATATTGACTTATTGCTAAAAAATTTCTTTTAATATTTAAAAAGTCAATTTTACCTATAATATCTCTTGTTTAACTTTATGTCATATGTGTTTGCACCTTCTCTGTTTTTCTTACCAGTCTTGCCAGAGATTCATCTACTTCATTCACCTTTTGCCATCTCAGTAATGGAACCATCATTCAATCAGCTACTTAGGCTAAAGTCCGAGGCACCATCGGGGCTTCATCTCAGACCTTACATCCAATCCATCTATCAATCATTTGAGACAAGGTGCAACCTACATGTGACTTACCACCTCCCCCTTCATCATCCTAGGCATCCCTGCCCTGAACCACTGTAATCCCCCTCTGTAGGATCAGACCCCCAGCCCCCTCTGTGACCTCACCTTGAAGCTCCCTCACTACCCTCTGGCCACCCTGGCCTCCTTAGTGTTCCTCCAACAAGCCAGCAAAGCCCCCTCTCATGGCCTTTGCCACTGTCGCTCCCTCTGCCTGAAATACTCTTCCCCTAGAGAGTAAAATTGGTATTTTAAATTTTCTCAAATTCCATCATCCATCTCTCTCAGTAAACTAGTTGGGCTCCTACTTCATAATGAAAATAGAAGTCAAAAGGTATCTCAGATCTAACATGGAGGAGGAGAGGAAAAACCCTAAAATGTGCCATGCCAGGTTGTGGGAGAGGTGTGAAAACAGACTCGGGATAGGCATCACTGGTGAACTAGAGGGTGGGCACACGAAACACTGCCACCCATTGTCTTCCGTAACTGTCATGGTCTGGCAGGCATTTTCAGTGGCTGGCCTTGGCTTTCACAATGTTTCTCTCAGTTGCAAAAACATTTTACCATTTAAAAGGTACCCACCACATGGAGAATATGCTCTAGGAAGCAACCGCTCTCCTTGTCTCCTCCCTTCCCCAGCTAAGATTGCTGGCCAACTACCACTAGCCCCCCAAACACACACATACTTAAGTTCATCACGTCTGAGATGAAGTACTTCCCACTAGGCATAGAACTTCTCCACTTCTGCTCTTTCCTTTGGAGTGTTTACCTAACCAGTTATCTCCTCTATGTTCTCCACTATTGCACTAACACTCATCCCCACAGACCCTTTCTCTCATGAGCATTAAAACAAGGTCAAGTTGAATGCAGCTTAGATATAAAAATATCCCCTTGGCCCCCGTAGCTTGCACCCCCTCTGCCTCTACTTTATTCACAGCCAAGGCTCTCAAAAGAGGTATCTCACTTCCTGTCCCCACTTCTTCACCTCTGTCTCGCTGCTCCATTCACCTTGGGCAGCCTCCCACCCTACTACTTTATCTAAGTAGCTCTTGCCCACATCCCAACTACCTTCTTAGTGCTATACTTCTAAGGCTTCATTTTCCTGACTTCTTGGTCGCATATGACAGTACTGACCCTCCCCTTTTTCCTAAAATGTACCACCCCTAACCTGGCCTTTTCTTTAGCAGTTGAGAGTGGCATCTTTCAGTGTTTTCACGGTTCTCACTTCCTGTTAAACCTTGGATTTCATAACTCCACCTTCTCGGCTTTCTTCTCACCTCTCAGATTTGTCTGTACCTTCAATGACATCCCTTAAATACAGGTGTTTCTCAAAGTTCTGGGCTCAGCCCTCTTTGCAAAATCTCCCTGAGTGATCCCATCCTAGCTCCAGTAGTCATCTATTGATCTATATGTTATATGTTGATGTCTTCCAGAAAAAATAGGTAAGTAGAGAGAGAGAAAGGGGAAGAGAGAGATAAAGAGAGAGAGAGAGAGAACCTATAGCTCACCTAGACCTTCCTTCTGAATTGCAAAATCTTTCCTGGTAGAGGGCTAATAGATACTTTGAACTACACCCAGTGGCCCAAATAAAGGCTGGGAACCAAATTTAGTTTATTTTTCCTTTCCTTCCCTCCCCCTGATACTTACCATTAGTGACCTTAGTATTTCTATTATAGATTCCTTTTAATCTCCAATGCTTTTGCTTCTGTTTGTCTCCCTGGTTTTGATGACTGTAGCAGCCCCTGTCTATTTTCCACTTTTGGTTTATACTTTTAAAATTAGTTCTCACATTGTGACCGTGCTGATTTTTAAAATATTTACGAAATTCATACATATCTGTGGCAGAAAATGTTAAAGCCACTGAAAAACACCAAGATAAAAACCGAATGGCCCATAATTCCACTTTCCAGAGGCAATCACTTTTAACATTTTGCAGTTTCTATGTTTATATGTTGTATACTTTCAGAAAAAACTGCAATAAATAATATGCCATAAAACTTTTCTACATTAACTGTTTTTTTATTTTGCCAATTTCATAAGCAAAATAAAGTGTGGTTATTTTAATTTGCATTTCTTTGATGACAAGTTAATTTAAGCATAATTTTATATGTTTATTTGTTATCTGAATATGCTTTCCTTAATGATTGATTCACTACACTTTCACATTTTGCTTTTAATATTTATTTACTATTCATTTCTTTTTGTATAAAAGTTTCTATGAATATTATGTATGTCTCAAATATTTTCCAAGAATTAAAATCTTGGCTTTAATGTGTTACATTTTAAGATATTTCTGAATTTCTAAAAATTTTGTCACCTTTTTCCCTTACAGTTTTTTTCTTGCTTTAATGCTTAGAAAGGCCTTTCTCTTCACAGCATTAGGATGTCATTTCTATTTTTCTGTTCCTACCTACATGTTTTTAAATTTTAGCATTAAATAATTTAATACATCTGCAATCAACTTTGGACTATGATGTAAAGTGGGCTATCGGGTATATAATTATTTAATCAGTTATCTAACTACCATCTATTAATATATTCTTTCACCATTGATTTGAAATGCCATATCTTTCACATATACAAAACCCCAGAAATACACTCAGTCACTTTTGGACTTCCAATTTAGTTTCACTGACCTTTATCTGTTGCCTCTCCCTCTTTCAGTTTTTATTATTTTAGTTTTTATACTGCAATTTAATATGTGCAAGAACAAGCATCCCTCATATCTTCTATATCAAAATATCTTTGATTTCCTCTTCATGTTCTCTGTATGAACTTTAGTATCATTCTTTAATGTTCCCCAACATTTCTTTTGAAATTTTTATTGTAATTATTATAAAGTTATAAATTTACATTCTACCTATAATCAAGGAACATACCATGTGTCTGTGTTAATTAAAGTCATCTTTTGTATATTTCAGTAGAAAGTGAAATTTTCATGTAGCCACCGTAAATTTTCAATTTCTTACAAATTAAATATACTTTTGATGCTATATGAATGGAATTTTTATTCATATATTTTGTAATAGTTTGTTTTAGTGTATATTTATGAGCACTTATATATTTATTTTATTTCGTAGCTCACCATTGTATTAAACACTCTTTAATGCTAGTAGTTTTTCAAACCCTTCTGGATTTTCCAGGTTATCAAGAAGATAATCTGTAAATTACATCAATTTTCTTCTTCTCCTTTTCAATATTTAAGCTTTATATTTTCTAGTCCTATTTCTGGGATGCTCAGAATACTATTAAATGATAATGCTGGTAGCCAGTATGTTTCATTTGTCCTAGACTTAAATGGAAATGTCCATAATGTTTCATTATTTAAATATAATTATGGCTTTTTATTAAATGTACCTATCATTATTATGTTAAAGTGTTTTTACACTTCAAGTTTAGTAAGAATTGTGTTTGTAATTATCAGGAATGGAAATAAAATTGTATAAAATTCTTTGGGGCATCTATCAAGATGTTATAGTTTTGCTTATTATAGGTACAGTGACTATTATCTAAAATAGATTAATGTAAAGCATTTTTGCATCTCTGAAATAATTTTTTCTTGGTGATCTATAATCATCCTTCAGTATTCTGTTAGATACAATTTGCTAATATTTTCAGAATTTTTGCACTTATACTTAATATCGAGATTAACCTATAGTTTTTATTTAAAGTATTAATTGTCACATTTTGGGTTCAACATTATGAATGGTACTCAATGGTACTCAATTCCTATTCTCTGAAATGGCTTAAATAGCCACTGAATATTTTCTTATAAAATATTTTGGGGAGATAATTCTCTTATTGATTTTTCAAATGCATCCATACCTAGTTACTTTCTAAACAGTCTGTAATTGTAGATTCTATTTGTTTTTTATTAATTCTATGCAAAAGTCATTTTTCTTTTTTCCTTCTAATGTTCAAGTGATTGTACGTGTATACTTTCATTAGAACTTTTTATTTTTGCATTATGATCAGAGAGTGGGACCTGTAAAATTTCTTGTCTTTAAAATTTATCGAAGATTTGTTTGTAGCCAAGAATAGGATTAATTTTTATAAATATACATGGATGTTTCAAAAGAAGATGCATTTCTATTTAGCAATTACATGATTCTGTATATATTAAGAGATATATATGCTTCATTAGATCCAATATCATTATTTACTCAAACTTTGTGGAACTTACATGCTGGATTGTAGGCAGCACCCTTCCTAGTCCCTGGCACTGCTCTATGTTTTTCCTATTTAAAAAAAATTATTGGTTATTTTCATAAGATTCTGGGAGGCAGAAATTACACAACTCCATTTTACCTGGAAGTCCCCAGAGAAATCTTTCTAAGATGCAAATATCATAACACCTTTTTGTCTAAAACTTTTTCAATATTCCACTTCCACCCCACACTCCCTATCCTTTCCCTTGCTGTACTTGACATAAAGCACAGACTCCTTAAAATGACCAGTAAAACCCTTCAAGTCTGGATCCTGAGTGTTTCTCCCTCCTCTTTTCCTGCCACTTCTCATATATTACTCAGTTCATCAGTCAGAGTGACACTCTTGCAGTTCCACTTTCAGGCTTTTTGTACCTAATATTCACAAAGCTCACCCTGTTTTGACTTAGATTCTACATATCCTTTAAGTCTCCACCTAAATATCACTGCCCACCCTAGAGCTGTGAGATAAAGCTTCTATAACTCCTCCTGTAATCCAACTCACCCCTTGTTGCTATATTAGTATTTATCTCATTGAACTATAATTGCCTCCTTTCCTAATTAGGCTGTGAGTTCTGATGCTTAGAAATTAGGTGACTTGTTCAGTGCCTATGGTAGCGCCTCTCACAAAATCAGTTATCCACAGAACTGTGGCCTGGGGCAGGGCTACGAGATTACTTCTAGTTCCACTGGTTTGTGATTATTAAACACCTTGAAAAATACTAAATATAACTAATGTTTTTGAGTACCCACTACATTTCAGGCATTGAACATAGGTACTATTATTTAGGGCTGGCTTCATGAGTGTATGACCAGAGTAGTTGCACAGCACACCCTCTCAGTCGCTGACTTTGCGTTTATAATGCTCTGTGGTCTCCATCTTGAAATTTGTGTCTTATAAGTAAAGTCCGATGAGACAATGGAGCACATGCTGGTAGTTGTTTGAAGCCTCAGCTCAAGTGTGGTCCCCCTTCTTCTGTTTATGAGATTATTTCCAGGATGGTTTCTCAGCCACCTGCTCCCACCCCTACCCAGTGAATGCTACCATCCTCTCCCCCGGTGGCATACTTTTCTCAGTTAAAAATGGGATAAACAAAGAGGTTGATTTTGAAAATATTAGTGATCAGTTGGCTGCTGTTAAAGCCAGACAGGTAAAAATATTATAAATTCTGGTTGTGGTATAAATAAAATATTTAAACATAAAATAATGTTCTGAGTTTTAAAACATCTAGTTTTCAATATTTCAATTACTTCAATGTTCTAAAAAACAGCCATTCAAAAATATATTAAAATAGATAATGTTTCCCTCTAACCCTTTCGGATAGTTCTTTTACTGGCTCTGGTTCTTTTTCAGGCTGTTTCCTCACACACACGCACTGATTAGTGCTCACATGAACACTCAAGGAGGTCCCTCCATTAGTTCTATCACCATGGAGACCTCTCCTCTTCTACTCTGCCCAGCAAACTCTAGCTGCCTTGGCCTCTTCAGATTCCCAGTTCTGCATCTTCAACTCTTCCTGGGGTCCCCCTCATTGCTCCACAGCCTAGAAATGGTCTCCAGGCAACAACCTGGGATAATACAGGATGGATCTTATTTATTTCCCATCTCTCAGGGATCACTGTCCTGCTTTGCCTGAGATCTTAATGCTCAGGGCCCCAAGATCTATTTTTGCATAGATTTTGTCTGATTTCTCAGCTGTTTCAAGTGAAAGAGTATGCCCAGCCCTTTTTACTCTATCTTGGACAGAAGTAAAATCTACAAAAGTCAACTTTGGATGTAATCAAATTTACTAATGTTTTGCTTTTTAATATGTACTTTTGACTAAGAAATATATTTCCATTTAAGCTATTTTATTTTTCATACTTAATCCACTGGGAATTTATTTCTATTTATAACATAAATAGATTTCTGATTTCGTGAGCAGGTTTTAGGTCAAACAGAACAGCCTGATTCTAGTTTTGCCTCTTGGTTACCTGCCCTGCGACTCTGGGAAGCGTGTTTGCTTTCTCAGAGCCTCAGTGCTCTCATTTATAAAAAGGGCATAGTAACCACTACCACCCCCCATGCTACTGTCATTTTAAGTAAAATGGTATCTATCACTCCCTAGGCACAGTACCTATTATGTAGTAGGTGCCCAAAAATGCTGATTTCTGTTTTGCTCTTCTCTTAACAACATGAGTTATTTTCTGTGGTTTATTTATTTATTATGTGATAATCTGTTTAATGTGTCTTCTTAATATACTGTAAGATCCATTTGTTTTGTTTTCTGATCTATCTCCAGAACAAAGGGCCCAGCCACTGTAGGCTCTCTATAAATATTTGTTCACTTACTGAATGAGTGCCTCCTCTTCCCATCCCCTAGAACTCTTCTCTGCCAGTTAGGGTATGCCTTGTTAATGATTACTAAGAACAGCCTTAGGTATAGGATTGATATAACTTTATGAAAAATTTTAGAGGAATAAGCAGGGGCTAAAGTTATAAAAAAAAAAAAAAAACTTTCAGAGTCTCTGACACTTAAAATGTCCTCAGCTCTAGTAACTACAACCCCCGACACACAAATACTGAACATATAACCATCTGACCCACATGATCCATTTCAGATCTAGTACTCAATGAAGTAGTAAGTCACATTGCTTTGGCTAAGGTCTTGCTGTGGGCTGAGAGGTAGTAGGCATGTCTTTTAGGGAGAGAGTTGTGTGTTTATTGTGGCTGGAGATGCGTGGGTGGCAGCGGGAAAGTCTAAAAGAAATATAAGTGGCTAAACCATTTCCCTTCATTTCACAACTCACAGGATTGTAGAAGTGTCTGAGCCCTCACTACCACATCTTAATCACTCAACTCCTAATAAGGAATAACTTTAAAATGATAGCAAACACAAAAAAGAAATCTAAAGAATGATAAATATTTTTTCTTAGTTAAATATCAGCTAAGAAGCCAGTTTGGAATCCTGCCTAGCTCCCCGACACTTACATAGAGAAAGAAATTTATTGAGAGAGAGGAGAGGAAGGAAGGGAGGGAGGGAGAGAGAGAGAGAGAGAATGAGAGAGAGAGGGAGAGAGAGAGAGAGAGAGAGAGAGAGAGAGAGAGAGAGAGAGAGAGAACACCACCATCAAAAGCTACTTGGGTTTGGATTGGCTGAAACGTAAATCACTGGTTTTCTCTAGGAATGATCAAGAGTGTCATTAGAATGCATTAAGCATCATCTAACAGGGCATGGGGAGTGCAGGGAGGAGGACAAGCTCTCTCTGCTATTGCATAATCGATGTAGATTACTCAAACTTGCTCACAGAACATCCTCACTCCATTAGCACCAGACCTGTCTCTCACATTAAGTCTTTCACCTCTTTCCTTGGCTCATTCCTCTGGGGGGTGGAGACCTATTCTAGCAGTGGAGGAAGCCCCAGGCTTCCCAGCATAATTATATGTACTCCTGAGTGCTGCTGAACTGGGGACTAAAGAAAAGAAGCAGAGAAGCATCAAAAGATCTTTTTTTCATTTGTTTTATCACCAAATTGTTTAGAACCTGGATGCTGGGGTTTGCTTTCACATAATTCTTGCCCTGCCTTTTTTCTTTCCTCCTCCTTTATCTGAATCCCTCCTACACAGCCACTCCTGCCTGCCTCACTCTGGCTAGCCCCCTCCACTCCTCTCTTCCTTACCCCCGACTCAGCCCTCTCCTGTCCCCTCCCTCTTTCATCTCCCTATCTCATTTTCTGTCCTTTTAAATGAGGTCACCCTGACTGAATGAAGGACACGAGGTTTAGAAGAGGTCAGACATTAGCACTGCTATAACTGCACTGCTACTGAAACTGGGCAAACCCATCCATCACCAGCTCCACTACTCCATTAGGCCTCACATGAAATATGCCCTGCTCTGAATCGCATAGCCATACATCTCCTGGTCTAGACACCTTCCTGTTGTGTGAAGATCAATGCCGCTCGGTCATGCATCATGTGTCATCCAGTAGCCCTCACTCTAATAACCGTGTCTATTCTCTAGTCTGCAGTATAAATTATGGCACTGAGAAAGTACTATATTATTCAGCAACCTTGGTCACTAATGGATTATTGGGTTTATTGGTTGATAATGTGAGCTCCCTTTCTTGCTTTCTTTTCTTTTCTTTTTTTTTTCTTATTCTCATTTTTGGCTGTATCTCACTTTTATTTCTTTATTTCTCTCTATTTTTATTCTATTTGGCTCAGGTTTGAGTGATGGCTGCTTTAGACTTCTGACAACATAGTCCTGAACCAAAAGCCTAAAATGATGATGCTCTAAAAATAAGCCCAATTAGAAGGAATTCTCTGTGATCACCTATTAAACAATGGACCTAGTCCAGGGGCTGTTGTTTAGATTTCTATTTATGAGATTTCTATCAAGATGTTTTTTAATTGAAGGGCACTTTTAAAGAACCTAGTTCAGGTTGGAGACCGAGGAGCTCCTAGTGTTCCATGGGGTTCGGTGTCACAGAATCCCTTCTTCAGTCCTTGTCTCAACTGGTCATTCTACTCCTCTGATGGCTTACATTCAAGGCTGCCAGATGCTGACAATTAGTACTGTGACACTGTCTCTCAATGTTTCCTGTTTGGAAAATGGATGAGAGAAGCAGAGGCCAAGTGGACAGAAAGGAGGAATAAAGCAATTATAGTGAAGAACTCTGAATGTACACATTTAAACTTTGAGCCACATTAACAGCTGGAGAAGAGATGGATTCCAAATACCCAACTTTTTGAGAGCCTTAACACTCTATGTTAAAAATGGTAAAATTTTATGAAGAAATAAGGTTTTCATTTGAAAGCTTCCCAAAGATAAAAAGAAGAAAAACAAAATCCTTGTCACCAGATCCAAGCAGAGAGTGACCATATACGGAAAGTGCAGATTAAGCAGGACACTCAAACTTCTGAGGAAAAGATGGCATTTCAAATCTTGACTATCTTCAAGTTTCATATTTTCATGATAAAAAATGGCAAATAGCACTGTTTTGATCTATTTTTATAGAGAGATAGTTTTAAATAATAATAATTACTGGAGAGATTATGTTAACAACAGAGGTTGTGAATGCTCCTTTATTTTCCATGTGTTGCTTCACATCTGAGCTACAGCGAACCTATACAGTAAATGCTTGTCCTGATGCCTGTTCTCTGTATTTTGTGCTTAGTTGTGCTCAAGAACATGAGCACTGTGCAGAATTAAGATTTGTGTGGCCCTGAAAAGAGAGAAAAGAAAGGAGCCAGATGCTAAGAAAAGATGTTCATCTCACCCTCAAAACTTGAGCCACCTGGCCATTTCCCAGACCCGCCTGAAGCCTAAATCCACTTGCAAAACCCTTTTCTAACCTCACAGCTTTTTCCAGTTCCCTCAGTTCTCAGGTCTGAGAGGAGCCAGCTCAGGCCTTGCAGCACTTCAGAGCCTGAGAGTCTGGGTGGGTTTGATTTTCATGTTATTGGTGTTTTTGTATTTTTTAATTAATAGACATTTTAGAGCAGTTTTATGTTTACATAAGATTTGAGCAGAAAGTACAGTAAATTCTCATATATTTCTTCCTTTCCCCAAAAAAGTTTCTCCTATTATTAACATCTTACTTTTCCTACAATTGCTAAGACAATTTTGATATATTACTATTAAATAAAGAAGGCAGTTTATGTTAGATTTCGCTCTGTATTGTACCTTCCATGAGTTTTGACAAATATGTCGAATGTTATGTCATACATGATAGTTTCCCTGCCCTAAAAATCTTCTGTATTCCACCTATGCACCGCTCTCTTCCTTTCCCCAAACCTCTGGTGAGCACTGATCTTTTTATTGTCTCCATAGTTTTGTCTTTTCCAAAATATCATATCACTGGACTCATGCAGTATGTAGTCTTTTCAGATTCACTTCTTTCACTTAGTAATAGGCATTTAAGTTTCCTCCATCCTTTTCATGGCTTAGTAAATCATTTCTTCTTATCACTGAATAATATTTCGTTGTCTGGATGTACTAACATTTATTGATCCATTCACCTATTAAAGGACAACTCGGTTGCTTCCAGATTTTTGGTAGTTCTGAATAGAGCTGCTATAAATATCCTTGTGCAGGTTTTCGTGCAGACATAAGTTTTCAGATCCTTTGGGTAAATACCAAAGAACACGATCACTGGATCGTATGGTAAAAGTATGTTTAATTCTATAGCAGCTGCCAAACTCTCTTCCAATGTGGCTGTACCATTTTGCATTTCCACCAGCAATGAATGAGAGTTCCTGTTGTTCCACATCCTTGCCAGCATTTGGTGTTGTCAGTGTTTGGGATTTTAGCCATTCTAATAGGTGTGCAGTAGGATTGCATTGTTGTTTTAATTTGCAATTCCCTAACGATGTATAATGTCGAGTATCTTTTCATATGCTTATTTGTCATTGTTGTTTGTCTTTTTACTGTGACATTCCCCAAACTTTTGGGCAACAAAGTCCTGTGCTCCTATGAGAATCTAATGCCTGATGATCTGAGGTAGAGCTGTAGTGGTGATGCTAGTGCTGGGGAGCAGCTGCAGATGCAGGTGAAGCTTCTCACTTACCAGCCGCTCACCTCCTGCTGTGCTGCCCTGTTCCTAACAAGCCAGGGACCTTACCAGTTAGGAAGGCAAGTGGGAAGACTAGGACAAGTAAACTACATGGGTGACTAAAATGGGCAGGACACATTTATATTTTACTTAGAGCTTTTTATTTTTTAGTGCCACAACAACCCTACATGGTAGACATCACTATCCTCATTTTATAAATAAGTAAACCAAAATTCAAATTGAGTAGCTTGCCTAAATTATGGAGTGTCTAAGTACTAGAGTTGAGATTCAAACTAATGCTTATTTTATTCTAGGTCCATCTACTTTCTGTCATTACATGTGCTGTACCTCTCAAGTAGCAGAAGACCCAATAAAGGAACATCATATCTATCCTTGCTTTCCTCCTCACAACTTCTTCAGAGGTACCAATGAGAAGGTGGCAGATGAAGGTGTAGAGCCTAGAGTGCGGCACACAGAGCCCAACAGATTCCTATGCTAGAATGGGGAAAGGAAGGAAGCAGTCTTGTAGCCAAAGCTTATGCAAGCTGCAAGCCATCTTGTAGATTCTCTGTTGCATCTCTGAGCAATTAACCCCCGGATGCTAGCATGAAAGGCTCTGTGCTGGGGTCAGAGGGTAAACCAAGAAAGAACTTGGCTTTGCTCCAAGCTCCACTTCATAAGAAAAGTAAGAGCTCAGATGGTGTCTGTGCCTGTCTCCACAGTCCAGCCCTTGAGACACAGGACACAGGACTGAATCAACCCTGAAGTCACAGGTGCAAAAATGTCATTGCCCAAAAAATAATCAACAGTGAGTGTCTTCCCATCATCCAGGCACACTCCCCAGCTGAGAAAGGCAGGATCTGTGAGTACCCGGAGGGCTCCTGGAAGAGGAAGCCAGGCTGCTCGACTGGCCCAGGAGCTGACCGCAGCTCCCAGTGATGCCGACTCCCCATGCAACAGCAGCCCTGCTGGCTCCTGTTGCCTCGTCCAGCCGGGCACTAATTTGTTGTTTGTTTGAACATGACAGTAATGTGTTTACCTAATTAGAAGATGTCAGAGTTCCCCAATCTGTAGCTTGGATTTGGGATTTCCTGGTGAATCACAGGTATGCCACCTGGTGGAAGCACCTCAGCATATGGAGAGGGTGAGAGAGGCTCTGAGGCCTCCTGTTCCACGGGCCCCACTCGTGCATTTCAGAGGTTCTTTTGGCCTTTCTGTGTCTTGGCTTCCTCTTTTTTAAAAGAAAAGAAAGCAGCACCATATAATTCTCCCTTCTGCCCTCCCACCAGAACCAAACCTGTCATCCTGCTTGCACTTCTCAGAGGTGACAAACTATGTCAGTGGAAACTGCTTCCTACAGGGGAGCGATTTCTGTTTACATATGCGATGCCCACCCCCTGCAGAAATGCTGGCGGCCCTGTGGCCTGGCGGGGTTATCAGGAGAATGTCACAAGGTATGGCTTCTACCCTTTGCCAAGGGAACAGATTTGCTGCCTGCTCTGAGGACAAATCCTTTACCAGAGGTAAGCTCTGGCATGAGTTATTGTAGAAAAAAAAATAAGTTTCAGGGAGAAGGACTGGCCCCAAATCAGAGCCTGAGAAGCAGGTTCTGGGCAATTACAGCAAAAATAACCTGGTACAGGCTTTGGAGTGATGGGCCAATGTGAAGGCTCAACATTCTCCTTAATCTCTGCCCCTGAAGGAAACAAATGAATGGAATCATGTTCAGTAAAAGTAGAAGCAGAGGATGAAGTGATGATAAAATGTCGTTGGTGCACTTACCCACAAAACAAACTAGGCATCTAGGCATGAAATAAGTTTGCTGGCAGAGGGACAGGAATATCAGGCAAAACAGAGAGAACGAGGCTCCCTGTCACGTACTCGTTCTATTTTGAAGGTGGCCAGAGCCGTAATTTCTTATCTCAGAATCTCGAGATGACAAGGGTGTGGCTGCCAGAGGTCTCATAACGCAGCCTGGTAATCCCCTCTCCAGCAGCGAGCATCTGGGCAGGCCGTGGGCCAGAGCTGCGGGCTGTGCCGCTTCCCCCAGGACATAGACTCACTTCGGACATCCTGATCAGATAGGAGCCCCCTTCACAGGGCACAGTTTGACTGTCCTTTGTGTTCTAACAAGTACATCTGTCTTTCCTCTTCACCATCCCACTCCCAAAATCTGCCACTCACTTGCATCAGTGACTAGGAGAAAAAATATCAAACTGACCTTGGAAAAAGGTAAATGAAGCTTTAAGAAATCAAAGGCCTGACCGGAAAACATGGATTTATAAATATGTTTTCTACTACTTAGGGATGAGATAAACTAACTTAACGAGGAGCATACCAAGTTTCTCTAGAAGAGAGAGAAACCTAGGAAAAATGACCTGGAACACTGTGAGAGCAAAATGAGAATATAAAGTCTTAACAGAGAGTATGTTTTTTATTAATATTGCCAAAAGAAGGAAGCAAATTCATCTGTAAAATGAGCCTCTTATCTTCAACCTGACAGGTTGTACTTCTTACCTTGACTGTGTGGTCCATCCAGCTCACATTGGCCCACAAGGTAGCCTGCACAATGCATACGAGATATTGACTACAGTGCTGGAAAAAGAAGAAAAATGATCCACCTGTGCTCCTCCAGCCTCCATCCAGAGCACGTTTTTCAAGCCCAGTGCATATTTTCAGTTTATGTCTCCATTAGGAAGCCCGAGGCAAACTATTCACTGTGCAGGCCAGGTTCCAAATGGTCCTGGCTTAGTTCTAGGTCAGAACATTTTCCCTTTAATTGAGCTTCTTTCTCTCTTACAAATTCTCACACCAAAATGTGTTTCCATTATGGTGTTTCTGCCATGTACCTCAAAGTAAAGGAGTCAGGTCACTGGATGGACAAAACTATATATTGAGTTTATACCTGAATACTTGGGGTGGTCAGTTTTGTGAATTACTCTTAACACCCCAGGACCTAAGCCTAAACTACTAAAACAAACAAACAAACAAACAAACAAACAAATAAAAACCTGTTCCAGAAGGGAACATGATAATAAAAAGTCAGATATTTCAAAAAACTATCTTGACAACCTGGTGACCTCAGGTTATAAACTGAACCAGGAATCTAAACTTAAAATGCAGTTGCCTCTGAGTGACATGTTTTACAACCAAACACTTACTCTTGTCATCTAATCCTGTCCTCAATATAGACAGACACGTGGTGTTTTGGAAAGCATGGAGTTCTGGAAACTTTGAACAGGGCTGTTCTGGATGTTAATCTTGAATCTGTTAAATACTAATTGTGTTGCCCGGAGCAAAATCCTTGCAGCTCTTCGGTTTCCACAATTGTGAAACAAAAGTAGTAATATCTGTGTCGAATAAATGGTTACTGTTATGATAATAATATTAATTATCATTATCTTTGTTAATGGCATCATTGTTAATTATAAGGCATTCTTCAAATATGAGAAAAGGAAGGTCATAAATGAGATTTTTAAGGGCAGGTCACGGGAGAGAGAATTCATTCTTGAAGTTCAAACTCACCCCCGGTCATTCAGACCTCTCAGAATCTCAGGATTGGAGGAAAGAGCGCCTTGAAAAGAATGTTAATAAACAGAACTATAATTTCAAAATTCACACAAATTAAACCAAAAAATGCAAAAAGACATAGAAATACAGAGGATCCCCCTTAGTCAATGCTGCCAAAAATGCTATTATGTATTCACCCAACTGGAGTTCCTTCTAACAAACTGCCACTGAGCATATGGCTACCTTGGGCATTTTTTCATTATCCCAGAGTGTGTCTGCTGTCCCATGTCGGTAAACTCCATCTGTAACTCTGTCAATGGGAGAAATTTCCATCAGGAAATATCAGCAGGAATCAGGGGAAAGACCTTTCCAATTTACTGAGATCGAAGGAAGTAACTGCAGGGTTCCCCCTCTCCCGCCTCCCTCTTTCCCCAACTCCAGCCAAAAAATGTCTTGTTTTCTTTCCCAGAGATTATCCCACCACCTCCACTGCCTGCTAAGGGGGAGTCTCTGGACCGTCCTTGGGCACATGGTGTTGCACATGACAGCCAAGCTTGTATTCTGGGTCACCGAGGCCCTTCAACTCCATACTTCACGGAAAAAAAAACGAAAAGAACAGGTGAAAAAGGACTTCTGACTCTTCTTGGATACTACAGCAAAAGCATGTAAGGAGAAACAGCTCTTGGGAGTTTGTGCTGATTTTGTTGTTTGAATCTCTTCATTCTGCACAGCACCCATAGTGACAACATTGTAGGTAGGTTTAAACAGTCAAAGTGGTGATGAACATGCCTCTGTGGGCAGGGCAGCCTCGCTCACTGGGAGTAGATTAGGCAGGTGGAGGCAGGAGAGAACCTGTACCAATGGTTGGATGTGGGGACAAGAGCATTAAAACAATGCCACCCTTGAACCCCCTTCTGTGTGCTCACAGTCTGACCATTGATATTTCAATTGCATGTTGAACAGTGTGACAGTTGCTTTCACACTGCTTCCTCTGATTTTTAACTATAGACTTAAATAACCATCGTGTCTATGTACTAACTTCAACTTAAGTACTGAATATGTGCTGCTTTCCTCCCTGCCCCCCTCACTCTCTATACACCGAATGGCGGGGACTGGAGGCAGAGATGAAATGGATTGCACATTGACTTTTCTGGAAATAATTTCTCTATATACACATATCTCAATTTACATGATTTTTTTAAATTACTTACATGCAGAATTATATGAAGGTTTACTTAAGGCCCCAATTAACCCAGTCGGCATTACAGCTCTCTATCTACCTCAGAAAAACGCTGTGAAAAAACTCTCATAAAATAATCCCATTAATGACACAAGCCTCACTTGAGAGATATTTACAAAGAGCGTCTCATTGATTAAAGAATATCCAACCAATTACTTCTGGACTGTGTAGAACCCATAAGTAAGCAAAAACGAATCACAGTTCTCCCTGCATCAGAGACAATGGAAGAAAGATACTTGGAGCTGGATTTTGCAAGCTTACTTATTGGACAAATATGGAACCCAGAGATAAAGTTATTCGGTCAATGACAGTGTACATTTATATGTGCACAACCAAATGACATCACCAGTCTAAGTCCCTATCATGGATGCCTAGCCCATGAAGCGGGATGGAGGGCAGGGAAGACAATGAGCTGAGCTAAACAACTGAAAACACAGCCTCTGTGGTCACCTTCTCCTTCACTAACTTCATTCTCACCTCCAATTGGACATCAAGATGCACAAACTGGAATATTGACTCACCATTGTCCTGACCAAAAGCATATTCTAAAGCATATCCTATCTGTTTTCCCCAACCCCTATATCACTTCAGCAGAGTGATATGAAACTGCTACCAAGGTCTGGCCTGTTTATCTACATAGCTACCCATTCGTATTGTCTCTAAAATGATAGATACAAATGCATTTCACTTATATTTGTTCAAATATTTGCTCCCTCCCTTTTAGGGTCTAGCTCTTCCATTTTGGAAAAAAACTCCTTCTTCTTGAACAACCACAGGGCCTCTGCCTACAGCCCTTAATATACGAATCTATTTCTACTTTAAATTATATTCACTTATATTCATGTCTTATTTCTTTTGGTAGAATATACCATTTCTCAAGAATAAAATCCATAACTACAACAATTCCTTCTTTTAATTTCCACAGCACCTAATTTTATTTAATCTCTAGAAGACATCCAAAAGATGTTGATTGAGTAATGAATGAACAAGAAACCTTTAATTAGATTAAATAAATTCAAGGTATCATTTATAATAAAAAAATTCATGTTCCATTCATGCAGGTGGATGTAAAATGAAGGTATGATACAGAGAACTTGGCCTGTGCGTGCATCGAAAAACAAATATAAGGAGCTCAAAGAGAACAAAGTGCAAAATCCTAGACTGTTCTATCTGCAGCTTCCTCTCCTGAAATTACTTCTTGCCACAATGATATAGGGCTCACACTGCTCAATGGGATACACAATCCATCTTCAAGAGCCCATACTCACAGGAAGAAGAGGAGAGGACAAAAAAAATTTCTAAGCACATTTCACCATTGGTTTTGATCCCCAGCCAAGGCCTTCCACCTGCAGAAATCCAGCTCTCACATATCTGCTGCTCCGGCCGATAACGAAGATAATTGTTTCATCCACTTTGTCAAAGCTGAAATGAAAAGAGGGCAAAGCAAAATGATGCCGTCATAAATCACAGGGCTGAGACAGCAAAAAAGGGACAAGATAGCGACTTCATTAAGGGTTATGTATTGTGCCATTAAGTTGGCGGGGGGTCACCTTTCGTGTCACACCCGGCCTCTGTGATGCATTGCCAGCTCTTCTTTCCAATAAAATTAAACGGAGATGTAAAACTGATTAGGGCCATGTTTGCTTCAGCCCGTGGCAAAGGGAATGGTACAAGGAATAATTGATATAAGATTGCAACTGACACATAATGGCAGCAATTTCTCTTCCTGGTCATTTCATTGCTGACCTTGCCCATTAAAATGAGCCCAGCTGCCTCAGAGAAAAAGACACTTCATTTCCTATCACCCTACAACCCCATGGCATCCCTTGTCCCCTGACTACTGGCCCTCACCAAAACAACATGACTAGAAATACTGCAAGCTGAAGTTTTGGGGGAGGAGATGGTTCTCATGGGTATGCATTGTGGACCCTTGATGCCACCATTAGCTTTTGTCTGAACTCCCTTTCTCCCCAGTGGGCTGCAGACAATTCTACATTTCACTAGCTTTTAGATGTTGCCCTACTGAAAACCAGGCTATTGGCCTGCTCGGCCTGAGCCTCAGACTCACAACACGAGGGTCTCTGCATATATTCTGTCATTGCTGAAGTATGGAAGCTACTATAAGCATAAAAAGGTCTGACTTGATCCTCACAATCACAAATTATGCCTTACAATGCTTTATGAACTCAACAATTTGGACAACTTCCATGGAGCCGAACTCTACCCACGTTCAGTCAACAAATTTTATTAGGGGTCCATAAAGCATCAAGCACTATGCTGATGATGAGGTTAGGATTGTGAGTCAGGCCCTGACATCATGGGGCTCACAGTCGAGTGGTATATGCCATTAGAATAACATTGATAGCTCCCATTGGTTGAATGTTTACAATAAGTCAAGCATTATTCTATGTAATTTATATGAATCCACTCATTTAACCCTTCTAACATCAAGAGAATGATTTTTACTCTTACATTCATTTTACAGATGAGGAAACGGGGAAAGATAGAGGCTAAGTACCTTGCCCTGGGACATATGGGAAATAAGTAGTAGAACCAGGACTTCACATGCCATGAGCTGAAGCCAAGAGCTAAACCTGAGATAAAATATTTTATTAATGTTTTCTGTTTTTTCTCTATCCTCTTCCCTCCTCCATCAAGTCGCTGACATATTTTATCTAGCCTTTGGGAAGAAAGAGTATGTTTTTATCAAATGGAATTTCTTGCTAGGTTTCTGATTTCCTACAGCTTAGGACTGCCAACCAAAAAAAAAAAAATGCCATTTATTTCTGAATTGATAAACATTTTATATCACATGATGTAATATCTTATAGACTTTTTTTTATTTCACTTGATGTCTGAAGTTGGTATTTTATGGTACGTACAGGAAAATGAGCAATGCTTATCTATCCATCCCTCAAACTTTATATCTAGACCTACTATTGGCATCAAGATCATGACAAGTAGTGAAGAAAGACTGGCAAACAAGGCATCAGGAAACAGCTTCATCCATGGTTGTGATATTCTCAGTGTTACTGGCTCTGTCTCTATATTCTTGGCCTAGTAGAGGGGAGCAGACAGCATGAATTTATGATTCTCTTGCCATTGACTTCAGAAATCATACAGTGAAACACACATATCACTGTGACCCCATTTTCATAGTCACTAATATACACATAAGCTCATTGTCATAGCGACTTCCCCAAGCAGTGAAGGGAGATGTATTTTTTTTCAGACTTGCTTAACCAGAATTGTGCAACCTTGATCTGTCTGTCTGTCTGGCTGTCTGTCTTTGTCCCACCACTTCCTTGATTCTGACAGAATCCAGGAACTGCAGCAACTCTGAGTGGGAAGACTGTGAATGACAAATAACAGATCCTCTGCCAGAAAAGTGATTAGACCAGAAATGAACTAAGTTAAACCAGACTCCCTACCTACCACATCTAACCATGACCCCGCATCTCAGGAAAGAGGGAAGGCTTTGTGTAGATGGGGACAGGGACTATGCACATTTCCCACTCGATGACTTATGTAATATGGAATGAGAAGCCCCAACCGTCCACTCATAAACAACAGATGAAAAACAAACTAAGCAAACATCTGCCTGTCGTTTTAGTCCTCCTCCCTGCCCTCAAAACCCATTCCCACCATCAAGACCCCAGGCCCCCTGAGCCAGACAACCAGGTTGGGTCTACTCAGTGAATGTCCTAATGAGGAAAGCAAGTCACCATGGCTGCAAAAATGTGACATCACTGGATCTAAAATTTCTCTGTGGCTCCTAGGTTTTTCTCACGTGGTAAGATGGCAAGACGGAAACCTCTTCTTTGCCACGACCACTTTAAAAAAAAATTTTTTTTTCATTTATATGACACATTATAACTACACAGTATTTCATAGTCATTAAAGACATATAATTCCTATAACATTTTTGTGAGGTGAGGATTATTCTCACTGTCCAGACAAGGATACTCAGGCTCAGAGATGTGCTTGAGGCTGCTCAGCACTTAGGTCACAGAGTGGGCCTGGAGGGAGAAATGATGTACTTCTAGGTGAAAAGATTTCCCATTACTCTGTGGGTAGGCAAGGCAATTTGCCTCAAAATACTTTGCATATAGATTCGCATCATACCAGCCTCTCTGGCCCACTCAGGACTGCTTCTTATAAATGGCTTCTGCCCCCTCCCCCTGCCTTATTCTCACCTTAAATGTTCTCAGGAAACTGGAAGCTCACTTTCCTTTTCTTTGTCCAGGCTGGCAAGGCCCACCTTGGGCTAGAATGCCGAGGCAAACAAAGAGAGTAACGCCCATGGACAGAGACTGCTAAGGGCCAGTGGCCTGCTCTGTCCCTTAGAAGAAATAGGATTGGTTAGAAACTTGCACTATTAATACCTTCATTAAAGGAATATCATTCTTACCTTGAATCTACTTCTACAGAAAACAGACCAGTAAAAAAGATTTGTTAAAATTTTTTTTAAAAACCTAAAATTGGAAGATTTATGAGAGCAAAACGGATGGGAGCCTCATGGCAAACAATGCTTTAAAGGAAAATAAACTTTTATTATTCAGTCAACAAATACAAGCTTTAACTCTTAGCAATGTACGAGGCTGGAGGGAGTGTAAAGATGCATGAGATGCTTCTTGCCCTTAAAGAGTCATACTCAGTGTTCCTTGACACCTGCAGGAGAGTTACTGCACCTCAGTTATAAGCAAACACCTGCCCGGTGCCCTACTGTGAGAGCTGGAACACAAATGCAGAAAAACAACTGGAATCTTTATGAGGTCTTTCTCACTAATATTTCCTGAGCCAATATCAAATCCCAGGAAACTGCCCAATGGTGCATTGTCCTATGTCTTTATTTAATTTGCCTAAAATGATTACGATCCATGACGCCAAAGATCTGTATCTGAATCCAGGTGTTGCATTACCAGCTGTGTGCTGCCTACAAGTCATTTCCCCTTTCCAAACCTCAGTTTCCCCTCAGGGCTTGACCTCAATCAAGTGTTTCAGAATATGTCTGTGTTGCCCTAAGATTCTGTTGAGATGTGTCAACATCTATCATGGAGTTGTGAAGAGGCTGAGTGGTGGGCTTGGAACCTTCCAGCCACCTCTACCCCTTGATCGAGACAGAGAAACTCTACTCACGTCTATTCATCACACTGAGTAAGCTGTAGAGTGCATCTGGTGAAAAGGGTTTCCCAGGTGACGCAGAAACAACTTTAAAAACCACTGAGGCATCTACCCGAGGTACTATCCAGCTTTGATATTTTGTGACATAGGATTATTTTCTGTGATTATAGTCAACTCATGTAGGCTTAACACTCAATTTAATGCCCAGAAAGATTATCCCCAAACTTCTCTTACTTCCTTCTTGGGAGTGAAGCTCAAGGAAAATAGCATAATCCAGCCTTTCAGTCTCCAAGACCCATGTAACTAAGCACTATGTGCCCATTTGCCAAATGTTGACTGAGTGACTACCATGTGCTGAGCAGTTTGCCAGCTACTGATTTAGCATCTTCTCAAGAATCAGTTTTGTGGAAACTTCCCATAGTCTAGTGTTTAACAGCATGGACTTCTGGTCAGACTGACATCCAGTCCTGGCTCATTATCTGTATAACCACAGGAGGTAGCTTACTCTTTCCAAGCCTAGTGCCCTTATCTGTAAAAATAATGTTGCAAAGATCAAATGAGAGTGTTGTCGAAAGTACACGCTGTCACCGTAAATAATTAACACATCGTAAGTGCTCAAAATGTCAATGATTGTTACTTTTACTAAGTTTAGTTGCTCATTTTCTCTCCCCTGAACTATCTCAACTGTCTACCAACTGGTATCTCTGATTCCAATATCACCCTTCCACCCCATCTTTCCCTTTAATCAGAGGGATCTTGTTTCATCCACTGAATTCTTATTCATGCTTTAAGGCAAATTTCAAATGCCATTGGCCCTGTGGAGCCTTTCTTAATTCTCAGAAGCAAAATTAAGATTCCATACTCCCAGTGCATATTTCTGTTCTTCTGTTACCTCACTTAATGATGCATTATATTTATTCATTCATTCAACAAATATTGTTGAGTGACTACCAGGTGCCAATCCTGTTCTAGGCCCTGTGGGATAGATCGGTAACATGCAGTCAACTGCTTATTTGTGAATCGTTCTCTAGTCCCACAGCCCCCACTTAGAGAATCTGAGGGCACAGGATCCCTACTGCATTCATTGACCTAGCTAAGTGGCTCATCCAAGGTACTTAGCATGAGTTTTCTCAAAGAATAAGTAACAAACAGGTGAATCTATAGCTATGCTTGTGGTTGTTAGATCAATAACAGCAGATGTATAAGAGCCTTCTTCAGACTGTAGGTCGGAAAGCCACAAGGAGGCTGACAAAATCTGTCTATTATATCATCTCAGCCCTTAGCTCCATGCCCTCTCTCTCTATTACCTGTACCTGCCACTGGTACCTAAGGCAAAAAGGGAAATAAAAGAAGACATGGCAGTATCGTAGAAGTTAATAACATTTTTAAACTTGAAAATTCAGTAAACTTGTAGAGATCTGTGGAGACCATGGAAACACTAAGATGTCATGTGCACACACCTGAGCTTTGGGGCCCATTCCATCCTCTTGGATCAGACCCATGAATAAGTCCCTGAGAGAGGCTGCAGCTCCAGACTTCTCTCAGAGGATATTAGTCAGGATTTATGTTTCTGCTCAAGTCACCTCTCACCTTGTAGCATTTGGAAAAGACGTCATAGGAGTCAGCCTGGGCCATGGGGGAATAGCAGCAAAAGTGGGGGATGAACAAAGAGAGCTCACTGACAGGCGGGCAACCCTCTCCTGGGAGAACTTGCCCCTCACACTCCACTGTCATTGAAGGCAGAGCCAAGAAAAAAAAGAAAGTGAACGTATTAAGTGGCTGAAATGTTAAGATCACAGAGTCACATTATCAGCTTGTGGCATTGTCAGGAAGCTGGTTGTTAAAGGCAGAGAAGTAGGTGCAGCATCCATCGGAACCACAAGGCAGGTGCAGGTCACAGGTCAAAGGCCAGCTTTTTCAGAGGGCTATAGTCAACAGATGGATGAATGAGATCAGAGGGAAAGATTTTTCAGCAATAAAACATTAGAATTGAGTAAGGAGTGGAGAAAGTGGAAGAGGGAGACCCAGAGAGGCTGGAATCACTGAGTCTGCCTAAGTCAAAGAAATGGTCACCAATTATACTTTAATAGCAAACAAACAAAAACAGAATGGCACATTACCATCACTAGTTCATTTACAAGACCCTGTGAAAGTTACTGAGACATAAGACAAAGGCCTGTCCTCAGGAAGCATGGGATCCACAAGCAGAGGGACAACACTCCCATAGATTGTGATGAACAAAAACAATGGTCACAAAGACAGCACAGATAAAGTGATGACAGCAGAGTCCAGTAAGGAAGAGCTCAGGAGAGACTGTGAATGTCAACAGGAAAATTTCCCCAGTTGTGAGGGCGCTTTTACCTCAATGCTGGTAGTAGGGCAAGGTGGCCCGATGGAGGCCCGCCACCCGGATGGCCAGCGAGAGGCCTGCTTCTCACAGCAGCAGGAGGAGAGTTGGCACCGTGGTTTCGCCGTCCACCTCACCCTTGCTCAACCGCCTGCCCTGATAGTGAAGGGATTTTTCTTAATGTCTTTGTATAGATGAGTTAATGTAAAGGCTTTCCAACATAAGCATGTTTTTCTGTCCCTTCTCTCTGACCTTGGCATTTTCTCTCTCCATTCCAAGCTCGGCGCTGTCCTGTGGCCAGGTTTGCCTCTCATTTGTCAATGTTATTATTGAATTTTCAAATGCCAGTAGTACACATAAATCAATGGCTTTCTTCTCCCTACTGGCATATCCCTGCCACATGTGGTCATTCATTTTTTTAATAAGTCCCCCTCTCCTTTTGCCCATTTATAAAAATGCATCTTGTTCTCCCAGCACCGTCCATCACTCGGTGAGCCCAGCTATTCGTTGCTCCTGAGTGCTTATTCATCAACGTTTTCAAAAGCAAAATCACTCTTCGCCTCCTGCTCTTATTGTGCCATCAATCTTGACCAGGGGATCAATAAACTTCGCTTTTGCAATTTTTCCGCCCCCTCCTGAGCTGACTCTCTCCAAAGTGCAGTCTTTTTATTTACATTTTTAACTGATCATCAGCAAAGGGGGGACGATGGTGTCAGGGAGGAGAAGGGCTTTCATTCGCTCCCGAGGCAGCAATAACCATCCATGCATCGGTCATTTAACACGGTAACCCAGTGAAATTGATACTCGACTCTTCCCTGCCCAGGTCCACCCGTGTAAATCATAACCTGAGGAAACAAAAGCCCTGCCTGAGCAGTGTGTCTTGCAGGCAGGCAGGGAGTCAAGGAAATAGTGCACTGACTCACCCACCCAAGCCCCATTGAAGGAGAGGCACGCTGGTTAGAGGAATTTTTTTCACATTGTTTTTTATGTGTTAAGGGAAAATTTAAATGGAAGGGTCTAAAGAATTAAGAAAAAAGCAGAAGACTGAATTTAAAATGGGCAGACATATAAGACTGGGCTGGCCAAGGGACCTTGACTTGACTAGCCCAGTCACTGTCCTCTAGGCTTGTAGGCATATATGGCATTCACAAGGCCCTTGCCTGCTCTGTTCATGTTGGCAGAGACAGAGTGATGCTTGAATTACAAAGCTGCATGGAGGCTAATGAGCTGCTTAGGAAATCAGGGGGTATTTTTCAGCCCACTCTAAAAAGACTTACTTAAGGCTTAGTTAAAACACAGGTAAGATAAGAATTAGGCAACCCAATGTATGGCAAAATTGAAACATGTTGTCCCTCTTGCTTTGGTTTTCCCATTATTATTTAAGCTATCGAACTACGTTAGGGCATCCAGATAATGTGGTTGGTTAACTCATTGGGGAAGCTTGTGAGGTTCTCACTAAAACATGTAAAGTGTTAACTGTGTCTTCTCTCCACTAGTTTCTCAGCCTAATGAAGAATAGTACGGGCTAAGAGAAGTTAGGGAAAAGAATTTCTACTTTTCATACCTGCTCTGCTTTAGGTGCTCTTCATATGCTATCATGTGGATAGGATCCTGAAAATGGCTTGTCAGGTAAGTTTTGTGTCCATATTTCAAGGATGGGTGACTCTACAGAGATTTAGTCACTTATCCCAGCTGTAAAATTCAAATACAGATCTCTCAGACCCAGGCCTTTGCAAGTACTAACAAGTACTAACCTATGTCCTCAGGAATTGTCTAACTCGTACCGGGGAGGACCTCAAAGGGGCTGTTTGGGGATCGTCTGCATTTGATCACAGGATCAGTGACAAAGTGCAGGGTCCAAGAGGAGAGCAGTCCCAAGGGTTCACAATCCAGGACCCAGTAGGGCTGCTAAAGAAGGCAATGCATGTGATGACAGATGTTGATCCCCAAGTCAGAGCAAGTGGCCATTGCTCCTGGGGAAGTCTCTTCCCTTTCCTAAGCCTCAGTTTCCTCAGCTCCAAATCTAAGAAGTTGGACTCAGTAATGCCCAAGATCTCCTCTAGATGGAAAATTTCTATAATTCCTTCAGTGTGTCCACTGGAATTTTCAGTGCAGGCCCATAGCCTGAAATACACAGTGCTGTCCAGACTGAGGCACCATTAAAATGAAGTCCTAACTGTCCTCAACTCTGTGGGGACCTGGGGGCACAGGATCAAAGAGAGTCTGCAATGGGCACTTGGCAAATGCGTGCTCGCTTCTCCTTTTAATCCCCTTAGCTATAATAGGGGAGTAATAAATTAGATTAAGACAGACTTGGGTGCTTTAGATTTTCAGATTCAGAGTTTGGATTTCATGGAGCAGTAAAATTTAAAAATAAAAACATGAAACAAAATCTGCAGCTAACATAGTACTGTCAACTTTGTATTTGACAAATATGAGCATTAAAAAAATTACCATCAGCCATCACTATTACAACACAAAGAAAGGACATTTTAACTCCCCCAAAAAGAATAGTTCACTGTGGACAGGCTCCAGTCTACACACTACTCTTTGGAACCATGGAAACAGCTTATCTATCCACGTATCAAACTAAAAAAGGCATCTTGTCTCAGGGCGAGAGATGTTATAGTGATGAGCACACTGATAACCTCATACATGAACTCATATGTGTATAGTGCACAGCTCAGTAATTGCCCTGTGTAACTCTTTTTTATTGTTAAGTGCATAAATCTCATACTCCTGAGATACTGGGACCTATCTTACCTTGGGTTTTTCATCACCAAGTAGAATTAATCTTGTTATTTTGGTTGTGCCTATCTGAGATTTGAGGGTGATCTCATTTATGTGGCTCAACTGAAACAGATGGTGAGAGTGTGTGAAAGCAGTATGTTTTTGGGGTCACGTCAGTTGAACCAGCTTAGATCTGGAGTGCTGGGCATGGCCCCAGGGGCAGCTCACTCAGCCACTTCCTGGTCCCCCTGGAGCACACAGCTGCAGCAAATCCAGACACAGTGTGGGGAAGCCAGGGGCCCTGGAGAAAATAGAGGTTCTGACCAGAGAACTCTAGAAACACTGCTGCCTCGCCCTTGCTCATGAGAATGACGTAACAATAAACGAGGCTTTCAATCAATTAATGTAGGCTCCAAAATGGCTGACCTTAGCGAACACAGTGGAAGATGCTGGCTCATCAGCTATGTGCTGTTCTAAGTTAAGCCCAGGAAAGGCATTATACAAATACCCAACTTTGCCTGAACGCTATCCAAGCCGTCAATCTCAGGGCTGCTCCAGTCCTGGGCACCAGGCTTATGTAACTTCAACTGTTTTGCTAATAGGCCAGAAATAAACAATGAGTGACTGGTCATTTTTAAAAGCCAGCTCCCCTGCAAGGGGAAGAGAGAAGAAGCCAAGGGGCTGAGGGAGGAAGTGCCTGCCAAGATAATAAATACAAACCAAAATCTCCCACATTTTGTGGTTTGACACTTAATTGATTAACTAATTTGAGGCAACAAGATTTAGTGTTCCTGCAGATTAGTGTCGAAGGGGTAATTATAGCGAAAGCTCCCATCTCCGAAGAACGTGGCAGCTGCAGCTCTGCACGGGCCAAACCCGCATTAAAAAGCCCACATATTACAGCCCATAGATACAAAAGGTTTTTTGGAACACGTCCCTTTTCAGCTCTGCGTGCTGGGATTGCTCTGGAAAGGTCATTTGGTGCCTTATCAGCATAGACAAAATCCCCTGCCTGTAATGTATGTGTTTATTCTCAAATTAAATATATTAATGTATTATTTGTTCTTAAAATGTCATGGAATAGATAGTGAGCTTAGCCCTCCTGGCAGACCTTTGAAGCTTAAAGAGTAATGTAATAATAGTACATTAATCCATAGGCCATTCCGTCATCTCCCTGCGGAGGCCCCAGACTCCAGTACCTGCTGCACATGGCTGGGTTTGCTGCCCGCGATCATAAGAGTCCCTGTCTTTAACAATGAGAGGCTTGATGGAGGTGGCTAGGCTGAAGCTAAGGAAAAGCATGGCCCCTTTATTATTTCAGCAGAACAATCCAGCTGCAGACTTGAAAACAGGCAATGGCCTATAAGCCCCCGGTTTAAAAAGAATTTCAGGGAAATTGGAGAGTGAGACTAAAAGCAATGTACCTCTATTGTTCTGCTGATCTCTTTTGGCCAGATTTTTATAGGAAATGGTGTTTCTGGCCATGTCTGAATATGTGGTGTGATCCTAGCTTAGGGGTCTGGTGATCGCCCCAGTATTGGTAAGTGCAACCCCAGTTTTCGCAGGTACTCACAGTGCCTAGGTGGGGCCCTAAGGCAGTGGGTGCTGCCAGTTGCTCAGAGTTAGGAGACGTGGGTGGAAAGGAAAGTAGAGGAAAAGACCTTTAATTCTCACATCTGCTCTAGCAAAAAAAAAAAAAAACCCGCTAAAGTGTTATTAAAGTAATTTTACTTCCTTCCTTGGTCCACTCTGCTCCTCTTAGTTCTGGGTTTTGTGGCCCTGATTCTGTTGGACATCAGACTGGATTCCAGTTGTAACCCAGCTGCTAACTAATCCCAGCCTGGTATCTCTCTTCCTGTATCGGCCTCCAACTCTGACTTGAACCCTTGCCTATGTTTCATGAGTGCTCCAGGCTGAATGCTGGTCCACTCCCTGCCTTACTCTTCTGGGTGAACTGTCAGCCTTCTCTACACCAAGTAGTTGAGCGTTGTAGATAGGACTCCCTGGAGACTAACTCTGAGAAGTGGGGCTCTCTGGAAACTGTCTCTGAAAGTGTGTTTATTAGGTGGTGGTCTCTGGACACAACCCTGTGAGGAAGCAAGGAAAATAGACTTGGAGAGAGGGAAAATCTGGTCTGCAGTTAAGGCCTCAGCCAGTCCTAGAGCTTTGGATCTTAGATGGCCCTTGAGAGTTGTCCCAAACTGAAGCAAGGGGGTCAGGTCACTCTATCCCTCCATTAGCCAATCATTGGCCATCACCCTAGAGAAGGTATAACCTTGGGCAAAGCAGTTCCCTGCTGCCCCCAGTAATTTTAGGTGACAGTGCAGCTGTGAGCTGTCAGCAGCCAGTGTTTCCAGCTGCTGAGTCTGAATGCATTGGATCTGAGGAAAGGCTCTGCCTGGGAGAAGTTTCACAGTATTCACTATCTGTGGCATTCTCCTTCGGTCTCTCTGCACTACACTTCCCTCTCTTTCCTGAGAAATTAACCTACTTTCTAGTCTAACCAGTGGTTCCAGCCCTCTGCTGCCCTCTAGTGGCTGCTTATTCAACTACCCTGATGAGAAAGGACCCCTGTAGGTCCACACTGACTAATGTGTCAAGTAAGTTGGTGACTGCTAAGCCATTCTTACAAGAAAGTTGGCACTAGCAAGATGCTGAACTGGCACTGGCACTGGCACTTAATAGAGCCTTCTCTCCACTTTTCTCGCCTACTCTGTCTCCCATTAGGCCTTCACTTACTTCAGTCTTGATGGCTTTTGGGTCTTTAAGAGTTTCCTGGTTAAAATAAAATACCCTTGGGACTGTTGGCAACATCATTCATTATTGAATAATTCTTCAGTTGTGTTTGTTGAGAGCAAGGTCTTTCGGGGAATAAAATGTGAGATATGAGAGTAGAGAGGGATCGAATCTAGACATTCACCACTTCAGCCAAGAGCTGCCCAAAGTTGATTTGATGACACTCCTTACTCTGCAAACTATAGGAAATATAGTTCCCCAGATTTGAAAGAGCTCAAGGTTTGAGTTACTGTATCTGTCTTCAAGTCCCAACCTTGCCACTTTCCAACTGTGTAGTATTGATTGAATCACTTATCCATGGATCAGTTTCTGCAACTGTAAAATGTGATAATGCCTACCCAACAAGTTGTTTGCAAGAGATTAAATTAAGTACATTTTGCAAAGCGATTTGTCATTCAGGAACTAATGTCTATCAGAGACCAATTTTAAGTCACTTTCTGATGAACCCCACAGAATTTCGAACCTACTGAGTACTTTAAATTCCAACCTGTCACTCCAACTGTTGTCTGGATTCATGTAAGATTCTCCAGTGAGGAAAATGGTTTTTTGACAACAGTGACTAAAGTACATGAAGAACAGGCAGGCATGAAGATACTTGAGTAGAACAATACAAACTTTACGATGAACCTTGCTATACCATCATACGTTCACAGAGCTGACGCAGAGGCAGGAGGGAATGATTTGGGGAACAGTGCAGTGTTCTACCAGGCTTATGGCAAGTCCAGGAGGAGTGTCAGCCACAACTGGGACTGGTGCACTAACCATAGGGAAGGTCTGCCCTCCTCCACATGTGCTTCCTAACTAGAAGGTAAACTGCATTGTTTTGTTCTGTTTTCTTTCCTCTTTTTTAATGCAAAAGAGATGCACACAAGAGAACTTAATTGTCAGACTGTTGACACATATGGAGAGAATGTTTTCAATAAATAATGGCTTTCAAATAGGTGAAGTCAACGATGAAGTTAGGTCCTATGGATTGGGTATCTGGAAGTAGAGTCATTATTGAGAATTTATGAGGATGAACCAAAATCACAGCATCTTTTAGTTTAAGTATGAATCGAAGTCATGTTTTACCTCTCTACCAGAACTGAGATAGCAAGGAAATAACATATCTTTCATAAACAATCTTTGAAAGAAATTTTGTTAATTTTTAAACTAACTCTCAAGTGTATGTATGCATGAGTAAACATATATGTCCGTGTATACATATATACAATATATTACTCCACATATATTACAGATACACAGAACAGTTAACCGATAGAAACAAATATTAGGAGCCCTAAAGAATCAGGAGGCAAGTAGAATAATCCCTCTGAAAAACTAATAAACATATCACAAAACCAAGCTTGAAATGTGATTGCCTGATGTCTTACTCAGAATAGATATTAGAAAGTCAGGAGGAAAATAAAATTAAAAGCAACAAGAAAAGTAAGAAACTGAAGAATAATGTGTGTGTATGAAATAGTTACGGAAACTCAAAAGGCAAGAAAAGCCATTTAGAGAAGAGAGGAATAGCTTCAAGAGATCCTTGAAAGCATCATTGCATTACCACTTAGTAAAACAACTGTACTATTAATGATTTTAAGACAATATGGAAAATTTTAAATATCTTTAGTATAGAGTACTTTGTTTAGGCAGAAATAAAAATGTGTAATTTAATATGGAATTATATTTATTGAGAATGTTTTGTTTTGTTATTTAAATTTGTGCATAAAAGGGAAAACTTCAGCTGTCATGAAATCTGCACATATAGAATACTTCATTTTCCAAAGCTAACCAGGGGCCAGGCAGCTAATAGTAGCGTGAAGTATGAAGTGTATATGTGTGTGAGACAGACAGACAGAGACAGACAGACAGACAGATAGAGAACTAAGACTATTTTACTACTTTTACCAAAGAAATGAAGAAATATCTTATCTACAACTTAGGTGCACATTTAGAAAAGAAATAAATGAAAGACTAAATGCTGATATTCACCTGCACCAAGGTCCACTCTATCGTCATTAAGGTTCTTCTTAGAATTTCCAAATATAACCAGTCACAGGGTAGAGCAGACACAGGAAATGACATTATTTGTCAAGAGACAAGAAGCCTTTTTCATTGAATTCACAGACATCGTGGAGTCAGGCTCCTTGGCTTTGCCTTCCTAGCTATCTTCCTGATTTCAATTTTCTTTTACAGCCAATGGGAAGCTATGTGGGCACATGTCAACTATTTCGAGACAGTGGTGAAAGACACTATTTTAATAGATTATTTCCTTCTTGACACAGACAGAGTGGGGACCACACGAAACGGCAGAGCTTTACTCTCCATCTCAATAACCAAATCTGCTTGCCGTGAAAGGGTCTGGAGAATCTTTACCCATTTCCCTGCCTCACCTCCACAGCTGCGGGGACGCCAGGGCCTGAACTAAACTCCACAGAGAAGGCCAACTGGCAAGTGGGGTTTATTTAAAAATAGAGAATGGGGCAACATTAGAGGGGGAAAAAATGATGTTTTCTTTTTTCCCTTTAACAGGCCCTTCTGAACCTAGACTCTGCATAAGAATAGAAACTCCAGGGCAATCTAAATGGAGGTCCACCATCCAAGTCACTTGGCCAGCCAAGCTTGAAAAAGAGCTGCCCAGAAACAGCCAAGATGGCAGCTCTATAGCTGGCCCTGTGCAAGTGACGGCAGGGAGGTGGGCAAGAGGTCCTTCCCTCCATAACCCTTGTTCATGGAACCATAAAGGTCACAGAGAAAACAGGCTGAGATCCTTTCCTCCTGTTCCTGTAATGGTATTAGCAACGACTCTTTCTTACTCAATCGCACTCCCAAAGGATTTTCAATAAACTTTTTATGTGCCATAACTGTTACATTAAATAAAGCTGAAAGTATTGAGTAAACCGACTGTAAATCACTTTAGATGCCTTGGAATTACATTAAGTGTGAGAATTATGGATCTATTGCTGCTTGCAGAAACAGAGAAACGACAGAGCCAGGGATTTTTATGCTGCCAGCCTTTTGAAGATTTCTTTAATTATTTCTTTATGCTCCACGACAGCCATCTCTTGTAAATGACTTGTTCAGGGGCAAACTCGGGGTAGGGAGGAGAAGGAGGAGCCCTTGGTGTGCAGGAGAAAGAGAAAAGACGTCTTGCTGTGAGGGACACAGACACAGCCCTGGTTCTTCTCTCCCTTTCAGACTTCATCATGCCAGGCGTCAACTTTTTTTTTTTTTTCCTTTTCAGGTTTGTACATTTGTAGTTAAATGAAGATGGACGTGATCCAAACAGGGTTCCTCAGGGTGCACGGTCATGAATATATTCTTTTCCTGGACTTCCAAGACCTTTTCCATTCAAGGCTTACCAGCTGTTATTTCTATGAAGTTAAAATCCCTGCTTTTATGGCCTTCATGTTCAGCTGTCTTCCCAAGGCCTCTGCAGGGTCAGATCTGTGTTTTGAAAGGAATTGTCAGACTGCTGAAAGTGGAGGAAGTTTGGAGAGCTTGTTGATAAAAACGGAAACCTTTCAGACTGATGTTCCCCAGCACCCCCTTTGATGTCAAAGCAGGTTTGGTTTTGTTTGGAAAAAAATGTAAGGCTGCTTTCCAACCGGCCCGAGTGGTTTCTCTCAATGACTAGTTCCAGCAACAAAATTATAATCAGGGGCTTGTGACATCAAGGACTATTGCAGTAGTCATCAAAATGATGCCGGGGCCTTAGAGGCAACTTCCTTTCAGAAAGAGCAGAGGCTAAAAGGAGGCATGACACCTCCAGGCCAGAAATGGGTGTGGCTGATGAATAATTCATAGAAATTCATAGGAAAGTTAGAGGAAGAGTGATGTGGAGAGAAGAAATCTGAATCTAACAGTGAGAAGCTATAGAAGCCAGAGGACACCAGAACATGAAGCTAACCTGCAACCAATTTATATCACTTGCATTGCAAAAAGCCATATTAATATTTTGTGATCTGTTATAAAAAAAAAAAATTAACAGACAAAAATCTCTGTTTTAACCAGTCAATTGATATGTACTTATTGGGGACCAGGCTGTTACATGATCTGGGCTCATAATCTGGTTGGGGAGATAAGACAGCCTCGTGCTAAATAACAGAAAACAGCCTGAGAGGCTACACCTCTAAGTAAGGATTGGGTAATATAAATCTACTTGCTATAGAAATTTGGGGAGAAAGGTCAGAGGGAGCTGAAGTGTTGGTGCCCACGCTTAAAGCGTGGCCTGTACTACAGTTTATGGGAAGGGGCATTCTGAGGGAGAGGAGAGCAATGGGGAGTGAATGACCACAATGAAATGAAATCCGGAGTAGGGAAGAGTGAAGAGAACCAGTGGGGCCAATAAGGTGGAGTGGCTCAGGGTGGGAGGGGTGCTTTGAACACCAGGCAGATCTTTTCAGCCCAAGGGAGTAGGATTTCCTACAGCATAAACAACCAGGAAATAACTGTTTGTGTGAACGTCTATGGACAGTCTCGCCCCACTGGTCATGTTACCAGTTACACCAGCTTTAGCCAGGAGTTGCATCTGAGCCAATTGGAGGCTGAGGGTGAAACAGAGATGGCCGAAAAGGTGAAAAGAGGGGAGGGTGACCTTGACTTTGACACTGATTGATTATATGACATTGAGCAAATTATTTCACCTCTCCTGACCTTGGGCCTTAATCTAGGGGCTAGATGATCTGGAAAGTCATTTCCAGCCCTGAATCCTCCCTGTTGGCTATGGCCACTCTGCCTTGTTCGTCCCTAAATAACAGGCCGGAGAGAGGATATCAGAGCCCTCTTCTTTGGCTGTCAAAAAGGCCACACTGAGATCTACCAGCAAAATCCATCCATATTGAATCAGAGAAAGTCCTTCTTCATTGAAGTTTCTCTCCCCACTGACCAGATGGATGTTTAAGCTGCTAGATCTCTCAGACCCTCGATTTCCACTTCTGTAAAATGGTGAAGCAGATAATGAATGGAAGTGCCATAAATCATAAGGAACAGTGATCTCGGTCAGTTATGGTGACAGGGGCAGGAGAGAGGGCGCTCTCGTTGAGTACACCCAGTTTATTCTTCTCCAACGCAGTGAGAGGTTAGGCTCATAAATTGCATTTGCCCTGTAACTTAGCCTGAGGAGCCAGAAAGCCCCCCACCTGGTTCTCTCTGACTACCCCACACTGTGCTCTCAAAAAGTGTAATTGTGAGCTACAAGGTAACTGTTACAGAGGCTTTAGCAGAAAGTGTGGCTGCACGTGTCAACATTTCACTGAACAAATACATGACTAAATAAATAAGAGCAAATTGATGATGGATACTTAAACAGGATAAATGCTGAATAAGGCATCCGACACTGTCACACACCCAGCACCTGAGTTCGGTTTATAGGCATGGAAACAAAATATGTGAAAATCCAACAAGCACTAATTGGGACCTACTATGAACCACACACTGAGTCACCTCGGACACAAAAGAGTGAATGAAGCAGGTGGTGCACTCGCCCCATGGGTTTACAACCCAGTGCGAGTGATAACCACGGAATCCCCACAACATAAATGCAAGCATTTCAGACAATGATGGGCAAGGTGAGGAGGACAGAGCCCAGTGGGGGAGAGGAGGGTGGTGACAGGGTGGCAGGACAGTATAGGACAGGTAGTCAGGCAAAGGCCCTTGGAGGAGGTCACATCTGAGCTGAATCTCAGTGCTGAGCGGATAGTGTACCTAAGGGTCTCAGTCAGTATTTCTGCTCACATCTTCTTTTCTAGAAAATCATTCCAAATATTTGTTTTAGTTCTGGTGGCTAGTGGATGCCACATTTAACGTATGAATCTTAGCTTAAATAAATCATACAATAATTACAAGAAGCAAAAACTATTTTTCCTAAGGGAAGCACATCCCTGGGCATCTGCACTTGACAATGTGAGGGTCCCCAAACTCCTCAGCTTTCCCGGAGCACCAGGGCAGGCAGGCAGGCAGGCAGGGGAGCCAAGCCCTGCCCCCGCAGGCAGGAAGCCAGGGCAAAAACCATACTTCTCCGAGCCACGTTCTGATGAGGAAATCGTTAGTGGAAAAAGCTCCCAATGGGAACCCCTTCTGTTTCACTGATCTTGTAAATCGTCTGCATTCAATGTGTCACAGGCATGTCTTACAATACACAAGATAATGCCCAGATTTTGTAGTGCAAAAGCGTATTAACCTTTGTGGACTCTAGCAGGGTTCCCACAAAGAATGTCTGGTAAAAACTGCAGGGCTCATGGTAATTGCTTGCCATGTGGGTAAATGATCCAGAATTGTGTGAAGATAAGGAGAAACTGCTGAAGGCAAATCACCTGGGTTTTATTATGCTCGCCCTAAAAAATAATTAGCATGGCCTATGAAATCATACTGTGAGGAGAGTGTGGTGCTTTCTCTTTCTTTCTTTTTTTTTCCAGAAGGAAACTGTAACCTGCCTAGCTTTTCTTTTTACAAAATTTGGAGTGTTTGTGCATGTGTGCATGTGTGTGCACATGTGCGAGTGCGTGTGTGTGTGTTTCCCAGATAGTCAAAGACAAATGAAAATGCTGATGTTAAAGTAAACACTATGCACAAAGTGACAAGGAAGACTTGGTATAAATATCGTGAACTGACAGCCATTCCCCCATCCCGCTAAGCCAGGGCAAGACCATCCCACACCACGTGTGGCTTCCAGGCTGTGTCCTTGCCCTCAGCCCACTACTCTGCCAGCAGGCAGACAACCACACCCAACTTCACGTGAATGAGAAAGTATTTCTCAAAACTCCAGTTCCCTGCTGACCAGAATAAAGTCATCAAGCTCCTGCAGAAGGCCTGAGGGTCCCACAGGGAGCCACCGCTTCCCACCTGAGTCCCCTTGGGCTGGCCAAGGCCAAGAAGCACCCAGACGGGTCAGCATCAGGCCCAGTTCTCTTGGGAAATAGGCATTGGAGGATTAGAAAACATATTTAATCCGTTTTTTCCAGTTAAAAAGAGGACAGAATATGCATATTGTAGACCATACATGTAATTTTATTAACTAAATAGAAATAACATTTCTTAAAGATTGCACCCTCACAGAATTATTTTTATTTTAAGCAATAGATCGTCCCATAGGTCAGCAGGTTTTGGATCATGAATATGATGAGTAAAAGTCATGTTTTGATTATTTATTCCCTAAAACTCCTAGAAACACAAATCTTAGGAGGAGAGTATGGCGGAGTAGGGTAGAAAGTGTCCTATCTTTGTGTGTTTGCAGAGAAAAAAACAGAAGCAAAGCTTCATTTCAGCTCAGCAAGAGTGTGAGGCCAGAGAGGCCTATCCGCATTCCTCAGGGCCGTCGCTCTGGGAAAAGGGCACAGCCTCCAAACCAGAACCCAGAGTTGGCCAACCTTGGGAGAGTCCCTTACCACCACTTGGCTTCAGATCCTGAAGTGCTAAATGAGAAGTTTGGGCCACGTGGCATAAGGACCTTTATCATTTGTATATAGAGTGCAGGAGCTTACAAAGCCCCTTCACCCACTCCCTCTTACTTGCTTTCTCAAGCTCCCTAGGAGACTGTATTAGTCATCTCTGGTACCATAACAAGACACCAGAGATGGGGTGACTTAAAAACAGAAATGTACTTTCTCACAGCTCTGAAGGCTGGAAGACCAAGATCAAGATGCCAGCAGTTTCAGTCCCTGGTGAGACCTCTCCACTTGGCTTGTAAATGACCATCTTCTCTGTGTCCTCACATGGCCTTTCCCCTGAGATGGCAGAGAGAGAACCAAAGATCAAGCTCTCTTCCTCTTCCTCTTCCTCTTCCTATAAGACCACCCACCAGCCCTATGGGATTAGGACCCCACCCTTAAGAGCTCACTTAACTTTACTTCCTAAAGGCCTTGTCTCCACCTACAGTCACATTGGGAGTTAGGGTTTCCACAAATAAACTGGGGATTCGCAGGGGCACCAATCGGTCTATAGCAGAGACCAATATTGCTATCATTATCTCTGTTTTCCAAGTAAGTAAAATTTCAGGGCAGTTACCTGACTCACTGGAGATCAGTCAGCAAGAAGACGGTAAAGCAGGGCCTGGAAGTAAGGACTTCTGACCCCACATCCCATGCTCAGCTCACCACACACAGTGCTTTGTTCTCGCTCAACAACCACATAATCCTGAGAGGCCTCAAATGATGACAGTTTGGCCATCCTGCCCTTTGGATCAGTGCAGAGCAGCCCCAGGTCTCTTGGGTTCCAGTCCCCAGGGCAGCAAGGTGACGAGGGCAACTCAGTGCTCACCTCTCAGCTGTCTCCTTCTGGAGCCTCTCCCCTCCTGCTTCCTCCCTGGGCATGATCTGAGCTCTGGAGTTTGCCTTTATGGCTTGGCAACTCCCTTGCATCACCAAGAGAGAGCTTTTCTTCATGGCCAGGCTGATAATTTATTTAGTTTTGCTAAGTGTTCCCTTACGGGGAAGGGAAAACGGGGAGGGATGAAAAGGAAGATGGGTCGCTGTCTTTGAAAAGCTGGCTCATAAATGTTCAGGTACGTTCCTTTTTCTGTCGGCTAAGCAGCTTTCCCAGCCAAAAAATAATCACACTGCAAGCATCTCCCAGGTCTTGAGAGAGCAGACGTATTTTATCTCTCCTTGGTGACGGCTCTGAGCAGCTAATGCTTTTGCATTTTAAGCTTGAATAGATTTTTGTCCAAGGCAGCTATAGTTTGTTGCTCCACCTGTAAAGGTCTTTGTAGCCCTGGAAAACAAAAGAAGCCTTCTTCAAGCAAGGTGAAGGCTTCTTCTGTCTCAGGCACTTCACTGGGTGTGGAAGACACTCTTGTGTGGCTGGCTACTCAGAAGCCATTCTCAATATTCTGCTTTTTTGCCCTTTACTAGCTCCCCTTGCGGACAAGGCTGGACCTATGTCCCAGTACTGACCAGTAAAATGGTAGGGGATGTCTGATGGGGGGTTGTAGGAAAGGTAGACTTTCTTAATTAATAAAACTTTATGAGGAGAAAGCCAGTTGCCTGATCCGTACTAACTGCTTTTGAATATTGTTGGGAAGCTTGGCACCACAGCAGCCATCTTGCAACTGTGAGACACTAAATACAAAAACAAAAAGAGATGTTCTCAGGATGGCAGAATAGAAAGCAAGAGCATGGATTTTTTTTCTATGACAAACTTAAACTGCTGAATTAACTATGAAGCAGCTGTCTTTGGAATTCCCTGTTAAGTATAACGATAAATGTGTTCATGTCTTATACCCACTGTTAAAAGGGATTCAGGTTACCTGAAGCCAAAAGCATTCCTAACTAATACACTAGACCACAGGATTGATACTATTGCCAGGGAGAATTTACCAAAATCAAAAAAAAAAAAATCTCTTCGTATTGACTGTTTTCATGATAAATGTCATGTTGGTAAGTGCATGAAAGTGAAGCAGAGCTTGTATTTTCTGGCCCGTTTTGTGATGGCATCTATAAAAGTCTTATATGGAATTGTTCTTTGGGATGATATCATCAGCTTACCTTGATGGGTATTATGAGGAAATTCACTATGACATTCATCATCACATCCCCTATAGAGCTGTGGCTGAGGATGTCATGTCACAGTGTCTTCTGCATGAGGATTCCAGCGTAAATCTGTTTCTGGTTTTAGTAACAGGACCAGTCACTCTATTACCAGGCTTACGAATGTGACTTACTGAGCCTCGAGTCATTGGACTAACTTCACCATTCTCCTGTTGGGATATAGCTGAAACTCTTGAAGGGAAATCATCTAAATTATTTTCCCAAGAGCCACCTTTTGCTGAGTATGAGTGACACCCTTCTCTTGAGTTTGGACTGAGAACCTTCAGCTCACTTCATCCCAGAGGTGGCTGTGTGAGAGCAGCTTCAGTGGTGGTGACTTGAATTAAAGTGACACCGTGCCAACAAGAGGGTTGCTGACTGCCCAAGTCAGGGGGAGCAGGCAGGGGAAAGCTGCTTAGTGACAGAACACATACAGATCCTCACTGTGCTCAGGTGACATCTGGGTGATGAGAAGCTGATCAGATTCAGAACAAACGGACAACAGAACGCCTTCATGCTGAGACAAAGTCTAGTAACTCCTCTTGCTGGGTCTGGCTCCAAAGAAATCGTTTACCTGTGACTCATTTGAATAACAATAATGCTTTATTTTATGCTAGTATTTCCTTTGTGATTTACATTACTTCTTGAAATGAGTTCAAGAAGTGGGAATATCCTGAATCTTATTTCTACTCACTTTTCCATGCCAGGGGCTTCAGACAGTGAAGGGCACTTTCCCTCTAGAGAGTGAAAGGTCTTTCTCCTCTGACTTCTAGACTCCCTAATGTCCTGGTTTTCAGCAGTCCTTACTCTGTTGATCTCAAAAACATTTTTACTATATTGTCCCTGTTTTGTCTCATTGCTTTCTCAATGTGCTATGTAAAAGTCATGGTATTATATCTACAAGAATATATTCCTATGTAGGGATGGGAAGGTAACTTGATGACAAAGAGAGTTTTTGCAAATACTACAAGGACTTTGCTTTCAGAACAAATAAATAAACAAGTAAGCTGGAAGCAGCTTACTCGGAGACAAATTTTTTTATGTAATCAGTAATCCTCATGGTAATCACTGTAATAAGAGCAATATGTTTCCCTACATATTATGTATTAAATATTAATATAAGGAACACTGAATAAGTTATCTGAATTGAGCCTCAGCCCCTTTATTAGAGACCTGGGCCCTGTGGCCTCTTTCCTGCAATACACAGTATCTCTCCCAAATCCTCTATTGTAAATAATGGTACCAACATTCTCCCAGCTATACATGTCAAAAGCCTGGGAGTTATTTTTTGTCTCTCCTTTTCCTTCATTTATTCCACCAAGCCATCAATTCTACCTCCTAAATCTTTCTTAAATGTCATCCTTTCTCTTCATTCCTATACCACCAGCCTATTTCAGGTGTTTACCAACTCCCGTCCTGGACCATTGCAGGTACCTCCTACTAGTCTCCCTGCTTCCCGGTGTATCTCCCCTTCCCTTCTTATACAGTGTCTCTATTTGAAAAGCTTTTAGTGGCTTCACATCAACTATGAAACCACTGACTCCCAAATGTTTCCACTAAGACACACTGAAGACAGAGGAGAGTATACAAGTTGCCCCAGATAGAGGTACACTCCATTTTGAGAAGCACGACACAAATTTTAGACTGACATTTTAAAATGGTACTCAAAAGGAAACTTTCTTTCTAAACAGCATGGGTTCTAATCTAGTATAAAGTATGAACACGAAGATACTAAATTACATACTTCTCTGAGAGGAGCTTTATAATTAACACCATGGCAGGTATAATAAACAAATGTTGTAGAGTTAATGAATAAATGAGAGATATCCCTACAACATCTTGAGAATGTGAAGTTCTATAACTTCATGTTAGTGAATGAATAATGAGTGTACAGTAAGATAGATATTTTATATACTGCTGATAGAAGCATATGTTCAAAAGCATACATTTTTGCAAAGCATTTGGTAATATGTATTAAAGAGATCAAAAGATGTATAACTTATTCTTGGTTTAAATATTTTTAAGAAAGTCTCAAAGAAATCACATAAGAGCACAATAATTTATGTGCATAAGATGTTCGTCATAGCATTATTTATAGTAACATAGCATGATTTATATTGATTTAACTACTTAAATTCCCCAAATAAGGAACTGTTTAAATAAACTGTTACATGTGTGAGATAGATTATTATTCCACCATTACAATATTTTTTAAGAATATTTAATGACATGGGAAAATACAAAGCATGAAAGAGGAGACTGCTCCCTACTCAGTAGAAGAATAACTGCATTGTATACACAGACATTGAAAAAGCTACAAGAAAATATACCAAAGTGTTAACAATTATTATTTCTGTATGAAGAAATTTTTTTCCTTATCCTTTTCTACAATAAAATTTATTTTACTTTCAAAACCAAAAAACAAATTGTTTTTTAATACCAAAAAAAAAAAGAATGACTATGGAAACTTGGCTTTAATGAGAAAATCTAGAACCAGAAATGTGAAATACAGGACCATGGCTGTCACAGGTGCCGGTCCTCCAGGAGGGCCTTTCGCAATGTTCAGCTCTCAGGGCTCTGAGGCACCATCCCACATTGGTCACTTAGCAGTGACAGTGTACTTACATCCAGGGTCAGGAATGGCTACCTGTTCTCTCTGAGACAGCCTAATATGTGCCTCATCTGTTTGTTCGTCCTTTTGTGATTTGCCTATTTGTAGAAAAAGACATGTTTATTTAGGTTTTATTGGGTTCAGATCCAAGATAGTCAACACATTTTGATACTTCTACTAAGCACTATCCCAGTCACTTGGGAAACCCTTGGAGAAAGGATACATATCTGGCCTCCAGAAGTTAAGTTAAAGTACTGTGAGAAGCCAAACCAGGCTGAAATCCTTGGTGACACAAAGCATGATGACTCAACACTCAGGGTTTGGAATAAAAATACTCAGATATGAATCTCAGTTTTATCACTGTTGGTTGTATAACCTTGGACAATTGGCTGAATTCTCTAAATCTCAGTCTCCCCATAAGTCATATGAGTTAAAAACAGTGCCAAACTGATAGGACTGTGGGTACAACTAAGAGAGAGGCTCATATAAGCATTCATTTTGTCTTCTTGACTCTATTTGGTCTCCCTAATTCAAATGAATGTGTTGGATTAGGTACCTAGAACGCATCCCCCTTTTGTTGCCCAGTTCTTGTCATTGACTGAAGTCTTATGTAGAGGAACTACTGTTTATTGAGTGGCTGCTTTTTGCCAGGCACTGTTAGAAGTTCACAACTGTCATGCAGACAGACCATGTTGTACTATACTTGTATATTCAGTAATTATGATTGCTGCTATCATAGCAACTCAAAAATCTCAGTGGCTTCACAAATATTTAACTTTATTTTCTATTCACATTACAGTCTAATCAAGAGTTTGGTGGAAAGTTTTCCTTGTGGTCATCTAAGTATCCATTGCCTTCTATTTTATGATTCGGTCATCTTGTAAGACATCTCCAAAGTCCTCCACTTGGACTTCTGCATTCAGTAGGCCAACTTAGGAAATAAAGAAGGAGGGACGGCAATGCTTTACCCCCTGGCCTGAAGGAAGGGTTGTACATTTTCATGCACATTCTGCTGGGCAGAAACCAGTCACATAAACCCTCCCTGCCATGAGGGAACGCTGGGAACCACCATCTTCCTGTGAGCCCAGGAAGAAGAAGAATTAGTGTCATTCTGGCCAGGTACTGCCATACCTCTCTACCCACTAAATGGCATTCTCTGCTCCAGATACCATGGACCAGCTTTGGTTTCAAAATAGTTGTGTGTTTTCTTAAGCCCACAGTGAGATTTTTCTTCTTGAAATCCTTGCTTCGTTGAGTGATAGAATAATTTTCTTTTAAACTGTGCTTGATCTTGATCATAGTTTTTCTTATAAAAAGCATAAAGATTTATTGTAAGGCATAGGGTAAAGAAAATAGAGGAAATAGTATCAGAGCAACATTCCTGCACAGACAAATAAATAGAAGTTCTAAAAGAAGTAGAAAAAATTGAAGAGGACAGGGCCTAGGATCAGAGGCTTCCTGGATCCAAAAACAGGGGACCATGGATGTGGGGAAGGGAGGAGCAAGATGACATGAAAGCACCAATAGAACTCCAATAAGGCTTAGGCAGGTTTGTGTATGCTATGGATTGTCTAGCTCATTTCTCATTCCAACCTCTTTATTTGGTCCTCCTCAAATTTCCAAGGCTGAAAACCTGGGGTGGGGGGGAATATATATATATATATATATATATATATATATATATATATATTTTTTTTTTTTTTTTTTTTTTTTGCCAAACTCCTTTACATTTAGGGTTCCAGATAAGGCTTAGACTCTGCCAAAGTAAGTGCACTCTCACATGACAAGAAAAGAGAGATAAAGCAAGAGAACATGATGTGACTTTAGAGTCAGACACCAAGAATTTGGATTGTGTGGTGAGTTTAGCACAAGAGGCCACCAGGCCTCCAGATGCAGCTGTGAGTAAGATCAGTACTAAACCTAGGGCAGTCTACTGTTCATTATTCCCATTTATTAAAAGCAATTTTTTTTTAAATCTCAGGTTATTGATGAATGGACCCCATTAGGCTTTCTATAGTCACTATATTTTTATATAATAATTAGATTGTAGGAAGAAAGTTCTACAAAGTTTGGAGCCCAGTCCTCAAGCCTAATCCCTAACTCTTAGTCCCAAGATACTATAAAACATCTACTGGAACAATTAGTACAGCCATGGGGTAGAAGAGAAGGAGAGTTTTGTGTTGTTGGCAATTTGAAGAACAAACTTCTAAGAGGATGAGATCTCTGACCTAAGAGTTCAAGAGTGGAAGAGGAGGATATAACAAATTAGAAGAAGAGCCAACTGTTGTACTTTTGTAGAGGGCTAAAAATATCAAATATATATCCAAATATATAAGCCACAAAATTGTAAGGTTCTCAAAATGTTAATTAACTATGTTTCTGATAGCATTATTTTTTTAAAAAAAGTCTCTTTGGTCAATTAGGATTGAGAAACACTGAATTAAACAAAATGAAACAGATTTTCAATACTGTAGATCTTTCATAAGTTGCATATACCTGTAATATTCAAGAGGTAAATGGCATGGTATTTTCCAAAATTATTTGTCATGGAGACCTTTTCATCTCAGATTATCTCTTGGTGATAATAAACCACACAGGTGCCCATGTTCCCCAAGAAGCACTATGCTAACAGTTACTGCAGATAAGTGAGAAAAACCCAGAAATTCTGTCCTGGTTGTACCAGCAACCCAGAAGTGACAAAGACCTCAGATTTAACCCCTGGAAAATACAAGCCAAGAAAACCTAGATACACACTTAACCATTTTCCAATGAATCATAACATCGTATGATCTTCACACTGATTAATTTTGTGAAAATTCAGAACATGAAATGCTTTGAGCAGTCCATACCCTGCATTTCTTTCGAGTAACTCGCTGCTACTTTAGTGAGGTAAACTAGTCACAATAATTTCAGCCAATTAGCCACTAAACTAATTACTTTGTGCATTTTTAAAACTTTGCTTATTTTTCTCTCCTTTATAGGAAAAAGAGAAAAAAATAGAGCCTAGTTATAGAGCATTACTGCAGCTGTTATAATTAGAAGGTAAAGTGACTTGGAAGTATTATGACATGAGGTTGCAATTTCTAAGCTATGAATTTCTACTATCGAATAAAAAAAATAGTCATTTCAAACCCACAGTTTGTCAGATCTTGAGTTACAGCTCCTATCCTGTGGCAATTTGTGCTGTCTACAAATACCAGATTTTCATAACCTTGGGTTGAATCTTATATGTATAATTTGTTATATGGACTCTGTTTTGTCTGGTTGTCTAATGTGTAAAATTCACTACCACATCCTCTCAATAGGGTCTATAGATAAAAACAAACAGATCCAACTACTTCCTCCTGAGAAGGGGGGCCCACAACAAAATGGAGAAATGAAATTGCTTTCTGGGTTTTCCTCACACAGGACATGAGAGGTATGCAGAAATTGTTTTTTAATATTCATTGAAGACCTGGGAACCATTAGCCCTAGTCCACAATGTCTAGAAGATTTATAGAATTGGAAGTTCTCTGCTCAAGTTTTCTGGAAGCCTCTGTTCTGGGAAATCAGGAGAGAAGAAAATATAAATTCTGCATATTCCTAATAGCTAGACCCCTTGGATTGTTTGATTTATGTGGGTGCTGTCTGGTGAATTGCGTCCTGCTAGCAGTCACCCGTTTTAAGAACGATTAAAGCTAGAAAACTTAAAACTGAACTTCCAGGAAAATGATTAGTAAACAACACTCCTCTGAAAGAAGATTTCTAAAGAGAGTGAATTAAATCTATCAGGTGTATCTATGGGCTCAAGTCTCTCCCAGGCACTGTAGGAGTGGCCACAGAGTCTGGGGGAGGGGAAGAGAGAATGGGACATCACCCTGATCTTGTAGCACTTCCAGTCTAATTGAGGAACAAGACTTAGCATAAGGAATCATGGGAGCTTGACACAGACTATGTAAAAGCAAATGCTCAAGAGTGTGGAGCAGACCAACACTAAGTGGTGGAGGAGGAGAAATCCACATGCACGAGCTATGAGGAGGTTTCTGGAGGGCAGAGCTTGGCAGAAATGAGGAGTGAGGGCATTTCACAGTGAGAGATAACTAACAGGCAAGGAAGAGCATTGTACCACTGACTGTTTCTGGTACAATACTGGAAACACCCACTGTATATACACAAATGCCACCAAATACTGTGACAACTTATATGTGGGTGGGCTGTATTTGCAAAGGCTGACATGAAGGATTGTATTCTTCAGATATCTAAGGAAAACATCCATGTTCCTTGCGTATATATGGATGGAAGAGGATGTCAATCAGTCCAGTAGTCTCTGCTTTTCATGATTTTTATATCCCCATTTACCCATATCACAACCCTACAGGGAAGGGGTTCCTAGAGAACAGGTGGACCACCTCCTCAAGCTGAAAAGCAAGACTTCCTGGATTAATAGGCAAGGACAATCCTAGGAACCTCCCTTCTGATAATATACCAAAGATAAAAGAATGAAACCCCCCATGATGGGCCAGCCAGCATCTGTTTACCATGTTTGAAGGTTGAGCTTGCAACTGAGTAAATGACCCATGAACAAACAAATGAACGCAAAGTGGCTGCATCCTCTCCTGAGAGTGAGGGACTTTGCAGAATGCTGCCTCACCACAGCAGCTGGACATCAGAGAGGTCAGGCTTCATCACGTGTGATTTCACCAAATCCTGCCCTAAAGATGCTTCCCCTCATCCTTCCTTCACACGAAATATCGCTTTTTTAAGGGAGCAACACCAAAGAACCCCACATATTCGGAAACCCCCAAATGTGGTTTCAGCAGCCATTCTCTGGAAGGGCTGGCCCTGAAAAACTCAGGCCAGGTTCTTCTTGAAGCAGATTTGCTTCCTTTGGTCTCCAGAGATTAATGGTTGACTTCCACTTTGAAAAGAGTGTTAGGGAAAAAAAAAAAAAAAACCCTCAGGATAGTCAAGCAGGGTTCTGACCTTCACCTGGTGTGGGAAAAGCACCTGGCAGCTTTCTGGTGGGAGCCACCTGGTTGGGATGGCCAAGAAAAAGGGCAGGTGTAGAAACTTGGGGAGGCCCACACTGTTGCTCAGTCTCTCTCCCCCTCCTTCTCTGTCTGTCTCTCTCTTCCCCCCTAGACAGCCTGGCCATCCAGCAGGGTTGCTGTACTAGAGGAGGAACCCGATGCAGTGGCCCCTCAGGACAGGACAGGCACTGTTCTGGGCTCCTCTGTCCCTGGCTTTTCAGTAACAGGGTATGTCTTGCCTCCCCATCCTTAGAAGAAAAGGGGAAGCAAAAGTAATTCGACAGTGATGATGAGAGGAGGGGCAAGGTAAGAAGGGAGAGTGTTCCCCAGCTTAAGGAAGTGCCCTGACCTTAGATGTAAACTAACCAGAGAGAAATAAAACTATCCTTAGACCCTGACCCAGCATCCCCGCCTCCCTGCAGGGCATTTTAAACACCTGTCCTGACCACCCTCCCCTGCACTGTTTCATATCTACCCAATCAGCTGCCTCTGAGGGGATAATCTCTTGAATGAAGGCCCCAGCTTCCAGAGTCACACATGGGACAAAACTGGCATGGACGCAGAGACCTGCAGGTGGTCTGGGCCCTGGGTTTGTGAGCATCTCAGGAGCTTGTGAGGCAAGAAAGGGCAGCCCACTAAATGGGCCATATATCCACCAGAGAGCTCTACTTTATTCATTTTAATTTGGGGACCCCTCAGATTTTATTTTTTAAGCTTCTTTTGTTAAACAAAACAGAAAAAGTTTGAAAAGCACAACTACTCGAGCCCAGCCATTTGCACATGAAGATAGACGTTTCAGGCCCATGTGCCCTGCCCGTCATGGTCACCAAGCCCATGTGGGCCAGCTAGTCGATCAGAGCTGGGGTAGGTGGCACAAGGGAGGAAAATCATAAAGGACGGTAGCTCAGGAAATGCACAGAGCAGCAGAGAGCCAGGCTGGAGGCTTCTGCGCCCCTCTGTGCTTGTCCTCTCCTGCCCTGGACTCTCTCAGTGCCTCCCCAACGTTCTCTGCCCACACAAACGACAGCAGTCATAGTTGCCATCTCTTAAGTCTTAGAGGAGCTGAGCAGGCTCTGCCAAAAAGCAAAATACAACGCCAGCAGGAAATTACGACAGACATGGTGCTAAATGTTCATGGAAAGGTTATGAGAGAAACGGTGTCTTTCGTCTGACCAGCAGCTCAGCTGCTGGAAGCCCCAAAGAGATGAGCTCTAAGGGGCAAGGTAAATTATTTTTCTTCCACCAAAGCACAATTTTCTATCTATTTTGTTCTTTTGACATATACAGTAGAATAAAAAGAGGGCAATAAAAAGAGGAGGGAGAAAGAGAAAAAAAAAAAACACTTATTTTTAACGGAGGCTCATTTTGGTAGAGCACCCCAGCGTCCCATGGGCCTGGAGAGTTAAACACTGTCACTCAGGTCTGAAAGCAGAGTCGTCCAGTTTGCAGACACCTGTCATAATTAAACTAACGGCTCTGAAAATGTGCCTTGATATTAAATCTATCTTCCACTGAGGAGCAGAGCTGATTAAAACCGCTATTTGACAGGTAATGATGAACTTCTTGCTTACTGAGTTCCATGACTGGAGCCGACCTGTGTAGGCTGTCTTCTCCTCCTTCCTCCTTCACCAACCAGCCCTTCCCTCCTCCCCTGCCCAACACCAGCACAATCCACATGCCCCTTCCCACCTTCTCTCTCACAGAACCTTGGTTCCCTCTGCACCCTCACCTCACACAGCTCTCACTCTGCTAATGAGAGAACAGGCATTTTGGGCAGAGAAGAATCACCTCTCAAGTCAACACCAAGTCACTGTTTGGTCACCAGGGATCATCCCTGGCCTGGCAAATCGTCTATGGCAGTAGCAGGGGCTAGAAGCCCTGGCCAGGCTTTCTGTATCTTCTCTAGAAGACTAAATTTTCCACTACATCTGTGGGAGAAGTTAAACTCCTCTCTGTTGTGAGTTTAAGAAGTTACCAGCCTGCCGAGTTGATGTTCTCTCGTGCTAGGCTGGTAACTAGTCAGGTGTTAGGCCCACTGTTCAGACAGATGGCTATACAAAGAGAACTGTGCTTTGGGAAAGCAATGTGCCCTCAACTGATTATGAAAACAATCTAAAGATGCTCACTGTGCAGACACAGGTGCTCTCAACGGTGAGAAGCCTTTGGCACCAGACGCCTGAGAGGGAGAAGGCAGGTGACCGCTGGTCAAAGCCCTTTGACTCTCTGGGTTTTGACTTTCCAACAATGAGGGGTTACGAAATTACCTCCACGGGCTCTTCTGGGCCCCATAATCCAGAATTTTGTCCCTAAATGAGGCCATCCTTGATTCTTGATTAGGTATCCTTCGTATGTTAAATTATTTATCATCCCCAGAAGTCACTCAGTTTATAGCCTTCCTCCTCTCGACACTGAATAGAGTCTCAAAAACCACCGATGGACCTCAGGACTTTTTCTCTTAAGGTCAGGATTGCTAGACCTTACTGACCAAATAGAAATCAAAAAGCTGCAATGTGTGAAACGATAAGACACTATCTCTCTGCCCTCCTGGTGTGACATTCCAGATCCCTTCAGAAATGACTTGGGCCTCTGCCCTGTCCTTGGCTCTTCCACTTCCCTACTAAAATCAACCTTTATCCTCAAACATCCTCCCTCAAATTAAGTGTTTGCTACATCTCTGTTTCGCTGAGACCAAAGAGTGGCAGGAAAAATACCAAGGAAGACAGAAAGTTCCATCCCCTCCAGGCCTCTCTGTTGCAAAAGGCAGCAACCCTACCAAGCAACAACTCTTGACTAAGCCAACAGCAAAAATGATCTAATTACCCCAAGTCATGAGCCCCCCAGTTATCTGTGCATTTCAATATAAATCTCTGTTGATGGCCGGCTTAATTGTTTGATTGTTTTATGGTGTTTTATTCGTTTCAGAACATTTTCACATGTTTCCTTTGATTCTTACACCACCCCTGTCAGCTAAGTACGTCCCCATTTTACCACTGAGTAAACTGGCTTCTTCAAAGCCACATGACTAGTGGATAGTAGAGCTGGGACTAGAATCCACATTGGTTAACCCCCAACCAAGGCCACTCTCAGATCACTGAAGCTCCAAATGAACCTGAGCTGGGTTCCAAGTTCTTTATTAGGAATTTATATTATTAAAATATTTCCATGAACTGCCACTGATCTCTGAAATGTAAGTTTTCCACCACAGATCTGTATGTCAGAGACTTCTTTTTTTCCAACTTGTTTCTATGTGAATTTGATTGCTGGCTCTTTTAAATACCCACTTTTCTCCATTCTCTTTAGGAAGAGTTTGAGGGGATTAAGGGTTTTCTTTTATTCTTCTTTACCTGCTTCATTACTATTTTCTGCTTCTATAAAAATTTGTGGTAGATTGAGGTCAATGCTGATTAAATAGATCAGCCAGAGATGAGACAGAGAGAAAAAGAAAGAAGGGGAGATGGAAAAGGCAGGCAAAGAACATGAGAGTGAGAAGAGAGCAAATATTCAGAAAGAAAATTAGGCCAAAGAGAGAATCATGGAAACAGGAGAGCCTGGATGACACAAAGATAGACAAAGACAGGAAAATTAGGAAGAAAGCTCTCTGTTCATCTGTCTTTTCCCAAACACCCTAAAGTTAGACTCCTTCCTTGTACAACATCCCTGTGTACACACACACACACACACACACACACATGCACACACACACAGGAGGCTGTCACATTTTAGAACACCATTAAAAAAGTGACACCCAGCTGAAAGAGTCCTCTGTCCAGTGACCCAGGCTGACACTCCTGTCTGACCCCTCCCCTCCAAAGGCCTATCCTCTCTCTAAGTGACAGAGGTTTCATCCCTCAAATCGAAGTGGGGCCTCTAATTGTGCTGAGCAGCGATGCCACGGATGCCCGGGCAGCCGCGTGTCTCTCACTATCATTAGCTTTCTTACCAGGCTCAGAAGCCTTCCGCTGCCACAACAGTAATTACCAAGAGATTAGGCAGGCATTAAGCACTCCTTAATTTGACACATTGCAATGATCTCCATTCAGCCTTTCTGCTCGAATAACTCTCAACAAATATTTCGGAGGCTACCAAAATAAACAGAAGCACTGTGTTTGCACAGCTGAGGCCCTCTTCCTGCTCCTCGGAATGCCATCGATTCCACGTAGAGGGGTGGGATGGGGGGACAGCGAGGGGATGGGTGGGCAAGGCAGAGTGGGCAGCGGGGGAAAGGGAGGTAGAACCACCTGCAAGGCCCTAAAACAGCCTAAAAACCCAAGCCCATACCGTGGAAGATATCAGTAAAACACTAACATATGGCATGCTACTATTGATGGCAATTTAATGGGGCCCATTATTTAAGCAAGTAGTTATATGAGAACCTAGTAAAGAGACATCAGCATTTATATAAAAACCACCACATTAGGAAAAAATAATAATTACAGTGAAGGGAGTTATGTTGTTGTTGCTGGGTTTTTTGGTGGGTTATTAGCTCAGACATTATTCATTAAGTAATGCAATGGGGAAACCACCGCTAATATGGCAATAAATCCCACTGGGACCCATCATAGGCCAGATAGGATCATTTGGTAATTACAATGCATTAGAAGTGCAATATTCCCTTTCGTAAATTTATTTTATTTCCTCACTCCTACCCCAATATTCACACATGGACCCCTCTCTTAACTAACCTGAATAAAGGGTAGCTAGAAAAGCAGAGGGGAATGACATGGCGACATGGAGGGCACAGCATCCAGGAGCTCTCTAGGCCAGACATAAGATAGAGAAGATAGATATTGATGAAGAGTAGAAATGAACTTACAAAAAAATAAGTAAAAAATTCGGAATGGCCAGAAATTGAGTCATAAATATAAATGTTTATGGGAGGAGAATGGACTGATTAACAACATTATTAAGTGAGAAATTAAGTCTGAGAACCAAATAATGAAATAATTGGGGTCTTCCATCACAGAAAGATGAAAAAGGCTGTTCTAGAGTTAGAAGTTGGAATCAAAGTAATTTTAATTGGGCATTTTTCACCCTTGAGAGATAGGCCTCCATTCACACAGCCCTGTCAAGAAGCAGCCTTGTTGCTGGCATGGTCTAGGAGACCTCTGGTGAGCATCTGTGTCCATCAGGGCCAGACAGAGTTCTTGCCTCCAGTGCCAGGAGTCTGGCTGCTATAGAAAGAGAATCATGACTCAGGATGGTCTGGGGTCTTTCTTCCTTCTTGGACGAACATCAGCATTAATGTCTTTACAGATGAGGGGAACTAATAGGATAGATAAAAGAAGAGGTTCCCATTTTAACTGTCACAAATCATCTCAGCTCTAAACATGCCTCTTCTCCAGTGCTCTCTCACCTAGGGATGATGGTTATTGAAGACTTAACCACTGCTAAGTGTGAAGGGGAATACATTAGATCAAGGATCATCAAACTGTGGACCGCAGGCCAAATCTAGTTCGCAGTCTATTTTGTTTCGTTTTGTTTTTAATTAAGTTTTACTGGGACACAACCATACTCATCAGTTTACATATTGCCTATGGCTATTTCATACTATAGTCACAAGTTTGGTAGTTGCAATAGAGACCATATGGCCTGCAAAGCCTAAGACATTCACTATCTTGCCCTTTATGAAAACGTTTGCTGATAGACGGGTGAATGAGTAAGTGAATGAATGAATGAATGAATGAAGAAATCTTAGATTTAGGTGCATTCATAACTGTGGGAATTATTTTACTAAATAGTGCTAGGCAGCATCTGAAAGTTTCTAGAGATATATCGTCTATGTCCTCAGTTCTGTCCTTCTTAGTATTTTGTCAATCACTTAGACCAAGACATAGATGGGAAGTTTACCAGATCTTCAAATAATGGGAAGAAAACATGGATAACAAGTATATCGGATGACAGATCCAATATTCAAAATGATCTTGACAGGCTGGAACAAAGAGCCATGTCTAATCAAATGAAACATAAAGAGACAAACGGAAAGTCCTGTGATTGGGTCCAAAATACCAACTTCTCAAATGTAAAATCGGGTAAAGGTAGAAAGTAGAAAAATGTGCCTCAATAGAAGCATGTATGAAAATGATTTGGAGGCTTTGACAGACACATCCCCCTCAATGGTAACCACAGCTGCCCCCCCCCACCCCGCAAATAAAGTGTGTTCTCAAGCTAAGATGTTTGTTACACAGAATAAAGAAGAGAAATTTTCTTTCCTACTCTGTACTCAGGCTATGCCAAAAGTGTCTTTTTTTTTTTAATAATGTCCATTTATCAACAATGTCTATTTTATCAACAATGATGATGATAAAATTGTTAAAAATTGCTGAGTACTTACTTACCTCAAGTATAGTGGACTGTTTAACTTTTTATTTTTAATTTTGAATATTTTCACTTTATACTGTGAAGTGGGAACTATTGTTGCTCCCATTTCACAGTGTAGGAAATTTAGAGCAGTGAGGTCACGTAGCTGGCATGTCAGGAGGCCAAGACTCAAACCTAGTCAGTGTAGCCCCAAAGCCCAAATTCTCAGCTGCTGGAGTGTGACACCACACCCTCCTCTGAGGTTGCACTTAGGTGGTCCTTGGAAAACCAAAGTGCCTCCAGAGATGAGTTACTGATGTGGGAAGAAAAAGTTAAAAATTTTCATATCCAAAAATAAAACAAATGTTGAAAGAGATGAAGCATTTAACTTAGAAGAGGCCTGGGTCGTCCTTCAGGTGAATGAAAAAGCACTAAGCCAGCTCCACATTTGCCTCTGCCTTCCAGCCACTTGCACCCACCCACACAGCTTTGCCAATGTGATCAGTCAGCATATCAGGTTAGTCTAGCTGTTTTCTAAACCACATCAGATTCTCTAGACTTCACACCATAAGAATGTATTTCTCCCACATGTCAGAGTCATCGAGTGTTAGTGCTGGAGGCCCTATAACACACAACCCTTCGGAGGCCCAGGTGCCTTCCATCTTGTAGTTTTACTTTTCTATTCCGAAGCAGCATTTCTGGGTCCTTGAAATTTTCTGCATTCCATAGAGAAAAAATAGAGAGGCTTATATGGGGAAGGTGTTAGAAGCAGGCCTGGAAGTTGCACCTGTCACTTCTGCTCACATCGAATTGGCCTGTTCCTAACCACTAGAGAGGCTGCATGTTCTGGAAAAAGAAGAGGGTACGGATGTGCTGAGTGCTAACCTTCTCTCCTACTGTCAGAGCTCCAGGATATTGATTGACCACAACCATTGGGCCATCAACCAGCACCAATACCTGCCAGTCAGTTCCTAATAATGGATTCCTACTATGTGCAAGGCATTCTGTTGGGACCCAGAGAGAAAAGGCCCAATGAGTTACAGCCTTCCCCGTCAGTGATCTAGCAAAGACACACAAAAACAATTAGCCACAATATTCAACAGGGTGAATTAAATGTCCTACGATGTACATACATGGATTAGGAGCAGAAAAGACAGAGTTCATTCTGATGAGAGGAATCAGAAAAGGTTTCAGGGCAGAGTCTTGGCTAATGAATAGGAATTTAACAGTCAAAAACGCAAGGAAAAGAGCTGGTCAAGGAGGAAAAAAGCAGGAAGAAACACAAAAAGCATGAGAGGGCCAAGCAACCGGTTTAATGTGACTGAACGACAGGGTGTCTGAGTCATGTGGTGAGACATAAAATTGGCCAGACCAAAATAGTCACAGAGATGTAAATATGGGATAGAGAATATAGTCAATAATATTATAATAACTATGTGTGTTATCAGATGGGTACTGGACTTATTGAGGTGATCACTTGTAAGGTATATAAATGTTGAATTACTATGTTATACACCTGAAACTAATATAATATTGTATGTCAACTATATTTGAAAAAAATTTCTTTTAAAAAGTTGGACCAGATCACAAATGCCATGATGATGAACTTTGACTTAATTCTGAATGCAGTGGAGAGTGGAGGAGGGTGATGTAACCCAGCTCTGCAGGTGTGAGATGGTCAGATGGCAAGTTGAAAGGATGCAAGTCAGGAAGACAAGTTAGGTGTTGAAATAGTTCTGATGGATGGTGGCGATGGTCTAGCCTAAGGCAGTAAACATCAGTTCCTGCCCTTGTTCAGCCCCTCTACAGCTTTCCAACATATAATCAAATCAGTCAGTGGCACCCTTCACTTACAGTTGGTCTAGAAAACAATGTGTCAATATATCCACATTCAGAACCAGCATTGTAACCATGGTTTGCTAATTTTGAAAATGGTGCCACCATAGCCCATTCATAGTCTGCTTCCACTAGCCCCTCACCTGGGAATAATTTCCACTCAAAATCTGCTTCTCTGCTACTTCTACTTATTATTTCTGGCCCCACTCATTGCTTCTCAATTGTCCCAGTGGGGTTCATAAAAGCTATTTCTGCACTGTGTTCAAGGACAGAAGTGTTGGCAATTCCTTTCAAAATCCCTTTGGTAGACAGGATTCTCCAAAATCTTCTATCTAGAGATTACAAATATCTAGGGCTTCTCTACTCTCTCCAGACCTCAAAGGCACAGGTGCTCAGAAAAGAAGGTCACATTAAATTCCCAATCAAGCAGCTGGACCCCACTACACACTCTGTTCTTGCCAGCCCCCCTTCCTTAGTAGTGGAACCTGTACAGGGTGTGGCCTAAAACAGAGCACTCACTTAGACTCCCTGAGAACATCAAAAACTGCATTCCCATTCTATCCCTGACTTAAGAAAGAATCTGCCTCTGTCTCCAGGATTTGGCAGAGACCTTAACTGACCCAGCTATAGCCTTACTCTGCTTTTATTTTAGACTATTGACCCTAAAATAGAATGGGTGAGAAAGCTATACCAACCTTCTTCTATGGCCAAGGATGTAGAAGAGGGAGAGGATTTATCGAGCTTGGTCACAATTTGAATGAGCTTGGTGCTGGAGGGAGGTGTTGCATAGGGAGGTGGAATTGCTGATGGTTTTTGATGAGAGTTAAAAAAAAAAAAAAAAGTAATCCGGGGGCAAGTCAAGAGGGCAAAAAATAAAATAAGTATTTTCTGAGAACCAGAATAGTCACAATACACCGGTGGTAGGGGACACTTCGGAAATGAATTAATTGTTCAGGGAGCTAATAAGGCAAAGAAAAGCAGGCCAGACCCTCCGCATGGCGCAGGGAGACAAGGCCATGCTACAGGAAGAACAAGGAATTCTGGTGCACCAGATCCCAGATCTGTGACTTTGCGCAAATCACTCAAATTCTCTAAGCTTTGGTTTTCCCATTTGGAAATGCGGGAGGGAGTGGAGGTAAGAGGATGCCTTTACAAGGAGTTATTGACAGGATAAGGGATGAAGAATGCTAAATGCCAAGCTGGTATCTCTAATATATGTACAGGCTACAGAAAGTCGATCTAGGAGCAAGTAGCAGAAGCTGTAGGCAGATAGATCTCAGCCTTAGAGAAAAAAGACCTGTCCAACTACTGCAGCTACCAAACAATTCTAAACAAAGAGATGGAATATTTTTTCAGTTAGCAAGTTTCATGTCACTGACGGTGACCAACGAAATGCAGGGTAGCTATGTTCAGGAGATGTCAGTATAAAAACTCTTTCATTGAATAGAAAATTGGGGTAGATGAATTTAAAATTCCAAATCCTTCCCTTCCCTGAGTGACTGTGATTCTTGATTTTGCCTTTGCTCAGGAAGAACACAGGAGCCCAAAACCTCTCAGACAGATAAACCATCACTCATGGGTGAGTGAGAATGAGGCTCTGACTTACCAAAGGTCTCTCATTGTCAAATCCTGTGCCCATCCCTTGCTTACATTCAATTCCAACTGATGTTTCTCTTTATGGGGTGGAGGTAGGGAAAAATCACTCAAGGTTTATTTTGCCAGGCTCCGTAAGTGGGAAGGCATGATATAAGCAAGGCCTGCGAGCTGCCAGAAAAGCCTCTGCCCTTAAATAGTAATGAGATCCATCGGTCTCTTTAACAAATGTGCCTTCCCTGAGCGCTAAGTAAACTGTCTCCATTTGCAGTGTCAATATCAACGCGGGGCCTTCCCTACTTCTCAAACAGCCTGAACGGATTGCAATTGGCTGTCATCCCTGATTCCTGCGCTCAGTGAGAGCTGTCAATGGACATGTCAATAAGATACCGGGACTATTGATCAGCATAGGCATTTAGGGGTCACTGGTCGATAAAAACTCTTGCCAAGAGATGTAGAAAATGATAGCTTTCAGATACGACAGCAAAGTGAGGTTCCCAAAGGAGAAATAATATAGCTCAATTTCCCCTGTCCTGCTGCTTGTCAATTTCCCTTGGTTTTCTTGAGGAAGGAAAAGCAAGGAGGGAGAGATAAGAGAGAGAAGTGGAAAAAGTAAGAGAGTAACTCAAGCGTTTGACTGAAAATATCTCAGAGAATGAAAAACCAACAACCACAATAAAATCACACAGCACCACCCAGGCCACTGTCTGCTTCAAAAGAACAAAGAGAAAATCCAAAAGAGGCAGTGTTTTTGAAAGAGGTGCACTCAGAGGATGAAGGTCAAGATGACAAGCATTATTCAGAAATAAATTTTGATGGAATCACAAAAATCAGTTCAATACCTGTTTGCTGGCTCCACTTATTAATGTTCAGCTGGTCTAATTCTTCACCAAGGCATTTACTATACCAGATTGATCTTAGCCCTGAGTGAAGGGGAAAGACAAGTCCCTTTTGAAGCAATGTGACTTATAACAGCTCATCATGGAAATAAAACATGTTAAAGTAACATTTTATATGAGGATGGAGAGAGGTGGCAGAGAGGCTGATTGTTGTTTTTGTCCATTCTGTGCTACAGAATTTTAAGTCTTATTTTCACATTATAAAAGGATTGTCCATTTTATCAGTGAATTGCCTTAAATGCAAATTAAATTGTTCAATTTACAGATAACTGATTGCATGGAAATACTCAGAGTTCATGAGCATAAACTTTTTAAACTGTTCTTTGGTTTACCGAGTCCTAGGTTTCACAGATAATTCTGGACACAGAAACATTTCTTTCAAGTCAACAAAATGACAAAAATCAACTTAAAGCCCAGTTATCGATGGTTAGAGCCCTGAGATAAAGTCTTCCGACTTCTTAAATGGAATACACCCACACAAAAGGATAACCAACATGCCATATATTGGCTTCCATTTTTTTTTCCATTTTCCCCTTTCTGAATCAAGCTCCTTTGTGACCTTATACATTACTTCTTTGGGAATTGTTTCCTTCTCTTAATTCAAAGCTACATCTCAGCTTGCCTCTGAGACAGTGAAATTCATCTCAAGTCCTGCCAGTCAGACCTTGTACTTTAATTAAACCCTGAAAGTTGCTTAAAGCGATAATTTAGCATCTACATCTGAAACTTTAAGAGATGGTACATGAACCGCAAGATGGAGATGCATTTCAATGAGGTTAGCAGTATCGCATGTCATCCCTTATGACTGTGTATTCTTCACTCTGTGTCAAAGTTCATTCATTCACCATTGCAAAATATATTTATTGCCAAGTGAGAGATGATGGTAGTTTAAAAGTAAAGCAGAAGGAGAGCTGGTTGAACACATACATTTTATTCTGCTCGATTCTGACTAATGATACTATGAGGACAGCAAAAAATAAACAAGAAAAAAATTCAGCAAACCCACAAAGAAACAGAAGAGATCACAGCTAGTAAGACATGTCAACAAAATTTGGAAGTAGGGAAGTGAACAGGGAAATGAAAAATGAAATCACAGATAAGAGAAAGCTAAAATCTATACTAGCAGCAAGAGTAGGGCCTCAAGGACCAAACCACTTCACAATTTAGGCCCCAAAGTCTCAGGAATTGAAGGCAGAAAATACCTCTGAAGCAGGGGTTCATAACAGGACTAAACATATAAATGTTGTTTAAAAGTCTTTAAAAGAAAAAGTTAAGCCGATGGATACTCTTTTACCCAACTAGCCAGGTGGTCCCTTCTTTGCTATAGCAAGAGTCTAAAGGGTTACTTTATAACAGTGTTTCTCAAAGTGTGACCCCAGGGCCAACAGCACCAGCATCCCCTGAGACTTGTTAGAAATGCAAACACTCTTTCCCCACCTTGGATCTACTGAATCAGAAGCTCTGGAATGGAACTCAGCAACCCAGACTTCAGCAAGCTCTCTAGATGATTCTGGTGCAGGCTAAAGTTTGAGAACTACTGCCCTCTACAGAGGCTGAGCCAGGAAGGGTTTGACATCAAAGACAACAGCAGTAACTAAAAATAGTAGCCAACAACTGAAAGCTTAGATGAAGTTGATATACAGAACTTTGAACCCCCAATGCACATCTCAGCTCCCCAAAAGTTGCAGCCAGGCTGATAAATCCCAGTCAGGGTATTTAAGGATTCTTCCATGGGAAACTGATGGGCTGAAGAGAAAAAATCTGTAGTTAGGAACAGTAACTGATGAGGGGAAATCCCCAAATGAAATAGCCAGATCACAGCTCAATCAGCTTTCAGGAAAAACCACCAGCCCGGAAGCCCCATGCAGGCAGAGAAAGTTTCCTATCGCCCTTAATAATGAACTGACATTCAATGACTACCAGACATGTGAGGAAATCCTTAACCAGGACCAAACAAGACCAAAACTAAAACAAGCAAACAGTAGAGAAATAAGAAACTTGGACTAAATGAAAACAGCATGAGAAAGAGGAGAAAACTTTAAAAAGGAGATAACACTATAATGAATCATTCCAAAAGGGTAAGAGAAAAAACTTACATTCATGAAACAAGAACAGGGAACTATTCAAAAATGGGAATATTGAGTAAGTTTCAGTTCTTGCCAAAGCAGAAAACTTAGCTCTGTCAGCTCCCTTCCCCAAAATCAACAGAGAAAATTACATGGACAGACTGTGAAAACAAAGGTTGCTGGTCCCCACCCCTTGTAGGTCTGTTGGCAGGATAATAATAATCAGGATGGTACCAAAGTACTGTTGGAATGAGGAATGAGGTACACACTGACTGAGCAGCTTCCCTGACATACTTCTCCACCCAGGCATGCTTCACGCTAAGAAGTTAAAGGCAAAGTACTGACCAGAGAAGTTACCTGATAAACATGAAGGCAATTGGGAATGAACAGCAATAATTCAGTGAGGCTTGAGTTCATTCACTTTGGAGTTCATTCCCTACTTTCTCCTCAAGCTCAATGAATAAGACACATTCTGGAGCAGGCTCAGCTCTTCCCCAAAGGATCTTGAGCCTTCAGGCCAAGGTCCCTGAAGAGCACAATCACTTATAAGAAAGCCCACAAAGTGTACCATCTGAGGCCAAATGCTCAGAGCAGACAGAACAAGAAGTTCAAACAGCCATGATAGATATATTTAAAGACTTAAGGAAAGCCAGAATCATTATGAAACAAAAACAAGTGGATATATTATTTGTTTATTTGTTTGTTTATTAATGATAGTAGAAATAAAGTATCAAATACATGAAATAATTTCTGTGATGGATAATTTCTGAAAAATAATTAAGAAATTGGAAGGCCTAATGAAGACATTTTCCAGAAAGGAGCGAGAGATGGAAAACATAATTTTTAAAAAAAAAAAAACAAGGAATATGTCTTAGGTATCAGTAACTGAAAATAGAAATGTGGGGACAGCACAAGCATAAAAAAAATATTTGAAGCAATAATGAAGATGTGAACCAAATTTAAAATTCTGAAAATGCCAAATGTTGCTGAGGATGTGGAGCAAAAGGCACTCGCATCTGGGATACAAACTGGTACGCCACTTTGTAACATACTTTGGCACTAAACATGCCAAAGGAAGTTAATTAAACATGCATATAATTTATATCATAGCAATTCCACCTTCAGCGTATATCTTAGAAAAATTCTCAAACAAACATAACAGTAGATATGTAAAAAAATGTTTATAGCAGCATTAGCCTTCATAGGAAAAACCTGGGGAAAAAAAACAAATGTTCATTGACAGTGTAATTGCACAAAAATAAATTCCTATTGTGTAAGCCACCCAGACTGTGGCATTTTGTTATGGCAGCCCCAGTGAACTGATACAGTCATCAATCAAAAGATAAAAATTTTCAGATTAGATTTTTAAAAGTGATACAACAATACAATGTCTATAAGAAAATACTTAGAATTATAACAAAAACCAGTAAGGTTGAAAATGTAGAAAGTGAAAAAACAAAATACCTTAAAAACATGAAAAAAAAATCTGAGTTAGCACTTTTAATATTAGAAAAAATAGAATTTAAAGCTAAATTAAAATATCATAAGCGATAAAAAAGCTATCATATGCTAGTGACAGAACTATAGAGCAAAAAGATACAAGCATTTTGAACATAAACACACTTAGAAATTCAGTCTCAAAATCTTAAAGGCAACAACTGACTTAAATTAGAGAGAAAAAGAGGTAAGTCAACAATTGTAGGTGAAAATTTCAACAGGACCTTCCCAGAAACAGATAGATCAAGAAGACAAAAGAAATAAATGGAGACGTAGACGATCTGAACAAAAGAAATGAGTTTCAGCACTTACAGACTCCACCTCAAATGAATAGATAATCTGTGTTATTTCGAGCACACAGAGAGCATTAATAAATCTAAACTGTATACTGGACCATAAAGGAAACCCAATAAATTCCAAAATATCATATAATACCATCTAAGTTCTTCGACAATAATGCAACAAAATATGGTATCGATAACAAAGCAATCTTTTTTTTTATTCCATGTTTGGAAACTAAATAGTATATTACTAAATAATCATTGAGTTAAAAATAGGTGTCATGAATAAAATAAGAAATATTTAGAGTTAAATTATAATGAAAACACATGTCAAAAATTATGGTACAAACCAATAGTATTTAAAAGGAAATGTATAAGTTTAAATAACTTTGTTGGAAATCAAGAATAATCAAACACAAATAAGCTAAGGATTCAACATAAGACATTAGACACAAGAAACAGATTAAATCCAAAAAACACAGAGGAAATATTAAAGATAAGTATATTATTCATGATCCAGTCAGAAGAAGAAAAATAGTAATTCGAGCAAGAAATGCTTAATATAAATAATCATTAACTATTTTTCAAGGAACTACTTACCATAGTGATGAGAAAAAGAGAACTCTAAAGAATACCTAGGGTTTGAAAAAGAGTACCCAAGGAAGGAAAATAGATAGATAAGATAGATAGATGATGATAGATAGATAGATAGATAGATAGATAGATGATAGATAAAAATATGGAAGGGGATCCTTCCTGAATGCTAGAATTCAGACCTCATTAGAGAAGGGTTGGTGACAGTCCATTCAATGCCGGAGAAGTTCTCTGTGTTTCCTGGACCAGAGTTTGCCCCCATTTGTAGGCCAAGATTGGCAGGCATGAAACCACAGGCCGGGATTGATAAATAGGAAACTCCTGACAAGGGGGCCAAAATGCTGAGACTGGAAGGCAGCAAACTGGCGAATGAGATAATAACAATACTTGCAAAGAAGCTGCCCTTGGGAGTACTGCTAAACCACCTCTACTTTGCATATGTCTCGCTAAGACATCGAAAATGCTTGCCACTTTCCTGCTCATTATCCAGTCAGCATCCATGTGAACAATGTGATGTTTTATGGAATGTCATGATAATCAAGATCTCTGCAGACTATATTATGGCAGGGAGCAGGAGAATTGAGATAGCCCCAAGGCAGCGCTGTGAAGATACACTGTTGGCACTGCCAGGTAAAAGCACTGCTTACTGGTGGTCCTTTTAAATTGGTATGGAGAAAAAAGCATAAGCTACACCAGTAACTATATACCAAATGACAGGAATTGTGCAGTTTTGTTCCAGTAAAGATACAACAGAGACAACAGCTGCATTTGGAATCACCACTGATTCAGTTTATGATAGTCCACAGTTACTCTCCAATACCCATCCAATGTCTGCACAGGCCAAACAGGTGAGTTAAATGGGAATATGATAGGTATTACCATTCCTGCTTCTTTCTTTGAATGCTTGATGATGGCATAAATCTCTGAAATTTCCCCAGAGATGCAATATTGCTTCTGATTTATTACCTTGGTGTAGAGAAGTTCCAGGGGTTTCTATGTAGCTCCTCTAACTATAAAGGTTCTCATCCAATGGGTTCAAGGGTCAATGTGGGGGATACTTCTACTTTCCAAGTACATGTATATAGTTATATATTAAAGATCTGGGGAAATAATTGTGAGGTGAGTCTGTGGATGAATTAGGCCCATTGTGAGTCAAACTTCAGCTAAGATTCCATCTATTACTTGATTACTGTCGCTCCCACTGTAGTAGGTCAAGTCATGCTCTGGGTGCCCCAGAATTAGTGTCAATTCATACCCAGTACCTAGTAATCTCCAAAAGGTTTGAGTATTGCATGGTCACGCCAACAAATGACCTTAGGTTATTTTGGATTACGCTTAGAACATATTTACAGAGCATTTATGTGGAAATGCAGTAGGCTTCTTCCTGAAAGGGATCTAATTTCCCCTTCAATCAGGAGGCTGTGGGTCTGTGCACTGACTTGGGTCTGGAAATTGGTAAAGTCAGGTTTTTGGCCAGACTTACAGATTTTCCTATTGTATAGATCAAGAAATACTATAGTAAGCTGCCCATCTACTTTATTCCAAGGAACACTGTGATCAATTAGCTGTTACCAAAGATTGCAGATATGAGATTCAGACCTTGTTGTAGAAGTTGTGATTGCATCCCACCAGATTATGGAGATGTTTGTTGGATTGCTGTGAGCCAGAACTAGTCCACAGTTACTGGGCTGAGGTGGTGGTAAGGCAAGTATAGGACAAGGACTGGCAAGCAGGAAACCTTCACCAGAGTGCCAGTGGGCCAAACCTTGTGGGCAAAAATCTGCCCATTAGAAGGCTGATGACAGACTTTTGGAAGTTGCCCATGGTGGTTGCTGTTGAACTCATCACCTAGGGGCCAGCTGGAGAATCCACAGAACTCATAGGGAAAGAGCCTGAAAAAGTGCCACCAATACTTGATAGGGGTGAGCTTTCCACTGGGTGTCCTGTAGAACACAGGAGCCTGCAGGAAGACATTTGTACTGGAACCAAAAAGAAGAGCCCCTTCCTCCTGTAGTGTCCCTCCAGCGCCCTCTACTGACAAAGTTTAACATTGTATCAGCGGACAAGGATGATGTTCCAGTATCACAAGCAGGGCAAAGGTCAATTTGGAGTGGAGAGGCAATGAAATTGAACTGCCACCATAAGGAGAGTAAAAAATAAAATAGAGAAAATTAACAAACCAAAAATAGTTATTTGAAAAAAAGTTAATAGAGAAAGAAGTTTTGGGCAAGATTACTTAAGAAAAAAAGAGAGAGAAGATATATCAAAAGGAATACTCAGAGAACAATAAAGGGATCTTATACATTTTAAATATAATAGCAGAGATGTTTTTTTTAAAATGAACTGAAGTGTTGACCCTAAACTCAAGGAAATTTCCCAGATAACAAAACAACAACAAAAAGAGAAGATATGGAGAATGGCTGGAGGAAACTTAAATTACTGCTAACCTGTGTGGACTCCAGGAATGGTCCTGTCTACTCCATTCTGGTGCCTTGTCTCCTGCAACAAGTGGTTTCCTTTCACACATGCACAGAGCAGACATCTCTAATGGCTCACACCAGGACCCTACTCCAAAGCATTTCCTGTGTTTTGGGAAAAGGGTGGTCAGTGGCCAATCATGAACTCTAAGGGGAATAAATAGCCCAGTCTTCCTCTCTGTGGAGAACAACGTTTTTAGTGCAATTTATGCTCCAGAGTTCCCTGCACAATTAGGCTGAGGTTAGACTTTTCCTGAAACCACATCTCAGCCTATCTTCTTCCTCTGTGATTTCTTGCTTCCCTTATTTCTTAAGAGAGTTCTCCTGAGGGCACTCCCTCAGCACATCAGTTGGACAAGAACCCCTGTCTCTACCTCTGCATCTGAGGACTACAATCTAAGACACAAGGGTGACATAATGAACACTATATAACAGGAAAATGAATTTCGAAGTGGTGTTTAGGCTCAATTAGAGCAGGGAGAACATGGGTTAAGGGAAGCCACATAGGAGCCAAATTTAAGGGAGGAGATGAGAGGTGAGAAGTGGCTGAGACTGAAGAGAAATGGAAAAATGGGAAAATAGAGAAGGGATTATCTCTAGATAGACTCCTTAATACTGATGCAAAATGGCAGATGAGGCAAAGGAAGGAGTGGAAAAAGATGACAATGTCTCAGACCTGGGTGACTGGGAAAATGGCAGCCCAACATACAAACATCAGGTAACCAGAGAATAATCATAGTGGGAAAAAGAATCCCTGTGTAGAACTGTCACAGAAGACTTAACATCTGCATAACACTCTGCATTTTACAGAGCTCTCAAACACATCATCTCCTTTTTTCAAACGGTCTCTGTGAGATGGGATGATAGATATTCTCAGTTCTTTACTCTTTCCTTCTTTCTTATGACTTTGAGAAGAGGGAGAATACATCCTCATACCCATTGACTTTGGGTTTGGCCATGTGATTTATTTTCATCAATGTAGTGTAAAGAATAATGTCATGAGCAAAGGCTTTCTATATGCTCCTGTGATTCGGCTTGGCTCTTGTGCTTTTGTTGACTACCTTCAGAAGAACATGACCCAGGTAGCTGCTGATCTGAGGAGAATGAGAAGATGTACAGAGCAGACCTAAATCCAACCTACAGCCTAAAACTCCATGCAGTTGATCCTATCCAATCCCAGCAAACCACAAGTACCTAGAAACCTGTAAATGAGAAATAAATGCTTGAGGTTATAAGCCACTGCATTTTAGGAATGTTTGTTATGTAGAACTATTGCAGCAATAACTGATTAATATAGTTAGGTAAGCAGGTATTATTAAGATGCCCATTAAGTAGATGAAACAACTGAAATACTGAGAGGTGAATTATTTGTCCAAGTTCAGAGCTCACGGGGAAGAGTTAACTGTGTTCTTACCTCCCTCTCAACAGAAAGTCTTTAAACGTTGACACATTTCACAGCTTAGAAGCCCAGCATTCAAAGAAATAATTTTTAAATGCTTTTAAAAAACATAAAGTACCGATTTTGCTAATAACCTAAGAAGTGCATGTTTTCATATATGCTGCCTATTAAGTCTGTTCATATCGTATCAGCAAACATCATGTCGTCTTGGAGAGGTTCCTAGTTTTTCCTGCGAAATGTTTTTCAACGCCCGAGTGAATCAAAATGAATGTAAATGAGGTTTATTAAGTCAACCCCACATGATGCTGTATTGTCAGCATTTGTAGGGCTGTGACAGGTTAGTTATTGCAGTTTGAAGGAAATGTCACCAACACAGCGGTCTACAGAATTAACTTTAAAATGTGTGTGTGTGTGTGTGTGTGTGTGTGTGTGTGATCCCAGGATTATACACCCATTCAAGAATCATCTCCTCAGAAGGTGACAGGAGGCTGAGAGAGGCTAAGGTTTGCTCATTCTTTTTCATCAAGAATCCTCTTCTGGCTACATGATACCTGAGGCCAAGGGTCAGGGGCCGCAGGTAACCACCCAGGCTTCTGTGCGCTGCTGTTAACGGACTGTGGAGAGGAAACAAAATGAGGGTGATTGGAGTTGACAAAGAGTGACAGGAGCCAGTGGCAGCAGTGCCAAGTGCCCTCTGCACCCAGAATGAGTGTCAGATGGGTTCAGAGGTGGGGTGGAAGACAAGTGAGGCTCAGAATGCTGTCCTGGGCTGTTGAATAATGGGCCAGGTAGTCAGTCTCTTGGTCAGACCTGATTTGAGAAAAGTCAGAAGGGCTCTTTTCTCAAAATCATTATGTCCAGTCATTGTTTGTCACTTTTGGAGAACTATTCTTTCACGTCCAGGAGACTTCTCCTTTATAAGAAATCTCCTCTTACATGAAAATACCTCATGGAAAAGATAAACTGGTTAAGCAGTCATCTATCAAGATCTTAGTGAAAAAACCTTTTAATTGAAACCTCAAGGCTCTCACTGCAGGGACAACCCTTGGTACTGAAGAAAAACATGCGACTGGGCCAGAAATAGATGTTCTTACTTCTCAGTTTTCTAAACTAACATTGTTTAAAATGTGTGCCCCTGCTGTAAAATCAATCCTGATCAGAGGTTGCACAAGGCCTTCTCCTGACCTCACATGGAATGGCCCCTGTCTCTCCTGCACCTTACTTTACACACAGAGTGAGGGCCACAGAGTTGGGGGGAATCTTCTCATTAACTCTCACCTTTTACAGTAGAGAAAATAAATATCAGAAAAGGAAAGGGAACTTTTAATCTCACCCACTTGAGCAGAACATGGACAAGTCTCTTTTTGAAAAATTCTATCTTTCGAAAAACCACTCCACACTGCATTCTCTGTATAGGCCCTTGCATCCAAGGCCAAAATTTATCTTGAGCACTACACTACAATCAGGAGCATTAATTGAACTATACTGACAACTGGCATGTGGCTATATACTTATCTGTGCAAAATAAGTTTAAAAGGTTTATCCATTCAGCAAGCCTTGTTGACTATCTGTTGCCCTGACCTTGGGGACCTTATACACTAAAAAGCCCAAATTGATCAAAATCCTTGGAGGCTTACATGTCAAGAACATCACAGAAGTAAAGGGGACAACATTGATGTCGAAGACTTATTTTATTGGGTAAGTAGTGGAGGAGAACATAGAGGACTTCATTGGACATGGTGGGGTCAGATGGAAACCATCCCTCTCCCCAACAGGATGGTGAAACCCAAACGACTCACTTTTGCTTTGCTAAGCCCCCTAGGAAAGGGCCCATTCTATCATTACCTATTTAAAGAAACCAAACAACTACTTCAGAATTCTGGAAGGCCAGGAGTCTATAAAGCTGTCAGTTGCTGAAGTTCCCTGGATTTGATAGAATATAAACAGCACCAAAGAGAGAATCAGAGCAAGTGCTCTGTAAGGACTGAATTCTTGCTTGGCATCATGCATGCTCAGTGACTTGGGATTATTGCCTTCGAGAACAGAATATCTCCTTCTAAGTGTGAGCTTCTGAATGAAAATACCCAGCAAGCAAGAGGTCCTTCAAGACTGAACTCAAAAGGGTCCCTAAGGCTACAAGTGGATTTGGAGTCTTCTGAAGATCCAGAAGAAGGTCCAGTTTCCAGGAAAGAAGGTTAATAAGAAAAAAGGATCAAACCAAAGTTGAGAAGCATCAGACATGAGCAGCCCCTGGGGGAGGAGCCAGCAGAGGAGTCCAAGAGAAGCTGGGTGATCCAGGAGTTTCCTATCATGAAGCCAAGGAAACCACAGATGGTGCAGGAAAACCTCACTTAAGCCATTCATTTCAACTCCTTCCCCATCAAACACTTTTAGCAGCTTTCCTAATGGTAGAAAATGATTGATTTGAATTTTATTCCTTTTTCAACAAAGACACCCATGTTGTAGGAAAGCCATGAACTTGAGTCAGAAACCTCAGGGCCGAATCCTGCTGTGACTATGCGTCAGAGTCCAGCTGTGTGAACTTGAGGAAGTGTGCTAACATCCAGGAGCCGAGGGTTCCTTATCTAAAATCACAGGTTTCTGTAAGTTTGGATGAGGTAATAAATATAAAAGTATATGTAACGCACTATATAAATAACATGGTTTTTTTGCCATAATTCTTAGAAAACTGACAAATATGAACATAAACAACAAAAAGGCTGGTGCCCGTAGTCCTGAACGCAATAAGTTTCCCATACAAAACTTACAGGGCTTATTTGCCACTCACTGCCAAAAACACCTTTTTGCTTCTATTTACTATAAATGTTCTGCTTATTTTGTGTATTTAATTCATTTTTAACACTTAAGCGGCATAATGAAATGGGGTGGCATATGTGGAATGACCATCAGAACAGCAGGAATATGGGCAATGGAACTCAACCTACTCCTATCTCACTCTTCCCAGCTCTCTACTTGCCTGAAAAACCAGCTGCCCCACAACTACCAGAGGTGATTTGGAGACCAGGTTTGGAGCCCCTAAAACATCCCACCCCCAGAGTGTTATCATCATTTCCCCTGTCAGTAACCTGAAAAAGCCCAATTAACAAGGCATAGTTATTTGCCCTAATTCCTAACTCATTCTATGAAACCCATATTATTCTTTTACCAAAACCAGACAAAAAAATCACAAGAAAATTATATGCCAATATTCCTTATGAATATAGATACAAAAAATTTCAATGAAATCCAGCAACATAATAAGGATTATACACCCTGGTCAAGTGTTATTTATCCCAAAAATACAAAGTTGGTTTAATGTCTGAAAATTAATCAATAAAATGTACCATATTAATAGAAAACCACTTGATCATCACATTGCAATAGACACAGAAAAAGCATTTGACAAAATCCTATACTATTTTTGTGATAAAGACACTCAACAAACTAAGACCAATAGAGAACTTCTCAACTTGATGAGGGGCATCTACAAAAAAGCCCTCAGCTGATGTCACACTTAGTAGCAAAACGCTTCCCTCTAAAAACAGGAACAAGGTAAGCACGTCAGCTCTTGCCACTTCTACTCAATATTGTATTGACGGTCTCACCCAGGGAAATTAGCAAGAGGATGGAATGAAAGTAACTCAGATTAGAAAGAAAGAAATAAAAGTATTTCTAATGCAGATAACATCTCATATATAAAATTTATTACAGAATTTAATGAAAAACGATTATAACTAATAAATAAGTAATATATGAAATTCAATTATATTCTATACACTAACAATAAACAACATGAAAATAAAATTAAGAAAACAATTTTATCTATTATGGCAGCAAAGATAATAAAACAACTAGGAATGAATGTAACAGAGCTTCAAGACTAGTACACTGAAAACTACAAAATATTTTTTAAATGAATTAAAGGTCTAAATAAATTGACCCATTTGCCTAGGTTAGAAGATTACTGTTATTAAAATGGCATAATTCTCCAAATAGATCTATAGTTTCAACATAATCTCTATGAAAATCTCAACTTGCTTTTGTGCAGAAATTGACACATTGAACCCAAATGTCCACCATCTGATGAATGGATTTTAAAAAGTGATGTGTTTATACGATGAAACATTATTCAGCAATAAAAAGAAATGAAGTGCCGATCCATTCTATAACATGAAGGAACCTCGTAAACAACAGGCTAAGGAGGAGAAGTCAGTCACAAAGACCTTGTGCGATTTCATGTACACGAAATATCACAATAGGCAAGTCTACAGAAACAAGAAGTAGATTAGTTGGGTGTGTAGGTCTAGTACAGTGGGGAGGATGAAATGGGGAGTGATTGCTAATAGGTTTTGGATATTTTGGGGGGGCTGATAAAAATGTTCTAAAATTGCTGTGATCGTTTTATAGTTTTTGAATATATTAAAAACCATTAAGTATACTTTAAGTGGGTAGATTTTATATGTGAATTACATCTCAGTGAAGTAGTCATAAAGTAAATGCCTACCAAGACAACACATCAAGAGGGTCTGTGAATTAAGAGAACAAGGACACTTGTGCTGCCCATGCTTTGAGAGAATCTGAGTCCCAAATTCTTTTCTATGGAAAAGAATTCTTTTCTATGGAAAAGAATTTCTGTTTTACAAACTTTACACAATAGTGTTCTTTACCTTTGCATACCTATGTGCAGTTGAATGTCATTTAGGGCCCTCTCCCTTAGCTCAACCCCTTAATTCAGGGGGTTATGAATTAAGCAGTCAGAAGGTGGCTGCTTCTGACTCTTCTGGAACTCTTTCTGCTATACGACAAGTTGAACAGTCCCACCTCCTAGTCTAGAACTTTTTCTAATACTCAAATTGGGTTCTAGAGAGGGTCTGGAGTAGACAAAGTAATAAAGGCATGATTGGAATGTTCCTGAATATAAATATGTACACAATGCAAGGCCCTGAGTAAGATGAGCTGGGTGTGAGGGATGGCTGAGGAGAGACCAGTCAGGAGATATAACAGGCACAGGAGACTGGTAATGAAGGTCCAGCCTAGAGGAGAACAGTCAGAAGAGAAAAAAGGTGGACTCCCCCACCCCACTGACAATGTTGGGTGGGTAATGAAAGAGGAGGAGCACTCAACAGTGAGTTCTAAATTGATTCACATTTTAATTTCACTAAAGAAAATGTATTTTCAAGCATCATTTTTCAGAATGAATGATCCAATTCTAAAGTAGATAATTTCCAACCTGGTCTGTTTTTAATTTAGCACGGTAGCTTAAAGAAGGTCTTATTTGCAATTAGGAGTGCAGTATTTTCTCCACTTCTGAAGGAGGAATTGAAGCACTGAGTGTCTGATTCTCTAAGTTGCTGTAGGATAAATAGGTGGGCCTCAGGGAGGGCACTGGCCCACAGGAGAAACTCTGGCTCCAAAGCCATAGATTATTATATGCATGTGTGCGCAGTGGGAGCTGACCTCTCAGAAAATCAGGCTAATGACTGGCCTATCGCCCTTGAGACACCAGCAGTAAGAGTAAGAGATAATGGAAGGGGCATGATTTGAAGAGCTCTGAAATAGAAATCAACAGACCTACGGGCTGGTTGTCTTCAATCCCTCATTTTGCAGATAAAGGACTCAACCCAGAGAAATAAGTGACTTGTCCAAGGTCATTCAGCCAGATGGTGGCAGATTAGGAGTAAACAGCCTGGTTTCTCTCTCCCTGAAAATGCATAGCCCCCGGGCAGGCCAGGCTGTCACTAATCGGCATAAAAGTGTTCTTGCACCTGTCCTGGCATGCCTCATACTCAAATCAGAAAACCTTCTGCTGCAACCCTGATGAGGAAATTAAATTAGCTACTAATTGGTTAATTGGCAGCAAACTCTGTAATGCAGTAAGGAACAAATTAAGTTGGAGCGAGAAGCTCACATTTGTTAGATCCGATTATCTTCATTATCACCTCTGTGGCCCACCAGCGATGCCGTGCACCTCTCCCCTAGGAAAGCTTTTAGAAGGATCCTATGACCTTTTGGCTTCCAGACAAGTTGTTCCTTTTTCTTTCTCCTTTTTCTTTCTGTCCGCTTCCACCACCTTTCCTTCTTAGTCCCTATGATCCAACATTTCCCAAGCTGTACTATTTAGAACTCTAGTGTCAGTAGAATGCTGACAAATGTTTAATGACTGGCTCTCTAGGGTAAAGAGCCCTGATTTGTAGCATTTAGCAATTTCTGTGGTGTAAATACTCCCGCTATGGGCCAATTTCAAGGTACCAATATGACATCTAGCAGTTTGAAAAATTTTCTGAAAATTTAGCAATTGGTTCTTGCAAGCTAGTACCAGTTGATTCCAACACAACACTGATAGTGTGTAATAGGTCCATAGGAAGAGCCATGCTCAAGTAAATAAGTAGGAAATTCTACATATTATATATACTCTAAGAAGTTCTGTAGAAAAGAGACATATTTAATTTAATAGTGCTTTCCAAACATATCTAACCAGAGAACTCCTGTTTCCTAAAGCATAATACCTCCTGTAATACTAAAGGTCCACTGGCTTTTAGTTATAAACATAGTTATAATCATATCATTATTGTGTAATTTCTAGGTGTAGGCACAATGCTAAGGCCTTCCGGTAAGACATATAAGATATGGACCTTGCCCTCAAGGTAATCAAATCAAGGTAGCAAACCTCAAGTATTAGGTGACTGGTACTGACCGTGAGTGCTATAAGATGTCAGAAAATGAATTCCATCATCAGGCTGGGACCCAAACAAAGGGTGTAGCTCAGCTGGGGGAAAAAGTTTTCTAGGCAGAGAGGACTACTTTGGTAAAGACAAAGAGATACAAATGTATATTATGTGTTCAGAGATAATTAGGAGACCAGTGTGGCTAGAATTGAGGGGTATGGTGCAAGAGAGGAGTAGAAGATAAGGCACATTGGGTCTGATTGGGAAAGAAGGCTAAAATATCAGGAGGAGGAGTTGGGGTGTCAGGCTATCACAGGGCACGGCACGGCAGGGCAGTGAAGCAGAAGGCGTATATTTTTTGGACAACGCGATTTCCTGAGGCCTTACAGTCATTCCATTTCTTTTTATTTACCAGGTAGAAAGAGTTGGTTTTTCTTGACTTGGGGCTTAAAGAAGACCAGAGAAGCCTGTTTATCTCTGTCAATGGGGCCAGGCGATTCTATCTTCCAATAAGGATACACGTGTCAATGTAGGGTGTTTTTCTTCTACCAGCCCTATATGTGGGACATTTGTGCTTGAATACAATTAGGATAACCTCTGTCCTCAGGGTTTCCATCCATATGAATGTGTATCCGGATGGATTGTTTAATATTGAACAAACGTTTGTTGAGCCCTTACTTTGTGCAAGTGCTGCTAAGTACAAGACTTTAAGTTTTGAATAGATGGTGATTGGTCCAAGAAACAGAAGGCTCAGCAAGATGTCATGGTCAAGATTAATGTTTATGGCTCTGAAATCTCCAGTCAACTGCTTGGCTCCCAGCCACACATCTATCACAGTGTCTTTTGGGCTTTGAATAGGACATGCCAGGTATGTACTTTCTAGGGCGTCTTTTGATCTCTAACCTCACCATTGTCCCCAGATGAGTCCCTGATAAAGCTGGGTTTGATGCCCTCAGCCTGCTTCTCTTTTCCATCCCTCATTGGATAACCTGAACCCATACTGCTCATTTTCCATGTGCCCTCCTTTCTAAGAAAAATGTGCTATCCAGAAAAAAAATTGAAACTTCTTTTCCCTAAGATGCAAATAAATAACAGCTTAAAGTGGTACCTTTCCAAGGATATTTATATCTTTGCATCTTGAAAAAAACTTAAAGCTAAAGTATTCCAACTCTACTTTGGGGATTTAAGGAAGCCCAGAGGATGGAAGCAGTAGTAAATTGTAGAGCAATGGTGTCAAGTCAGTGCTCCCAGGAACCATGGAAATGGCTGCCTGGCCCATCTGTCTAAGCAGTTGGCCTTGATCTTGGCTTCCAGGGCCTGCCATCAACCCAACAAGTTCCAGATTCCCCACCTTGTGCTTCCAGACAGAAAGAGTGTGAGGCAGCTACGTAGACTGATGATACAAAGAGAAATGGCAAGGCCCAGTGACAAGAAAGAAAGCAAATGTCATGAATTCAATCAGCAGACCCAAATTCTAATCTCAGCTATAGCACCTCTCAGTTGCCTGACCTCAGGAAAGATTCCTTGTCTAAGTTAAGCTCCTGATCTTTAAAACAGGACTTATGACTTATAACACCCACCCTGTAGGGTGGTTGGGAGGATAGCGCCCATATATGGTGGTGATGAGTAACTTCCAAAGATGACAATAGTCATGAATGAAGTACTCAAGCCTCCACATTTGCTAGGAAACAAACAAACAAAAACAAACAAACAAACAAAACACCAGAGCTGGACTTTTTAAAGCCCGAAATCTTCATTGCAGATCATCCCAGTTTCAGGCTACTGCTTCTTGCCTGCAACACACCCAGCCTGCCACCCCAAATGATATAACTTTGCAAGACACCAAAATGTAGGTGAGGGCAAGGCTCCTCTCTGCAGGGAGCTAGACCAGTGGTCGATTGGTGCTGACAGCAGGTGTAGGGAGACACTTTTGCCAACCATTCAATATCCATTGTCCTCTGGTAATTCAAATTACTTTCCAAATGTCACTGCATCTGTCTCAGTCTGACAGCTCTTCAAACTGGGGCCCTTTCTCTGAGCCTGAAGACCTAGACATATTTCTGAAGGAGCTTTTGATCTTCATTTCTTTCCAGGTGGGAAGGCCCTTTGTCAGATAAAGTCCAGACTCATGAAACCTACAGACAAAAACCTAGTGACAGGTAGTCTGGCAGGTGAAGGCAATAACACATCCAAAGCAGGAACCCAGCTAGTTGGATAAGACACATGACATTCCTGAAAAAGAGCAGTCAGGGGGAAATACTTATACTGTTCTTCAAAACCACTACAGCATCACCCCCACTTATCTTGAAGTATGACATTTAGTGACTTCCAGTGTGTGCAAGCAGAGAAAGCCTAGACACCTAAAATAAGTATTGCACAGGCTTACACTAAATTCACAGACTGTGTTGCTTAGAAGATCCAAGGCACTCATTCAAACCCTCTTCACTCTTGCTTAATATAAAAGTCTAACAATCTCAGATAGTTGGTTCCCCAGTTTCTGTAAATTGGGTGTAGCATATATCAGAGGTGCTGGAGAAGAAAGAAGGAGGCATTAGGGACAGCTCAATAACAGCAATGAGAATTTACAGCTGACACCCTTGTGGCCGAGCAAATACACAACGCTAAAAGTGAGTAGAGGAGTGTGTGCTGGACAGTCATAGAAATTAGGCAGGGTCATCAAGAAAGGGTTAAGCTTAAGCTCTCCTGTGTTTCTAAAAAGGTAAGGAGGTGTATAATACATTTTAGCACACCTTCCATGCAGAACGCCTAAAGTAAATGAAATTTGGGGTTTAGAAAGGACAAGCTTGGGAATTCAGGAAAATTCACTTAAGTGGAACGCTGTCCTCTCCTGACAGTGCAAGATAAATGAGGTGATACTGTACCACAAATGCTACTGTGACAGAGTAGCCCCTTGTAACCTTTCCAGTAGCTCATAACGTTCTGATCTTTCTCCCTACCCTCCCAACAACAGCCTGGTCCATGCCTCCCTGTAGGAATGGCTATGTGTGCATTGCGGGGTGGAGCAGAGGCCCCTCTTTTCAGTGCCTACCTGGGGCACAGTGACATGCCAGATCTCTTGGGAATGAGTGTCTTGGAGAGATTTTGTACACATGGCTCTCCCTGCCTTCTTTTTTGCTGATCTTTCTATATTCCACCTCCCTCTTCGCAGAGCACCCAAAGCTGGGGTGTGGATATAGCTGACAGTCAGGGACTATCAACAGGACTCCAGCTTTCACTCATAAGATAAGCATCTCTCCACATTTTTAGAGGTTTAACCAAACCTCCACTAGTACCTTATTTGCATCATTCCCCTGTGCACTCACAGCCTCCAATAAAAGCTCCAGATACCCAGTGCCCCTCCTTGCCTCCACACCCCTACCACTTGAGAATCAGTTCTAATTCATCTGTAGTGATGCTGGCATTAGTATTTTTCAAAAGCTCCCCCATGATTCAAATATGCAGCCAGGGCTGAGAACCACTGACTTTGAAGCAAAATCAGGATAGATGTTATCTGGGAGCTCTAGGAAGAGCCCCATGCTGATGGGTCTGCCACAGTGAGCCCACCACTGTGGTTGAGGCTGACTTTGTTGCACTAAATAAAGCCCAAAGGCTGCTTTTAATATTTAGATACTGAGAAGAAGAGAGTAAAGAGGGAAAAGAACATGGACCTGGCCTCAGACTCAGAGTGACCCGTGAAAGAAAGAGAAACAGGGCACTGGGCAGGAATGAACTGCGAGAGAAACTGAATACTTTGCTGGCTTTAGAGGGGGGATGAAATCGGGGTCCTTCACCAAGAATCACTAAGAGCAGCAGAGGTTGTAAGTCTGGGCAAGCATATGCAGGCAGGTGAGACTCATAGGCACCATTAGGCAGGGGAGGAGCAAGTGTGACTGTTACTGCTGCACATTCACTGGTGATCTGGCCAGAAACAGCCAGGGAGCCCCTTGGTGGGCTTGCTGCTCCTCCTATGCTGGAGGAGAGAATGTGAGCCGCCCCTGCAAGGCTGTTCCTTCTGCATTACCTGGCCCAAGTTTACCTGGGCCAGGTTTACCTGGCTGGGCCCTCTGGTGTGAGATGGTTGAGGAGACTCTCAGTGGCTCCCTCTCCAGGCACGGGCTTACTGGACAGACAGGACCAGTCTACATACCTGGCCTCACCAAAACCATTTGCCTCTTTCTTAACAGGGACTGTGGGGGCAGAAAGCTACCCTTTCTGCTCATCTATCAGAAAGTTGTTCTTGCATTCTGGCTGCTACTAAAGGCTCTGTGCTCATTTCAGCCATACCAGCATGTGGATAAAAAGTCCGAGATGCTGTCTCTTAGCTCCACCAATGTTTTGATTTTCTTACACCCTGACCTGAGAGCAACAAATGATTTAAGGTAGCTTAGAAAACAATCCACGTCATTCCACAAAATAGAATACATTTAAAATAAGATTGCTGAGACAAAAAGAAATAGAGTAGCAAATGAGATTAGAACCAAAACACAGACATATCATGAGATTCAACACACTGGTGAGAGATAGGTCACCAATCTGGGTTTTCTATTCCCCAACACAAAAGAAAACAGGATCCTTTACACAATTCAGAGTTCATAATATAAAGTCTAAACAGTCGTTTAAGATACACATAACAGTTCCTGGAATTGAAACCAGACAGAAATGCCTTGCTTAGACCCACATGGAAAGGGCCCTGTGATTTAGGGACTCACATCCTCAAAGCAACCTTTCTGTAAACATGGCAAGGAGTTTCACAGGTCTGTTTTCAAAAACGTTCCTCCATGTAGGCTGATGTCATAACACCAAATTGCTATCCAATTTAGAAAAAAAAAAAAAAACCTGCAGAGACCAGTACAAATGTTCTGAGTACCAGAGTCTGGCTTAATTAAAATGTAGATTTTTCAAGAAACTGGAAGAATGGGTAGCCTAGATTATCATCGTTGTACATGACTAGATTATCATCATGTAAGAAAACTGAGGCTCAAAAGATAGTTAGTGACTCATATGTCAGAGTCTCCCATTCATTAAGTGAAAGAGCAAGAACCCAGAGGGTTTGGTTTGGTTTGCATTTTTGTTGTTTCACCAAGCCTGTGTTTGAATGTAGACAATCAATTGGGGTAGCCTATTAAGATCAGAAGACCCCACTGATAATTGCTCTAAGACAAGAAGATGCCCAAAAGTTGATCCTCAGGTCAGGCCCCACCCTTCTGTTAGGTGGTATGTTCCCTGCCTTCTACCCAACTCTGAAAAGTCGTCCCACTGCACCGTGGAGTCAGATGGCCCGGCCCTGATGGCTCCTTGCCTCCGCCCAGCATGGCACATTCTACGTTCTGCATACGCTTGAAAGCATCCTCCACCTCCAGCCTTAGCCACGTCCGGTTCCCCATCTTTGCTCCTCCTGTGGGCGCAGGAGCTTAGAACGTATAATGGGCTCAGGTGTGGGAAGAAAGCTGCAGCTGAGGATCTGTCTGGGAAAGAGGAAGAAAGAGAAGAAAAACAGCCTCCTCTGAAAGCTTTCCAATCACTCCAGCCACCACCATCTCTAATTCTTTTCTTAAAGTATAAAATCATTCTTCCACTGATCTCACTCGTGGTCAGAGCTCAGTACAGGCCCATCCGTCACAGGGCTGATTTGGTTCAGCAGGTGTTGGCTGGGCAATCGCTCATTTCAGGCTAATCTGCTAGCGGCTGTCAGGGGTTATGGAGTATTTATTGAGTTTGTGTCAGGTCCGGATGACCAATAGCCAACAGCCGGTGGATACGCACTGACATTGATGATATTGCTGAATTAAACGAGGTGATGTATACTCAACTTGCTTAGAGCCAGGAATGGACCCTGGGATCATTTTATAACTTGATGCAGATAATCCCTGGGCTTTTCTTTTCAAAGAAAACATCATACACGTGGCATTTCTATTTAAAGAAAAAATATATGGTCCCCAACAAATGTAGTCACATCTGTATTTAAATGAACAAGAGCATTTCCTGGGGTGGCTGGAGGGAACAAATAAGATCCAGACATTTGGCAAACGGCCTTCCATGTACTGCCAAGGCCCACTGGATTCACAACATTTAAATGTTAGGCCTCACCAGGAAGAGACATTTCTTGACAACCTAGAATCAGGACCTGCCTCTGGTGGCAACGAGATGTCACAGACAAGAGCACTGGATCTGGAGTCAGACACTGAGTTTAAAGCCCAGCTGCACCATTTCTTAGCTGTGTGACTTTAAGCAAGTTTCCAAATCTCTCAGTTTCTCCAGTTTTGATGCAAATAGTTAGGATAGTGAGGCCATCTGAAGGACCAGCGTGAAGTCACACAAGATGCTGTATGTGCTAACACCTGGAGATGATTTCTTACACTTGTTCTTTCTCTCCTTTTCTTCTAGAACCACCTATCCCCTCAACTTCACCCAATTCCAAAACAAGTTATAAAGTTTTCCACCTATGGCAACTAAATCAGTGGTAATAGAGGTATCGTCACAAATCTCATGGGAGCGCCACATTCAAATGAGCAGAATTTGGCATAAAGTCTCTGGCTTAGCCCTCCTCCGAAAGGACTTTATAATTAAGCAACTCCATTGTTAGTCCTGTGACCTGGTCCCAAGGCCAAGCCTTTACCCTCCTCCCAGGGAGTGAGCAGGGGTGATGTCTCTGTACTGGTAACGGGCCCCAGGTAAGGTAAGTTGGCATTGCTCGGCTTCTACAGCCTGAGGTGTTGAGCAAGTCACTTGTGCTAACAAGGTCTCAGAGTCTCATTCTGGAATATATCCACATGAGAGTTCTTGATCTCCAAGTTCCCTCCGGTCTTGATATGCATAATTTTATGGATATCAAGGACACTTTTGGAAAAGTGTCCTCCTTTAAGAGAAGCACTGGTCTCCAGTGATGTGATGGTGCCTGCCTCTTGGAGAATAAATCAACAACAGGGAGCCTTTCTGAAAGGACAAGGGTGTGGAGAGAATCAAAGTGTTCTTCTTCCTGACGACTAGCAATGGCTTTCATTCCAGAACACCTACTCTGAGCCAGGCACCAGGGCAAATGACTTTCCGCATTTTCCAAATAGAGAAACTGAGGTTTCAAGAGTGAGCCAATGAGGCCACACAGCTGGGAAGAGATGCAGCCTGGATTCACTTGCCTGCAATCTTTCTCTGCTGGCTATATGCCACCTACTGTAGTACCCTGCCCAAGACAGGAGATCAAACAGAAGTCATCCGTGAGTCCCAAACTTAACATGAGAGCTACACTCCCTTCATCCCCAGACTTTTCTGAGAACTGCTGAGGAGCATAATGGCGTGTTTTACACTTCCCCTCCCTCACCAACACCCCTCCCCTGCCCGTATGTCCCTCACCATGGAAAAGGAGAGAATGAAACACAGGCAGCGAAGGAAGAATGAAAAGACAGAGCCCCAAATAATCAGTGACTGCCTTAACAAATATATCGCGTACATGTTAACCTAGAGCATATTAATAGAAATGATGGATGCATAGTGTATATATACACGTGCATGCTCCCGAGATTGCTAGGTGCTCTTGGCAAGCGGGTGACTAGCTCTGATGCTTCCCTCTGATGGAAATTGAATTTAGGTTACAGAACATCATCTGGCCCAATTGCCACTGAATTATTCCACACAAAATATCAAAGTTAATTTTTGGGCCTGTCAACCCGGTTGATGAGTTGGGCGGCTGTCAGCCTGGCTGCTCCTGCCTTCAGTGCCAGAGAAGAGTCTGAAAGTCACACCATCCAAACAGCGACCTTGGCGGGAACGAGGTGGGGGGGTTAGATTACCAGGATGATTAAACGCCAAAGCAAAGGTTCCGGAGTCCGGATTTGAATACCTGTTTACATGTAGGATAACAGATAGCCGCCCACTGACTGCAAGGTTGTAACTCACTCCCCAGAGTGCCACCGACACCATAAAACATGAAGGCCCTGCTCGGGAAGTCTGCGCCATGACAGCCCAGCCTGGAGTGATTTAGAGCCCCGGATCCATTCAGAGACTATCTAATCTATTGTCTTTTATTACATGCACTACTCAGTCTCCCTTCCTCTAGCAACTTTTTTTCCCTCTAAGAAGCACCAGCTATCTAATCTCCCTTAAAGGAATGCTGTTCAGAAGTGCTAGTTTGATTCCAAGATAGTGAGGGTTCTTTATGCCATAATACAATAAAAAATTCTAACTGCTGCCACTGCATGTGTATATATTTTTTCTTTTTTCCTCCCTTAGATTAACTGAGCTCAGTGTCTTCTCTCCATCCCAATGGGCAAATAAATCCTTGCTTCCACTTTTAACGCTGCCTAAAACCTTCCCCTCACCAAAAGCCAGTGCTTCTCTTCTGACTAATTGTCTTCGTTCATCTGATGTTGAAATAATCCATAATTGCTTAATCTATCTGTGTCTGTGTGGCAAGAAACGGAAAAGCACTTTAGAAAGATCAATCATCTAAAATCATTGAGCAGCATATTGGAAGCAGGGTCTTCGCCTGCACCCAGCTGGGAAAATGATGGTGGTAAGAGATAAAGGCTTGGAGAGGAGGCTGTCTCTGTCTGAATAGCTTTTTGATTCTGAGATAGATTACCAGGAGCACTAACTGCTCTCCGTTTGTGCTAAACAAAGATAATAGCATTGGAAGCTACAGCCACATAAATGATACGACAATCAAACAACGGACCCCCTGCCCCTTGCCTCCTGCCAGCGCTAGCTCACTAACAGATTAGGCAGCACAGTTGGGCGGGGCAGGGGAGTGGATCTTTGCCACTGGGACCATGATCACCAGGGACCAAGTAGATAAGAGAAACTTGAGTTCTTAAATGGCTGAACAAAATGTAAAAGTCTTCGTACACTCTATAAATAAGAGAGTCTGGCTAAAGAATGCTTGCTGGAGTAGGGTCAGATCTTTCACGTGAATCAAATTAGTGGCCAATCAGCTAGTACTATGACACATTAGCCTGTGGGGACTAAGAGAATGCCACAATTTTCAAGGTTATGCATCTCAAGCTGGTAACCATCTCTCTTGTATTTTACCCTCCCCATACTCAGAGTTTAGGGCTGCTCTTTCTGCCTTTGCTTGTGACTTCCCAGAGCCCTGGCCTAATTTTCCTGATACCCCCTTTCCTCTGCTGAGGAAAAGTTGCTGTAAGGGGAAACACTGTCAAGATGAGAAAGAAGAAACTGCAGGCTGGGTCTCCTCTCACAGCTACCCTGCTGCTGGCCTCACAAGATGTTCATATATGTGGCTTCAGGCATGGTGACCTGGGAGGGATTCTCAGAGAGCGGGAACTGCCCTTGAAGTGGTGATGCAGGTTCAACTTCCATCAGAAGTCACCAGAATCATGCAGTCTGGGTGTACAGCAAAGTTGAGAGAGCTGAGGCCTAGAACTCAGTTCCCATCCTACCTAGATCACTCATTGGCTGTGTGAGTTATTTAGCCTCTGAACCTCAATCTTAAAGATATTTTGCAATGACGTCATTGAATTCAGATCACGTATTTTAAACAACAGACAAGTTAGAGGCACTTCTGTAAGTAGTTACTGTTGTACTGTTGTTGTTATTTTATCCTCAGAATAACCGTATAGGGTAAATGTTATTATTCTTCCCAACCTACAGATGAGAATACTAAGGCATGGAGAGGTTAAGTAACTTGTCCAAGAACACACAACCTTGCTTTTATGTGAGAATTATCACGTCATGAGTAATAAGCGCTAGCCATCAGGTAAGACTGACTTGATAGGAACTGAAACCTCACACCTGTTCTCTTGGTCTGGTAGATGCTCAAGCCACAGGAAGCATTGGAGTGCAATCCGGAGAAGCCTCTGCTTTTCCAGGTGCTCACGGCCACAAGTCAAATGGGCACACTTGGAGCCCAGCTATTTTATACATTAATCACTTCTGCCTGTTCAATCTCTCTCTCTCTCTCTCTCTCTCTCTCTCTCTCTCTCTCTCTCTCTCTCTCTCTCTCTCTCCCCCCACCCGCCTCTCTCCCTCAGCAGAACTCCAGCTTCACCATTTCCTAAGGCTACAATTCATAGTACATAGTTAGAGTAGAGTAGGTTTGTCAGCTCAAGTCCACATCTAATGGAGACTATTTGAACTACCTCAGAACCACTAGTGTGCTACGATTCGCCAAGACTAAAATGGTTTACATCAAACTCCTTGCCCAACAGCCACCCTCTTCCCAGGGTCAGTAAGGACTACATGCAGCAAAGAGGGTACTAAGACATTCAGAGAACTTTCTGGCTCCCCACAAAAAGATTCGTAAACAGCCTGCAAAGGGGAGGAAAGAGCACGAAAGGGCAGAACATGCTAGAATTCCATGTCTGGACGAAAAGGCAGCACCATCAGATCAGTGGCCACACTCTAGCCCCAGTACTTTGACACTAGGTAAAATCTAAGCAGAAAACTAAAGTCAGAGTTCTTTGATGTTCACATGCCTTCTGTTCAGCACCTCAGCCCCGCCCACCACACACACACACTTTCCCACCCACACTGTGTTATCCCTGCCTGAATAGTAACCAACAAACTCAGAATGCAGTCAGACTCAGTGTACATTGACTGGAGGGGTGGGGAGCTTTTTATCTAGTAGTTACCTAAAATTTCCCTTCTCTTGTGAAAACAGTAAGTAAAGGTGAGGTAAGACCTGAATTCGCTGGGTACACAGCGAGTACAAGGTGCCCTACAAAATAGACCCTAGAAGGGAGAGAATAAGAATCACAGAGTGACCCAAGCTGATCATTGTCAGCATATATGTACATAGGCCTCAGGCTGAGATTATGAAGACAGGTGATAGACTGTTGTGTGTAGTTCAACAATAGGTAAGAAACTGGATAACCAAGAGTTTCAGTACCAAGGACAAGGTGTCCTGGGAAAAGATAAGACATATAGGGAGAGAAGCCCAATGGATGAGTAAGCAGAGGGGCGTGAGTGGAGGAGGAGTTAAGCTTCAAAACCTGGGAAAATATAAGAGGGTAGGGAAAGAGAGGATTGCAGTAGTTCCCACACTTCCCTTAACTCTAAAGAATAGAATGGTAGCAAAAGAAAATCATCAAAGGGTCATCATAACTCTCGACAAGTTGTAACATTTTCTCAAATTATTTGTATATAGAGAAAATCTATAAAAATCAACATATCTTGTTGTCAAAGGAATGTGAATTCCACTTTTTCTTTTAATATTTTTCATTAGATAAATAAGGGACTCTGAAAGCTTGAATTTAAATTAATGATGTTTTCCAGACATTCCCAGTTGCAGGGTAGAAGGAAGCCTCATTGTCCCTTGCTCTGAAAGTTCCATGTTACTTGATCTGATCTTTGGTTAGCAACTCATGAGGGACCTTCTCTAGAGAGAAAACTGGTTTTTACCTTTTGATCCTATCAAATCTCTCTTGTTTGCTTAGGCCGGCCACAACATTATTAAATTTCAAACAGAAAAAGAACTATGATAGCAATAGAAATAACAAAATATCTAGTACTAAAAATCACACAAGATCTTATAGAAAACAACTTAAAACTCCATTAAGGGAGATACAGAATTATTAAAAAAAAAAATGAGAAAAATGGAAAGGCATACCATTTTTCATAGATAAAGTAATTTAATATTATAAAGATGCTAATTTTAGTCAATTCAATGTATAAACTCAAATCAATTTCAAATATCTCAGAAGAATTGATTTAAGAAAATGAAAAAAATATTTTATATTATGATTTGTGTGTTTGGGGTCTTATTTAAGTTCTTCACCTCTTCTCACAAAATTATTCTCTTACATTTAAAAAAAATATTTGTAGTTTAATCTTTCCTATTTGGGTCTTTAATTCATCCAGAGATTTCATTGTATAAAATCCAAGTCAGAAAACTAACAGGTTTTTTTTTCCATATAGTGATAAAATTTCAAATAATATCTATTCTAATTAAAAATCTACTGTCTTCTCATTGGTTTATGGTGGTAGTCTACCATATATCATATCTCCATACGTACATAAACATATTTTTGAAATCTTTGTTTTCTAGAGTTTTATTTGCCTTTTTTTCTACTATACCACCTATTATAATTGTTCTTTTTGTTATCAAAATTGATTTAGCTACCTATGAATCCTTATTTTGTGGATTACAGTGCAGTATTTCTATTTCATAGACATAGACAAAATAATGAATGGGTGGGAGATAGGATAAGTTGTCTTTGATACTTAAAACTAACAAATGGATTATTGTCTAGAATACGCAAGCAATTTTTACAAATAAACACTATAAAATGAGAACCTAATATAAAAATGGAAAAGAGACATAAGTTGGTGATTCATAGAAGGGGAAATCTAAATGGCAAAACATACATAAAAAGACATTTAACTTTATTTGCAATTAAATAACTAAATAAGTATCAGTACCGTACTACTTCTTGATCATTCAAATATCCCAAGCCTAAAAATCAGATATATTTTGGAAAGATATAAAGAAACCCTCATGCATTTTTGATGGACATGTACACTAGTGTTTCCATTATGGAGAACAATATGGCAGTACTTAGCAGATGTAAGAATATACATGCTCTAAAATCCAGCAATTTCCAAGCATTTAAATTTCATAATTGATGGAATTAGTAGGGAATTGGAGTCAATTTATGAAAATACCACTAGGGAAATAGACAAATGTGCTGAATGCATACATACTGTGGAATACTATGCATCAGTTAGAAGAAATTAACTATAGGTACATACAGCGATATAAACAGATTTTTTTTAAATGTTGACTTCCACTTCTGGCAGAGGCAGACAGCATACCACAGAGAACAACTAGGAAATCAAAATTGATGAAGACCGGCAACGCCAACTGCTAGTAAGGAAACTAAATCTCATACATTGCTGGTGGTACAACCAGTTTGAAAACATTTTGGCAGTATTTACTAAAACTGAACATATATAATTTCTAAGACCCAGCAATTATACTCCTAGGCATGTACTCTACAGATATACATGCATATGTTTATTACAAGAATATAAGAATATTCATAGCAGCACTACCTATAATCACTCTAAACTACAGGCAACCTATTAAGAGTAGAATAAATACATTTTGATATTTCATACAATTGAATATCACATTGCAATGAGAATAAATAAAAATAGATTAATCTCACAAATATAAAATTCAGTGAAAGAAGTCAAATGGAAGAGATAACATAATATAAAATTCCATTTAAGTACAATGCAAAAGTATGCCAAATTAACCTGTGGGTCCCCTGGGCAGGGGAAGGGCTGTGCCTGGAAGTGGCACAGGGGGGTCTTCCTGGCTTCAGATCATGTTCTCTTTCTTTGTCAGATGCTGTTTAACTTTATGAAAATTCATTAAGCTATACTCATAATTTGTGCAATTTTCTGCGTGCATGTTATATTTCAATAAAAATTTACATAATAAAAATCAGAGTGTTGAGTAACACAATAAGATAGAATTAATTCAGCCTTATGTACCTGAAGTTATAAAAAGAAAATGAAATATAAATAAAATAAAAGCAAAAAAGATTCTGAGGAGAGAGTAAAAAGAAAAAGGGAAGAAAGAGGTGAGCCTATTTGGATTCTCTATATATCAAATCAGTAGTTTAAAGACAAAGCACCAAGGTGATTTGGTATAAAACAATATTTACAGACATGAAAGCTTTTTTAAGCATGGAGCCTTATTGTGGCCACCTCCATTAATCCTTTCACTAACAAGTTTGGTTTCACAGTGCAAGTAGGATTGTAATCATTACTGTATGAGTGATTTTGAAAAAGAGAGAGAGAGAGAGAGAGAAAGAAGAAGGAAGAAGAGAGGAAGAGAGGGAGGAAGGGAAGAGGGAGGAAAGGAAAGAAGGAAGGAAGGAAGGAAGGAAGGAAGGAAGGAAGGAAGGAAGGAAGGAAGGAAGGAAGGAAGGAAGGAAAGAAGGAAGTGAGTTAAGGAGGAAGGGAGGGAGAGAGGGGAGAAAGAAAGAAGGATGGGAGGGAGAGAGGATGAGAGAGGGAGAGGGAGGAAGGGAGGAAGGGAGGGAAGAAAAAAAAGGAACAGAGAAAGAAAAAGAAGGAAAAAGGAAAAGACCTCAATACATTTGACTTTCAATTCCTATTGCAGCCTGAGGAACCTACTGGTCCAGTGTTCTTTGACTACTTTTTTAAAAAGCAGGGGATGGGATGAAGATTGGGTTGGGAGTTTTTCTACTACTGTGTACAGCGATGTGGGCCTCGTGGACTTATTACTGGGTGCAGGAGCAATATTTTTCATCACTAACATCAGATCTCTTTCTTAGTGAATAGTGGGAAACAGAGTCTCAGATATGAAACGACCTGCCCCAGGCCAGAAAGACATCAATTCCCAGAAAACACACTTTGTTCTGTATGTTTGGGTTTTTGGTCATGGTTTTGCTTTATTCCTTTTGACCTAGAATACTTAATTGAGATCAAAATGCCTTCTAGCCAGACTGAGGCTGCATTTTGAGAAGGTTGTTTTGAGCCCAGGCCTTTAGATGTGGGAGCTACATTAGTCTCAGTCAGTTTTTGTTCCTTTCATCATAAACTCACTGTCTATTTTCATTCAATGACCAGGCTTTTTAGACTGCTTCAGTAGAGTCACCTGCATGAAGAAATCCTCCCCCCTACCCCTCACGTCTACTCCATCCCCATCTGTACCCCAGCTCCTTGAAGGTTTCACACACACGGATGGAAAACTCAAGGTTTGGAAACAATAATGATGACCCACAGTGTCATTATGACCTACAGTGGGTCATAATTCTTGTTTCTTTTTTGAACGAAGGTCTTTAAAGTGTCCAAATTGATCAAATCATGTTTCATTCGGCTATTCCCAACCATTTTCCTAGAAAGTCATTGCTCATCTGATGAATTCCTGTCCGTTTTTCAAACCCTCCTTAGTCACCACCTCCTCTCCACTCGCAAGTCACATGCATTGCACTCCTGCACTACATATTCTGCAAACATCTGTCGTTGCACACATGTCATACTACATTAAACTGATGCGGGTGCATTGCTGTCTCACACACTGGACTATGAAGTTTCTGAGAGCATTATTCTACTGTATTCAATTTTGCAAAATCTAGCACTTAACACAACATTTAGCATTTGATATGTACTCATGAGTATTTGCAACATCTTCACAATTTGTTGAATGTATTGTGGAAATAACCATCCATGTGCTCTAATTCTAAATTTAAGGATGGAGTTCAGGCTAGAGGTTAAAATAGTATGAAGATATGTTATACTAAGATTATGATAGCAGATACCACATTCTCGCTAAGGCACTGTTCTGCACGTTGCCTCGATAAAATCTCAGTTTCTCTTCTCTTCTCTCTCTCTCTCTCTCTCTCTCTCTCTCTCTCTCTCTCTCTGTTTCTCTCTCCACACCCCCCATCTTCTTCTCTCCCTCCCTCTCTCTCTCTCCTCATCCCTCTTCTCTTTACCTCCAAATACTTCCTCAACTCTTTCTTACTCATTTTTAATGTCCCATTTTTTAAAGAGAAAAACTTAATATTGCTGAGAAATTTATTCTCATTAAATCTCTTGCCTCTCAGCGAATGGCTTTATACAACCTTAGTATCAAATCTGCCTTCTTTCAGAATGCCTTCTTTATTTAATTTCACGGCAACAGAGCTAAATGGCACAATAAAGTGCAATTAGTTGTTCCAATTATTTGAGCAGTTCAAGATTTGCAAAGTACTTTCATGTATTATATCATTTTACCTTCATATTAACTCTTAAAATAATTCCAAGTTTACAAGTGAATAAATTAAGACTCAGATAGCTTTAATGACTGCTCAAGATCACAGAGCTAATAAATAGCAGAGTCGAGACTTAAACCCAAATCTTCTGCCGACATCCGTATTGTATCTGATAACTATGCTTCTGATAACAACCATCATTCATTGACATGCATACATCTACCTAGCTACAACAAAGGAATCTTTATGAAGATAATACTGTAGTTATGGTATACCTCTACATACTATATAAACTCTATGGTATAATTGAAAAGTCCCCTGATGGTTGGATCCAACAACATCCCCAGTTACACCACTCAAACATTCTGAATGGGAGGGAGTTCCCTCTTCCACCCCACTCTGCAAGAGGAGAAATCAGAATCACCAGGAATTGCTCATCCTGGTGAAAAACTCCATTGTACTCTTGAGAAGTCATTTTGACAAAATGATCTAATGATCTGCTCCTCTGGAAGTAACCCCCACTTTTGCAAGTCAGAATGGCAGATAAGCCTCGCTGGTAGGTATAAGGTTTTTTCAGCTCCTCTCTCACTGGACTATGCAGACACACATCCTACCAAAAATACAGCTTTCAGATGCCAGTCTCAACAGGCGTGGGTGTGTTTGCTTAAAGCAGATGCTGCGCTCCATGTGGCAGAGGGAGAAAAGACTGGGCTGATCATGCTCCTGTCACGGCATTTACTGGGATCTAAATTCTCTTCTCAAATCCTTTGCTATTGGCTTGAGTGTTTTTGTAGCTGCTTTGCTCTTAGCTCCAACTAAAGTAATGTGTGGCTTCCAGACAATGCCCTGGTAGATTTAAGTAATCAACAATAGCCTGACCTATAGCAAAGACATGTCCCACAGTAAGGACCCATTATTTGAGTCCTAGAGAGCTTGCAACTACAAATTTCAGAGTCACTAGCCACTCATTTACTGTGAAGCAACCACCAAAAGAGGCAGTACTGATGAAGTTGGCCATTTTTCTCCCTTCAAAAAATAAATATAAAAATAGAAAGAACCCATTATTCATTGAGTATCTACTATGTCAACACTCTACCAGGACTTTTGCATTCATCATCTTAGTCAATTCTCCCAATAACATTTAAAAACTGAACATCATTTATCCACATTTTAGAGATGAAAAATCTAAAGTTCAAATAGATAAATAAGTTTGCCTAAGTTAACACAATTAGGAAGTACAGAGCTAGAATTCAACCTAGATCTGTCTGGCTCAAAGCACACTGAGTTAGACAGAAATCATATGCATTATTTGATGAAGGACATGGTAACAGGGGCCAGTTGATGAGCCCATAGAACCAAGTACTCTCTTGTCATATAGGCAAAGAAACCCAATTCTCACTTCAGGATCCATGAGGAAAAAAATTCAAATGGCCAGATAATTGGTCTTGGACCAAGAGGAAATTGAATAACTCACAGCCCTGCTGATGCCTGACTACATTGAAGTGAGCAAGGAGAGAGGCTTTCTTCCCTGCAGAATTGAGAACAACAGGAGCTTTGCGGTTTCTCTGTTAAAGGCATCTTTCTCTGAATCATCTTTATATTCCGCACAGCACCTTACACCACGCTTTGCAAAAATTAGGTGCTAAATAAATATTTTTAGAGGGTACAAAAGAGTGGAGGAATAGAAAGTTTTCATTATTTATGGAATGGCAAGCAAGAACAGAAGGAAAATGAAAAAAGAGTGTAGGCTCCAACAGTGATTAACCACCCTTTCTCTGAGAAATCTTCATCGGCATCTCGAGCTCTCAGCACTTTTTTGTCTTCTGAACTGTTTATAACTTTATTTTAGTGACACCTGTTTTCATTTGCATATGCTAACTTATGTTTATTCAAGTATTTAACAAATAATAATTAATTGTCTATAGAGCTCTCCGTCAGTATCTCCCCAATTCATATATAAGGTGATAAAAGAAGGAAAGCTTCTTTCATTCCGCTCTGTGTTCCCTCTGAGCACTCAGGGCGACACCCCATCTATAAGGGCTTATCAACATTGGCTTAACAAGCAAGCTTCCTCCAGTGGGCACTCGGTAAATCCTCCTAAAGACCAAGTTCCCCATTATCCACTGCTTACTTTGGGCACGAGAAATAAATCAGCTCCACCTACTCAGGCGTATGTGAGGTTCACCTGGCAGACTCTGGAGCCTCTCCTTGGAGCATCTCTTGAACTTTGTAAGGTAACTACAGGAATACGTTCCTCACTCTTTACCCATATGCCCTATCAGAGCCTCCTTGGGAGGGGCCCACGCTGAGGCCATCGGTTTTTTCCTTTAAGTGAGAGTGAAGTTTGGCTTTGAATGCAACACAAGTTCCTTGAAGCTTGAAGTGTTCAATTTTACTTCGCCATGCCCCCAGTATAATCCATTGAAAGGGCACTGTCCTTCAGGCCTTTCAGCTGAGCTGACAGCTGCCCGCTGATTAATTGACAGGTTAAAAAGATTGATTCCACATGTCAGAGCTGTAACCCTGCCAGAACAATACAGCTGTCACTTGGGCTGTAAAACAGACGCTTACATTAGCAGTCCTGACAGAGCTGCGCACGGACACATGCACCTGCCTTTGTGGAGAGCCTAAACGCACAGCGACGCTGAGATTAATCATCTTGAAAGCAACACTGGAAGATCAAAGAAATGTTTCCATGATGGAAATAGTGGTAGCGACACTGCCTTGGCGTGTAGTTGGTCTGCAGATGGTGCCCAGTGGGCATGCCAAGAATGGTGCAGGGGACAAGGTGGGGCTTCAACAGCTGTCTGTGGGTAGTGCCTGCACTGCCGAGCCCAAGCCCTCCAACGTGCACTTCCACACGGTTCCCTCCATCCATGGACAAAGCCCCGTGACTTACCTAGGACTCTATCTCTCTACACAGGGCTATGTCTCCCCAGGCCAATAACAGGCACAGAACCAGGCCATGATCATGCCAACCTGTTTGTGGAATATGAAAATTATGAAAAACTTACTTCGATGGATAGATGACCAACACACCAAAAGACTAAACCTTAAGTATGTCAAATGCAGGAGAGACCCCAGGAGCCTGGAGGCAAGAGTTTTCCAACCAAAAAACATCTGGAAGCACCTAGGACATCTGAACATGCATGGGCTTTTCCAAAGCATTTCCAGGCATTTTAATTTTCTGGGTGGAATCTACAAAAAAGAAATACTCCAATCTTTTTCTTATATATTTAAAATCTAAGTAGCCTGAAATTGTCACTAGAAAGTCAGGCTATACAATTCCCGGGAAAAATTCCTCAGGAGAATCCTGGGTATCTCTGGATTTAAAACACCAGACTAGATTTCCCATTCTCCCCCAGAGCCTGTCCTCATTTTTACCTCTTCCCATGTCCCTCCAAATCTGCACAAGTATTCCCAGTGTGGGTGCATGGGCTCCCCTTCAGGCTGTGGGCTCTCCTCCATGCCAGCAGTGAGCAGCGCAGCCCCCTGGTCACTTTAACGTCCTTGCCTGGATCTGGTGTGGGTATTATCTAATCTAGGTATTATTTTTTACAAATTTCACATGCTCTAAATATTCCAGAATTTCTCCTGAATACAGGTTTCAATGAGAATCCTCTGCCTCCCATAGACTAGTGGTCCTCATATTACAATTAGCTACATATTACAATTATCAGAGAACGTTTAAAAAGCTCACACACTAGGGCCCACAGAAAGGATGAGTGAATCAGAATTTCTGGGTATAGGGTCTGAAAATCTGTATTTTTAATAAGTTTCCTAATTGATTCTCTGCAGAAGGACATACCTGCTTTCCAACAGATTCTAAAGATAGAGTACGCAAGGGATACAGTTACCCACTCCACTTTGCATCAAGGAAGAGAAAAGATAGTAAAGAAGAAAAATCTACTGACTTATTCTTCAAACTTAACCAGCCAATAACTAAATTGAAACCGGGAGGTAGGTTTGTAACTAACAGAGAAGACAGTTACCATCTTAATACCAGTTCAAGCCGGTGAACTTTCTACAAGTCACAAAAAAAAATTACTTTCATTACTTCAAATCCCATCTCATATGTGTAGCCACATCCTCTACAGTTACTCTGAACAGGGCACTGTGCCACGAGCTGGTAGAAGAGGAATAAAATTTACTGTGTACAGAACACATACAAAGCAGATGCTACTCTGTTCTGTTATCGATCTTTCTAAGTGATACATGAGTAATATAGATGATACCATCAGGATGAGTCATCTATCACTGGCATCCCTACAAAGGGAAATGGGTTGCCATCTCCATCTCTAATTAACACTGACCGAGTGCCAATTGCAGGCCTGGTACCACAGGATAATAAACGAACACACTTAAGTCCACACACATGAGGAATCCCTAATTTGAAGGAGAGCAAAATATAGACAAGTCAGTTGCATAGGAGAAATGGCCCCCATGGAGGAGAAGGAGGTCAGACCCCAGCCTGCCTCTCAGTCATTGTTTTGCCAGCAACCAGTTGCTCACAAGCCCAAGTACATTCAGATGGGATCTCTTGTGGTTTCTTTCCCTGGGTTCCCCATATGGTGCCTGCTCTACCTACCTCAAAATCATAATATTACAGAATCTCTAACCTACCATCCAATACCTGAATCTCCTCACAACAAGGGTCGTTCAGCTACTGTTCTAAAGTCATCAGAGGTAAGGAGTTCATGACCTCAGCAAGGCACATTGGTTTATCTGCTCTTAACTTGTCACTATAGTGTGTAAAGACATGTTGATGTATTATCTGATGTGGTTTCAGACATCAAGAGAGCCTCCAGAGCAAAATAAATAAATAAATAAACAATTACGTTTTCTTAAACTGAGAGGAAGGAAACATGAATCCAAAAGAAAAGAAAGAAAATGTAGACGTTAGAGAGTCCTGAGAGGGAGATCGCACCTGGTCAGTCCTGGGGATGACGATGGGCCTTCCAGAACAGAGCAAGGAAAGAAACATCATCTGTCCCCAGCTCACCCCAAATCCCTCCATCTCTATGACAGGCCAAGGGACCCAGCAAGAAGACCCCCAAGATCTCACCAACCCCCTCCAACACAGGGGGAAATGAGTTGAATGTGATGGGAACTTCATGCTAGTCCTAAACCCTAGGACTATGAATCAAAGTATTAGAAATTTTAAAAATGAAAAGAAAAACCTGGTTCTTTACCAGGAATAATTTGAGAATTGAGATAATACTTAAAGAAAATGATTTAGCCTCCTCCAACCTCATCCCACCCCATCCCACCTCCCCCCACCACCAACCCCCTAAATTCAGCCACCATAGTGCCTATAGTTATACCACCACCTGTGACAGGTTCAAACCCTTACTACCCTGTTCATTTAGTTCTCACTGCTTCTAGGAAATTGAGATGGGGGGCCTGCAGCCAGAAGACCCCTGTTTCTTCCCAGCTTTTTGCAGTTCCACAGGCCTGGAGTTTCTCTTTGAAGAGGTCCTAACCATGGTTGGGTATCCTCAGAGAAATGTGATTGGGATCTGAACAGGCTTTGCCACAAGTTTCTTCAAAGCTCTTATGGTGAGATTCAATACAGATATACAGATCAATTATCTTAAAAGCAGCAAGGAGGCCCATCAAATATTTCTGGCTTTAAACAGGTTTATTTCCATCTGCACTTATCTCTGCTATTTAAACTCCATTGCTTGCAGTTAATCTTATGTAATGCAGCATAAGAGGGCTTATTTACTTTCTAATGACATCAATTGGCCATAAATATTAGACATCCAAGGTTCGTTGAAGCTGTGGGGACAGTTTTCCATTCTTACTTGACATTTGACTATTTGCAGAGCTTTCTCTTCTGTTTGTTCTTGTGTGACTCACTTATCGGCTGTCATAGGCCCATGTTCGATTTATTTAAATTGAATGAATAAGTACATTAGGCAAGGCTGTCAGGAGGAAAGAGAATGAGAACTTATTGGGATGAGTGATAAGTCAACATGCTGCAATAGAGATTCTCAGCAAAGCTGCACAATGCTAAATCAAAATGCTAAATGGAGGTGAAGAGACAGTCCAGGACTACAAAGGCAGTTACATGCAAAAACCAGGCCCCTTCAGTCCAAGGATGGAAGACTCCTGGGTCTGAGATTAATGTGGGCCTCATTAGAGTGGTGGGAATATTCTCTCAGCAGAGTGGTCACTAAATCTAAAGATAATTTTAAACCTCTAGAAGCTTAAATAAGCTGGTGTCTGAATGGTTTGGGGCTGACCAGTCAATTTCACATAATCCCTTTAACCCTCATAGCAGTGCCTAGTTTTCGTTCCCATTTTATAAATCAAGATCCCGAGACTCAAAAGTTCCATGACTCGCCTGAAGCCATAGAGCCCTGGACCTTGCCATCCCCTGACCTCACTCCCTCCGTCCCATACCCTTTCTCTTGTCATTCACCTAGAAAGCAGAGGCTCTCTGCAGGCAGTTCTGCTGGTGCAGCTCCAAACATAGGGCAGTGCATTTCTTCTCATTGAGATTTCTCCCTTGCACAGATTCATCAACCAGCTAACTTGGTGAATTCACAAAGATGTTACAAGCTTTTGATTTGAAAGTTGTTAGATGTTAGATGTTTGCCATTTTTCACTTCAGAATTCTCTATCCTTTGGAGACCCCCAATACCTAAGGCAGATTTATTCTCCAGTAGACTCTCAGCCTTAGCAAACACTTTGTTTGGGATGTTAGGGTGCAATTCAGTATAAAATTCTTTCAACAAGTATTTATTGGTTACCCCTATGTGTCCAGGATTGTGTCTTCTAAACTGCCCAATTTTCTCCTGGTTGTTAGAAAGTGCATAGCTATATTGGGGAATGTGCCAATAATGTAGGCCTCTATTATTCCTTTTTTTAAAAAAAGGAATAATGGCGATTTTGGAAAGGATAATGGTAGAGTCCCTCATAGAAGACAACTTTTTTTCCTTTTTGTTCACTTATTCATCTATTATTTCCTTCATCTAGTGCTTGGGACCCAGGTTAGGCATTGGAAATTCAATGGTGAGAAAAAACAGCAAAGTCCTCACATTCAGGGAGCTCACAACCTAGTAGGAGAGACTGAACTGAATCCAATGACCACAGTAGTGAACAAATAATTACAAACCGTTCCTACTCTGTGGAAGCATGTGACTAAGGAGAGTGGGTGGGAGAAAGACAGTGTCTGGGCATATTTCCTCCCTCAGCTGAGACACAATTAACTATATTAAGAATTAAACAGTGTTAAATATATGAAGAGAGGGAGAAGGATCCCAGAGAGAAGAAAGAGCTTGTGCAAGGGTCCTGAAGTGACACAAAGACAGCCCAGAGAACCGAAGACAGTTGTATAAGATGAGATTGCCAGCTAAGCAAGGGCTGGACTGCAAAGGGCCTTCTAGGCTGTTCAGTCCCTTGGCCTTTATCCTAAGACCAATAGAAAACCACTGGAGAGTTTAAAGCAAGAGTGCAGTGCAAACATAAGATTTTCATTTTGAAAAAAAGAAGTTCACTTGGGCTGCAGTGTGGAAAGTGAACAAAGGGAAGACAGAGGATTTGCAAAGACCAGTTAGAAGGATTGTGGAGCAGCTGAGCTGAGACTAATGGTAGCTCAGCCCTGGGTAGTGTTGGTAGACAGGGAGGGCAGTAAATGGATTCAAGACTTGTTAGCAGGTAAAATCTATAAGACTTGGCAATGGGTTGGGTGCATGGGGTAAGGCAGAGAGGTGTCACAACTGTTACTCAGTGAGGTCCTTCTTCAAATTGGCACTAAAAATCTCTCAAGACCTTTAGTAAGTCTTCAAACAATATCATTCCACTGCTCTGAATATAAGCCCCATGAAGGCTAGAATCTCTATTTTTTTTTCCATTAATGTATTTCAAATATCCAAAAGAGTGTCTGGGTTATAGTCAGTGCTCAATAAACATTTGCAGAATCTCAACTACTTCTGTTCCTCTCTGCTCTACACAGATCCCTGCAGCTGAAGGAACTACCTCGGATATAGTACAATCTGAAAACACTTTCTGTAAAATTACCTGTCTCAGAATCTTTGTGGATACCTCTAGCTGCCCTTTAGAAGTGCCTCCTTGTCTTGGATAGAAGAGATATATAGACCTTTTCCTGGATACCTCTCGAGGATATGACAGCCCACAACAGCCTCCCTTCCCTAGGGAATGTTACATACCTCAAGCCATTGCTGACTAATAAGAAGCAGACATCAGACCCAGGCAGCCTAAATATAATTCTCTCTTCTCAAAATTTGAAATTTGGGAGACAGAGATAAAAACTGAAAATAATTGGAATTGAGTCCTTTTAATACTAACAATTTGGATAGAAGTCCCCTAAAGTCATTTTGCAAGTCTCAAAAGTGGTTGCTCAAATTTTCTTTCAAATATAAGATATTAATTTCCAGTAAATCTATTTTGGGGGCTTAAACTAGCTAAATTGTGTTTTGTTTCTCCCTGAAATCAGGATAGGAAAATTTTAGACACAACAAATGTTAGGTGAGCAGTGTCCAGAAGACTTGTTCTAAAGCTCCAGCCTCACTTTCTTTCCTACTTCTTATCAGTCCTTTTGACTTTAGCTTTCTTGGTGAGGTTTTACAATTTAATTGCTTCTCCCCCCAATAAATGTGTGTTTTAGAGGCACTCTTTTGCTATGGCTGGAGGTCCTGTGAACAGCTTCGGTAGGGTTTTTGTGGCCTGACTTTAAGAATCACTGAGCTAGGGCTACAGTTTGCTTAGTTCGTGTTGAGGGAATGATCCTGTATTGTCCAAATGCTGAATGACAAGAGGACTTGGCTGTGGCCCCAGAAGCCCTAACAATACAGTAATAGCTTGAGCCCCAGAAATGCTTTGTTTGGGTGCTGTTTTCCACCTTTTGCCACATCTCAGCATTTAAGCCCCATCAGCTTATTAACACGAGTTTCATTTTCTCCCTGAGAGACCACAAGTCACATGAGAGACTTTGGAACCAGATGTAGACAAGGAGGCTGGATTTAGATCCCAGAGCCAGGGCTGACAGCCATCATCATGTGTGAGGATTATTTTAGGACGAGACACAAGCCAAATATTTATCAACTAATAATTGCTGGGGCCGGTAGCCTCCCCACATCAGAAGGAGAACTGTCATCTTGGAGATGCAGTGCTGACTGCTGCACTTCTCAGCTCTGACCTCAGAGCAGACAGAAGCCAGCGCCTCCCAGCCAGTGGCCAAGCAGCCACTACAAGGAAGTTCCAGCACTGGCCAACCTGTGCGAGAGTCAGACACATGAAACCTAGAACCTCATATTCATGAGTTAGAAGAGTGAAGGAAGGAAATGTGAAAGGAGAAATTATCCCGGATAAATCAGCTCAGAGTGGACTAAGTACAGAAAACTTCAGGGGCCCCCAAAGCCACTCACAGATGGATCAGGCCTTGAAAGTCCTTGATAGACTGGGGAACAAGTGCAAGACTGGGTACTAGGAAGCCCTGGCTGGGGAGGAGGCTGACCCCTGTGATCATGCGCTTCTCTGTCCCTTTCTAGCTAACACAGTGTGGTAGGTATCAGAGACAAAATGCCTCATTCCATGTCCTAATGGAGAGTAGTACAGGACCAGGGTGCAAAGCAGAATCTGATAAGTCTGCAGACAGGAAGAGTTAAGAGACTGCATCTTCTCTGCCCCTTCCCCATCATACCTTCTCCTCAGACACTCAGTCTCCTCTTCACCACACTGCAGATGCCTAGTTTTCACCTTGATGGATGAATAGCTGGTGACATTAACTGGCTGGCAAGTCCACCAAAGCCAGGAATTCCTCCATCCCTTCCTCACAGAGGGAGCTGGAGACAGGAAGCAAAGGAATCTACGTGTCTTGGGCAGCCCTCCCTGTACCACCTGGAAATACTGGCGCCTCCCCAAAGGGCTGCCTTTCCAAGAGCCGAGGAAATCCCAAAAGCTGTGGCTTCAGGCCGCAAACAAGGCAAATCTGGCTCCCCTCCCTCTGCCACTCAGCTGAAATGCCCACCCATGGCCTGGGAGCTGCCAAAGCCAAGAAGTGACCCTGAGCTTCCCCCAGAAACCTCCCTCTCCCATCTCCTCCCAGCAGAACAGCCAGGCTGACAAGGGGCTCCTTCCTTCTCGCCCCCTGAAGGCTGCCAGGCCAAGCACCCCGGCAAGGGAGGCTCAGGATCCCAGCCAGTCGAGCGCAAAAAATCTTGGAAGACAGATGGCCAGGCGGATGGGCCGGCAGATAGAGGCTCCTGCTCCTTGTCAAGATGACACTCAAAAGTACATCCCCGTCATCACAGGTTGTCAGTGGTGTGTCAGCACGAGATGCCGTGTGTGTTTTTGGACACTCTGTGAGTTTGGAAGGCTGAACTAGTTCCCACTTCCATAGCAACGACAAAATTCCAGCCCCAGACACGAGTCCCTGAGTTAGTGTCAGACAACAGGGGGGATGTGGCAGGCAGAGAGGGGCGTCACTCCCAGCAGAGAGCAGCACTGGAGTGGTAAGGGTGGGCAGGAGGCAGATTTCTGGATGTCTGTGGGGAGACCGTGTGTGGGCACAAAGTGACAGAAGGCAGGAGCTAATGGCTGAGCTAACTGGAAATGCAATCTGTCAGCTTGAGCAAGCTGGGAGTAGGGGTTTCCTGAGTGCTGGTCCATTCCAAGATCCTTGAGGGTCCTCTGGTGTCTAGAATAAAATCCTGTCGGTTTGAACTTTGTGAAGATCTGTAAAATAATAGATTTGAAGTTCTTATAGCTCCTGGAATGGAATTTAAAATGAAGAGGGAAATATAAGGTTCTTCAAGGACAGTAAGAAGACACAGAATCATGAAATGCCTTTGCCCCTTTTTGGCTGAGGGAGCTAAATTTATCCAGACTCTGAAAATAGACTCATCCACGTGTGAATGGCTGAGGCTTTGTGCATCCTGAGAAAGAGGATTGGGGGCAATGGACCCTTCACCATTTCTTCTGCTATGCTTACTCTTCAATCAGTAAGTCATTGAATCTTTGAATTCTAGATCAGAGAGCCTGTTCCTAAGCTGAGCTCTGCCAACTGCTAGCTATGTGATCTGAGGTAAAGTCACTTTCTCCCCAGGTTTCAATTTTCTCTCTGTAAAATGAAGAGGCCCTGAGATGGGAGGACGACTTGCTACATGAACTTGATCACTGAGGTGGTGGCAAGTGATCCTTTTTGGTCAGCAAAAAGATCAGACTGTCCACTGTCCTTGTGGCAGTTTGAACAATTGCCCCTCAAAGTTGTTCATGTCCTAATGCCCAGAACTTGTGAACATATTCCCTTACATGACAAAAAAGGACTTTACAGATGTGATTAATTTAAGGATTTTGAGATAGGGAGATTATTCTGAATTGTCTGGGTGGGTACAACATAATCTAATGGGTCATTGTAAGTGAAAGAAGAAGGCAGGAGGATCAGAGTCAGAGAAGATGTGATGATTGAAGCAGAGGTTGCTGGCAGCACAAGTCAAGGAATTCAGGCAGCCACTAGAAACTGGAAAAAGCAAGGAAACAGATTCCCCTAGGGTTTCCAGAAGTAACACAGCCCTGTCGACATCTTGCTTTTAATGCAGTAAAATTCATTCCGGATTTCCAACCTCCAGAATTGTGAGATAATAAATTTAAGTTGTTTTAAGCCACTAAGTTTGTGTTTGTTATAGAACAAAAAGAAATAGATATAGTTCTCTGCATCCTAACCTGGCCTGAAAACTTTCCCTTTTTGGCCTATTGTAAATACTATGGGGGAAGGAAGGTGTAAAGTCAAGCGGAGTTTTTTGTGTGCTTCCAGAGCTCCTAGCACTGCTTTTGGCATGGAGGAGTCATTCAATCAGCAGAAATTATTGGCTTGATTTGATTTAGCAATGAGGGAAGAAAATGGTTTGGTGGCCTGGAATTGTCAAAGATTTTGAGCAAATACAAGAGTGAATCCAAGCTGGAGAGATTACCTAGTGGTGACCTCCCACTTGTTTAATGTGTTAATTGTGGAGCAGGATGAGTGGCTATTCTCTGCCTTGGTGTCCATGCGCCATAAACAGTGAGGGTCACTCTGCTGTACAAACCTTAGCTCTAAGAAGATCCTCCCAGCAGTGTCTCATGTCAAATGGAGGAAGTAACTATCCCTGCAGTAGCAAATGGGGGAGTGGGGAGCTAAGCCAGAGATTTGAGGAATGCTCAGGAGGTGTTGAGAAGTCAGAGAACGTTAGTCACTCAACATTCTCCCAGCAAACATTTCCTAAGCACTGTCTTAGAATCTTGGGATAGCAAAATGAATATAACATAATCACCACACTCAAGGAGATCAACAGAGTACATAATCCTAAAAGCAAATAATTATGAAACAAGAATTTAGTTAAAATTGCTTATGGGGGCTCAAAGAAGGTGACATTTGGGTTAGGCTTGAGGAAATATTTGTTACCCAGAAGATCAGGATAAGTAAATTTCCAGGTGGAAGAGAAATTTTAAGTAAATTATTAGCAATATAAAATTACATTAGGAAATGCAGAAAACCAGGAATATAAGGGAACTTTCTCAGTATAATAATTTTCGAAAACCCATAATTGAAGTTATACTTACTGGTGAAAAATTGAAAGCTGTTCCTTCTAAGATCAAGAACAAGACAGAATGCCCAGTTCTACCACTGCTATTCAACATTGTAGTAGAAGTTCTAACCAGAGCAATTAGACAAGAAGAGAAATTGAAGGCATTCAGACTGGAAAAGAAAAAATAAAACTCTCTCTATTCACAGATAGCATGATCTTATATATAGAAACCTATAATGATTCAAAGAAAGCTAGTAGAACTAATAAATGAAATCAGCAAAGTTGCCGATTACAAGATCAACACATAAAAAATCAACTGTCTTTCTATGTACCAACAATGAACAATATAACAAAGAAATTAAGAAAGTAGTTACATTTTAATAGCATTTAAAAGAATAAAATACCTAGAAAAAACTTTAACCAAGGAAATAAAAGACTTTATGCTAAAAACTACAAAACATCGATGAAAGAAATTAAAGAACACCTAAATAAATGGAAAGATAACTTATGTTCATAAATTACAAAACAATACCATTAAAATGTCAATACTGCTGAGTGATCTATAAATTTAAACAATTCTTGTCAAAATTCCAACAACCTTTTTTTGCAAAAATGAAAAGAGCTAATTCTCAAATTCCTATGGAATTTCAAGCCCCCGATTATCCAATACAATCTTGAAAAAGAACAAAGTTGAAGGATTCACACCTCCCAATTTCAAAACTAACTACAAAGCTATCATAATAAAAAGAGCATAGTATAAATATAGACATATGGCCCAATGGAATAGAATTGAAAGTCCAGGTATAAACTCATCCATGTACAGCCAACTGAATTTTGACAAAGATGCCAAGTCCTTTTAATGGGGAAAGAATAGCTTTTTCAACAAATGGTACTGGGACAACTGGATTTCTACATGCAGGAGAATGAAGTTGGACTGTACCTCACATCATATACAAAATCACCTTAAAATAGATCAATGACCTAAATATAACAGCTAAAAACTATAAAACTGTTATAAGAAAACATAAGGGTCTATCTTTATGACCTTAGATTTGGCAATAGATTCTTAGATATGACACAAAAAGCATGAGCAACAAAAGAAAAAAATAGATAAATCAGACTTTATCAAAATTAAAAACTTTTGTGCATCAAAGAACACAACTAAGAAAGTAAAAACACAACTTACATAATGGGAGAAAATATTTACGAATCATATATTTAATAAAGGTTTATAAATCTAGAATATATAAAATACTCCTAAAACTCAACGGCAAAATGAGAGCTCAATTAGAAAATGGACAAAGGACTCGAACAGACATTTCTCCAAAAAAGACATAAAAATTGCCATAAGCACTTGAAAAGATGCTAAACATCATCAGTCATTAGGAAAATGAAAACTGAACTTGGACAACAACAAACTACTTCACATCTACTAGGATGGTTGTAATTTAAAAATGGAATATAACAAGTGTTGACAAGGATGTGAAGAAGTTGGAATGCTCAGATATTGCTGGTGGGAATGTAAAATGATGCAGCTGCTGTGGAAAACAGGCTGGCTATTCCTCAAAAAGTTAAACATAAAATTACCACATGACTCAGGATTTCCACTCCTAGGTATATATATCCAAAAGAATTGAAAATAATGACTCAAACAGATACTTACATGCCAGTATTCATTGCAGCATTAGTCACAATAGCCAAAAGGTGGAAAAAAATATTTTTTGACCATCGGTAGATGAATGGATAAACAAAATGTGGTCTACACATACAATGAAATATTCAGCCACAAAAGAAATGAAATTGTAATACATGGATGAACCTTGAAAACATTATGTTAAGTGAAATAAGCCAGACACAAAAGAGCAAATAATATATGATTCCACTTATATAAAATATCTAGAATGGTCAAATTCATAGACAAAAAGTAGAGTAGAGGTTATCATAGACTGAAGGGTGGGGGGAATAGGAAGTTATTGCTTCTTGGGTACAGAGTTTCTGTTTAGAGTGATGAAAATATCTGGAAACAGATATTGAGCTTACAACATCACAAATATATTTAATACCACTGAATTTTTTTACATGGTTAAAATGTCAATTTTTATGATTATATATAAATGTATTTTATATATTATGTTACATATATATATAATCATAATAAAAAAATTAATGAAAAGAAGTGCGGGGGCTGCAAAAGAGTGTTGGAAAATGAATCCATGTGATTTAGAGCAGAATAGAAAAGGAGAGTGAGGAAGAGCAAGGAGCTGAAGATGACTCTCCAAGAACCTCATCCACTACCTTTTTCCCACTTGAATAGGCCTAAGGTTCGGAGAGATTAGGTGGCCAAAACAAGAGCAATCAGCCAGGTAGAGGCAGAACCAAGGCTCCAGTCCAGATTTCCTGACTCCCAATATCTTTAACTCATACACATCATCCTTGAGTCACATAACTGAGGTTTTAGTTTGGTTTGAAAACCCTGAATACAGTTTGATCAGTTTGGTGTTGGGGCAATCCTTTGGTGTTTTGACTGACTTTTTATTTTATTTTTGAGTTTTAACTCCAAGCATGCATTCCATGGAGTCTCTTGCTTGGTCAGTTCAGCTACAGCCTCAAGAACCTCTCCTTTTCCTAAGGTCCTCTTTTCTCCCCGCTTGCAGACTTCCTGTTTCCCCCTTCCTAAAGGGAAGCGTGAGCCCAGCCAGGTCGAGGGAAAGTATATAGATGGTTGTAAATTAATTTCCATGGTTTCATCATTACTAATCTTGTCTGGGTTTGTGATTAGAGGCCAATGACATGTTAATTAGTCACTGTAATTAGCGAGTGTCAAAGAGAATCCAGGGCTCTATGGCATGGGTTGCCTTTGATAACAGGGTAGTTCAAGGCCAGCCTGCCTCCTGTCAAAATTTATCTTTACTCAGCCCATTATCCAACCCAAGACACATTCTGTGTGTCTTATGGGTTTACTGCCTTCTCAGTACAAACAAAAGTTTCCTTGTGTTTATTGTATATAAGTGGAGATACTATATATAAATGGAGATTTTAAATGATATGATGGGTGTGATTTGAATAGAGGAATACAAAATGATGCAGAGGGTAGAACTGCAGAGTCCAGAGAGGCAAGAAAGTGAATCCACATGTGAGCCCTTCCAAAGCCTTGTGTGTGACCTCAGGCAAGTCACCTCAACAGTCACATCAAAGTTGGGCCCCTATTTACCAGATCTGGAGGTGAGAAAGGACTTTTCTACAGTGTGTGCTACTTGCTGTCAATTGAGTCATTGTCTTACAGACCTGGCAGTTAACACACTTGGTTACTCAGTATGGCCCCAATATAAAGCAGTTTTATACCTTATGATGGAGGCAAATTCATTAAATAAATATAAAGTAGATATTACTTTAGTTTTATTCCTCTGTAAGACTTCTTCTTACAAATAAATGTCTAAGACACAAAAACAAAATTGTCAAACTGTATGTCCTGTTTGTGTGTGTGTGTGTGTGTGTGTGTGTGTGTGTGTGTGTGTGTGTGTGTGTTTAGGAAAATAAATTCACAGATTATATTTGGTTTCTCCCTGATAGGACCATGAGAGGAATCTAGGAAAACTTCAAGCATGGTGGTATAATTACCCCCGGATACCCCCTTCACGCAGATGCTGCATCTGCAATGAGACCATCCTGGTGAGTCCACTGATTAACTTTCCTGCAATACCACATGAAGCACTGCAAAAGAACCCAAAAATCTAAACAGACTGGCTGTCTCAATTATTTCTTATAACATCAGCATGGGCTCTCCTTCTGAATTATGTCTCTCCCTTCACTCTTTGAACCACATTCTTATTATACAAGTAGATGGGAACGACTTGCAATGGTGGCCAGGGGAGGGAACATGTTTCCTGCCCATTTAAAGAATTCCCCTAACCCATTCTAGTCTTGGGGACCTCTCTCATCCATGGTCATGGTATGCCTAGAATGCTCCTCTGAAGGAAAGAATGCCCACTCGTGTTTATTCACATGGCTGTAGCCACTTGGTGATACTATCTTCATTGGAGTGAAGCTAATCCTTTACTTTGGAGTCTTCTCCTAACTAGTGCATCGCAGGATGAAAAAGCCAGGGATATCAGTGCTGGGTTTCCATATGTCTCTCTGGGCCCATTATCCTACCTGCCATCTCAGCCTTCATCCACCACATGGCCTGACAATAGTTGCTTGATAAGTGATAAATGATACTTCTTTTTCTTCCTCCACAATGAATCTACCAAGTTCTGATAGTCAGATTTGTTTGACTCTAGTGGTTGGATTCCTGCAGCACAGACAAATCATCAACATACAGCATGTTTACAGGGCCAATGGTGACCAGTTCATCCCATGAGGCTGGATTCTCACTGAGTTCTAGTTCACTGTCCCCTCTTGCCCAATCAGTTACTCTTCATCAGCCCCCCAGATCCTCAAATAAATAAAGCTTTTTCTGGCTTAATCCTTAAGTTCAAAATTCAATATCAAGCTCTTGCTGCCAGGTTGCATCCTAAGCACCAAGTTGCTACCAATTTTCTGGACCCAGAAATCTTCTTCCAAATGCCTATTCCTAGGATTATAAACCGACTTGACCCTTCAGTCTACTACTCTCTTAACTTAGGTTATATTTTCTCATTCAATCCTTCCTATCAGTAATGTTCCTTTTTGAATCTTATGACATTTTTGCCTCCAATTTAAGTAAGTCGGATACTAAGATTGTTATTTCAGTTTTCTTTTTGTTTATGTTTTCCCAGAATATATTTTTCCATCTACAGTTTTATTTTATCCTCTCTTGTGTCATTTAAGTGTGTCTCTTGTAAACAACATATTGTTGATCTTTTATAATCCAATCTGAGGTATTTTTTTAATTGTAGTAAAATACACATAACATAAAATTTACCACGTTAGCCATGTTTAAGTGCACAGTTCAATGGTATTAAATGCATTCATATTGTTGTGCAAATATCACCACCATCCATCTCAAGAATACTTTTTTAGCTCAAAAAACTAAAACTCTATACCTATTAAACAATAACTCCTCACTTCCTCCCATCCCCAGCCCTTGACAACCGCCATTCTACTTTCTGTCTCTAGAAATTTGCCTATTTTAGGTACCTCGTATATGCGGAATCATATAGTATTTGTTTTCTTTTTATGTCTGGTGTAGTTCACTTAGCATAGTGTCTATAAAGGTCATCCATGTTTTAGCCCCATCAAAGCTTGGTCTTGCACTGAGAGAAAGAACCCAGGACTGTGGTTCTCCCTTTACTACAGTAGAACAAGTGATGATTGTCTCAGGCGACATGTGAGATAGGCAAGAGCAGATAGATTTTTCCATCTCTCCTCTCATCTACTCTCCAGGCTTCAATCACTACTGCATGCACATGTACACACACACACACACACACACACACACACACACACACACACAGCAGTTCACTACAGCCTTAGGAGTTGTCCTCAGTTCTCATGTGATTGTTAGTTCTTCTGATTCATGCTTCACTGTCAAATGCTAGTTCACCATTGTGATAGGAATGTCCAGTGGTCTTGAGCCTAAAAGCTACTTAGCACTAACTGGGAGATGATCAGATTCTTGAACACTTTATGTCCTTGAATGGGCAGCTTTAAAGTTTGTCTAACCCAAGTTGTTTCTCTTGCTTTAAAAAAAAAAAAAAAAGAATTTGTACGGCATGGATACATATCATATCAACATCAAAACACAAAACGTAGACATTTATGTGTACTCATACATATTAAGGTCCCAAATGCCAGGGTGTGTTCATTTTTTCCATTTATATAGTACATTCCTGGGTGAATCACATGATCTTCACATCAACCCTGTGAAATAAGCAAGACAGGAAATATTGTCCTCCTGTTACCTGAGAGGAAACTGAGGCCAAGAGAAATAAAATGATTGTACAAGGACTGTACCAGCACAGCAGCTTGTGTTCTTTCTGCTGTGGCTTACATTCCCCGGGGACAATATATTTTAGCTCAGAAAGTTAACTTACTGGTGCCAGGAATGTGGAAGGGACCTGATAAGGGCTGCTCAAGTGCTCCTACCTGCTTCAGAGCATAGCTCTAGACCAAGATGGAATTATTAAACATCACCACAAAACTCTGGGTTTTATCAATGTCATACTGATTGTCATCTCATTAGATATTTCTTTGCTAGTAGGAGACCGATGTTATACTGTCACATGGATCAGATGATGGAGTAAGGCAGCATAGCAGGACTGTTGAGGGTGTTATTATTGCAGTTGTTCGAGCTAAAACTTTTAGGTCGCCCTTGGTTCTCCTCTTTCTGCTACACCCCAGTCCGATCCATCAGCAAATTCTTTCTATTCTACCTTAAACAGATGCCCAGCATCTAACACTACCATGGCCCCATCCAGCCTAGCCCAAGTCGTAGCCCTTTTCCTCTGGATTTTGGAATAAGCTCTTTTCTGCACTATTATCTATTATCAACACATTGGCCAGAGGAATCATTTTAAATAGAAGTCAGATCATGTCACTGCCTGAATAAAAATTCTGTAGTGGCTCACTCAGAATGAGAAATCAAATTCCTAACTATAGGTTATGAAGCCCTACCTGGTCTAGACATCTGCTACTTGTATCTAACCTGTGACTGTTCTCTCCCCCATCCATTCCACTGGAGCCACTGATCCCCTGCTCTCCTGAAATATGCACACTACCACCCAGGGCTCTCACCTGTTCAACCTGCTGGAAACAATCTTAACCAGATATCTGCATGGCTTGCTCTCTCACTTCCTGTAGTATCTGCCCAAATGTGACCTTATAAGATAGGACTTCGATGACCTCACTAAAAAAATGACAATATCCCTACCTTGATTCCCTGTTCTTCTTACTCTGATTTCTTTTTTTCCATAATTGTATCATCATCTGATATAGTTACTATTTATGCTTATTATCTGCCTCCTGCACTAGAATATAAGCTCTAAGAGAGCAGAGTTTGTTTGTTTTTTTAATTCACTGATAGCAGTGAATTCCCTAGAACAGTGCCTATCACATATTAGTCACTCAATAAATAATTGCTAAATGAATGAATGAGTAAATAAATGAAATTTTGAGAGGTAGCAATCTAGAAACAGGCTTTGCAGCTCCCTGTAATATCATTGCCTCACACTCTAGACTCTGTCATCACCTTACATTCCTCCAGTTTGGGAGGTATGCAGGGAAGAAGAAAGGGCTCTTATGAGCACAGGAGAATTTTAAACTGCACCTCTATATATTTGCTAACAGTTGCAACCCCTCTCCAGATTCTCTCATTCTCTTTCTCAAGTTTGAAATGCCACCATTTATATTCCACTTCTTGGTTACCTTCTTTTCATCACTATCTGGGCAATTCAGTTCCACCAAACCTTTTGGCCATCCTTGACACTCCTCTTTCTGCTACACATCAGCCCATGACATCTCCAGTCAAAACAGAAAACCTTAAAAATCTTTAGACCCCAGAAGCTTCTAGATCCCTGGACAATTTTCTACCACAGATGCAAGCCTAAGAAGCACCAAGTTAACAGTGTAGTCTTCTATTTGGATTAGTGCATTAAGCAGATTCTATATGCACCTTCCCAGGAAAAGCACACGATTAGTGCCAGAAACAGCCATTTGACAAACCATCCAGAAAAAAAAACAGGCAAAGGCTGATAAGTTTCTCAAAAAAAAGATTATGGAAAATGAATATCAGTATCTTATAGACTGCAGTGGGTAGGCTGACAAGAAAAATAAATGGAGATGAACTAATGAAGGAGAGTATCAAAAGAAGACCTTTTCGTCTACACAAAAGAATGTCAGATCCGCACTTCCACTAGTGTGGACTGTATTAACTAGAATTGCAGGAAGCCATCTCAGTGCAGTCTAACCCAGCGATGGCTTCAGCTGAGTGAGTTCATACCACTCAACCAGAAGATATCCTTCCAAGGGTCCTTTGCCTCAAGTTCCACATATTTTTATTGCATCTTTTAGCTTTTTAAAGTTACCCAACTAATACGGTTGTTGGACAGCCATTGTTATCTAAGATGTTTTTTCACTTTTGCAAAATATTTTTCCTTCATATAAGTTATTTTTCTAAAAGCATAGGTAATTTGGAGGTGGGAGTATCTTAAAAAAGGGTGTCTGGATTTCTCTCTATTTTTTTTAAGGAAGAAACCAAGATGGCAAAGAAGAAAAAAAGTATATTTACTACTTAACAATCATGTTGATGACACACTTTACAAATCACGAGGGACTTTCTACATGCATTATTTATTTACTATCATATAAACTAAGTAAGGTAGGAAGATATAATTATACTCATCTTGTAGATTAAAAAATTGAGGTGCAGGATAATAACTAATTTGGCTACCTTCACACTATTGATTAGAGTGCAGATTCAAAACTGAAACCTATACATCAAGATGTTACGTTAAGTGCATGATTATTTCCACCATGTATAGCTGGGCCCCTATTTAATTTGACTTTAAGACATAATATTCCATTTAAATATATTATAAAATGGTCATGAACAAAGCATTGTAGATGGGGCATGAGCTGAAAGCCTGCAGACTTTGCATGCAGATTGCATGTTAGTGTCAAATCAGCCAGAGGGACAACTCACCAGACAAGGCCTGATCTTTTCTTCCCTTTGCAGAGTCAGTCTCTCCATCCTGCAGAAAGAGACTTGGTGGATACAAAGAAAGGCCTGAGCACCAGTCAGCACCACTGCAAAACCAACATTATCAAAAGATTCAATTAAACTATAGAAGAACCACTTTGAGACCAGGACAGATTGGCCACACTGAGGTCCCAGTGTCAGGCTGGCCTGTGAAGAATCCCACCCTTGTCAGTTATTAACCATGACCTCAGAGATGCTGTTTGATTCTTCTGAACCTCATTTGCTCAACTGTAAAATGGGATAATATTTTATCTATTTTAAAAGTATACTGTGATGCTTAAAAGGATAGTTATGAAGGATCAGGCTTCAGTTCTAGACCACAGAGGATTCTCAAGAGGTGATCATGTCCTTTTTTACTTCTTATGGCCAGTAAAAAAAAAAAAAAAAAAAAGGAAATAGGAACTGACAGACATTGGATTCTTATTTTTCTAACTTGTTCATTGGGACACCTAATTCTTATCCATGTAGCCCAGTGGCTCGCCTTACAATGTGGTTCTGTCTGTGTCTAAGGAAGCTTTAGATTGGTAAAAAGATTGTTCATCTATCTGTATAGCTGTCTCTCTACAGTCATCTCAAAAGTCTACAAGTAGCCACAGGGAGGGAAACTTCAGTTGGTCTTTACTTAGGGTGAGTAATAAAAATTAATCAACACGCAAGCTTCCTGTCTCCATCAGTTTACAGTGTGGAGTAATAGAAAGAACAGTAGACTAGAATGGATAGTCCGGGTTCCCTCTAGCTATGCCACTTGAACACGCTGTGCCTGTTTTCTCATCTGTGAAAAAAATATAATCATCTCTTTCTCCATAGCAGATAGGATGTGTGCGGAAGTAGGATGTGAAATGCAGCCTGTGGGTGAGACACTAGCACCACTAATAAGGCTTAGTTTGTTTGCAATTTCCCCTGAGGTGCCTATTTTGTCACAAGTCCCCATCCTCCCCTTCACCAGCTCCACCCCCTGCGTTACTTGGGGTGGCTGATAGGGAAAGTCCTGGAGTTCTGGCAAAGGAGGGAGGGAAAGGTGCAGACCAGAGTTCACCTTTCTATTAAGCCACCAAACAGAATAGGTTTATAGGTCAATAAACATGGGCAGCTTGAGAGCTCAGCGTCCGACTGCCCCTGCTGGAGAAGACAGGCATTGGTCCATGTCTACCAATTCACAGAGAAGGACGGGGCTCTAGGGGAGGGAGCATGCGCAGCATGTGCGGGACTCAGCTGAATCTCCACCCCCACCTCATCCCTTTACCTTCCTGAAGGAGGAGTGCCTGGCTCCGCTGGATCCATTCCGTGGAAGGGGCAATGGAGGCAGGAAACCTAAACCAAAAGCATGCTTCAGAACACATCTTTGAGGTTCTTACCTCAAAACCCACAACAGAAGAGCGGGGCCTCCTGTGCCCTCACCCGGAAAGGAAGCAGAAAGGGATCTGGGCCCCACAAGATCAGAGCTGCTCCAGTGGCTACTCTCCCTGACCCAGAGACATGGAGCAGACAGCAGTCACATCCCTTTCAGAAGGTATGACCTCCTTAGGAAGACTCATTCTTCAAGGGCCCTGCAGGCTGCAGCTATGCTTTGGCTAAAAGCATGTTTTAGAAAACGAGTTCTATCATTTAAGCAGAGTTGAGAGAAGCTAATATCCATAAAGCTAAAAGTATTTTTCCCTCACCAAAGACTGAACCAATGCCTCTCCCCCACCACCCCATTTAGTTCCCTTAAATGGAGAACTCCCACAGTGCAATTACATGACTTTTTTTTTTTTTTTAATCAACTTTCTCTGCAGTCAAAAGCAGATGCTCCTGTATTGGGGTAGGAAGTGTCCCTGCCTCCCTTCAGTCAGGGCCTATAGTCTGATTGGAGCCTGGCTGCTACTGTGGGTGGGGGAGGGCTGTCATCTCCTGTCACAAGACTTCAGGTACATGCCCACCACCCAGACACCACAGAGCAGGACCCTCAGAGTTACACCCTGTCAACTGCCAGGGCTGGCATGCTGAGACCTCAGAATCTGAGAATGTGACACATCTGCCTGTATGTCAGCCATAGGGGGACACTCATGTGTCAGGACACAGGCAGCTGATAAGCAGGCCATTTGTTTCTTTTTAGTGGAGAAGGGGAACGTAGAGTAACAGCCGCAAAAAGCACAAACTAACAAGAAAAGCTTTCTTCAGAACCTTCTTAGCCTTCAACCCATCAATTTAACACCATGTCAGAACTAATAAGAAAAAAATGTCCAGGGAAGGGAAAATAGTTTTTGCTGGAAATCTGAAAATGCTCCCTGCTCCTGGAAGCTAATGCTGCTATAGCCTCCATTCCCAGAGTCCAGCCTCACACTCTCTGAGTCCTCACATGATTGCCCCTCAGCTCACATGCACATGCTCTGCTAATCAAGCTGATGAGACCAGGAAGGAACCAGGGGTCACAGAATCACCACAGCTTCACTTCTTTCCTGTCTCTTCTCCCCTGCCACCTACCCCATGCAAGGATGTTTGGTGTTTAGCTCGGAGGGGGACACCACAGGGTTGCTGAGTGATAGGGAGAGAATCTGGTTGTCTGCTCAGCGCCTACTCTAAATAATAGTGTAGGAAGGGTTAACCTTGCTCTCCTCAGGAGCAAACAGTCCTAAATATCCTTGTCTTCTTCTTTGTCACCAAAGAGCACCCTGGCCTCCTTCCCAGCCTCCTTCCCAGACTACAGGTAGAATAGATTTATCTATTCAAAAAGATACTGATTTTACAAATAGGCAGAATAGATAGCTACTTTCAGGGGTCAGTAATTTCAGAGGTCTGGGACACCTCACCTCTGACACCCCATAGACCTAACAACTATCTCCCTCAACCAAATGACAAATTGCTTGAAATTCCACCATTAAAGACTCCTTCTTTTGTTTGGAGCTTTGATCAGCTACAAATACCCAGGATAAACAATGTTTAGTTGCCTGGGTGTTTAAACTTTAGAGAGAAATAGCATAGGAGATCTTTATATGAGATGAAATTTTGGTAAAAGAAAGCTAACCTGAAGAGGAAGGAGCGCCCCAAAGGGACGTAAACGAAGGCAGAGACTGCCAGCAGAGAAAAACCTCACCCTCCTCACCCAGCCTTCTCCTTACCTTGAAGGTGGCTCAAAGAAGGGGGGAGGGCAAGGGTCAGGAGGGATAGGAGTGACCACCATGTTGCCAGCAGAAAGCGCTCAGCACAGAGGCAGGCCTGGGAGCCGTCTGGTGTCCACCTATGGCTCCCTTGGCAGGATGCGTAGACTCCCAGTGCCACCACTTGAGGTGAGCACCCAACCCAGCTCTCAGCCACTGACGTATGGCCTGAGCCGTTTCTACTGTTCCCTTTACTCTGTCTCCGTATAGAATAATATGCGATTAATTGATTTTCTGTCACTCTTTTAGTACAGAAAATTAATTTCAGAGCAACCTTGTTTTCTCAGGGTATGAATCCTCCACACACACAGTAATTCGGCTACTCCATTATTCATGAGAGAAAATAGTGATGGAGTGTGAGACAGAGACGCCCCAAGGCCACATGCTGATAGTCTGTGTTACTGATACAACAGTATTCCACCGGTACCTCTAAATAATTCACATCTACAACTCAATTTGGACCTGTGAACCGCTCAGGATGTGGCTGGGGGAGGCAAGGCTGTGAGAGTTTGGAGACTGTCAATAACAACAGAGAGGTGAAGCCCAGGGCCTCCTGATGGATGAAGGGACGAGGGAAATGGGGGCTTGTGTCTGAGGCTACAACCTGGTGTCCCAAGCCCAGGCTCCCCTTTCACTCTAGCTCACAGCAAAGCTCACACATATTCTGTGAGAAGGCTAAGAAGCAGAGTTTTGGACCCAGAGAAGGAAATGTGACAGCAGACCCTATAAACCCCAAACCTAGTTTTGAAGAAGGCAAGCAGTTCAGATTAAGCAAGTCAGTTCATTTCTCTAGACGTCAGATTTTAAGGCTTTTGTGTGTTTAGTTTTGTTTGTTTTAAACCTAGTTGTTCATCATATTCAACTGAGGCATTTGTTAAAAACAGAGATTCCTAGACCCAAACCAGACCTACTGACTCAGAGTCTCCTGTGAGTCTATAGTTTATACAAGTTCCCATTCTCATAGGAACAGCTGGACTTGATAATAGCCAACGGCCCTTCTAGCTCTGAAAACTCTGATAATTATAACCAAGAAAAGTGTTAACCCAAGCCTGTGGAGGGAAGGGCTGCCTTGTAGGACCATTGGTAAGCAAAGGAGCGAGTGAGACGTCTTGTCCGCCAGGGAGAAACAGAAGGAACAGAGCTCTCAGCCTGTTGTTTTCCCCCTCACAACGCTGAAGCCAGGGAAAGGACATGATCCCCATTGCCTCCAAAAGGCAGAGGCCCCCTATGCAATATCCAGGCTACCTCGACATGGACGTGTATACCAGGCAGGATTCTATCATGGCCCCAAGACTCCCGCCCTCTAGTGGACACACCCTCCTCTGGGGTTTGGGCAGAAATGGTGAATAGGATGGAATATCACTCCCATGATTAGATTACTAATCAGCTAATTTTGACTTAATCCAAAGGGAAATGATCTTGGATGAGCCTGACAAAATCAGGTGAGTCTTTAAAAGAAATTGGAGTCGTGCCCTTGCTGGTCTGACCGAAGTGGGCTGCTGTGTTGTGAGAGGATGGGGTCCTTGTGACTAGAGCCAGTAGGTGGCCTCTAGTTGCTAAGAGTGACCCCTAGCCAACAGTCAGCAATAAAATGGAGACATCAATCCTATAACCACAAGGAACTGAATTCTGCTAACAACCGGGATAAGCTTGAAAGAAGACCGGAGCTGTAGATGAGATCACAGCCCACTGAATTACCTTTATTTAGCTTGGTGAGACCCTGAGCAAAGGACCCAGATACCCCACACCAAGACTCCTGATGCACAGAAACTGAGAGATTATAAATGGGTGTTGTTTGTTATACCACTAGGTATAATAATTTAATTTGTTAGGAGGCAATAGAAAACTAATATAACATGCAATTAAATAAAAACTATTGAACATGCATGCCCTTTACAGTTTGTATAAAGTTTTCCAAAGCCCACATCTTACCCGTCTCTGCCTTCCCAGTGCCCACCTCTCCACACAGCGCCCAGGAAGTATGCACAGAATGAATAATCTCATGTCAATACTCAAGGCAGTGCCATGGAACTGAGAGAGCAGTTGTTTTTTCAAAAATTTTATTTCACAGATGGAGAAATTGAAGCTCAAATAAACTGCCCTAAGGTCATATAAAGAGTCTGTGGCAGAACTAGGACTCAGGTTGAGGCCTGCTGATTCCAAAGGCAGTGACCGCGCTCTGTGTTGCCATCCCAGCATTATCCTCTCCAAGAAAAGAAGGTTGTTTCAAATTCAAGTCCCAGGGGCCTGAGTGTCTACAACTCTCTAAGGAAAGGAAAACCAGCATGGTCGGAGGAAGCTGAGCACCACCACCCTCCTAGTAACCCACCCCTCTCTCGTCCAGTTGGTGGACAGGGGCTTGGCACCAAAAGGTCAGCCCTATTTTGGCTCCACGTCTGCAGCTGGCCCACTGCTCGCCCACCATTCCAGGGCACTCAGCTGTCCTTCTGCATGCAGCCCAGTCTTCCTGACCTTCCCTGACCTAGGGGGACTAAGGGCCCAACCAACTCGCTCATCAACAGGCCCATTGTCATTTGTCATTAATGGTATCCAATCAAATTTAAGCAACAACTGGAAAACCAGAGTGCAACACTGTGCTCTTTATTGCTGGTGTTTCTGTGGAACATTAGCAATAAGAAGCCTCCAGAGAGAAGCTTTGAAGGGAAAAAAAAAAGAAAAAGAGCACAAAAGAAAGCGAGAAAGGTACTTCCCTGGCTGCAAACTTCACGACACAGCCACTTTGTAACATGCACCATATGCAGCAGCCACGCACAAGTCCCAATAACCTCCTTCCAAATGGTAATAAATCCCCTCGGACCCCGACACACTTGTAATTTACAACTTGGCTAAAATGAACATTATTTCAAGCTAAGCGTATTCTCAGAGGTGCAGGAAAATGTGGCAGCTTTCCTGCTGACAGAGGAGTTTCTTTTTAAATGTCATGCATTCACTTTCATTACTTCCAAATAATTGCCCGAAAAAATCGGCTGCTGGACAGGGCTGGCCACTTTACATCACTATGAGTCAATTTCATCATCATCAAAGGAGCCCCTGGGAGCTGGTTTCAGCTTGGGGCAGGCTCAGCCCTCAGTTGCTGGCTCTTATTGGTCTCCTGGCTGTATGGAAAAAGGTGCCTCCATCATTCCCCAGGGCAGGCTCTGGGTAAGATGGAATGTTGTCTGTAGATAGACAACATGATCCGTTATCACTGTCATCATCAAATATCATTCTCCTGCATCCACTGGATCATAATGTTGTTGGCTGCCCAGCCCCAAATGCGGTGCCTGTTATCTGGAGCTAACTGAGGAAAGTGTATTCCTGTTCCTCGTGGAAGCTGGCCCTTTGGCCAAGGGAATGTAGAAGCAGGAAGATGTAACTTGCTGGGGTTAAACAGAGTGTTTTTCCTCCTATTCCTACAGGAATACATTTTATAGAAAGACTGCTTTCAAGTCTAAAACAGTCTTTGCTTTCAGAGCTCTGATTTTGGTTATTGATTGCTGCATAAGAAACCTCCCCAAAACTTGATGGTTTAATTCTTTTTTATGATTCTGTGGATTGACTGGGCTCAGCTATGTGGTTACTCTTCTCCATGTGATGTCAGCTAGGGTTGCAATCACATAGAGATTGGAGTGGGCTGCAAAGTCCCAGTTGGCTTACTCATATGTCTTATGCCTTGGTACAGAAGGCAGGAAGATCAGGCTAGATCGATGAGAGAGAGAGAGGATAGATGATAGACAGAGATAGATAGATAGATAGATAGATAGATAGATAGATAGATAGGCAGGCGGGCAGGCAGATGGACAGACATACAGACTGACAAACTCAGCTGGGCAGGTGATCAGCTGGGCCTCTCTTTCCATCATGTAGTCTCAAGTCCTTTCACTCTCCACGTGGCATTTCCCCACTGTCTCTCTAGGTGGCTTCTGCCAGATAGCTGGATTTCTTCCATGGTGGCTGAGGACTCACAAAGCACAACAGTGAAAGCTACCAGGACTGACACAGGATCATTTTGCCGCATTCTATTGGCTAAAGTGAATCATCAAGCTACCTCAGATTAAACATGGGAAGGAAGCGCACAAGAGTGTGAACACCCTGTGGCATGATGCCTTGGGGGCCATCTATGGAGATGAGCTCCAAATCAGGAAGATGGAAAGGAGAGAGCAGAAAACCCATTTCCTTTGTGAAATATCCCCAAGTACTACCATCAACTCTAATCTCCCTTAAGGAGTAAAAAAGATAAATATAACAAGTTCCTTAGGGAATTTCAACTCATTGGGATATAAGCATGAAAGTTTGTGGGTTTTTTTTTTTTTTTAAGCCTACAGTACCCAGTATTCCCAGGCAGAATCTCATCCAAGTTTTAACCAGGCTCGACCCTGCTTGGCTTCTGAGACCAGACGAGATCGGGAGTGTTCAGGGTGATATATCCATAGACTATAGGCATGAAAGTTTTATTTATTCCACTCACTGCCTCACATTGTGGTAAGTTTAACCCTCTTTTCTTATTGCTAATGACATCCAAAGCAGATTTCACAACTTTCTAGTTACATTCACTGATCAAAATAGTCTGGTCCAGTGTGTTAAGATGACTTTAGAGGATTCTTTTCTTGAGTTGTGGTCATGGTTTTGTGATTGTAAAGGATATCTTTAATTTTAAGAAATGCCTAGAGGTGAAGTGTTATGATAGTACAATTTACTTTGAAATTGATAGGGAACTAGGGAGGGAGGGAGGTAGATAGACCAACTAATTATTAACAATTAGTGAAACTCGAGAGTGATTAGATGGGTGTTTATTGTTCTTATTCAATATTTCTACATATTTTTAACTTACTAATAAAAGGTTGAAAAAATTGAGTCCACTTTACAACCTCAATTTTATATCTAATTTAAAGTTATCCTCTTGCATCATTGGCGCAACTTGAGGCTTTAGGAACATGCAACTGTTGTGCTGGAGAAGGAAGTGTCCTTGTGCCTGATTGTGTGTGATTGTCATTCTACCCATGTCAGGTTTGTATTGCTCCTCTAGTCAATGCTGACCAGCAGTTACTTGTATGGTGCATACTTACTTGTTTTGGCAGATCCTACAGATCCTCCCCACCACACAGTTCTCTGGTAGGTGAGACCCACCTCTGCTCTCCTTTCTACAAACCATCCCCCTCAGTTCCTGACATCCATGGTCCACTTCCAGATTTCTAGCCCGTAGGGCCCTTTTCTGAGAAATATCTCTCTCAAGTGAGATGCATACAAGATGGCTTGGGTCATTGCTCCTCCACTATGCCTCCTTGGTCTAACAATGTGTGGTAAGGGCATTGGTTGCTGCATGGCTCCCCTTTCTCCAAGCCTCACCATCTCCAATTCTCTTTCCCTTGCTCTGAGACAGGTCTTTGAAGTCCTTTTGTAAGACATCCAGCCAGGGATAAGATAATAGTTTTTATGTTTACAAGGGGTCCTCTTCACTTGGTTTGGTAAGGAGGAGGAGAATGGAAGCTTCTCCTTCCTCTTTCCTTTACTATCAACACTGCATTCCCTACAGAGCAGACAGTCCTGATAAATACCCACCCTAGTCCCCAGTTCTCTCCTTATAAGGACTGAGGTTCACTAGGATGGAGGGGGAGATTGATGACTGTGTGAGGGTCCATATTGCCACTTCATAGGAAGGTCTGGGAGAAGGTGCCAGCCCAGTTTTTAGGGGATCCATTTAAAATATGGGGCTTATTGCCTCCTATCTTTGCCTGTGGACCTTAATCACTGATTCTAGAGTAACAAGAAAAAAATCTACTCCATATTCCTTTATATTTATATAAATATCACTAATGCATCTGCACAGAGAAAACCCAGTTTACAGATCCAACTCAACTGCTAACTTGCTGTATGACCTTGATCAATTACTTAGCATCTCTGGCCCTTACAGTCAGTTGATAAGGGCTCACCAGCTGGTCCAGTAGGCTTCCAAATGAGTATTACAGACGCCTAGGCCTCCTGAGAAATACTTTAGAGGCACTGCAAATATTGACATGAACCTGACCAAACAGTGATGAGTTATATTGACCAGGAAATTAGTTCTTCCCTCAAATCTGTTTTTTACAATGGAGTTCCAGGTAAGATTTTCATTTCAAAAAAGAGTTCTGCTCTAAAATGTTTGAAAGCTTTTCATCAGTCCAACTGCCTCATTTGACTGCCACAGAAAATGCTAGTTTCTGAGGAATGGTTGATGTGGGACCTGCTGTCATGCCCGTTTAACAAACCACTGGTTCTCCCTCATAGAAGCAGAAGAGAAAACAGTTTCCAGATTGCTGGCAAAGAGAAGAATCTTTTAAATTGTTATATACAAGAAAAAATCACCCTCTGCTTTAGTCTGATGTGTATGTGGGTGTGTATGGGGGTGTGGGTGTGGTGTGTCCACGTGCATGCGCCTCCACCTCAGTCTGCCTATTGTGTGGCAGGATTAAATTAAAAACTACACAAGGCCTCTGAGGCAGGGTAATCAATCACTTCATCACTGCCACTGCAGATAAAGAGAGTGGTGAGACAAGAGGAAGGATGCAGGAGCACATAAGAGAGAGTGATAAATGCCCCGCCTTGGAATCAGCCTGAGCCACAAATCATGTCCCTTTGGTGCTCATGGGCCCCTGTGTGCGGGATTTGGAGGGTGAAGAAGGAAGTCACCAACAGCGATCTAAACTCATTCCGAAAGAATCCCAGGGCTGTCCTCAAACATCTGGTGTGCCAGGCAAGACTGGAAGGGGAAAGGGCTCTGTAAGATCTTGGGTTGAAAGTGAACCTCATTCCACACACATATGATCCCCAAGGCAGTCACTGTGCTTTGTTCCTGCTCTGCTAACTAACCATCCAGACCCATGTGTGCATTCTGGGATGTTCCCTTACTGCTGAAGCAACAATAGGTGTGGCAGGGTTTCAGGAGCTGGGAGGACCCCATTGTCACCTGGCAGAAACATACCTCCATCCCCCTAGAGAAATGTCAGGGCCAGGCTCTGTCAGGGAAGACTGCAGTCTGTCAGCTCTGAGTGGCATCAGTAGAGTACAAGTTCCAGCGTCCCATGTCCTCTGCATAAATGCAATTTCCCCAAATGTCAGGAGAAAAGCATTATGGATAACACATTGTGTGTATCTTTGACCCAGTAAGTGCTGAAATCACAGATCTCATTATTCTGACATGATAAAATTTTCTTTCCCTTTTCCAATGCAGGCTGACTGCCATTGTTTTTCTGGACTGCAGACATAATTACCAAAGGTGCAAAGCCACCATAAGAAAACTGGCCTCACCTATGTTCTCCCCCAAACAAAAATCCAGATCTCCTTGTGTGAGAAGAAAATGTCTTAAGGATGACTCATAACAGGACAGTAAGTTACAGGTGTTTTTAGTCAGAGCTTTATTGAATGGCTGAAGAACAGACCGTATTTGACCTCGACCAGAGTTGCAGTGTATAACTCCACCTATACACCCGACCTCTAGCACTGGGACAGTTTGTATGATGGGACAGGTGCAAGAACACTGACTGTGCAGGAACAAGACTTGGATTTGAATTCTAGTTCTGCTACCTTTTATCTGTGTGCCATGCTCAAGTTGTTAATCCTTCTCGGTTTTTATCTACTCAGCTATAAAAATAGAGGATGTCGTAGGATGGATGTGAGAAATAAAAAGATGTTGATTGCATATAAGGTACTTGGCAAATAATTGATGCTGAAAACATTTATTATAGTCAAATCTGAGGTTCCACTTCAGGGATGTAGTCAATAAATCATCCATTCAATCAACAAACAAAGAAGTATTTACTGAATGCCCTGATCTTAAAGCCAGAAAACATGGGCTTACTAAATATTTGTTGAATGAATGAATTGCTTCTCATTTATCACTAGGTGCCTCTGAAGCAGTCACCAAATCTCTCTCACTATTTCACAGCCTCTATAATGCAACATTGGGAGGGATCATCTTGAGGCAGCCTCTCGGTTTTGATACTCCATTCATTGAGTAGGACCATGTGGGCGCACAAAGGGATCTAAGACAAAGTTCCAGCTCTTCCAAGCCTTAACATCTAGGTAATGAAATGTGTCACATGGAACTGAATGAAGCTAGCGGATAATTGAAGGCCGTTTATGAGGAGTGCAGGTAAGGGGTAGGTGCTTTAGGCGTCCAGAAGAGAAAGAGCACACCGATGGGCTGGTGATTGGACGAAATGAAGCCGGGCCTTGGAGATAAGATGGCATTATACCAATAGAAAGAAAAGTGATGGCATTCTGGGCAAAGTATGCTGAAATGCAAGCTAGAATGATTACATTCCCTAAAATTTCAGTTAAATTCAAGTCAAATTAAAGGAAGTCAAATTCTAGGATATAAGGTCTGGGTATTAAAAGCAGAACCACATGGCAAGCTTTCCCTGTCTGAGGTGGGCATTCTAACAGGGGCTCTTTAAGACTTCCATTTTGTCCACTGGAAGCTTCAATGCCAGCGAGAGCCTGGAACTGCTGACCTTCTCACCTGCTTTTTCATCATCTCTCTACACAGTCTTTTTGAAAGATCTCTGCCCCATATTTGTCCCTTCTCTTGCGCAGTGTCTCCTCCGGGCTTAAGGGTAGAACACCAGAAAGCCATAAACACTGGGCAGATTCTCTTCAGTCTTACCTCCCAGCTTGGTCTTGCCGTCTTCTTTCCACCATAAAAACAAACAAAGAAAATATATAAATTGAGTTTTTCTGATTATAAAAAATAACACTATTTTACATTTATTGCAAATTTTGTAAAATATAATCATAAAGAAAGTAACAATCACCAGTGTTATATATATAGGTGATAGACAGACAGACAGATAGATAGATAGATAGATAGATAGATAGATAGATAATAATGATGATGATGATGATGATGATGATAGATAGATGATAGATAAATTATAAATAGATAACAGATGATAGATATTCAAAACTGGATACACAGCTTGACATTTTGTTTTCACTTGATATCCGTTGCAAACATATTCCTGTGCCCTTAAAATGTTATTTGAAAGCATGGTTTTTAATGACTGCATAATAATCATTAAATGGATTTAATCATAAATTATCTAACTATTCTTCTATTGTTGGATATTAAGGTTATTTCTGAGTTTTAGCTATTATAAATAGTGCTGAAATGAATATCCTGTACATAAATATTTTCTTAAGATTATTTTCTAAGGTTAAATTCCTATATATCGAATGTCTTGGTTAGTGTTTGTATAATTTAAGGCTGTTGATACACGTTGCATTTCTATGTTTCCAAATGCTCTACAGTTCATTGATTAGCTAATGTGATATTGCTAATTATTACAATAACTTTTCATAAGATATGTCTTGTCTCCCCAACTGGACTATAAGCTCCTCTAACGCAAGAACCAATTATCCACCAAGGCACCTTGCACGGTAGTCAACAGATGAGTGTTAAGTGAGCAAAATAGGGCCACCAGAATCTCAGTGAATCTCCTCCCTGCCAGAGGAGTATTAACAGGGCTCACTCTGATATCCATCCCAGGGAGTTTAGTTGCTCAAGTGCCAAGAAACTTCATTATCACTTGGTCTTCTCTACAAAGAAATCTCACACCATAACTTTTAGGTCCTGGTGATTTAATCTCAGCCCAAAGAAAAACTTCTCTACAGCTTGTGTTCTCCCAAAATAAAACGGGCTTTCTTAAACGGTGGTGAGTGGGGACTACGTGACAGGAATGTACTTAAGGGATTCAATATGAAATGAAATGTAAGGACCATCCAATCCTGAGATCTAGGGATTCTTTTCATTATTGTCAATCGTCATAGCCCCAAGGTTCAGCAGTCTACCTCAAGGGCTTTCTCAATGAATGTTGTGGACTAAATGACAGAATCCTTGACCAGCTCAACAACTGACAGAAGTGGGTTGAGGGCTAAATCAATGTTGTTCACAAACCGAAGATGCCTATTAAATCTTTCTTCACAGCATGAATTACATGATAACCGTGTAAATCTTTTAAAACGGCTCCAATATTTCATTTCAGCTGCGGCTCTACTGCAGGAGTGAGTGAGTGGTATGCCTCTCACAGGTTAAATTCCACCCAGAGAAGCCTCAGGAAACAAAGAGCCAGGGGGCACGGCATGGAGGACCATGGAGAAGACCCTTCCCCAGCTGAGGGAGTCCTACAGGTGTGGCCAGAATATAATCTCAAATTCAGACTGACTGAAGCCAAATGAGGGCACCCAACCAATTCATTTTAAAAATTATTGACTGGTTTAATGCAAACTCAGTATAACTAACTGCTTGCAAGTACCAGTAACAACAGCCAAGTTTATGACTTACTTGTCTAGGAGGTCCTGGGGGTGCTGGCCCTGGGGCAGGAGTACATTGTAAGCAGTATACCACCCTTGGGTAGGTGGATGTGGGGATGCATGTTGTGGGCTCCTCTAATAAAAAGTTTGTTCTCCCATCTTTTTTTTTAAATTAATGTATTTAAAATTGATTTATTTGCACCACCTGTAATGTGCATGTGCCAAGTGAAGTTAGACTTCGAAGCATTCCCCTCTGAACTGTCATAGCTCTAAGTTGAGGTCAGAGTTAATGAGGTTTTTCTAAGCCTTTGAAGGAAATGAGCTGTAACTTTTTTTCCACAGTTTTTATCTCTGGCACAGGGGATAAGGACACTGTCCTCTGTCTCCCCAGCACTCCAAAGCTTACCAAAAGAAAGGCAGAGAAGGCTGTAATTAACGTGGCACTATTATCCCCAGCAAGCAAAGAGATGATCAAAGGAGCATGAATGCTGCAGCCACGTAGTCCCTGAGCAGAGCTGGCAGGTGAATGGAAAGGAAAAAGCTTTGCTTGTGTTAATTAGTAACAACCTCTGCTGCTCGCCCCAGGAAAGGTGGGGACCAAAACACACTTCAAGCGAAGACCATTTCAGGTGACTCTTGGGGCTCTTCCATTTCAGCATCTTGCTGCCTTTGTCCCTTTCCCATTTACACTGTGTAGAAATGAATGATGTGCTCTGGACAGCAATTTTGCTGCATTTCCCTCAAAGTGCAAGCCCCTAGGGACTCCTGAACTTCTTGCCAAATAACACGCCTCCTTCCTAGTTATCATCAGATCCTCTCTGGGACATTTATGGAGCGAGTTCGTTTTTCCTATTTTTCCCACTTTTCACTCCACCCCACCCCCACACGAGCACCTACAACATGCTCATTAATGAATGCATTTAATCAAGTTTATGAAGCCTCTTTATTATCAATAACCCTAATCACTCTTAATTGCTGCATCATTAGTTCGGCCACGCTCAGATGTAGCACTTAGGCGGAGCAGTAAATGACAACTCCAGAAAAATGACTTGCTGCATAAAAGCCTGGGAGGAAGGAGCTGACAGGAGAAGAGGCAAAGAGAAAAGAGTGAGAGTGCTCAAGCTGTGCAAGGCAGCCTGCTGCTGGGCAGAGTGAGGGGGGGCTGTGCCATTAAGAGGTTCGGCCAGGTGTAAAGATGCCGGAGAGCCAGTTTTGCATTTTTCTAAACTTTGGAGAGTGCCACATCAGCAGCCTGAGTGCACGTTCTGCTTGACAAAAGTTGCTGTTATGTTAATATCTAGCACCTGCCACCCTCGGGGATCTCCAAGCCCTCTGCAAGTTCCATCCTGCTCAAAGCCAAATGTTTGGTGGATGCGAGGTGAAGGATGCACCTTGTCATTGGGAAAGCAGCAAGGGGTGGCCTGCTGCAGGTCTTTGTCAAGACACTAACTCTCCTGTCTTTCCATGTTCTTGAAGGCTCTGCACAGCCAAAGAAACCACTGAGATGCCTCAGGTCAGGAAGAGGTGGTGGCTAGCATCATACTCCTCCCTAGGAGCTCAGAGATCTAAGACCCTGTCGGAATGCAACCTTAACTTACAATGTAATCACAGGTCTCTGAACTAAGGATAATTTATCATATGTGACCCATTTTAGTGTTTGAACAGAATATGTAAAATTCATGTTCATTTCTAAATCTATGTATTGTTTTAAGACTTATATTGACAGTTGCTATTGCCTCAGCCAAACAAAATTGCTTCTAACAGAAATTAACACAAGACTACATAAAAACTACAATGACTCAAGAAAGTTTGTCTGTTCTGGCATTATTAATACAATATAAATTGTGTGAAAATCTCAATGATAACAAAATAATTAGTGCTTTCACTAAAATAAGGACAAGAAAAAATGAATTTTATGGAATACATTCATAGCCATTTTGAATTAGAAATGTCTTTTTTATCACTCATTCCAAAACCACTGGCCATCAACAGAGCACCAAGACATGCAAAACAACAATTAAATTTGGTCATCTTTGATATATGCTCACCTTCAGCCAAATGTAACCATAGTTTTAACTATGTTTGAAAGTATATTTATCAATGTGGAAAGATAGAATATTTTTAACAGTTTATTTATATAATTTGTACCTTTCACACATTGAGATATGTTGCTCTCTATTTGTACTCTTGCCTTCAGCCTTAAAAATGTCTGGTGCAGGCCTGCTAATCTTTGATGGTAATCCATCAGGATCTGAATTACTCACAATGTACTAAAACAAAGCCCTGACTGGTAGACCTCAATGTAAGTTAAAATTCTTTGCTGTTGTAAATAATATATTAGTTAACATTACATGCAGATCTTTGCAGATTTGCAAGATTATTTTCATAGAATAAATATACAGATGTATAATTGCAAGGGCAGAGGGGATGCCCATTTTAAATCTGATTCACATGAATAAGTTACCTTTCTAGATGATTGCATCAACCAATTTATACCTCCACCAACAGCATGTTTCCATACACCCCCAAAATATAAACATTACCATTGTTTCTAAGAGGTGCAAATTGAGATCTCCCAGATATAATATAAATTTCTTTTCATTACTGTAAGCATTTATTGGAAATTTGTATTTCTTTTGCTGTGAATCATCAATTAACATCATTTTGGTGCAATTTGCCTTCTTATTGGTGTGTGGTTCTTTATATATTGATGTCAAATATTCACCTAACACACATAATATATTTTTTCCAGTTTTGTCTATTAGCTTTGTTAACAAAGCTAATTTTTTTTTGTCTTTGTTTTGTCTTTGTTAACAAGGCTAATTTTTTGTCTTTGTTTTGTCTTTTGATGTGAAAATGTATAAAATTATTGTAATCAAATCTGTCAATTTTTTAAAGATTTCCAAACTCGATGTAAGTCTTCGGAAAATCTTTAGAAAGATCTACTTACACACTAAGGTTAAAGAACATTTTCCTATATTTTATAATAGCACTTAAATCCAAATCCCTCTGGAATTAACTTTGATTAACTAATTTATCAATGCCTATGTCGATAAAATATTATTTAGTTACTATAACTCTATAGCATATTTGATAGCAAAGTAAATCTTACCATCATTATTCTTTTTTCTTAAATTAATTAATTATTTTTATATATTAACTTTTCAAGCTGAACTTTAGAATTCATTCATTGAGTTCAAAAATATCTCACTGATTTTGAATGATATTCCATAAATTTACAGATTAATGTGGGATAAAGACATATTTACAAGTATGACTATTTCTAGCAAGAATATGGTATGTTTCTCTATTTTTTGAGTAATGTTCTTAGCTTTTTCAGTATTGTTTCATAATGTTTTTATATAGTACTCACATGGTTCATGTTAATTTCCAGCAGCTAGGTACATTTATGAACAGGATTTTTTCCCATTCTTAGACTCCAATTGGTTATTATTAATGCACAGGAAAATGATTGATTTTTGTCTTCTATCAGCTAATTTAGTGAGCTCTCTTATCTAATAGATTCTCATTTGATTAACTTAGATTTTCTAGGTTTACAATAATACTATAATCAATAATGAACTTTTTTGGCTCTTACTTTCCAATATTTATGTCTTGTTTACTTTTCTTTGTCTTTTTTTTTTTTTTTTTTTTTTTTTTTTTTGGCCAGACCTCAAATGGCAATCGCATTAGAGAGGAGCCTTGATTTATTCATTTCAGTTCCTTCACAATTTATTATAACAGTTAGTATTGGTTTCTGATACTTTTTTTGTTAAACAATTTCCTTTTATTTTTAATGTTCTAAAGTTTTTAAAATTATTTTCAGTTCTCAATATTGAATTTTGTAAAATGCAGTTTTAGACCCTAATGAGATGTTCATAGCTATTTTCCTCTTTTAACCTATTATGTAAGAAATTGTATCACATTTTAAAGTTACATAATTTCCTAAAAATTAATAAATATCCTAGTGTCGAAACAAGCTTCCATAATCTTTCTTAGAATAAAACCTCCTTGGTTATAACGTATTTTTCCTTTAATACATTGCTGTATTTGATTCGTTAATGTTTTTGTCAGGATTTTTACATCTCTAGTCAAGTGAGATTATTCTGTATTTTTTCATTATCAGAGTCAAAAAATGAAGTTGAAGACATCCCACATTTTTCATGCTCTGGAGAAATTTATGTGATCTGAGTATTATCCTTTCACTGTAATCATGATAGAACTTGCCCACAAAACTGTCTAGACCTGATACCTTTTTGGTGAGCCTCTAAGAAAAGGGATGATTTATTGTTCTATATTTAACATATTCTTGAGTCAATTTTGGACTTTTTCAGTGGGGAAAACCATTGCATCTAGATGTTCAGGTTTATTGGAATCATGTTGCATATGATATTTTTTTTAACATTTTTAATGTTTAATTTGAACATATTTGTGGTTATAAAATGTGGTTGGCTAGACAATATTCCCCCAAAAGATACCCATGTCCTAATCCCCAAAATGTTACTTTATTTGGCAAAAGGGATTTATAGACACAATTAAGGTAAGAGTATTAAACTGAGGAGATTATCCTCAATTATCCAGAGGAATCCTATGTGAAATCACAAAAATCCTTATAAAAGGGAGGCAGGAAGTTCAAAGGAGGAAGTAAAATGATGTGATGACAGAAGCAAAAGGTTGCTATGGTGCAAGAAAGAGGTCAGGAGCCAAGGAATACAGGAGGCCTCCAGAAAGCAAGGAAACAGATTGCCCCATAGAGTCACAAAAAGGAGCCAGCCCTGCCAACACCTTAACCATAGCTCAGTGAAACTGATTTCAGAACTTAAGAGAATGAATTTGTGTTGTTTTAAGCCACAAAATCTTTATTTGTTACATTGATCATATAAAACCAATGCAATCTTTTTTGTATCAAAATTTAATCTTTTTTTTTTTTTTTTGGTATTTTTAAAGAACATACTTTTTTTCCTAATTCATTTGTTTCTGTTTTCATCTTTGCTGAGTTTTACCTCTTACTTTTTTTGGTTTTCTTTATCCTTATTTCACCACTTCTTTAATTCAATTATTATATCATTTACTTTTCTTTTTTCTTATTAATAAAGTTATTTTAAAATATGAATCATCCTTTAATCGTCATTCTGCCATATTCCATAACTTTTGGAGTACAGAGTTTTAGACTTTTAATAATTTTAAATAATCTATAATTTCTGTTTTGATTATTTTTCTGACCCATCAGTTATTTTTTAAAGTTTTTTTATGTTTTAGAGGGCTTTTTTTAATCACAAATTTTTAAAATGTTGGCAAATATCACTGTATTAGTAAATTCAAAATTTAATGCACTGATGCATTGTGGTCAGAGAATGTAGCCAATAAACTTTCTGAGGAAATTACTACTATAAAAGTTCAGTTTTTGCAGATGTTTCACTACCCTTTGGAAAAAATAGGCATTCCTGATTTGGAGGGAACATGATTCCTTATATAACTAGGAACTCAACTTTACGGTTATGTTAGCAATATCCCCTATAGCCTTATATTCATGGCAAGTTCTGTCTTTATCCCATAACTATGAGGGTTTTAGTTGAGAGAGTGACATGATAAAGTTTACATATTTAAAAAGACCATTCTGATAATAGAAAGACAGAATATGAGTTAAGGGAGAAGAATGGACCCATTTAAGAGACCCCCATAGGCAAATGCCTGAATAGAATATTGTGGAGGTGAAAAGTAAAAACGAGAGACCCTTAGACATCATTTAGCCCAATCCTCTAATATCATAGAAGAGAAAATCAAGGCCAATGAAAAGTTGGAAATAACCTATTCAAGGTCACATGGACAATTGGCAATGGAGAAGGGGACTCAAATCCAAGATCCTTGACCACCAGCCTTCGGCCCCTTGCACCATGTAATGGTTTTGAGGTCCCCAGAAGCAACTATGCAATTCTATAGACTTCTCCTTGTCTATTCTGCAAGGGCATCTATACCTTTTCATTCTCTATTTTGTCAGTAAGGACCAGGAACTATTCAAGAATGTGATCATACCCTCATCCAAAAGAATCTGTTAGGCCTCACCTTGATGAAGAACAGGAAAGGCACCGTTCTGAGAGCTCATGGCATTTCCCCACCCAGGATACACAACACAAACAGCAGTGAGACCAAGAAGCATCCACAGAGTGTCAGTGTTAACTTCCCAAATCGCCAGCCCCAAAAAAAGTATATTTGCATCGTGTCCATGTCAAGATAAAGTGCATTTTGGCACACTTTAAAAAGCAATTGGTTTCGAACATTGGGAGCATTAATAAATGTCACATTATTTTTTAAATAGGATTAAAAAAAATTCTTCCTCTTACTATGCTGTGCTGAGCACTCTTTCAGCCAAGCTTCATTCTCCTTGCATTTCCTTGTTATCCTGACCAGTTTTGGGAGACATTTTGGAATGGTGGAGGCCTTCTGATTTTTTCTAAGTTCGGGTATACTTCAAAAATATCACCATGTTTATTATCATGTTGGTAGTTGACACCGCTACCTCCACTAAATGGCTATTCCCTTGACAGTGAGACCTCAGTTTCCTTACTCAAAAAAAATGGAGATAAATTTGGGGAGAGGGATATTATAGGATTAAAGAGTTAATATATGTAAAGTGCTTTCAAAAAGGTTAGTAAGAACTCAGTGAATCTTAACTCCTACTAGTAGTATAATAGCTATTGTCAAACTAATTTAATAGTAGTAGTATTTGATCATTTCCTAGAGGGACAGATTGCCTGAATTGTTCATACAGTTTCTCAGAATCCAGGCTGATAACATTCTTTTTGGTAAGAGGCAACCTAATGTAGTAAAAAGAGTTCTAGAATCGGGCAGCCCTGGAGTGAAATCTCACCTCTGTCTTTGGCTTAACTCTGATATCATGAGCCAGTTATTTAGGGTCTGTGAGTCTCTTTCTTATCATAGAGGAAATACAAACAACAATCCCCAACCTCTAAAGTCAATGAACACACTGATAGAACAAAGGGAATCCCATTACTCCTTACTCCCAATTGACTTCTTTACTTAGAATTGCTTAAGCTTTTCTCTCCTGGGAAATAAGAGGTTCACTCCTGGGACTGAGGAGAATAAGGAAATGGAAATGGGACCCTCGGGAGAGAGCCAGGTGAGATTCCTGGCCCAGAAAATAAGGAATGCTGGAAACGTCACTGGTCCAAATTAAACAAGCACAGACAGTTTGGTGTGAAGATGAAGAAAGTGATAGGGAGATGGAAAAACGTGACAGTACCATTTTCCAACTCACTCCACAGGGGGATTGGCTAAAGCTGGAAACACCTCTGTGGGAAGTAAGTTAGAAGGAGAGACAATTGGGAGAGAAAAATTAGGGACCAAAAAAAAAAATGTAGACAAATTAAAAATGCAATGCAGCAAATGCTAACCTACTCAGTTATGAAAGTCTGAAATCTCTCACCAAGTTGATGTGATCTTGTTATTGAAGACAGATCAGTGTCAGTGAAAACTCAGGAGAAGGGTTGTGAAAACGAGAGGTATGTATATAAAATGACTACCAGAGTGCTAGGCATCGCGGGACTGACATGGACAGTGTTATTGTTGCTATGAGTGTTCTGCAACCACACATCCCTATGTCAGCCCACAGGGGAAGTGCAGACATGCTCACCTTGCATGGGGCCCATGATCTATACAGCCATGCACTCCTAGGTAATATCTGGAAGCCAATGGAGATGAACATCCAGGGTCCCAGTACACACTGAAGATACAGTGTGGGCTAAAGCCAGGAGGAACCCAGTGAGCCCACACTCTTCCCTGACAAGCCTGCGGGGCATCTGCTGTTCAGATGTGCTTCTAAGAGAGGCAGTCACCCATCTACCCAGTTCTTACTACAAACTGCAGTGTCTCTAAACTATGTGCCCCTGTACCTCCCAAAGTCTGGTCCCCTTGGGAAAATGTGGTAACACTAAGATACCCACACAGTGACTGGTACTCCAGAAAGTAATAAAACACTTTTAAAATGGCTGATAATCATCTCTCAGATATACCACCATCACTTCACAGTGAGTACTTAACCATGGCTGACCAGCAGACTCTGCCTCTAGGATAGATCAGGTATTTACCGGGTTCATTTCTACTAGAAGAAGAGAAGAGATATAGACCTATATATAGTGGCCAGGAGAATGAGGACAAGTATGAAAGCAGCACTCGCTAAGATAGACAGAACCACTGTGACTGGACACAGAGAGGCACAGCCTGGGTTCTGGAATTTGGCAAGCACAGAGACTGGTGTTCCATCATGGCCTTTCCTCTATTATTCCATCTCTCTCCTCTCCCAAGGTGCCCAGGGGGAGCAATGACCCAGCTAAGAACAGAGCAGCAATATCAGAAAACATACCACAGGTAACTATTTCAAAGAAATTGAAAAAGGTGACATTTTCCATTATGGCCCAGTGTGTCGGCACTAATATTCCCCTTTTCTTAACCACAGGCTCTGCACTGCCACCCGCAGCCTCTTTACTTCACTTCTAAGAGGTACTACAGAGGAGCCTCAAGGAGAGGTTTTGTCTTGCTGACACATCTTATTTCCACTGATGTTGGCACAGGGAAGGCTACTTTGTTTGTGTCTGATTCCAGCTGGGTCACAACAGGAATCTGCCTGATGAGCTGAAATGATGAGAAGATTGCTCCCAGCTTGGCCAGCCACTATGCAAAAGGCCTTCTTATGCTAACCCTATCCCACCTCCACAAGCACAGACTCACACCTCACAAACTTTGAAGAGGTTCCAACTGAGTGTGCTTTGTACAAACAGCGGTCACTAAAACCTTGTGCCTCAACAAGGGAAGAAATTAATTGCAGTGTGCAACATTCTCTCCTGTAGAAGCTCTTTCTAGGTCAAGGTACTTAATCAGGAGCTGGTGATATGGAGAAAAGCACATAGGTGCTGGAGCTGAAAAGAATCTGTGTTTTATTCACTCATTCAGCAAGACATTTATCCAGTGACCACCATGAACTGGTACTCTTCTAGGTGCTGCCAATCTACCACTAAATAGCAACTCAGATGACGTAAAAGTCTCTGCTCGAATGGGAGCCACATTCTCCTGGACTAGGAACTAATGGTAAACCAGTAGCATTGGGCACATTACATCACCTCTCTTCATCATAGGTTCTTAATTTCTCGAATGGAACTAAGAATGATAGCTGTCTTATGGGCCATTGTGCCCTTTTGTAATGTGTTACACAAATATGTTCTTATTATTAATATTTTCACAGCCTTAACCCAAGGAGCATATTCATAGGAGAAGAGGAAAGAAACTGGAATATAATTATCCTGATCCTCTCTGTCCTAGGAAGTTCAGAACAGCCTCAGATTAGGACTTGGGGTCATCTTCTCCACTACTATCCCTTAAAGTCTATCTTCCTTTGTTATAGTATTTGCCACACTGTACAAATGTTGTCATTACAATAGTCCATTACTCTGAACAGCCTTGAAGGCATATGCTCTCTTATTCAGCTACTAATCCCCATTGCCTAATATAGTGATGTTATTTCTGGGTAGTTACAAATTGTTATATTATGAATGAGTAGGAAATAATAATGAGTCTCTGAGTACCATTGCTCTATATGTTGCATACTTACCATACCACACTTTAAAAGTGCAAAATATATAGTTTATTCCACAAGTGGCACTGTCCTCCAAGCTTGTCATTGTCCTTCAAACTTGCCCATCTCCTCATACAACACAATCAAAAACATGGACTGCATTGTTATCTCCTGAGGATGCTTCTATGCTAAGCCCCTTCTTTACAGAGCCATTGTTCATTGTAAAATGCCTGAGGAGCTATGCTGAGGCAGGTGGACAGTGTCTCCTAAGGTGACACACCAGATGGCCTTAATCATATCATGCCCAAGGCTGCCAGGAACTGGAGATGCTCCTGGAACTGAGGTCAACAGAGCCCCAGTTTGAGTCCTATGGACAGGTGTCCTGCTGTGCAGGATGACCGCGAGGATGAGAAGAGAGGGTTCTTCCCATTCCCCTTGGTATCCACCCCAGGGCTTAGTTCCCCAAAGGTCCCAGAAGATATTCTTAATTGTCATCTCTTGAGGGAGGACTTTGAAATCAGAACAACTTAGTTTTGAATTAGAGCTCTATAACTACTAGCTGTAACCAAGTGACTTTTCCTCCTTGAGCTTCACTCAGTTTCTGCATTTATAAAATGGAGCTAATAACATCTATTTTGATATTTATTACGAATATTAAAGATATAACTCATGTGACATACAGAGTCTAATACATAGAGGATGTTTAATAAATGATAATACAACATTATTTGAGGATTTACTATGTGCCAGGCCCCATTCTAAGGGCTTTGCATATGTTCATTTCATTTGATCCTCCTAACAACTCTATGAATAGGTCATTTAAATGGGGATAAAATAAAATAATAAATATACAAATAATAAATATAATATAAATATAATATGATACATATATATAGATAAAAATAGAAAACTAAAGCATAAAGATGCTACATAAGCTTCCCCAGGCCACTCAGCTGACAAAGTCCTGAGTCAGGATTCACACCACATTCCCGTGACCCGGAGTTCCCTCTCTGGCCTCCATGCTAAGCAGCTGCTGTGTCATTCGCTCATACACGAGTTTCTTAAAAGTGTTTTATTCTATCTTCTACACCAGAGTGACACAGGGAACACACCCACATTGGTGTCTTAGAGAGGACAATACTAGTATTTGGCTGTAGGAGATTTCTGTCCTTTTTTTAAAAAAAAAAGTCAAGGAAATTTATTTCCTGAGGTCATGACACAGGAAGTAGACCCAGCCACGGCTTGGGGGCCAGCGCTCTCCGGATATGGACCAGGGACCTGCCGGTCAGGGCTGACCGCCATGGCAAGCCGTCTGGAGCGTGGGTGCCAGGGGCGGGTCCTGGGGCTGGCCAGGTAAAATGCAGAAGGCATCTAAGTGTCATTATGAAGCCTGTCCACGGACACTTGGTAAAGGACACCCTCATGAAGGATCAACCTAACCCTTCTGAGAAGCTGCCAGGCTCTGCAGTAAAACCAGAGCTAGGGTGCTAAGATTAAAGGAGTCACACAAATGACCTCAGCCTGGGAGGGATGAAGAAGGAGACTGAAGAATCCTGGGCAATGCACGGAGCTCCAGGACTGAGAGAAGCAAGCAGAACCACTCTGGGACCCAGAAGGCCTGGGATTCGATTGACATTCTCCTTTAGCTGAAGGTATAGACTGGTGATCTAGACAAGAAGTGTTGCTTCCTTGGGTGACAAACTGAGCACAAGAAAATTTCAGCTTGACTGAAGTATAGAAAGGCAAAGAGAACCAGAGAGACAGCACCAACCTCTCTTCTCCCCTTGCAGCAGCACTCCAAGCATGATGTGCCAGCTCTTAGGAAATTCTGCTCTGCAATTTTATCTTGTCACGAGTATGTACCATCTCCTCACTGGACTCCAGCTCTTTAGAGACAGCAGCTAGGTCTTATTGACCTGGGGCCCCACAGGGCACCTACCCTTGGTGAATGTTGCACACTAACCATTTGATTTGCCCAATGCATAGAGCAAGGAACTCCACACGTGGTGAGTAGACTCGCCATCAGGATCAAGAACAAAAGGTCAAGGAGGGAATTCTCACTTCCTGGAAAGGTGTCACCTGTGGACCATGGTGTGTGAAACAGACACAGAGCCCTCCTTCTCTGCTCAACCTTATGTCCTGGGCTCCCAAGAGGTGCGACATTCAAAGCAATGTTTAACGTCTCCCAGTCCTCCACGAGGACAGCTTTCTCCTTGTGCTCTGCTCTGCCCTGGAGGAAATGTCACCTAGGAGCCCCTGAGACTCAGGCCTGAACCTGAAGGGACCACTGAGGCCTGAAACACCTCCTTCTGCCAAAGAGAGGAGAAGCCCAACTCACCGGCTGAGTGCAGCTGTGGCTGTAGCTTAAGAGCTTTCCCGTGTGCAATAACCTCTCATTATATTTTAATGTTGTTGTAACTTTATGGCTTAATCAGTATTTGCAATTTGTTAGTAGCCTGGGCGGCCATAAAATTGTTTTCCAGGTACTGAAACATCCCATCAAGGTTTGTAAAGCCATGGTTCTTAGTTTATCACACCCATAAAATGCCCTGGCAATTTGACAGATATAATAACTTTTTTTATCAAGTGTCTAATTTGAGAGGAAATTAAGCCATACGTTACATGCAGCTCGCACTGGGATTGAGAGCTCCTTGGCCTCTGAGTCTCTCAGGGCTGCCTCTCTCCTCACCCCATCTGTCCTCTTCAGCCAAGGGCTAGGGTTCATGTTCATCCCTTGCACAGGGCCTGCTACCACCCCCACAGAGCTGGGAGCTGGTATCTGTGTGGCTGTACCATGACCTGATGAAACAGTGCTTTCAGGCTGGGGCTCCAACGATGGTGAAAAATTAGCCCCTAAAAAGAGAATAGAAGACCTGCTTATCTCTCTGCTCTCTATCTCCCCCCACGATGATGCTCCCCAGGCCTAATCTCATCTTGGATCTGTGTAGGAAAGGAGCAAAGTCGGTTCTCTGTCCTTCACTCACCAACCTCATCTCCATTCTCCACATCCATTTTAGCCTCTCCTGCTTTTCTTCACATTTTCTCTATTCATATAGGCAAAGAGCAATTGTATTAGAAAGACACATGAAAAAGTAAACTAATTTCCTTTCCAGTGACATGGGTTTGCTTCTTTCCATAATTTTCAAGTGTTCACTTCTCAGGATGATGTTGAACCAAAGAACAATTTTGGTCAAGGGTATGTTGTGTGCACATATACTTCTTTGTCCCACCCAGGCCCAAATTGTGCATAAACCCCCAGCATCAATGACTATGCGGCCTGGCAAAGTCGAGCCAGTTTCCCCTCCAGTCCTAATGTGCACAGCCCACATTGCCATTGGTGGGAACAGTTCTCATCTGGCTTTCCGACACTCAGCTGCGAAAGTGTCCTCCCACCATGACTCCCAGCTTTAGACAATCAACCTAGAAAATGGAATCAGGACCACCTTACACTATTCACCACTATGCAGCTGGCATTTACTGGGGAACCAATATATGACCAGCAGCATCGCAAGCTCTAGAGGATTCAGAGACAACAAAAACACAGGCCCTGCCCGTAAGGAAAGGTTACCAGAAAAGGAAAGGTTAGAACTGCGATAGAACTGAGGGGTCTGATGGGAACACAGAAGGGGGCCACAACTCAGCCTAGACTAGCAAGAGAGTAACTCCAGAGAAGGCTTCTCAATGTCACAGATACATACAAATGAATAAAAACTGTTCTGGTACACAAGGATGGGGAAGAAGGGCTATTGATACAAAAGGGTCTACAGGTTTGTAAGCACAATGACTCAGAGAAAGAGAGTACGGCAAATGTGAGAAGGAGCCAGAAAGCCACATGGAGAAGCCAAGGCCATCTGTGGGCTGTGGGCTGTGGGCTGTGGGCTGTGGGCTGTGGCCAGAGGACATCTGGAAAGACAGATGAGGGTCAGATCCATGGTGTCTACTATGCCAGGCTAAAGAGTTCGGGGCTGATTCTGAAATTGCAGGAATCATCAGAGGATTTGAAGCATGAGGGTCATGTGATCACAATAGAATTTTAGATCACGATGGCATTCAGGTCCTGATGACCTAAATGGAGGAGGCAAGGTTAAACGTAAAAGGTATTTGTCATTTTTTGGCTGTCTAGCATTTAATATTTTTCTTCACATCCCCCTAATGTACTTTTTGGGAGAAACTCTCTACCATTTTGTGTAGTCTTGGAGGAAGACAATCCCCTCTTCTATCACCAAAGGGACAAGATTCTCCATCTCACCACTCTGGAGCTGCCAGGAACAGGCTTACAACCGGCACCGCCAGTCTGACGCTCCCTTCTAGGAACTTTGCATTTTGAGAGGGTAAGTAAATGACAGACTTCTCACAGACTGTGGCAGATTGTATTTTCCAAAAATGGCCACAGCAATATTTGTGATCCCACATGCTCTTCCAGATCACGAGCCTCCGCATCAGGAGGCAGAGTCTATTCCCTCTCCAGAATAGAAGCAGTGAAAGTTACACTGCAAGACTTCAGAGACTATGATATAACCCGATATAAAAAGTGAAATGGCTTCCATCTGGCTCATTCTCTCTCGAGAAGCTTGCCCTTGGAACCCAGCCACCATGTTGCAAGGAAGCCCAGACCACATGGAGGAGCCATGTGTAGGTTCCGGCCAAGAGCTCAGCTAAGGTTCCAGCTGACAGCCAGCATTGGCCACCAGACATGTGAGTGAGGGAGACTTCAGATGATCCCAGGGCCCAGCCTTTGAGCCATCTCAGTTAATGCCATGTAGAGACAAGCTGTCCCCTCCATGCTATGCCCAAATTGCAGGTTCATGGGAACAATAAATGTTGTCATTTAAGTCTAACAAACTAACAACGCTTTTGTTATTTTGTTACAAAGAACTGGAACAGTAAGCTTGACTGGCGATCCAACTGCTTGATCTCCAGAGATCTCTTGCCTCCTAGTTATTTTCTAGTCCTAATCCTCTAGCTTCCCACTAGTGTTGTGTCAGCAAATATCTTTCCCATAGACATTCCAAGTATGCGACACAGCAAGATTGGGTGTCTGTTGTGGCAACCACTATCTCCAACCGATGAGGAGCCTATTGTCATGGTCCAGGATAGGGATAATGAGAGCCCGAAAACAGATATGATGGTGGGGGGTTGGCAGGAGGAATGAAATCAATTAAGATATAGGGCACAGACTCCCAACAGGACTTGAGAAAGATATAGGAAAGGATGCAGGCAAGCATGCTTCTCAGGTTTCTAATGGGGCCACGAGGCAGATACTCCTCTGTTCAATGAAGAACATAATTCAAGGGAAAGCAGCTTTCAGAGAACTAAAACATGCAAACTAATTATAAGTTTAGTTATCAACTTGGTAATTTTGAGATGCCTGTGGGAAACACATATGGAGATACTCACATACACAAGAGCACAGTCATAGCTTTCTAGTTTCACCACATCACTCAGGAAGAGATAATGCTATGGACTAGAATAAAAGTCTCTTAGAGATGCAGGAATCTGAGGAAAGTTAAGACTGAATCTTTAACTTTAAAAAGTGCTCTCAGCTAGGAGTCTGTGCGAGTGTGAGCACATGTGTCGGTATTGAAGCATCCAGGTGAATATTCATGCCTTCTCAAACTTAAACTGAAAGGGAGCAACATCTTCCATGTCTTTCACATTGTCTTCTGGACCAGCTCAAAAGGTTGATAACTGACTAAATATAAGCACAAGAATAACTGCGCATTTATGTAAAGCCTTTCTCAAAGGAGCTCTCAGCTCTCTGCAGATAATGGACTTATTTATCCTGAAAGCACCTCAGTGAGGCAGTTACAGGACAGGGGTGACCCGACTCTGTAATAAATAATGTCAAGAACAGCACGAAGTAAAACTAGCCCATAACTCTGAGGCCCTGGAGGAGATGGGATAGGCCAAGGTCACCCAGTGATTTGGGAACTACTCAAGCCTTGGTGCCACGATGGCATGCATGACTCATATTCTCTCTGAACGTCCCCTGGGTTTGCTCAGTCCTGTCACCTGTCTGTGGTTGTAAGGAGTAAGAGGGAAATCTGCCAGACTGACTGGTTAAGACAGGCCAACACCTCCTCTTCAGCCAAGTATTTCCTTAAACACCCACAGGCATAAAGTGACTGCTTGGGAACCCAGAGACAGAGTCCACATAAGTAATTGGGAAACTGGCCCAACCAACTCAGCTTTAAAAATATTCCCAAAGAACTGCAAATCAATAGAGAAGAAATCATCCCTAGTCTCACACACAGAGACTAACTCTTACCCTGTGAAAGCAGAGGCATCATCGGCCATAAAAAGAATGGGTTTGCTCCAGAGGCTCCAACTGAAAACAGAAGTTGAATAAGAGCTATATACTGTATTTGTTTAAATTTCATGCTGGTGAAGGTCTGTGATGCAGGAGACAGGTTTATGGAGAGAGAAATAAAATGTTGACAAATGGCCCTGTAATCAACTGGAACATGCAATAAATCATTAGAATGCCAATAACACTTCCAGGACAAGCTTAGAAAGGTCATTACTGTGTCACAATATATCTTCCAGCACCAAACAAAGCAAACAGAACATGTTGGGAATAGGATTATGGGGGGAAGCATCTGTCAGTCCTAATTAAGAATTAACTACAGATTGTATCTTGGGAAATGTATAATTTATTTTCCCTCTTCTTCCTCCCTACACACTCACAAAAAAGAAAAATAAATCAATAAAAAAGTTAACCCATTCTAGGTCAGGGATGGCGCCAAAGAGACAAGCACAAAGTATAGACCAGAGAAAGCCGAGACGCTGGGGGAGTGGGAAGCAGGGCCAAGGGAGAAGGAGAGGTGTCCTGGCACCAGGGTGCACCAGGACAGAAAGCTGGGGAGCTCAGAGTCAGCCTGGACCCCCGACACTTCTCTCTTTACCCCAGCCCAACCCAACCCAAGACACTCGGTTTCACACCATCAGGAATGTTGTGGTTATTTAATACTTTGGCAACAAGGTCTCACAGCTAGAAAGGGACAGGAGAAAAGTTGGAAGTTAAAAAAATAAAAAAGTGCCAAATCCTTTCTACCTGAATATACCAGTTATGATTGAGTTTGGCTGAAAGTACAAAACACCTAACTCACGGTGATTTAAACAAAGAACTGTTTATTTTTCTCACATAACAGGAGTCCAGAGGCGGGAGGTGATGGATCGACTTTCTGAAAGTCTGCTTTATAATCTTTAGGGCGTTGGCTTTTGCCTGCTTTGACTCGTGATCACAAGATGGCTACTGCAGCTCTAGACATCATGACCATGTTCAAGGAGAGAACAGAGGAGGATGACGCTGGGCTCTGTTACTCCTGTTTTCAGGAAAGTTTTCCCAGAACCCGCCCCCCAGCAAATTTGGGTTTTTCTCTCATTTGCCAACATTGTCTCAAATAGCTGCCAAAGAGCCTAGGAGAAAAAGTAGACACATTGTCATCCCAAATAAATACAGAGTTCTGTTTACAAGGAAGGAGAGAGGAATGGGTTTTGTGTTAGCAGCTAACAGGGTTTGCCATTCAGTAAAGTGGTATTGTGCTAAAGCAGGCGCCCTGCAGAGGAGAAGGCAGCTGTGTATGTCTTGTCTGGTGCTGTTTACAGAATTACCCCCTGTCCCACCAGTAAAAGACACTGGTCCTCTAAGCTCTGCTTTCCAGCTCCACCCTAACACGATTACTGCTGCTAAGTGTGCCTGGCCACACTGGCCAAGTGTGTTCTACTTTGTTCTGCTCCTTTCTACCAGGGTCAAGAACCATGGCCCCTGTGAAGCTTAAAGTAACTCAGGGTGTTCAGAGGAAAGTCACATTGGCCATCTGAGTAGTACCCAAGGAAAGAAGAGAAAATATCCACTCCTTCGCCACAGATCTTGCTCCAGGTGGGTTTTTTGTTAGTAGCCCAGAGGGCCCCAAGATATCTTTTATTGTTTACCTGGGTTTTGCTTTCCTCCCAGCAGCTTCTTACCCTCTCCCCGATTTGGCTGTGTGTACATGTGTGTGTGCATGTATGTATGTGTAACTATGTGTGTGTGTGTATGTGTGCATGTGTATAAGGGCTCTGTGTGCATGTGCCTGCACATGTGTGTGTGTGCATGTGCATGTGTGTATCTTCCTCTCTCATTGCCCCTGCCCCATTCATCTCATGAGCAGGGCCCTGTCCTATCATGGGGTGGACCTCCCCAGGCTTGTTTGGTGAGGCTTTGACACACCGCCCGCTTTTTTATGTCATGATTATTACTTTGACCATCATTAACAGCATCACTGTTGCCTTTGCTTTCTCTCGTTCTGCCTGCCTTCCCTTCTTGGCTCTCTTTTTCTGCTTGAGTTTGCATTTCTGCCTTTATTTTATTTTCTTTTTTTTCTGCTGACAGAGACAAGAGCTCGTCCTAGTTCACCATTTCAGGATTTGTTGCAGACTTCAAGGTAGAGGTTTATGGCTGCGGGTGTCCTGGTTATAGTATGGTTCTTATGGGTCCTAATAAACTCAGCTGCTCTAGGGTCCTCTTAAATTCTGGTATGAGAGATAGAGAAAAGGCATTATTCAGTCATGTTACATGCAGGAACTCTCACCCTTGAAGGCTGAGGATAATGTTTCTTTCTTGGGGGAGCAAAAGCCCATAACTCTTGAATGCTGCCCAGGAACCAGAAGGTAAAGAAAAGTCCTTTTTTCCCTTCCACTTGCCTAGATGGATGGCAGATGGGAGTCTCGGTTGGAGCTAGAAGGATGGGCACAGAGCAAGGACTGAAATGCAGCAATATTTTTTTTGCCAACCCCCAAAATCCTATCCCTAGATGCTGAGCATGTAATTGGACTGGTTAAAACTCCTACACCTTTCCATTTTGCATAAGCCCAGGTTGTGGGCCTCCCTAGGGTGGCACTGAGGCCTGCCTGGAACAGCCATAATCACATTCTTAGACATAGCCTTTACATAATGTTTTCACTTCTTTCACAAGATTCTCATAAATCTGATAATTATTCTGCTTTTACATATGAAAAAGCCAGGGCTAAGAGTGGGACTTGTTAGAGGTCACAGAGCTGGTAAGTGGCAGGTGGGACTCAAACCCAAGTTGCTGTCATATAATCCAGGGCTAATTCCATGTCATCAAGCTGCCCCTATTGGAGGTCAAGGACTGCTGGCTCTCTCATGTGAGACAGCTTTGTAGAGTGCAGTGAGAACTGATTTGGAAGCAACTGCCTTAGCCAGAGCTGTGTGACTTTGGAAAAGTCACTTAACCTCTCTGGGCCTCAGATTCCTACTTTAGAAAATGAAGATTATACTCATGATGCAAACCTCTAAGATGCTTCAAGGCCTACTGAGTGAGAGGGAGGCCTACTGTGCCCCCTCTTTTGGGGTTATATCTTGAGGTTCCATGTAAAAGTGATATTGTGCATGAGATTCTACCGATAAAAAATTTTTAATGCTTAAAAACACTTGGACAAGACACTCTCTAAGCCTCCTATGTTCATATCTTCAGCAGCATCAACCAACCATCTATCATCATGTACTTACAGGAGTTTGCCCAAGTCCCTGGCACGCAGTCAGTGCTAAAAAATGGCAGCCACAAACTATTACCCAAACAACGCCCCATGAAAGGATTGCCTCCTGTGCACGGTAAAAGATTTTTTTAGAGTTAGGGGGTGGCGTGGCCTAGAGGGTGACCTTTTACCAAGTTTTTTCTTGAAGATTAGACATTTAACCAATATCCACACAATTAGTGCCATAAGATTCATGTTCAGATAAAGTTTCAGACTTTTTGTTTCCCTGACTCCAACGTGGATGAAAAACACTGGAGTAATTTTGCCTGCAAATGATTTTTTATTTATAAAGTTGTGCAATTGAGAGTGGTATTTTGGGTCACCTTAAGCTCTCCCATACAACCTGGGTTTTGCATTAAATAAAAACTATTAGTATTCAGAAACGCTTTACCATGAAGTTGGCTGTGCGACCATGACCTCTGTGTTTATGTAAACATGTTTTCATTACCACCAGGCCTGGGGTGGGAAGGGGGAGAGCTGGAAGAAGTGAAAGCCACTGCTTGTTAAGGCTGTCCTTGCAAATATTCTGTTATTAGCAGCAGTTCAGGTCTAAGGGGGTCGAGCCTTGCACGTTTGTTCTGAATCAGTTCATCACAGCGTGTGCACCAGGCTAGAGGACACTGGGCAGAGCCCCTGGCTCAGGAAGGTGCTGTGCGGCCTTCATTGTCCTCTGCTTAGTATTGTCCTCAGATTTTCCTAGATCCCTTTCTCCCCACCACTCACTTTCCCCTTTCAAGGAAACAGCCTAGAGGTCAGCAAACTACTGCCCATAGCCCAAATCTAATTCACTGCCTATTTCTGTACAATCATGGAGCTGAGAATAGTTTTTGCATTTTTAAGTGATTGAAAAAAATCAATAGAAGAATAAAGTTTTGTAACATGAAAACCTACTGAACTTAAATTTAAGCATCCATTGATAAAGTTTTGTTGGAACACAGCCAATCTCATTTTGCATATTATTTATGGACAATCACTCAAGATTCTGCAAAGGCAGCTGAGTAGTTGCAACAGAGATTATATGACCCCCGAAGGTTAAAATATTTACTGTCTGGGCCTTTAAAGAAAATGTTTGCCAACACTGACTCCTCTCTCCCTCTTAACAGTCACCTGATGAATTTCTCCCCAACATGTCTGGAATCCACACCTTTCTCTTACCTCTAGTTAAGGACCTCAGTATCCCCCACCAGGACTTCTGCAAGTCTCTAGATGGGTCTCTCAACTTCTAGACCTGCTGCCTGGAACATCTCCTTGGTGTCAGAGCATAATAGAGTGGATTAGATAAGAGCACAAACTCTGTAGCCAGACCACCTGGCTTTCCTAGCTCTGTACTCTTATTCTCTGTGTGGCCCTGGGCAAGTCATTGAAGCTCTAAGCCTCGGTTTCCTCATCTGTAAAATGGGGATGATAATAACATCTACCTTATACTGTCATCGCGAAAATTATTTGCAAAGCCCTTGAAACAGTACCCGGGACAATACTAATATATGCTATATCATCCTCGGAAAATTCAAATTCGACCATGCATTTCTCTGCATAAGAGACATCAGTGGCTCTTTATCATTTATCAGATAATGTCCAAACTTCCTAGCATGGCATATATCACTCTGTGATCTGACTGCTATCTGCATGCATCCAGCTGTATCACTCCCTACTCCCTGTCTCACGTGTTCTGTTGTAATAACCCCAATTGCTTATAGTGCTCCCATACCCTTTACTTATATCCAGCACTCCCTTTGGAGGCTCTGCTCAGATTTCAGTTCATCCAAGAAGTCTTCTCTGATTCCACGTCCTCTCTGCTCACATTATACCCTTGCAGAGCTCCAACGCCACTTACCACATCGAATCATGCCTATCGATGACTCTGTCACCATTTGTGAGCTACTTGTGAGCTACTTGAGAAAGCAGGAAGGGTCTTAGGAGCTTACTTGAGAGAAGGCAGAGACACTTGTCAGAGGACATATGAGGAAAGACTTCTTAAAGAGAAGCCCCTTTGAGCAGAGTCTTGGAGGCTGGGTAGGATAAGGACTGACCTTTTCAGTTTTCAGTACCTAGCACTGTGCCAAAAACATTTAGATCTTTCTTAAATGTTTGCTGAATGAATGACTGATTAACTATTCACTCCTCTAGGAAATAGTAGATTTAAGTAAGTTCAAGTTTTAGCCTTACTTCCCATGTCCTGTACTTCTGAATTAATGATTTTAAACTTAAAGATGATTCTGGGCACTTCAGAAAGCAGGGAGAGAGGCTTGAGGGGACTCCTCATTCATAGAAGACACAGTGGTCTGATTCACTCCCCGAAAGGTACCACTTAGATCATGTCAATGCCCTGCTCCAAAACCTCCAGGGCTCCTCTGGCCTACAGAATTAAGGCTCAGCCCTGGGAATGACTTCCAACCTTGTCTCCCGCAATTTCCCTACACACACCCTGGGACACTACTGGCCAGAACTACCTGTTCCTTCTCATTGCCTTTGCTGAGCAAGTTCAAGCAGTACCTAGCATGCAGAATGCTTTCAAGTGCTATTTGTTATCATTATTGGAGTGATGGCTGAATTAGATCACTTTGTGAAGGTACTCTACATTTAAGTAAGAGTCATATTTAATCCCTTTTTCTAAAATGGAGCTCCTCTTGACCCCTCTGAGTTCATTTCCTACTCATCCTTCAGGCTTGGCACAACAGCCAGCCCTTCCAGGACTCTCCTCCACTCCACTCATCTTCCCCCTCAGAGTAGATTCTCCTTTCTCATATTATCTTTGCTTCTTCGAGTGCTTTACATTTCTAGCTTGCATTATGGTTATCAATACACAGATCTGATCTCCTCTGCAGGATTAGGAAGGAAGATCATCGTCTGTCTTTGAAAGACCATGTCTCACCAAGAGGCCTAACCACCCACCCCACCCACCCCAAGAGGATTACTGCATGCTAAAGGTGTGTCTGGGCCTCTTTCCAAACAGGACCCTAACTAACAGAAAAAATTACTATGCCATTTACCAAGTTATGCTCCCTCAGGGCATCAGGGCACTGATTCTACCTTCCCACTATCCCCTAAATTCATCTGGGAAAAATCCATTTTTTAATATAATTTATTTTCCAATTAGAGTTGACAGACGCTATTATATTAGTTTCAGGTGTACAACATAGTGATTAGACATTTATATACCTTATGACATGATCACCCTGATAAGTCTAGTACCCACCTGACACCATACATAGTTATTACAATATTATTGACTGTATTCCCTATGCTGTACTGTTTTTTGTGACAACGTGGATGTAAAATCTACTTTATAGATGAAGAAACTGAGACTCAGAAAGGTTGGTTTGCTCAAAGTCACACAGCTAGTGTGTAGTGGAAGGAGAAGCACCTTCTCTCTCCCCAGTCCACATTCATGCCATTGTCCCGCAATGCATTGGCTAAGGCCAAGTGATTCACTGGGGGCTTCGGCCACTGCAAAACTACTTCCATCAGGAGACAGAAATGCAGCTAGTATAACTGAAGACATTGACATCCTTCTACTTTTTCATTTCCTCCCCTCGCCATCCCTACTTCCTACCTCCAGAATCACTTAAAAGCTGTTTAAGGTGAATTGTGTTTATACATAGTGGCTGTCATTACTGTTAAGAATGTTTGCAGTGGGGTCTCGGTACCCACTTTACAATCACTGTCTGCCAGGCTTTCTCTCAGTCTACCTATTTGTTTACATAGCGCCTATCACTGACACATCAGCACGCTTTGACAAACAAGCTGTGTAGTGCAGGAAGAAAAGAAAAGAGTTGTTTGTGACTGACGCTGTTAATTATCACTTCGTTACACCCAGGCACTCCTTAGAGTGGCACATGGTAGCCTATGCACATGTGCATGTATTTGAAGACATCCTCCCCCATCAAAACATGATATAAACTATAATCATTATATAACATGACATGAAACACAGCAATTCTCACCCATGTGGCAGTAATACCATATAATCAAAACAGCTATAACTGAAATGGGTAAACTTATTTATTACCTGACAAGGATTTTAGTTGACCACAAGTTTAATGGTGCCATGAATATAATGTGACTGCTAAATAAAAACAATGCTGGTTCAAATTTACACTTCCTTAGTGGAAGCAGAAGTTTCAGATCTCAGAAAGTAAAGACCTTACTATATTTGGTGACAGGCAGATCATACATTTTGTATTGTGTTAAACCCTAAGAGGCATGTTTTAATCCTGGAGGGTGTCCAGACAAGGATGACCAGGGTGGTAACAAATCTGGTAACTAGTCATATGAGATACATGAAAGGAACATGGTATGTATAATCTGGAGAATAGACTGCTAAAGGAAAATAGAATCACTATCTGAAGATGTCTGCTCTCTGTGGCTCCAGATGCCTGGGCTACTATGGTACAAATAAAGACAGTATTTACAATCGTAGGATGACACATCAGAAGATAGCATTAGGAGTCAGCTTATCTGTAACACACCCAATTGCAGCTTGGGGTGCAATTGAGATCTTAGGGAGTTTAGCTTAAAACTCATAGTACCTCAACTCTCCCAGAGAGCTATGTGAACACCCAAAAGTTTACCTCTTGTGGTCATCTCTGCATCTAGCCTCCTGCTTCTATTAATGCTGTGTATTCCTGTCCACAAAAATTCAAGCACAAAATGAAACTCTCTCAATCCTTTTGCATGTGTGTGTGTGCGCACGCACGTACACACACACACACACACACACACACACACACACACATACACACACCACTCTACAAAGCATATATGATTCTAGAAGCCTTCCCTATTAAATGGGAGTAGATAATGGAGGAGAGGTTTACATTGGAGCTTCAACAACTTCAAACAGGGCAGTAGGTGCCCTTATAAAATGTCCTTCGTTCTCCCACCATCACAGAATTTTACTAGATGTGGACTTCACCCAGCCCATGGCTTCCTCCTCTTTCTGAATTCTTTCTTTTACTCACTCTCTTTCTTCTCTTCTCTTTCCATTTCCCATTTAGGAACAAAATCAGTTCATTGCCCCCATTGTTCCATGCAGAGTAACTTTCTCTCTATGTCTCAAAATTCAATGACAGTTATGTTTACACAGTCAACCACATCCCAAGCTGGCTTACCTAAACTTAGATATCACCTTCAATAAAGGAAGTTCTGGAGACAGATATTAAGAAATCAGCATCTCACCCATCTAATGAGCTCCCAGAGAAGGAAGGAAATGCGGGAAACTCTGTACACTGGACTCCTCAGAAATTAACAATTAACAGAGGACTTGTTAAAGTCCACAAACCCTTCAGTAAAGAAACCTGCTAACTCTGTGAAATCCACTATTTCCGGAGCTTACCAGGCCATGGGTTAATAAGGACACCTCTGGTAGCTCATGGATTATGCTTTGGGACATGCATGTAAGAGGCCCAGCCCAGTCCGAGGCATATGCGGTCAGGCCCTGGGAGCAGAAGCACCGGGAAGAATGAGTCGCCTCAGTGGAGCACAAATGCTCGTCCTGTTCCCAACTTACTGGGTGACCTTGAGCCCATCCTATCTCCTCCAGGGCCTCAGAGTTATGGGACAGTTTTTCTTCTTGCTATTCTTGACATTATTTATTGCAGAGTAGGGTCACCGCTGTCCTGTAACTGCCTCACAGAGGTGTTCTAAGGATAAATAAGTCCATTATCGTCAGAGAGCTGAGAGCTCCTTTGAGAAAGGCTTTACATAAATGTGCAGTTATTCTTATGCCTATATTAAGTCAGTTAACAACCTTTTGAGCTGGTCTAGTTCTCTGTACAGGTTTCGTGGAATAATAGGAAATAAGCAGGTGATATGACTCCTGGCCAAATAGAGCTTTAACTCTAATTTGAAATGCCATGTCTACACACTTATGTGGTTACACACACACACACACACACACACACACACACACACACACACTGAGATGCTCTTAAGATTCAATATTTAGGCTAAACAACATTACTGTCTTACTTCTGTCCAATTCCTTCATCTCTACAGGCTTTTGTTCCAGGTATGTGGTCCTCTTTCTTATAGGTCTACACAACCTTGTTTTTCAGAAGAGAAAGCTGAGGCCTGAGAGATTAAATAAATTTTCCAACATTCCATGGAAAATGGATGGCAGGACTGAGGCAGACTCTGAGATTCACAGCCTGTTGATTTTTTCCAGGCTTGTACCCAGGTGTCCAGGCTTGTCTTATTGGAAACAGCCTGGTACACTTTCTACCATGCCATACTTTTACACAGAAATCTTTATAACAATTGGAGCTATCCAATAATAGATGTTGCTGGGTTTACTGTTCCTAAAGATATTTGACCAGAAGCCAGAATCTGTCTAGGAAGCTATGGACAGGTGGAATGTGGAACCAGATGTTTCATTCATCCAGTCACTCATTCAACATTTATTTTTCATTTCCCATGTGCCATGGGCTGTTTTGTGTTCTACACAGTAATGAACAAAACAAATTTTCTACCCGTATTTGAACTTACATTCTAGTGGAAAGAACAAGCAATAAGCAAATAAAAATATGTGCTAATAACATGTGATGATAAGTGCCATGAAGAAAACTAAGACAAATGAAAAGGTAGACAACCATAGACTTGGAACACAGGAGGGAGAGTGTGGTCAGGAGAGCCTCACTAGAAAAGTGACATTTGAAGAAAGACTGGAAGGAAGTGAGAAAGTGAGACTTGATGATATTGGAGTGATGAGCATTCCAGAGAAAAGGAGTATTAAGAACAAAGCCTCGGAGCTGGGCTCATGGGTATGTTGAAGAACAGTGAGGAGGCTGGTGTGGCCACAGCAAAGTGTGTGTGGCAGATGTTGTAGGAGATGAGGCAAATGAGGAGATGAGGAGGAAGCTGGTAGAGGCCACAAAGACTGCTGCACAGGGCCTTCCAAAGCTGATTCTGTGGCCATATGGCTGAGTCGTAATGTTGGATCCACTAGGTTCTGAAATCTGTCATTCTGAGAAGCCTCCTGGTGTAATTTCCGACCTGACTAACATATGCTATCAGGGGGCTGGTAAAGCACCTTCCTCTTGGGCAGCACTATGCTGGAAGGAACCAGGAGACAGAAAAGTTGAAGGAAGGAATCTTTTTCTGTTCCCATCTTCTGCAAGATGGCATAACAAACAGTCTAATGGAAGAGAGTTACCTTTCTCCCTCATCAAGTGTAAAATACATACCATATAGTACTATATAAAATGCACTAGCACTGGAAAATGCCACTGCTATTTCTTTTGGTTTGTTGGAATTCTCTTACCTTTAGCAACAACCAAACAAGACTAGAACGCAGCTTTCCATCTGAAGCAGAGTTTGATATAAGTTTAGGACACCATAGGTCTAAGAGACAAGACATGAGTCCTTGAAAGCACCAAGAGTAAATGAGAGAGATCCAGAACCAAAGGTAACAGAGATGTCAAAAGGAAACAAGTAAAGCCCCTGTAATTGTGAACAAGTTCGACCAAAACCAACAGCTAAATCTGAGGATGACTAGCCTCCAGTCTTCTACTTCATCCCTGCCCTAGGCTGGGGCCGGTCTGAGTCAGGGTGCGCTTCCCCTATAGATGGGCATAAAGCGGTCACAGTGCCCAAGGAGAGGGACACAAAGGGCCAGAAATCTGTAGGTGATTTTCATCTCCACAAGAGCTATGACATCTTCTCAGTCTTCTCAGTCTCTGTCCTCCCTGTCTATAATCAATTCTATAAACATTGCCCTCATCTTCATACACCAAGCAAAGGTCTATTTCCCCCATAATCTCAAATCACCAACAACTCAACATTGGACTGGATGTGATAGCAGAGGAGGCCACTACCTACACACTACAGCCCAACAGCCATAAAGAAGAGCCTTCATTGTCCTTAGGTGGTAGAGGAGAGAAAAGTTGAGCCTTCCACTGGACTGAGGTATGGGTCCCTTGAGACTAAAGAATAAAAGCAAGCTCAGTGAGGAAATAGGGACACTGAAGACACACCTCTCCTGCTTCACTCTTTCCTGAGGGCCAAGCTTGCCTTTACTGTTCACAAAAACTTCATCGGTCTTTTTCTAAACAAAAATGCACAACAGGAATGGGATGCATTTTCATGAGCCATAGTTTGTAATCCCCTCCGAATTGCTTTCTGCACTTAGAGCCACAATTTGACATGGACCCGCATCCTCTCCTCCACAGTTCATCTTTGTGGAGAAGGATGATGTCAGTCCTTGGGTGCTTTCTACAGGGAATACATGGAGAGCTGTAGTGGACACAACTGTCTGCTCCCCCAGCTCTTCTCTTCTGAGCTGAAAGAAGCCAGAAAGCTCTGCTCCAAGGGGAAGAGGCTATAACTGGATCAAAAATCGTGCTTTTAAAGGAACTCATAAACTTGGGATATGCTCTCTGATAGAGCAGCAACTAGCCACACATGATGATAATGCACTTGCAAGGTGGCTCATCCCAACTGAGGCATGTGATAAGTGGAAAGTACAGGGATTTTGAATATTAAGTACAAAGAAAGAAGAATGTAAACTATTTCATTACTTTATATATTGCTTTTTTATATTGCTTATATTTTTTATATATTGAATTAAATAAAATGTATTATTCATATTAATTTTCCCTCTTTGTTTTTATTTTTTATAATGTGGCTACTAAAAAAGTTAAATTACACATGGCTCAAACTATATTTCTATTGGACAGCCCTGAACTGGAGGATAAAAAATAAGCGATGGCATTGAACAAGGAATACTAGCTCTTTCTAAGATGAGCACTGCATGTGTAGAAAGTATTGAATACCAAATGTACCTCAGTTTACCCGGCAGATGTGATGGTCAATCTAAAGAAGTGGAAAGACTACCTACTCACCACAGACCCTGTCACTCCACCAACCAGACATGTGACCACATCAGGGAGTCAAGCCAAATCTGGGCCTCTGATTGGCCAATTGTGGCTGGAGCTTGCTGGTACACTCTTCATATCTTGCTCTCTACCACCCTACCTTCCTCTCAGAAGGTTTGGAATTTCCAGATGTGAGAGACCTCACCACCAGCAGTCTCTATCCTATTCCCCTAGCTGCTCTGGAAAATCAGAACAGCCTGAGTTGCCCCAGACTAGATGACCTTTAAGGTTCTTTCTGGATATAGTGGGAAAATGTAGGATTTGGGTTAGACAAATCTGGATTCATATTTCAGTTCTACTGTTTATAAATTGTATGAACCAAGACAAAAAACTTAACCTCTCTGAGTCATAACTTCTTGTTCATATTTAAAACAGGTAAAATAACTAAAGTTTTGGTAAAAATTTCACTGAAAATGTACAAGTGTTTTCACAGTACCTGGCACATAAATGGTAGCTAGTATTGGTTGGTCTCTGCTCCTATAAAATTATATATTCTTCATTTTGTTGATTAAGTCCTATTTTAAATGCCATAGAGGAGCTCACTAGTCAAAGGAAACCCGCTCTCAATCTCTGTCTGATGTAAAGAGTATTTCCCTAAAGAAAAGAACAGTCTCCTGCTTTTCTATCTCAGCATTCTCCCATCCATTGGGAAATCCTCCTCTCCTCTGTGGTTCTTAAGCAATCCAGAATTTTCCTACCTGGGTTCTCAGGTTTACCTAAAGTGAAATGCTCTTGTACCCTAACTCGCCATTTAGTGCTACCATAGTTTCCCAACGCAAAACTTTTCCTCTACCCCCATGGTAAAGGACAGAAAGAAAAACCCCATCTTGCTGGTCTCCAGAGGTTTCCTGTAGGGGTTGAGGGGAGGGGACAGCCTGAGGAAACAGTCTGCTCAAGTAGAGGGAGCGGGAGAGGATTTGGCATGAAGTAAAAAGAGTAAAAGGAAGAAAAAACAAACATAGCTTTAATTAAACACAGTGTATCTAAATCAGAGAGGTATGCTCAGAGAGCAAGGAAGGGTGAAATGGAATTTTTAGAAGAAAACAACTGTGCTCACCTTCTTAGTCTCATTAACATTGAAATGAACCCCCCGAGGAGCAGGAGCCTGCCTCTGCTTCAGAAACAGCTGAGAGCTGTAAACTCCCTGAGCCTCAAACTGGTTTTGCGCCTGCGACTTGATCTGCCAAGACAGGGCGCCCCCTTCTGAGCCTCCCCTGAGTCATCTCCCTATTCCTTGGCATCCAGAGCAGCAGGGCATCATGGGTAGGTGTCAGAGATATGCCAGGGATCTTTGCTTGACCCAGCAGCCTCTCCCAACTCATCATGTCCCATTCCTTGCCCTCTTTCCTCCTCTGTATAGCATCCTGGGAAATATTCACCATGTGGAAGCCACTGGATGGGTTGGATCTAACTGGACTTTTGGGCTCTGCAGCTCTCTTCTCCTCACACTCAAGAAACCTAATGCTCGCCAAGTTCAGGGGCTTAGCCTTGAGTCTCACTTACTGCTATTTAGATCTCAGATCTTGCTGAATATCTCCATTATTTCTAGCAGTTGACCCCACCCTGAACCCCAGTTCTTACATCTAGGCTTCTGTACAAAAGTCTGTAAAAAGTGTTCTATATCTCTCTTTTTTATTAGTCACTGTCCTCTAGTGTCCCCTGAACATCAGTCCAGTGGTTGGCTCTTTGTCAAAAGAAATACTTGACTCCAGCTCCTCATCCTAATACCTTTCCCCATCTATTTGGAAACTTTGCCATCTCTTGCTTTTATGTAATGCCAGACAGTGGGGATTAATAAATGTGTGCTGAATGCATGGATGATAGGATGAGTAAACTCAACTGTAGATTTGAGAAAGTTTTATAAGGCCAGCCTCATGTACTTGAACGCCATCCTTGCTCTGCAGCCTGCTAAGTCTCCAGTTCTAATATGGAATCCCCTCTACTAAATGGCCAAAACATATTCATAGCCATCCAGTAAATGATCAATCCCAACGTTGATGCTCAATGAAACACTAGTCTGTTGGCCAAAGTCAAGCTGGGCAGCATCTTAAAGGGCTCGATCTGCACTGCATTTAGAGCAGGGGATCCCTGAAGCAAAACTTCCATTGAACAACCTCATTGAGCTGGCAATGCAAATTTCTTAAATATTTCCCAAATAAGGGACCATAAATTCAAACAAAAATTGAAGATCCCTGGGGCAAGGAAGAAAGGCTGTAATGAAAATCTATAAAGTAGGATAACCCATGAAAAAGAATGATAAAGAGAAACTATTTAAACCAAAGCTTTGATATTGGTTGGGTTTACATACTTAATAAATATCTGTAAAATCACTTATTTATATTTTATATTCTCATACAATTTCAAGATCACATTTTGGTAATTTTATATAGTATGAAAATGGAAATATCCAAGAATGGAAATATGGGTTCAACACTAAGATTTTTGAATGAATATATAGGAATAGAAATAGGAAGGTATAGGGTTTTTTTTTTAATTTGTCCACAAATTCTTTATACAGATCTCTTCAAATAGCCAAGCTTATGTTCCTCCCCCTTGAGAATGGGCTGGACATAGCAAATTACTTCTAACAAATAGAATATTACAGAAGTGATAATGCATTATTTCCAGGACTAAGTTGTAAAAGGCATTGTGGCTTCCTCCTTGCTATCTTAAATCACCTGCACTCCAGAAAGCCAGATGCTGTGTAGTAAGGAAACTCAATCAGACTTGTGGAGGGGTCCATGTAGAACTGAGGCCTCCAGCCAACAACCAGAGAGAAGCTGAGGCCAAGTGAGGAACAGAGCCAACATGGAGAGAAATCTTCCAGCCCCAGTCAAGACTTCAGATGACTGTAGTTTCAGCCAGTGTCTTGACTGAAACCTCGGGAGAGACCCTGAACCAGAACTGCCCATATAAGCTATTTCCAAATTCCTGTTCCATAGAAACTGTGAGATAATAACTGCTAAGCTTTGGGGAATGATGCCTTACACAGCAATAGATAACTAATAGAGAAGATAAGATACTTCAATGTTCCAGACAAGGTTAAAACTAAAGACCAAGGATTATAGTGGGTTTGTTCACACCAACCAACAACTTCAGCTATGATTATTAATAATGAGAGAAAGAAATTTGACTCTCCTAAGGTTATTGAGCTGGGCCTTTCCAAGGGTTGGACCCATAGGAGACTTCCATAGCCCTGTCAATGTCTGGTCAGCTTCAGGGTTTGGAAACTAAAGGTGTAGCTGAGATACCTACACAAATCTCTTTTCTATGGCCCCAGACAGGTTCTTAAAGAAGACCTAGCCGCCAACCTATTAAAATATGCTGGTGTTATCACTACCTAAAAGCTTCTCAAAGCAAATGCCCTCTTCTTGGTAGCTGGGAATGAAATCCATCATCTCATAGTCATAAAACAGCACATTCCAATGTCATCTTTCTGTCTTCCCAAATTTTCCTATTAAATGAGAATACTTACCCAGTTGAATATAAATTATTCTGTACGTCTACTCTGAAAAATGGCTACTTCTTGGAATCATTAAAAGGAAGGAAATTCTTCTTCGGCCCTACAAATAATTTCCCTTAATTTTATCTGTATGGCAGCGGTCAAGGTAAGAAGGGATCTATGATTTCCATATACTGAATGCTCCTAATATGAAATCCAACTGTATTCTCAATTCCTTCTTCTTTTCTTTTTACTCTGATTCCTAGGCATGTGAGAAGCACCATTTCTGAGGCTCTCCCTAATGATGTGGTGTAGACAGTTTGTATAAATAGCATTCTCTCCCCCAACAGCAAAAGAATGTCTGTCCTAGTGAAAATTTCTTAGTGAAGCAAAAGGATTACAAATTGCCATAGGACAAAACTAGATCCACTTTTCTGCTTTTTATATAGTATCAGCAAGATCAATGACATTTGTTCTGCTGCCTGGCAGGTATTAAATTCATCTCATAGTCCTTACTTTGTTTGTCTGATGCATACACCTAACGGTAACAAAGCCCCTTTGGAGCTCCAAAGTAACCCAAGTCTGTATCAGAGTCTATATATAGTGGTTAGGTGCACTCAGCAAACTGCTTGTTTTCTTCTTCCCTATGTATTGCCAGCACTGAGGATGTTTGAAGCGACATATTTTAAATGTCATGAAATGGGGGATATATTTGTAATGGAGGATTGAGAGAGAAAAGGAATTAACATTGATTAGGTAACTAATATGTAATAGTCATTGTTGATGTAGTCCTCACAACAACCCCACATTGCCCATTATGCATGAACAAACTGAGCTTCAAAGAAGTTATTTGCCTTAGATGACAAAAATAATGAAATGGTGGATCAGGATTTGATTTGAAACCAGGTCTGAAACCAAAGACTGTGTTTTCACTACACAGTCTTAGATTACAGGTAAGATTACAGGTAAGAAAGATTGAGGGACCCTGGTTAAGAGTTAGGTGTAAGCAAGAATTCATGGGACATTAAGAGTACATTTAGTTTTAAAATAATCAACAGAATTTGACACAAACTACATAGGTGCTTGGTAGATTTTTCCTTAGTAGTTTTCTCTATTTTCTCTCCATAGTCCTATAACCAGAGAAAAAAAATTGAAATTTTATTGAGGTATAGATGAGAATTACGGATGTTTAGAGGTTGGTGGCAGAGGAATCAATTCAGCTAGTAGAGGAGTCTAGCCACCCCCTCCCCCCCGGGAACCCAAATCTCCAGGATGCTGTGTTCTCATCTTAACACTCACTATGCATGCTATAATTCTTCTGAAATAATAAAACTATGTTTTGTTGTGAGAAATAAAATGGCCATGGAATAATTTAAAAAGATGTTTAAATTGTAATGTGTTTTTAAATTAAACATAACTCATTGTGGGTATATTCTTAGGGGGAAAAAAGTCAGAAATCTATATAAAACATGCCTTTACACATTAGGGCAAACTGGGGAATCTGAAACGGTCTTGAGATCTGTTTTCCAAAAGTTTAAATGTGTTATATAATAAATGCTCATGTTAACTACTAGGGAGATACTCAGAGGAATGAGACATGATTGAAATCTCAACCCATCAAGATACTGTACATGAAGACTTGAAAGCAATGTGAGAACTGGCACAAGACAGCATATGATTAATTACCACAGAAAAGGAATCAACAGTAAGTTCTGGACATTCACAGGGGACAAACCATTCACCATAGTTGTAGAGGACAGGAGGTTTCTATGAGAGTATGACCTTGAAAGAATACTGAATAAAACTGTGGTATGGATGGAATGGGAGAGGAAGAGAGAAAGACGTGCTACACATTTTTCTAAAGCAGGTCTTTTGACCAATCTCTATACTTTCATATAAGTAAACAGTATATTGGAAACTTTATATTAAATAAAAATAATTTTTTGTGGCACACAGTTTATAGAGCCTAGTATAGTGCTGGACACATAGCAAGTACTTAAAACTGCTTTTGAATTGTAATATTCCAGTCCTTGAATCTGTGTGTGTGTGTGTGTGTGTGTGTGTGTGTGTGTGTTATGTAGATAGGTGGGTGACATGTCTCTTTCTGGACAAGCTGAAATTCAAGGAATCACAGTGACTTCTCCAGATCTCTGGGTCACTGAAAAAGACTGGGATTGGCCTTTGCAGTTGCCCAGCTGCAATGTAGTTCACAATCAACTCTTCAGTGAATGTGGCAAGGCCCTCTTCTGTTCAAAAGCAAACACGAGACAAATTAAAGTAACTCACTAAATGTCTCTCAAAAATTCTGTGCTGAAAGAAGTTGGTGGGGGGTGTGGGAGAGAATGATTACAATAATTAACAAATAACTCTCAACTCCCAGACCCACAAAGTCAGGTACCTCATTGGCCTGAAGTACTCCTGAAATGACCTCACCAATAATCCCATTGGTCCGGGCCTTCCAAACCAAAACCCCAGCACAGCAGAAGCCATCAGAACACCTCTGAGTACCCCTCCTTTCTGCGAACACCATAACTGTATGTAACTGAAGGCAGGAGAGAAATCATTCATCTCTGAAGAAAAGCCTGGGCAGGTGTCCTGTGGCTTCTAGGCCAGGTTTCAGTGTGGCTTGGAGCCGCCCTTCCCCCCTCCCCCCGCCCCAGTCCTCCATCCTGACAAGCAGCCTTCACCTGTTCTAGCTCTGACAAGGCTCCAGGTATCAGGCATAGATGCAAATTCTCCACTGTGAATTTCAAGTTCCTAGCTGAGATACTCCAGCTGAGAAATCACTGTAATTGACACCCTAATAGCTCTTTAAAGATAAGTTACATTTGTGACTTGGTGAAGTTTGCCAAATGGCTAGTAGGAAAGAATGTAAAGCAGAAAAGAGGAGAAAAAACAAAGCAACATTATCAGCCAGCTTTGATCTCAAGACTGTTTCATTACTGTATTCTGGGTTAAAAGGAGAAAAAAAGCAACACTTCAGGCAGAAAATGTCTATTATTCAGAAATGTAATATAATTACGTGTCTGGATGGCCCAGTCTATCAAACAGCATTTTATGGGGAGGATATGGTGGGGCTGGACACTTCATCTCCTCTCCTCACCAGCTCCTGCCACCTCCAGCCCCCCCTCCTTTCCTCCTCTTTTTTTCTCCAGGACACTTCCAATTTCCCAGGTTTCGTGACCACTTACATGTCTTTCCTGAGTGTTTTTATATAGCGTAGGAAATTGGGTAATGAAAGCCGAGTCATACATTTCTGCTTTATGTTTCCAAAGAAGCAAGTGTGACTGTCAGGTTTACAAAAGATTGTTTATGTTCACTGGCGTGAAATGGGGAGCGAGCTTTCGGAGCAGAGAGAGAGAAAGGCTGGCCAGGCTGGGATGACAGCAATGCATTCATCCTCCACGCTACAGCAGACAAAGCGCGCTCCCTGCCTGACAGGGACCATAAATCATGGGCAGGAGATGCTGTACCTACAGCTTATACCATTCCGGATGACAAACACACAATAATCCACACAGCACAGCACTTTCTCTCTCCCCTTTCTTCCCCCACCCAGCCTGCTCGCTCTTCTTTCTGGCTTCCTCTCCTTGGGTCTCCTCCATTTCCAGCCTTCCCCTCCTGACTGTTTTCCTAGAAGCTCCCTGGTTTTTTTCCTTATCTTTTCTCTTTCTTCTACGGGTTGCTTTTCTCTTTTCTCTCCCTAGCTAGTCCCACTCCCTTGTTCTTTACTCCTTTCTCCTTGTTTCTTCTCCACCTCCTGCCTGCATGTCACTTACTCTTTGGGAATTTCCTCTTTGTTTCTCTTCTCTGTTCCTTCCTCTTCTTTCTCCCTTCCTCTGTGCCTTGCTAATCTCTCTTGTATTTTCAATTTTTACTTTCTGTTATGTGATCCTTTTCCTGTTTCTTGTTCTCTCCCTTCATTGTTGTTTCCTCTCCCCTCCTCTACTCCCCCTTCTTCCATTCCTTTTTCCCTCTCCTCCTCTCCCCTCTCCTCCCTCTCTTTACTTTAGCCTTTCTACTTCAGCCCATCTGCTAAAAAAAATTTGACCTCCACACTGCAAATCTCCTTGGCATGGAAACAGAAGAGACAGGGCAAGTTCTCCAGGAGTGGGAACCTCTCCTGGAGAGGTTCAGCAATGGAGACAGTAGTAGGGACAGAGAATTCTGGCCTGTGACAAGATGGTCTAGGTAGGGATTCTCCCTTAGCAGCCAGGGCAACATGAAATCTGAGAGCCAGGGCAGAAACACAGCCAATCCCTTCAGCATGGCTAAGAGGCTGTGGATTTGCAATTCTGAACACACTCAAGGCACAGTTCCAAGTTTATGAGTTTATTCTCTCTCTCCAAACCAAGGAAACTCTCCTCATTCAATGCTGAGGTAACTCCTGAAAGACATTTTCCGTATTGTATTGGGATATGTGCATATATGTGTATGAGACTTTGGAAAATCAAAGGAGAGTATGTATGTGACAGCTCTCCTCATTTAGCCATGCCAGGATTTTTGGCTAGGACCTTGATGTGAAAGACTAAGTCTAAGAGATTTCTCTTAAAGACCCTGCTCCATCTGTTTATAATGCGACTCTCTCTCTGAAAGTTAAATTATTAGGAAGTCCAATGAGAAGCCACCTCCCCAATGTCCTCCATTCCCTGAGGAACACACTCCCTTTCCTGAGTAGGCACCCTTGGGAGCTGAGGGCCAAAATAAAGATGAATCACTTTGCTGATTTTCGTTCAAGGTTTCCTGTGCCAGGGTTAGAGGTTCTTCCATAAAAGTTACACCCTGACTCCCAGGACTAGCTTGGCTAACAGCTCATTTCTTATTTAACTTCATATGAACCACTGGGATCATTGTGTACAATCAGCAACACAAACTTAGATGTACTTGTGATGAAAACATGTCATGACTTTATCATGTCTTGCTCCTCCAAATTATTTCCACTTACTAATCCAATATTATGAAATGCTGAACCACTGATGCTCAGGGAATATTCAGTCTAGATTCAGACTTTCCAGGTTCTTGTGAACCATATATTCATCTTTTTGAAAATGGAATCCATAGCAGACAGCTGGAGCCTCAGCCCCTGGGACCAAAGTGGCTTGGCCTAAGGTACAGGGAGTGATTTATAAAGATGGATTCCAGCCGGACAGTCCCACTGACTTTGCAGAAGGCAAAGGCTCCTGAGAGAGGGCTGTCCACACCACAAGACATGGCCTCACTCTGTTCTTTTGAGGTTTTAATAACCTTGCAGAGCATTGGGAAGAGTCTTTTTAACATTGAGTCAACTCAGAACTAGATATGAGTTGCCAAGCTGGTTCTCAGCAATCACTGACATAGTCTCTCAGGAGTTACTGCCTCTCAGGTCCAGAGAGCAACATGTATGTCCTTCCACCGACCTCACACCCTTTCCTTGCCACTTTCAAGTCAATGGACAACCTTCCGAGTGGTATTCCAGAAGGTCATGGGGTTCAAAGATTGTCCTTTCTCTAGAGAGCTTCTGTGTAGTCCACTGCCAAGATCCAGCTAAGAGGAGAATGGCACATGGAGAAAACTGGAGTGCCCATGTTCTGGAGTAATTAATAAAGGCTGGTAGAGAAACCAGCAGTCATGTGAGAAACAGAAAGTGATCCCTCTCTTGCTTCCTCTCTCTACTCTAACTCGCTGGAAAGGGGTAAAGGACGATCTGCTTGGACAACCCTTAAATCGATGCATCCTAATTAATAGAGGATTTAATTCATCAAAGTGACAGCAACTCTATTTATATCATTTCCTTCAACAGGGTTTAGGATTGGCCTATGGGGTTTATTTTCCCCTTTCCTTTGTCTTTCTCTCCTCTCCCTCTCTCTCCCTCTTCCTCTCCCCGCCACCGCCACTCGCCACCTTTTCCAATATGGTCATGGCAAGATTTAAGGGGGACGGTAACTTCAAGCTGAGAACTGTTCAACCATATCCCCAGAGTCTTCTTAATAGGACCCCTCAGTCCTATTTGGCCTGGAAAATAGTGCAGGCTTGTTCTGGAGGCAAAGATGACAGCAGAGCTACCCTGAGGCCTGGCAGTAAGGAGAGGCCTCCGTAAGCCATGCCTCGCAAGCCAGTCATGGGTCAGACTGCTGCCCCTCACAACCCTTAGAGGACCCCTCGCTTTATGGATGAGGAACCTAAGACTGAGAGAGAGTGAGTGAAATGCCCACAATTACACAGCGAATAGGTGGCAGAGCCCAAACCAGACCTCTCAAGAATCAGGACTCTTTCGGGCTCACCATTTCGGCTGCTACCTCCACAGGACCCTGTGGCAGCCACTGAGAAGATCGCCTCGTCAGACAGCTCCTGCCATGCTGGCTTCTTCTTAGGAATTGAAGCATGCTCTTCTCCGATCACCTTTTATTATGATTAGATAGGTTAATCATTATTATTAAAAATAGTTAAGTTATTAAATACTACATATGAAACACTACACAATGTATTTTATTTAGGTTAATCTTCTCAATATGATAAGGTAGGTATTACTTTTTATTCATATTTTTAAGATGAAATGGATTCAAAGAGATTAAGTGACTTGCCCAAACAGAAGATGACTAACCACCACTAAGCCATTCAGTTAGCCACTATCTATAATGCCACTTTTAAATCGAAATTACTCCCACGGGGCATTAAATTAAGCTCTACACATTCTAGTGGGGATGAATTTAACTGGAACTTTGGGTTCAACATGACATTTCCACAGCCTAGAGCATTCTGACGCTGAAAGAAAAAGAGAAGACTCATCCCTTCTCTGGTTTGCACAATTTCACAGTCTCCATCCCCAGAGTGGATACTGGAGAAAGGGGGGGCTTTCCACGTAAAGCCAGCATTCATGGCATAGCCAAGCCACCATACTGGGCAACTGTGTCTCTCCACCAGAACCTTCCAGGAAATATCTACTTCCATCTCTTTCCTTGTCTTCAATATAGAATTACACTAGGGCCCCGTTCCAGTCTTGAAAGATCCCTAATATTGTAACTGTCATTAACTGGGCTTATTAGAATCCATAGAAAGAGGGAAAAGAAAAAAAAAGAATCCTGGCCCCTCCTACTCTACCATTAATCATTCACTGCAAAATCTAAGCCCAAAGCACAGCTCCGTTCCCAGAAACCAGGGGAAGTTGGTGTTGGGGAAAGAGGAGGGGGAGCGGGTGAGGAGCCGGCAGCGGTGCTAAACCAGGAGGCTCATGGGTAAGAGACTGCGCCTTTCTTCTAAGTTGGGTCGGCTCACACCCCATCAGTCAGCACCAGATGAAAGGGCTATAAAACCAACACAGCGCCTGAGACTGTATGAAAATATATATCCTGATGTGTCAGGAATACCTGGCGCGCCTTTAACCTCAACTTCAGATGAACCAACACGCCTTGGAGCACATTTATATGCAAAGGCATATAATATGTCCCCTGTATCTAATTATCTGTCAACCTGAGGCAGTTTGTTTTCCAAATCGGCCTCTCGGCTGTGACTTTACGAGGTCATAAAGAAAACGATGCCACTCTGCACTGAAACGCAAGGAGAGCCTGGATCAACAAATTATCCTCCTTAATGGTGTCTCTCGGCCTGGAGATTCAGGCCTGGCAGAAAGAAAGGAAGCACAGCCCTGTTCCTTATTCCTTGCCTTCTGCATGAGGTAAACCTATTAGGGCCAGCAGCGTCAGGGAGGGGGCTGTCTGAGAGGGGCACAGGGCAAGGCCAGCTCGAAATCATTTCCTTCCCTTGCTCAGCAGCCCTTAGCTTTGCAGCTCTTCGTATGCAAAGTCCATCTGCAAACTTGTTAGCATGAACGCTGCAGGACATGGATGTTTCTGACATCCTCAATACCACTCTGGGCCTTCTCCGATTGTCCTGTGGCCCTAGGAAAATTTTTGCTTCTGAAATTCCCAAGCACCTTTGGCTCCTCTGGAAGAGGTTTAATCCACTCTGCGTGAGATAACTCCTGCCTGCATAAACCCAAATATCAAGATTCTGTTTCCACAGGAAAGTTAGTTGGAACATATTTTATTCCATCGTTGTATCCAGGAGGAGTGGGTGACTAAACTTCTAAGCAGGAGAAAATTCCTTCTCCCAAAGCAGGGAAGGTAGGTGGCAGCAGCAGGAATGCTATTGTGCTGAGTCGCTAGCTGAGACGATCTTCTGCCAAGCTCAGCAGCGCGCGCACACACTCGCTCACAGACGCGCGCACACACAGGGTAAGGGCGAAGAGATGGGCCCGGCACACAGTCTTCAGCTCCTATTAGTTCTCCTCTTATCTTCAGCAGATTAATTAGGAAGTTTGTCAGGAACCAGCCGTGAACTCCAGCCGCTCCTCTCTGGGAGCGGTAACGGTGCCAGCGAAATCCAAGCTGCAGGAATTCCTGTACCCACACTGCTCCTATGATTAATGATAGAAAGGAATAAAAAAGAGGGGTCAACAGCTGAGTGCAAAGCAAGTTGCTAGACAGGGAGTAATTAAGATACTTGGGTAAATATGATTAATAAGCTCAAACTGGCAGGGTGTGCAGTAAACAAGGACTAACCAGATGGTCCCCTCTCTTCTGACAAGGCTTGGGCACTTGGAAACAAGGGGGGAAGAGGGAGAGACCAAAGCAGGAGGGGAAAGGAGCAACTTGAAAGGCGTGATTGAAACTTTACTTTCACTGACCCCATCTAGAGGGATGGTTGGATCCCTGGGGAGGGATTAAGAAAGAAAGGTGGCTTTGAGACTCCATGCATCCTCTTATCACAGACACCAGATGAATTGCTTGGCGTAAAAGGATTCCTGCTCAGACATAGAAGCTGTTCTTCTGAAGCCACTCCCCACCCCGATACCGCCATGTGCGCGCAAGTACACGGGCGCTCGCGCTCCCCCCACCCTCCTCCATTGAGCTGCTCACTGTAAGGTCAGACAAGCCACATAGTACACAGGTCAATGTTACTGTATTCATTGATTCAGGCTGTCATAACAAAGATCATACACTGGGTGGCTTAAGCAGAAATGTATTGTCTCACAGTTCTGAAAGTCAGAAATCCAAGATCAAGGTGTCTGCAGGGTTGGTTCCTTCCGCGGTTGTGAGGGAGAATCTGTCCCATCCCCTCTAGGTTCTGGTGGTTTGCTGGCAATCTTTGGTGCTCCTTCAATTGTAGACGCACCTGTCTCTACCTTCACATTCATAGAATATTCTTCGTGTGTGTGTGTGTGTGTGTGTGTGTGTGTGTATCTTTCTCCAAATTTCCTTTTTTTTTTTTTAACTACAGTAGTATTATTGCATTAAGGCCTACCTTAATGACTTCTTCTGACTTCTTCCTAACTAATTATATCTGCAAAGAACCTTTTTCTAAATAAGTCACATTCTAAGGTACTAGGGTTTAGGACTTCAACATATGGATTTGGGGGGACAAAATTCAATCCATGACAGCCTTTTATCAAGTTAAAAAGCTAACCTGGATACAAATTCTTACTCAGAGGGACCCTGAATGGAGAAAGTAGATGCTGTCACAGCACTGTTTAAAAGGAGACATGGCATGAACTACCATTTCTCCACCCACTGTCTGCTAAAAAGATATGCTTCCTTCACGGCCTAAACAGTGCCTTGGAATGAACATCTCTTTCTGTGCAATGTCAAGGAGACAGTCTAATGTTTCCAGAGTGAAAGGTGAGAAAGGACCATGGTTAGGTGTCCGCAGTGGTCCTGGTTAACAGGAGATATCTGCAGGTTCTAAAAGAGAGACTGAGACTTGTTTCTTATATAGCAGTAAGGTGACCAGACGTCTCCATCTATAGGTACATGCCCAAGTGAAGAACAAGACATTGTTGGGAAGATAAAAGAAGTATAGTATTAGCCCCCAGACTACAGAAGCTGACAGTCTGGTTTCCTGCATTGGTTTCCTATGGCTGTTATAACAAATTACCACAAGTTTGATGGCTTAAACAACAGAAAGTTATTCTCTCACAGTTCTAGAGGTTTGAAGTCTGAAATCAGTATCACTGGGCTGAAATCAAGATATCAAGAAGGCTGTGCTCCCTCCAGAGGTTCTAGGAGAGAATCCCTCCCTTGCCTCTTCAGCTTCTGGTGGTCCCTGGCACACTTTGTTTTGTTACTGCATTACTCCCATCTTCCAGGCCAGTATCTTCAAATCTCTGTCTGCTGTTTTCACATCTCCTTCTCTTCTGTGTATAAAATCTCCCTCTACCGTATTTTAGGCCCATCTGAATAATCCAGAACAATCTCCTCATCTCAAGATCCTTAATCACATCTGGAAATACTCCTTCCCCTTTTTTTTTCACATAAGGTAACGAGCACTGGTTCTAGGAATTAGGAAGTAGATGTCTTTTGCAGGCCATTTATCAGCCTACCTCAGTTCCTATAAGATTTTATTTTTTTAATCACTTTCTCCACTGGTCCATGTAAAGCTCGGAGGCCTGGTCCCTACTCCCATCTTGCAGGTAAGGAAAACCAGCCATGTGTGACAAAGGGTAGTCCTCCACAAAAAGTCAAATATCAAGCTTAGATGAGGACTCACCAGGTACTTAATCTGTCCTATCAATCCATTTTCTGTCTTTTATATATCTCAGATCTATTAAAAATATATGTTTAAAGACAGTGTTAGAAATGATAGAGTTGTCAACTTTTTATTTGGCCAAGTAAGGACATTAAACAAAAAACTTACCATACATTTTCATTCATAAAGGAAGATATCTTAATTCTAATAAACAAAGTAAGAAAGGCATATGTCAGAACAAAGCACAGTCCTCCAGGAAAAGAAATATGGGCCACCTTATACCTTCCATGACCCACCCTGTTCTTTCTATCATTGTGCCAAAGGCCACACCAACTCATTAAACACTGCTGTGGAAAAAACTCTCCTGTGTACCAGGTATTTACTTTCAGTGGATAACCTAGTTGGGCTTCTCCCAAGTGAAAAGCACACAGATGTTAATGGCACAAAGACCAAGGAGATGGAAAAGAGAGAGGTCTTGTTATCACCTTCTTACCCCATCAGAAACATTCTCCAACCTCAGAGACAAGTGAGGCATGGACCAAATCAGGCTCTACCAGACCAGACCAGCCTCCTTACCAACCTCAGATAATTGTCTCTCCATTGTGGAGCTCAGCAAACAGCCCCAGAAAGCTTCCTGCTTTGTGGTTGGGATTTTCCCTTTCTAAAGATGTACTTGACACAAAGAGGTATAATACTCAACCTGGTAAACCACTTCCTGGTTTCTTTTCCTTTCTCACCCAGAAAATAAAGTAAAAGAATTATAGACCAAAAAAAAAAAAACCTGCACAAGGTCATCACAGAATGACACTGTGGTAAAGACTTTCTGCTGAGAACCTTACCCAGCCTTCCAGTGAGTCAGTCTCCACCCTTTCCTTGCTTAACACTCATCTCTCAGGCAGGGTGAGAAATTCTGCTCCAAGTCCCAAATTTGACCAGTGAGCATATGTGAGAGTAGCTCAGCAGATATCTAATTTAGCCCCATTATAGCACAGCAGATATGTCTTCCTTCTTTCCCTGAGACTTTAGCACTTTGCAGAATGGGGTTTTATTTCCAATATCTTATTTACTGTCCTCTCTATTTCTCATTTGTAACAAAAGAGTCAGGATAAAAGAGGCGAGATCAGATGCTGTCTGTACCAACTCAGGACGAATGCAATCACACAAAATGGAAATGCAATCTCGCAGTCTTTTTCTTTTTAATTTTTGTTATTTTTTCAATTACAGTTGACATACAATATTATAATACAATATTATACTAATATTATATTAGTTTCATATGTACAGCATAGTGATTAGATTTTATATAATTTATGAAGTGATTTCTTAAAGAGCGGCCAGTACAAGCTTGCTCTTGCTACCTGGCTACTTAACTGCCCAGGCAAACTTCTTGCCACAGAGGCTTCAAAAGGGCCAGAGCCCAAAGTGGGCAGTGATGCCAAGATGGTCGGGCTGGTCACTTCATTCTTTGGAGCAAGAAGACCATCTAAGCTCCACCTGTTTCATGAAAATGGAAAATTTTTTACATAGGAATATAGGTATAAGAGAATCAACTCGATAAAAGTATGGGGACCAGATGCGTGGCAGGCACTGCATTAAGAGCAGGGAATGCAGAGAGGAACAAGGCACAGCTTCTGTCCTCAAGCAGATCACAGTGGAGGAGCGACACCATGGCCACACACAAATATGCTGTAAAATGGGCCATAATAAATATGTAGACAGAGCACCAACACAGATGGGGAGCTCTATCTTAGTTGGGTTCCCCCAGAAGCAGATCCCAAAGCAAAGATTCAAGTGCAAATACAGTTGGCCCTTAAACAACACAGGGCTTAGAGGCTTTCACAGCCCAGGCACTAAAAAATCTGCATATAATTTTTTATTCCCCCAAAACTTGACGACTAATAGCCTACTGCTGACCAGAAACCTACCAATAACATAAACAGTTAACACATATTTTGTATGTTATATGTATTATATGCTGTGTTCTCACAATAAAGTAGAGAGAGAAAAAAATGTAATGAAAATCATAGGGAAAATACATTTACAGTATTTAATGAAAAAATTCACTTATAAGTGGACCCACATAGTTCAAACTGTATTGTTCAAGGGTCACCTGTACGTTATTGGGGGAGGGAGGGCAGGGCTGATAAACAAAGAAAACACTGATAGTAGAATGAAGAAATGAGAAAAAGAAGGAAGAAATCCCTAAAAGTCACATTAACCAGTTACTACTATAGACAAGTGGAGCTAACTCCATGGGGGACCCCCAGTAGCTCCTGTGAACACATGCCTCAGAAATGTCCTCCTCGAGGGGTGAGGGAGCTGAAATGTTCATCTACCAATTCCCATCAGTTATTAGTGGAGGCCACTCTGGGGACAGAACTCCCAATGTTTCTGACCTGCCCTGCTCGTAGGCAGAGCAGGCAGAGAAAGACTGCAGAAAAATAATAGCAGGAGTTGGCAATGGGTAGTCAGGCTGGCCTCTCCAAACATGGTAAATGAAGAATGGATGTGGGTAGGGCACGATGGCAGCTGCTATACAGCCACAAGATCTAACCCAAAGTGAAAGAGAAGGTCAGGGAAAGTTAGGAAGGAGAGCTGACATTTGAGCTGAGCCTGGGAAGATGAGTAGGAGACTGCTGAGCAGAGATGCACAGAAGGAGTCAGTGAGGGAGGGCATTCATTCCAAAGTGAGGGAAAAGCATGAGCAAAGAAACACCCTGAAAGCAGTATAGGTTTCTAATTGTTGCGTGGACAGGAGGCCCAGACAGGCAGCTGGAGAGGCTTGTGAGGAGGCAGATTGGGGCCAGTGAAGGACCTGTGTCCACGCCAACAAGCTTGGCATTTCCTACAGAAAAACGGAGCCATTCGTTGCTTATAAATAAGGGAGCGACACAGATGCAGATGAAGGCTTAATGAGCTTCCTGGTCCTATGCTAGGCAATCCATGCCATGAGTCAACTTCTAGAGGGCAAAGCCCAGGCTGTATCTTTCTCTGCAGTTCCCAGTACATTGGGGAAAAAATAGACATCACCCCAAGGCTTGAGTGCACTAAGCTAGCACGTGGGCTTGGTAGCACTAATGAAACTAACTCCTCATAAAACAAACAGCTGAGAGAAGCAATTAAATGAATGAAAATAGAAAGAACTCGCCAAAACAATGGCGTAGTTCTGTGCACATGGGACCCCATATTCCTGGGAAACAATAGGCTCTTGTTTCAAGGCAGCCTGGAGCTACCCCCACAGGAGTATCCACAGGACCAGGAGGACCAGGGCACACCTTCTCTGTTTACAGTCACCACCACCTGGGGACTGAAGAACCAGCAGCAGCATTCATGCTCTGACTCCATATAGGTGGCAGTAGCACCAGGAGAAGAGGTTTCCTAAGATTGTTTTACAAAATTTGTCCTGTGCATCATAGGCACTTGAGTAAAGAACTGAAAAAAGAATCAAAGACTTGCCCAATGTTGAAGTGTTTCCATTCTCATTTGTTCCAGCTAAGCTTTGGATATTAGTGATGTGCCACTTAGATTTAGTCCAGTTTGCTCCATGATAAAGTCAGTGAGCCAAGGGCAGACTCAGGATAATACCCTCATGATGGCCACCACAAAGTTTTAGGAGATACTACCACTTTCAAAATAGAAATAAGCAAATAAAGTTATTTAAAGATGGGTTCTGGCCCTGAGGGCTTCTCTGCAAAAGTATTGCAGTCAAGGGACTTCTAGGATGGTCCCAGTGAGCCCACCCCCTGGTATCTATGCCCTTGTAAAGTCTCATTCCTTTGAGTGTGGATAGGACCTAGAGACTTACTTCCTATTAATAGAATGCAACAGAAGTGATGGATGCCCTTCAGAGATTAACCTCTGTTGGGCTGTGAGTTCTATCCTTCATACTCTCTTTTTCGCTCACTCTGATTAAGCAAACTGCCATGTCATGACTGCCCTGTGGAGAAATTCACATGACAAGGAACTGAGCCTCAGCCAACAGCCACCAAGGAAGTGAAGCCCACAAGGAACTGAGTTCTGCCAACAACCACTTGATGAGCTTGGAAGCAGATTTATCCCAAGCTGAGCTTCCAGGTGACTGCAGTCCCAGTCAACACTTTGACTTCAGCCTCATGAGAAACTAAGAAGCAGCAGGTACAGCTAAGTGATGCTCGGATTCCTGGCCCACAGAAACCTTGAGATAATAAATGTGTTTCGTTTTAAGTTGCTGTGTGTTGGGGCAACTTCTTACACAGCAAAGTTACTAATATAGGCATCTTGGTGGAGGAAACAGTGAAGGGATATACAGACACACTCAGAAAGCTAAGACCAAGAAAAAGGCACACTTTTGCTATTGGTATTATATATCTTGGGCAGGGCTGGGCTTCCCCCACAGAGAGCCATGCTTCTGTAAAATGTTAAAGCAGAGACACTGGAATAGCCCCCCAGACCCAAATTACTCCCACTCATTGGTTTGTTGACTTATGCTGAAATTCCACAATTAATCTAAAGTCCTTTCTTTTAAAATGCACTAAAGCTTGGAGTCAGGAAACACAAAACCAAGTCCCAGATCCTTATTTTATTAATTGTGCAATTTGGGGGCAGTCATATACTCATACTTCAAACTATATATACATATGAAACAAAAATATGAATTTTTGAAAAGTTACTTAACTTTTCTATGCCTACATTTTAAAATAGGAATATATAACGCCCACTTTATATAACTCATGGAGTTGTTGAGATGATTAAATGGGGTAATATGGGTTAAAGTGGTTTCAAACTATAAAGAACTGTGTGGCTATCCCATACAGGACACTCTAAAATGGTCATTAGACTGTTATATTTTAGTACAATGGGCTCTTACTATTGTTATTTCCCTTTCACAAATACTGAAACAGAAGCTCAGAGACCTTAAGCAACTTGCCAGAGTCACACAGCAAGCAGGTGACAGAACAGGGATCCAAACCTGTCATCCTGGAGTTAAACCCTAGTCAGTAAGATGCACTTTCTTGTGCTCCATCCTGCATCTCAAGGAGGGTGTTTCTCTTCCTTCTTTGTTTCCATCTTCCCATAAAACATGCTGTGACGCTTCACACAAAGAGCCACATATACAAATCAATTGCAATCAGCTGTATTTCTCTCCTGATGTTAAAAGACTCGTAAAGGAAAACGCACTTGTTTCAAACACGCTTTTCTGACACTAAATCAACTCTCGACCGTTGGTGGAATTTCTGCACAAATTGAGCTGGGCCCTCATGAGACCAAGGTTTGCCGGCATAAATCCCAGGTTTGCAGAAGCTGTCTAGTTGTGTTCACAGAAAGCGCTGATCTGGCGGCTGAGCATTCCGGAGGTCGGTGGCACTGTCCTGACTTCTAGTTCAGGTCAGAAGGACATTCGGCAGCTCCCTTTCTAGAGTTTGATGTGGAGATTGATGGGAATTATGGCATGGGTGTGGTCTGAAGCGAGGGCTGCTCTCACTCCATCACACCTCACCCCTGAGTCCCAAGGAAATCCCAATCAGAATTACTATCTTTTGAGGAAACATTCAGATCTCCTAATAATAAATTGCATAGGAATAAGTTTCTCATGGGATACTCACCAAATCAAATCCAAAACAACAGTGCTTCTTTGATAGCTGTTAAGCATGGCACAACCCACAGAAACTTCATGAGCTCTAAGGGCTGCTGGTTAATTCTGTTGCTCTGAACACACCACACTACTTCTCATTTGCCTTAGTTTCTCTTATTTGTATCAGCCCTCTGAATCAGTTTCCTCATTTATACAATGGGGTACTAATTAATGCCTTCTGTATTTTGTAGACTAGAAATAAGAGGGTTTGAAGGAGTCTTCAGAAACAATGGCCTTTCCCTTTCAACTATGGAATAATTCTGATCACCAATTACAATGTGTGGGGTTTTTCCCCACCACTAAGCAATTCTGCAGCACCAGCCTGGTATGCTACAATTCCACTCAATTCTAACACTATCTGTGATAGTGTCAGATCCTATAGGGTAACGTCAGATCCCAGACTGCCCCCTCCACACATCAAGAGCCAGTCATAGATCAAGATTGTCACCCATGCTTCTGACTGATCATCTATAGATTTGGGTTCCAACGACCCCCTCCTTGGGTTTGATTAATTTGCTAGAGTGGATCACAGAACTGAGAGAAACATTATAGGTACTAGATTACCAGTTTATTATAAAAGGATATAACTCAGAAACAGCCAAATGGAAGAGACGATAGAGTGAGGTATGGGGAGAGAGCACGGAGCTTGCATGCCCTGAGCAGGCCACTTTCCCAGCACCTTTACATGTTCATTGACCCAAAACTCTCTGAACTCTGTGCTTTGGCTTTTTATGGGAGCATTATTACCTAGACACGTTTGATTAAATCTCTGGCCATTGGTGATTGAACTCAACCTCTAGCCTTCTCCCCTCCCCAAAGGTCAGGGAGGATGGGACTAAAAGTTCTAACTACCAATCACATGGTTGGTTCCCCTGGCAACCAGGTCCATAGTTAAGTGTAGTCCAAAAGTCACCTTATCAGCATAACAAAAGACAAATTTTAAGGATTTCTGTACCAGAAACAGGATGAAAACCAAATATACATGTCTTATTATAAATTACAATATCGAACTATCCCTATTAAGTCATGGAAATTTTCCTTTTTCCATTTTTGCCCATCCTAACCACCCTTTTCATCACTAAGCCAGAAGGCAGGGGATTGAGTGTCTTGATCGTATTTGAATTTAGAACACAGGCTGCTAACTAATTTTATTTCCACTTGAACATAAACAGGGTGATGGTAGATGTAATGCAGTCAAAAGGAAGACACTCAATGTGGTTTTACATTTTGTTATATACAGCAGTTTTATGTTTTATTTAAAAATGAAGATGGATGATGTCAGCAAGAGAGGAAAACTGTTAGGGAATTCAAAAATTGGCCTATATTCATGTTTATTTATTTTTCCACCTCGACTTTCCAAAGAGAAGCAGCCACCACTTAAAAGGTTTTTCCTGATTCAATGTCTAGCTATGCAGGAGATATTCTCCCTGTGTCGGGCATTTGGTGACAATCCAGAGGCAAGCAAGTATAAAGTCAGTAGTGATTCAGTGTAGTGAGCACAGCATGCCTGGGACTCAGCCATCAAGCATTTGGTTTGGCCTGCTGTGGCTTTGGGAAGGCTTAGCCTCTAAGGAGAAGTCTGAGAGGGTCCTTCAGGGGTAAGCAGGATTGCCAGGCAGAGAATGTGGGAGCAGACATTCAAAGAAGAATTGGACTGAGCAGAGGGAGTGCCTAAAGTATTGGGAGGGGTAGACTGCTGCGTGTGCCTGTGTTCTCACCAGTGTTCTCACCAGTGCAGTAATTGATGTGATCAGAGCTGCATTTAGAATGTAAGCTCAGGCAGCGATGTGGAGCATGGTTCCAGGCTGTTCTGGAGCTGCTGGCATGGTCTAGGAGAGATATGTGGGTGAAAATCTTTTCCAAGGCCAAGTGCAGAGGGAAGGATTGGCCAGATTCCAGAGAGTCTTCAAGGTAGAACCTTTGCTAATCATTGGCTAGACGTTACACCTTAATTGCAAGTGTCCCTAAGAACTAAATATTGACTGAGCTTGCATGTTTGTTGCCGCAAAAATGCAAGATTTGTAAAATTCAATGATGCACATGATTATTCAACGTGTATTATCTGCTGACTGCTCCAATGGAGACAGAGGAGTTTAGTTGAAGCAAACAGGAGTAGAATCAACAATGGACATATAAATAGGTACCTTTATAACAAATTTACTGATCTTCCCATACTTCTAACTTTATCTGTTTTATCCAGATTTGCACTTATCCCTGCAACACCCCTACAGAAATGGCTTAGAAAAGCTTTAAAATGTACTCAGTCAATCATTTTGTCCACATAAAACAAGAGACTGGACTGATTGGAATTAAATGATTTTCTTTTTACATTTTTTGGCTGTTTGTCATGGCATCGTGTGATAGATAATGAAATTGTTGCCTTCTTCATCCAAGGAATTATAGCAAAGAGCTGGTACCATCTTGACAAATGCTCTACAAATGGTTATCCAGGAGGACGGCAGGCTCCCCTGAGAGCCACTGAGGCGCTCAGCACTAGGTGGGAAGGAGGCAGGCCGAGACTGAGGGCAAAATTGCAACCCATTGGCACAGCACATATTTTTCCAATATAAAAGCAAATGGAAAATCCGTAAATAAATTGACTACATAAAGTGTCCCTTTATATTACTGCCGCACCTTTCCAACGGGAAAACAACAGCAACAACAACAAAAGGTATAAAAATATCATTCTTCTGGGTAATTTTATAGCACCAACAGCAGTTCATATCTATTTAAAATACACATGCAGGCGCCCGTCCAGACCCCCTTGCACAAATGACTGAGTAACTAGCATCAGCCCCACTGCAGAAGCAGCTGCCACATAATTACAACCTCTCATCACACGTGTAGGGAAACAAGTTGTGGCGTTTGGGAAAGGTCTGCAAAAATAGGTGTCAGACCTTAACTAATAGTGATTGTCCTTCCATTCTACTGTAATTTACATTTAATTCACACATTTCATTTCCATTTAAAATATGATTACAGTGTTTTGAAGCACATCTCACCTGTCCCCTCGAATTACAGGGAAATGAAAGTAACAGGGAGCAGCGGGCACCAGGAAGGCTGCTACAGTCCTCGGCTGCAGGGTCACCAGCTCCCACCTGGGAGGTCAGAGGCGGACACTGCAGATAAATGGGGCTGTGAAGGAGAGGAGGGAACCAGAATAAGGAGAAAGAGTGAGAGGACGTGGGTGATGGAGCACAGGGATGGAGAGTGGAGGAGGAGCCCACCGAGCGAATGTGATCCCAGACCTCTGAGGGCTGCAGAGTGCTTGCTTTATAAATTCATTATTTTCTGGCAGAGTGCCCACCTTTTATTTCATTCATTACAGGTTCATGACCTAATCCTAACTACATGCAGCAGGAAACAGGTGCCTGTTAACTCTGAGGCAACAGAGAGAGGAGGAGAGGAGAGGAGAGGAGAGGAGAGGAGAGGAGAGGAGAGGAGAGGAGAGGAGAGGAGAGGAGAGGAGAGGAGAGGAGAGGAGAGGAGAGGAGAGGGGAATGCAAAGACTGCAATGCATGGACTCAGAGAGGCCAGGCAGCCTACTGAATACAGACACCCTTCAGTGCACACCCCCTTTCCTCCTCCATCCTGCACCTGGGTCCCTGCAGCTGTTGGCAAGGGCTGAAAATGTGTCCATGGGCTCCAGGTCAGAGGAGCAATTTATATAACAAGATTCTTTAGCAATTTAGTGACCAAGCTCCTCCAGGTGTGGCAGAAGATGGGCTTGCCTTGTAATGAATTCCAGCCAATAGCACCTGGATTTGCAGCGAGATTTTGGTGCCTGCTCAGAGACAGAAGAGCCCTTGCTCGTTCATAACCATTCCCAAGTGCTGCCAAAAAACCTTGGGAAAGTCCATGTACATATCAATGGACTAAAAAAATTTATAGAGAATCTACTATACAATAAGTATCAAGTCAGGCAGCAATGATTTTAAATCTTCACTCTCCTCAAACTTTCCAAGCCCTACAACTCTCCCTTAATTTACCAGGATTTCCCAGGAAAAAAAAAAAATAGACACCAGCAGAGAACTCTCTGTGTTCTTATCGCTAAGCATAAAACCTACTTATACCCCTTCCTTAACCTCCTTCCCTTTCAGTACAACAGAATAGCTGTCCATCCTTCCTGAGGCTAGTCCTTGTATTTGGTCTTTGCATATCATACTCTCCCACCTTGTCTTTTTTTCATGTTGATTCTTTTTATCCCTTCCTTCCTTGTATATTTCGCCTCCTTTTCAATTGGATCATACCCAATGCCTTGAAAATATACACCAGTCCTTCAAATTAAAGAGAGAAATGCCTTTAACCCCTCATCTCTATCCGACTTTGAACCAGTTGCTCTCCTGACATTCAAACCAAACTTCTCAAAGCATTATCTCTACTGTGGCAGAGCTGATTTGTTGCCCAACAGTCACACCCCTCTTTCTACTGCAAAGTTGGTGGCTCCCCAGTCAGAGACTATATTTCCAGCCTCTCTTGAATCTAGTTATAGCCATGTTATTAGTTCTACCAATGAAATAGGGGCAAAAGTGTGTAACTTCTAAGTAAAAGCTTTAAGAGGTAGCCTTCTCCATACTGCTTCCTCTTTGATGGGTTAGATGCAGACAACTGCAATGATGAGGTCCCATTAGGCCATGATACAACCATGAAAAGGAAGGAGGCTGTTTCCCTGGCTCATATTATGAGGGAAAGCTGCCCACCAGCCAGGAATATCCAGAAATACAACTGTTAATGAGAAATACTTCTATTAAGTGAAGGGGCTGAAATTTTGATATTTATTTGTTGCAATAGGTAGTGTTGCTTTAACCAAAAAACTCACCAATCACTCATTTCTCACTTCACTACAATATAGTTTCCAACCTGTTTCTTGAAAACAGAGCTCTATAAAAACATCAGTAGTTTCCAGGTTACCGAATTCAATGGATACTTTTAATCTAAATTTTGCCTAGCCTCCTCAGTATTTCACATAGTTGTACCCTCCTCTCTTCTTAAAAGTCCTTCCTTAGTTTTCATGACCTTTCATGACATAAAGTTCTTTCAAGTTTCTGCCTTTCTGCCTGGCTGTTCCTCAGTCTCCTTCATAGGCTGAGGTTCTACTGCCTACACTCAGAACTCTAAAAACTTGACTTCTGCTGCTAACCATGTTGAATTAACTGAAGCTAGACTTGCTTACCTGCCATAAACAACTAGAAAGTTGGAAATGTTGCATTTAAAACTAATTTCAGACATTCGAAAATAGGCGAGATAGGACTGTGATCCCTGAGAGAAAAGAAACAAACAAGGTGAGCCTACAGTCACCTCAACTTTTTGCCAGAAGTTACCTTCTGGACTGCATTAAAGGAAAGAAAAATAATAGAGTATAGTGTTTCCACTGAGTTCATGAGACAGAAATCAAAGTTGAGGAAGCTATGGTGACTTAAATTTGCAGGAAAGACTGTCAGAAAACAGGAAGCTGCAGAGAGAAACGGGTCCTCTTGAGTCTTTGGCTGGATACTAAGGTGAGGTACCACAATGCCAGCAAAGATTAACTTCAGAGTGTGCTATAAGAGAAACAATTTCCAGAGCTCACAAAAGGCTGAGGTGTGTTCTAGTTCCAATCAACCAGACAAGTAAGACCTTGATGAACACTCAGGACACTCGGTAGAGACTCCAAAGAAGTCACACCAAATTAAACATAAATACACTAGCTTTATAGTAAAAGCTACTCTAAACTTAATGTTATGAAGCTTACAAGCTTTAATGGATTGAGGGGATCTACACAGAATTTAACTGCAAGGCAAGAAACTGTACACCCCATAAAAAAAAATCCAGACACTTGACATTATAGTCTAAATATCCAGCATCCAATCAAGAATTAGTATACATGAGTAGAACATTCAGGAGAAAAATCAGACCATAGAAATTGATCTAAAAATAACAGAGATGATGAAACAAGCTGATAACAATTTTTAAATAGCCATATAAATATGCATAAAATTGTAAAGGAAAATATAAAATGAATAAAGGCAAAAGAAAATATTAAAAAGGAACTAAATGTAACCTGTAGAAATGAAAAAATATAATACCTTAAATAAAAAATTTCACTGGATATTAGACACTGTAAGAGAAAAGAGCAGTGAACTAAAAAAAATAGCAATAGAAATTATTTAAACTAAAGGGTAGAAGTGGGGAAGGCTGGGAAAAGTAAACAGTACCTCAATGATTCAGTGAACAATATCAAACAGTCACTAGAATTTCAGAAGAATGTGGAGAGTAGAAAAAACATTTAAAGAAATTATGGTCAAATTGTTTCCAAAATTGATGAAAACTATGAACCCACAAATCCAGGAAGTTCAGTAACACAAAGAAAGACAAACACAAAGAAAACAACACAAAAGTACAATCAATAAAAACCAGTGATAAAGAAATGTGGGTAAATATGAAAGACACAAATAACCAATAAGATTTTTTTAAAGCATATTACTACAGATCTTGTAGACATTAAAAACATAATTAAAAATATTCTGAACAATTTTATATTAATAATTTGGCAACCTAGAAGAAATGTTCAAATTTAAATAAATGTTCAAGATATTTTGAATTATTAATAATACATTAATTGAGCTAAGTCAAATGATACAAGGTCAATATACAAAAATTAGTTGTGTGTTTTATGGTAGCAAGTTCAACATGAAAATGAAATTTTAAAAATATCATTTATGACAGCATAAAAATATGAAACATTTAGAGATAAACTTAACAAAGTTTGTGCAAGCTCTAATCTTAAAAATTATAAGACATGGCTGAAAGAATTAAAGAAGACATATCAATGTAAAAATATACGATGTTCACTCATTTGAAGATCAAATATTGTTAAGATGTTCATTTTTTCCCAGACTGGTCTACAGATGCACAGCAATCCCAAATAAAATTGAAGCTGGCTTTTTCTGTAGAAATTGACAACCTGATTTTAAAATGTATGGAAATTCAAAGGATCCAGAATAATATATATAGATCCATGGTACAGAATAGAGAATACAGAAATAGAATCACCCATATATGGTCAGTTAATTTTTAACACAGAGAAATATAATTGAACAGGAAAAGGATGGTTGTTTCCATGTTTTTTAATAAACACCAACACTTAGCTCACATCACTCACAAACATTGACTCAACATGTGACATAAAACTAAACATAAAAACTGAACCTACAAGACTCCTAGAAAAATATTTTAATCAATTAGATTTCATCAAAATTACAAATTTCTGTTCTTAGATGGACACTATTATAAAATAAAAAATGAAAAGACCTCCCATAGATTGGCAGAAAACTATAGGTATATATCAAAAAGACTTATACAGAATATACATAGAACTTCTACAACAAAATAATTTTTAAAACATTAATAAAATGATGGGCTAAATGGTTGAGCAAATACTTCATAAAACACTCTCAACATTATTAGTCATCAGAGCAATACAAATTAAAACCACTAACATATAACACCACTCAGCAAATAGAAAGGCTAAATTTCAGGAGATCAACAATATCTAGTATTGGCAAATATATATGGCAGCTAGAAATTTTGTATTTTGCTGGTGAGGTGGAAAATGATGCAGCCATTTGGGCAAATTTTTGGCAGTTTTTTTGTAAAGTTTACATTTACCCTGGCACCCAGAAATTTCAGTCCTAGGTATTTATCCAAGATAAATGAAAACATGTGTCCACACAAAGACATATATAAATATTCACAGCAACTTCTTTCATAATAGCAAAACCTGGAAAAAATACAAATGTTTATGAACAGGTGAGTGGTTTACTCAATCTGTACTATATCCACACGATGAAAGACTACCAATAAAAAATAAAACTTTTGATACTTTCAAAAGCATAGGTGAAACTAGAAAACATTTTGCTACATGAAAATAGCCATTAACAAAAGAGTATATACTGCATGGTTCCATTTAAATGAATTACAGAATAAACAATATTAGGGTTTAGTAACAGAAAGCAAATCAGTGGCTACTTGGGAATAACATGTTGGAACAGCTTCGGTTAACTCCATATGGGTCACAAGAGAAATTTGAAGGGTGATGGAAATGTTCTATATCACGACTGTGGTGATGGTTACATGGGAGCACACATTTGTCAAATCTCATTAAGCCGTACACTTGAAATGAATTCATTTTACTGTGTGTAAATTATATATTAAAGTGTATTTAAAAGTAAAAGTAAGCAATCAAAATTTTTAAATTAAAAATGTTTAAAGCATTAAAGCTTTTTCTTTTATGTTTTCAGAATAAAGACCAAACTCCCCGAATGTGTTTCACGAGCTGCGGGATAGTCTAGCCCCCATCTCTCTCTCCAGCCCGCCTTTCCTCCAGCGCCTACCGCTCTTTGGACCCCAGGCATGCTAGCTTTCTTTCATTTCTAAAAACATTGAGCTCTTTTCAAATGTCAAACCTTTATTATTTTTTAACCTAGATTAAACATAATCCCTGATTCATGATGTACTCTATGAAGTATACATGGCCCACGTTATTTAGTTAACTCCTAAGGTTGTTTTGTTTTATTTTGTTTTTATGATGACTCTCTTCTCACTTCACTGTTTCTTTAGGTAATCTCATCAACTTCCACAACTTCAGTCACCACCTAGATATTCATGACTTCCTTGTACATCCTCAGCTAACCCACACCCATATAAATAACAGAGCTCCATATCTACCTGTCCACTGGATATCTCAAAAACATCCTAAATGAAATGTGGTCAAAAACAAACTCATTTCCTTCCTAATTTGTCTCAGTAAATATCTACCATCTGTTTACTTCACAAATAAAACATAAGCATCATCATTAATTCTTTCTCTCATGCCCCATATCCAATCCAACAATATCAATTTTACTTACCAGTGTTAAGTTCATCTACTTCTCTCATCTCAATTCAAGCTACCTACATCTTTTATCTAGAGTGTTGATAACAGCCTCCCAACCAGCCTTCCCAACATTCTCTCTGACCACCATTAATAAAATATCCACAGTGCAGCCACAATGAGATTTTTGAAGTCTAAATATCATCATGCCATCATACCACCCCACTAAATCCAAAATCATTAACAAGACCTATGAGATCCTATGTGGTCTATTCCCCATCTCCCCCTCCAGTTCCACTTCATGTCACACACCTCATTTTTCTCTGCATTGTAGGCCATGTCTTTCTTTCAGCTTCTGGGAAAACTATTCCCTCTCTAAATGCAAGCCTTTTTTTCTAATATTAGAGAAACAGAATTGTATTAATCATAATCTTTACTTAATGACCCACTGCCATAATTGGCCATACATGGCTTGGCAGATTTTGTGTGTGTGTGTGTGTGTGTGTGTGTGTGTGTGTGTGACTCTCCCACCCAGTTACCAGTTTCTAGGGAAACTAAGAGAGTAGAGGCCATGCTCAGATATAGATAGATAGATAGATAGATAGATAGATAGATAGATAGATATAGATATAGATAGATATAGACTGATATAGATAGATATAGATAGATATATAGATATCATTTTTACTTGTTTTTAATTTTGTAATAATAGATTCATACTGTATGTAACTTTTTGAGACTTGCTTTTTATGTAATATTATATTACTAAAGATGATCCATATTGTTGCATGTCATGGTAATTTATCTATTTTGACTAATATGCAATATTCCATCATGTGAACATACCATAGTTTATCTTTGTAGAGTTATAATTAACATTATATTATGATATTATAATATAACATTATATTAGTTTCAGGTATACAACATAATAATTTGATATATGTATGTATTGCAAAATGATCACCACAGTTAGTCTAGTTAACATCCATCACCATGAATAGTTACAAAAATTTTTTGTTATGGCAAGAACTTTTAAGATCTACTCTCTTAGTACCAACTTACAAATATGTAATACAGTATTCTTATAATTGCTGTGCAATACATCACATCCCCGTGACTTACTTATTTCATAACTGGAAGTTTGTACCTTTTGACTTCCTTCACCCATTTCAACCCATCCCACCCCCACCTCTGGCAATCACCAACCTGTTCTCTGTATCTATAAGCTTTTTTTGTTTTTGTTTTTTCAGATTTCATGTATAACTTGTCAATCTTTTAACCATTGCCAATTAAATGGTGTAAAATGGTATCTGCTACTCCCTAATAACTAATTACATTGAACATCTCTGTATATGTTTATTAACCAAAATATGTTTTCTTCCCTAAAAAAAAGTTGTTGTTTTTTTTAGCTGTTCTTTTGAGATTTTTTTGTGTGTTCTAGTTGATTTTTAAGAGTCCTTTATGTACTCCTCATTCTGGCCCCCTGTTGTGTGTGTCTGTTATAAATATGTTCTCAAGCTCCAGGCCTTTACATTTGCTACCCTGCCCAACTGGGATGCTCTTCCTTCCCCACTCTACCTGGTGAACTCCTTCTCATCATTCAGATCTTGCCTCAACTACGACTTCCTCAGGGAAGCTCTCTCTAATTTCCCTGGTTTGATCAAATGCTACTATTTTATGCCCTCATAGGATGAGGTAACACTCCTTAGCAGTCTTACAGCTATAATCTTTACATGTATTTTTGTGATTTTTAATTGTATGCTCCACAAGGAAAAAAAACTTTTTGTTTATAGTTTATCTATTATAATTGGCACATGATTAGTCCTCAATAAATATTTTTATATAAATGAATAAATGCTACATTTGCATGTGTGTTATTTCACACAGGCTCAAAATGCAGCCCTGGTCATGCCCTTTAATCTTTCCGCTCTCCCACTCCCCCCTTCATTTGCTGTCCTTATCCACACCTCTTCTTGCATACTTCTCTCTTCCCTATTTTCTATAAGCATTACCAAGGAAAGAATTTAGCACCCGTGTGCCTGTCTGAAAAACTTTTCATTCCATGGGAGGAAAAAGTAAGATGGAAAAAGACCAGGTCTAAAAGACAAAAAGTAACCCAGGGTGTTAGTAATGACTACTCCACCAGTTTCTAGGGAAACTAGGACTTCAGAGGCTGTGCTTAGTAAATTTCCTATCTTATTAACTCATGAAAAGAAGGCCATCACACAAAAGGCTTTTGGTTTTATGCTCCAAATGCTTTTGGTTTTATGGAACTAAAAACCATTTTGGAGAATGATGGTGACCGAGGAAGGGGATCCAGGAAGGGGGAGGGGCAGGTGTACTATGCACCTGTTGCACAGCTTCATTAGGCAGAATCACTCCTTTCCAGTGCAGCGCTTGGAAAGCCCAGATCATTCCACCAGAAGCTGATTCGGCCCTGCATTCAAGTCCCTCACCATGGGCACATTCCAGTCAGGTCCTCCAAACAGGCCGATTAGAGACCTCTCAAGGCCATCTTCTGACAGCCTCCCTCCTTTGCTGTAAACACAGATACTTCTAAGCTGGACTTTCTTGGGTTCTTATTCATTTCTGTCAAGAAAGAAGGAAAAATAGCAGGGAATATATCCTTGAATTGCTCTTCCACCATGGCACGCCTCTGGAGGACAAGGACTACCCTGAGAGCGGCCGCCCGCCACAGCGGGGGAAAGTGCGTTTCAGTGCAGCACTGCTGTTTCCCTTTCCTTGGGTCGGTAAACATCCTGGCCATTTCGAAGTATTATTTCCCCCTTTAGGACAATGTACTTGGGTTTGGGTTCTTTTCGCTTTGTTTATCCAGTAATCATTACAGCAAGAGGGACGCACCTGTTCCACAGACCCATTAGATTCAGAATGGCTTCTCTCTTGAGTGGAGGCATAAAGGAAAACTGGCCCTGGCACTCGAACCACACTGCAGTAGATGAGAGTGTGTGGTGCCCAGAAGAATGCTCTGTAACCTTGAGCCATAACACAGAGTGGTTTGGGGCTGGGAGAGGGAGGCGGACGGTGCCTGGAAGGAGGCTGAGGCTTAGAGAAAAAAGGAACGTGCCCAAGGTCACAATGCCAATTAGTCATGAAGCGAGAGTTACGACGCAGAAAGCTGGTCTGTCTGGCTCCAAGCCCACACTCTCCCTACCTTGTTATATCTTGGAGCTGCTGGGGAAAGAAAAAAGTGGGGAGAGGAGGGAGGCCTTTACAGCAAAGTCAGAGGTCTGTGCCCCTACAAGCCAAGGGCTTTCTTTGTATCTTATCTCCATATGGAAGTGGCTCACAGAGGGTTTGCTGATGGAGCTTATTGGGAGCAATTACAAGTCCAGGGGGATGAAAGGGAAAGAAGATAATGGATGGTTTCTCTAACTCATACTTTGAGCTTCCTCCAGCAGTTAAGTCCCACTTACTTGGTCTAATTCCTCCTCCTCATCTTTCCCTCACACTGTAAACCCCAAGGGCATTCTGATTCTGGGATGAAGAGGATAAGATCAAATGCCCCCACTCAGGCCTCTGCATCCAATATGCCCCATGTTGGGGAAGGGAGGGGAGGAGGCTGCTAGAAAGGCTTACAGAGTCTTTTGTTTGGCGTGTCAGAGCCACAGCCCAATACAGAAGCTGCTCCTGGGCCCCAGTGACTTACTTTGTCATCTGCTGCCTCTAGTGCAGGTGTGCGTATTTTAGCTGGAGGAGCCCAGGCATGGAAATCGCTCTCCCTGTGCCCATATATTATCAGTATTTTTTAACATGTCGCTTTCCAAGCAGGTAATGCATTTGCAGAGACAGTGATCTTTCATCGGGAGATTATGATGATTTGTGTCTTCTGTCTAAATTCCAGCATAAATTTCAGAGCCAGTGAGGCATTGGCTTGTGGCAAGAGCTGCGTTCTGAGATGCGGCAGGAGATCTGTATGAAGCTCAGGCTCGCGGCCATTTGTCCTGATTATGAAAAGGCTTTGAAATTCTTCCTTGTGCCTCACCTTCTTTATTTTTTTCAAATTGCTCTTCCAGCAGGTCACCTTTGCAGCTGGGTGCAAATCTCAAGTTACGCTTTCTGGGCTGGTCCCAAGCAAAGCGTTTAAGCAATCCAACTGTCAGAGCTCCTGGTTCTGCTGAAATTAGCAGTGTGGCTTGGGTCAAGTCACCTAAGCCTCCGGCTTCAAGTTCCAATTAGTAAAATGGAAATTGTAATCCCTACTTCACAGAGTTAATGGGAGGGTTAAATAAAAGAGCATAAATGAGAATTCTTCTTCCCATGTCCACAGAAAACTGTAGGTAAGACCCATGCATTCAACCCCAATCTAGTCCCCAAATTAGATATACACACGCACACCTTAGGCCTATAGTCTGACCACACCCTTGTTGGATGGTACCTTCGATAAGTCCCAGTTCTCTCAATGGTTGCTCTGAAACTCCCCAAAGTGGCTCTAAATGAGATGAATATTAAGTAATCTTGTTGTGTATATTACTTTGCTCAAGCTGCCATAACAAAGTACCATAGACAGGGTGGCTTAAACAGCAGAAATTATTTTCTCACAATTCTGGAGGCTGGAAGGAAGTCCAAGATCAAGGTGTCAGCAGGGTTGATTTCTTCTGAAGTCTCTCTCCAGGGCTTATATTTGGCCATCTCCTCTGTGTCTTCACAAGGTATTTAATCTGTGTGTCTATGTCCTAATCTCTTTTTTATAAGGATACTAGTCATATTCTATCAGGGTCACCCCAACAGCCTTGTTTTTACGTAATCACCTCTTTATGGACTCTATTTCCAAATACGGTCACATTCTGAAGCACAAGGGGTGAGGACTTCAACATATAAACTTGCGAGGGACATGATTCAGCCCATAACACCATGTCATTAAAAGCACAAATATACTTTTTATAATTTCAAGGATGTCTCAAAGTCAGACCAGGAGTGATGTAGCTCCTCAACTCCAAAAATAACACCTTCCTCTGTATCATGATAGTGCTTTGTTTTCAGAGTCCCGTCTCTGCCCTCAACTGACAAATGGAAAAACTGTGTAGGAAACAGGAAGGGGGGACTTACTCAAGTCATGCAGGTAGTAGTGAGCAATAGAACTAACTAGGTCTGGAACCTCGGTGTGTGACTCTGCACTGTCACCTTGGTTTTCACCACCTCTAGAAGGAGCATATGCCAAAGAGGGCAGAAGGCGCCCATGTCAGACAAGTAAGTGCCTTCAGGGCAAGCCTGCTGACTGTGACATGTGGCTGGCCTGCCAGCTTGCCATCTCTCTCTCCCTCCTCCACTGTGTCTAGCACAGCACTGTGCACAGTTGGAACAGTGAATGCTGTCCACAAATTTGTTTATGCAGCCTGCCCTGATGCTAGGCCTAGAAGAACCATCTCCCTGGATCTTGTTTTGGTCTTACTTTGTTTTGTTTGTTCATTGGTTGGTTGGTTGGTTTTAACAGAAGACTCTTTATACACAGCCCTTTTCTTGCAGAGATTACAGTGGGTCAGTAGGTATGAGAGAACAATTGTGTTGCTCTGGCAAACACAGAAAGAGGGGAATTTGACTGGTGACATCAGTAGGCATAAGAGGCAAGGCTGTGAAAATTCACAGCCAACAGTGGCTTTCTCGACAAAGCTTTGGAGACAGAAGGTGCAGACAAGGCACTGAAGACCTCAGCAACCATACCACTATGCCAAGAATTGACTCTGGATTTCGGCCACCTGGTCCCAGGGATTTTAGCCAGCCTTGTTTCCAATTTAAATAAATAGATAAATGATGAATAAATAAATATAAATATATATAATAAATAAATATATATGTATGTATATGTATATGTATATATATATGTATATGTACATGTACATCTACCCATAGAGGCAGTATTTGCCCTTCTCCATAAATCTCCAAAGTTCTCAAAACTTTTTATTTATCAGAATGAGTGAATGTTCTGGGAAGGAGAAGTACTGATTTTTAATAGACTTCCTTTGGGTCAAGTGGGAAGCAGAAGAGTGAAGTGAGAGAAGACCTAGGTTCAAGACCAGTTCTGCCACTGATGTGCTTTGCAACAGGCCAAGACTCTAAAGGTCATAGTGTTACCTTCCTCAGAGAGTTGAGAAGCTGCCTGATATGATTTTGAAAAGCACAGGCTTTAGGGTCAGATAGGCCTTGGTCCAAATCTCTTAGTAGATATGTGACCTTGACCTCATTGCATAGCTACCCAAAGTAGATCTCCTCATCAGAAAAAAATAGAAAATAAAATAAAATAAAAGAGCTAAAAATGCCTGCCTATCAATGGGCACTGCACACTGTGACAGGAAATGAGGTAGCATTTGTGAAAGGGCCTATCACATGCCCTAGGTATCTATTTGTCTTCCTCCCTCCTTGGCATAGCTAATGTATGGTAAGAAAAAGAAGAGCCAGAGGGAGGGCTGGTGACAACTATAAGCCAATTGATGGGATTTGTGTGCTCCGATGCCACCACAACCATCACCCAGCTGGCTAGCTCTTTATATGGCAAAGCCCCAACCTTTCCATTTCTTCTCCCTTCTCCGTTCTCCAGGGCCTGGCAGAGTATCCAAGGACAAATACTCAAAGCCCCATGACACCAGGCAGCCAGAGATCACAGGGAGAAAAAAGCAGGCTCTGTGGCTGTGGCTGTGGCTGTGGCTGTGGCTGTGGCTGTGGCTGTGGCTGTGACCAGGGGGGCCAATACTCTCTTCAGGGCTGGACTTGGCCAATAACAGCTGCATCCTATCTACCACCACATGGATTCAGAGCTCAGCCCTCTTCAGCCTTCAAATCATGGGGGCAGGCCCAGATTCTCTAAAAGGGATTTGGTCTTCTGAATGCTCTCTCAGGGCCCATCAGCAAGACGATGGATGAGGCTGGATGAAAACCCAAGGTAGGGAAGAGACTGGAGAGAAGGAGCAGAAAAAAGGTCACTTGACTGGAAAAAGGTTTTGACTTGCTCTGCAACTGGCCCCAAAGCACCAGTGAGAAAAGTTTTCTTGGGAAGCCAGTGTCTGGTTAAAAGCAGGACTTCAGAAGTGTTCGATGATTGAATAATACATTTCCAGCCCCTAAAACACATTCAAAATGTGCCCCAGTTGGAATCGCCCTCTCCCTCCCCTATTTCGCTATAGTTCTTTGTGCCTTTACTGTCAAGCCTAAACTGAACAGTCATTCATTCTGATTCTTCAGTAAGACAATAAGTACCTTAAGGGCAGAGTCTGTCTAATTCCTGAGGTTCAAAACTCACAGAGAAATTGTTTAGTAATTGCTGATTTATTTAAAGGTAATACATATGTCCCACCTAGAGCCCTGCCACTGAGTTCTCACAGGCTTCCAAGTTCCTGGGGCATTTACTCCTGATTAAAGTCATCCTTGAAACACTGAAGTCAGATGCTTCAGGGCCTCCAATTTCATTTGTTTATTTATTGTGTAATGATCAAGTACAGATGGTCCCGACTTACAATTTTTCAACTATACGATGGTGCAAAAGCGATATGCATAATAAATTACATGAGACATTCAAAGCATTATTATAAAATAAGCTTTGTGTTAGATGATTTTGCCCAACTGTAAGCTAATGTAAGTGTTTTGAGCACGTTTAAGGTAGGCTAAGCTAAGCTATGCTGTTCAGTAAGGTAGGTGTATTGAATGCATTTTCAACTTAAGATATTTTTAACTTACAGTAGGTTTACCCAGACATAACCCCATCATAAGTCGAGGAGCATCTGTGCTTGATCTTCAGCATATGTCACCAAAAGTTCCCTTTAGAAATTTAACCTCAGAAACGTCACTACATGAAAGTCGGAGGAGACCCAAGCTGGCTCCATTGTCTAGCCTCCTTGTTGTATGCAAGGACACATTTTAAGAGCAAACCCAATTCATTTTTACTTGTTCTGTTTGATCATTCAAGCTGTAGCAAGTGAGCCCAGAATTTAATACTTGTGAGCTTGTCAATGGCAAAAAATGGGGTTGGAGAAGCTCGGGTTTAGGAGAGACTTTAAAATTCACGTGAGGCTTTCTCCACATTGTTACTACCTAGACCCTCTGGTGTTAGAAGAGAAAGCACGTACACATGAGCCCCATCTTTTCTACTCTCATAACGTCTCTAAGCAGAGACTGACCACTGACAAGCACTTTCCTGTGCGTAAATAGCCCACAAGTCAGCCAGAAGAGAAACAAGAAAGTCACTTCTTATCTATGTCACAAGCACACAGGCAATAGGGGGAGAGCAACCACCCATCTTCAGGTAAAACTCCAAACAGGGCCCTGAACAGGAATGTCTGCAGGTAACTTCTCAGGGGAAAAAAAAAAAAGTATTGCTTTCAAACAGCGCAGAATGAAACACCCCACCCACATCGTCTTCCTCCTCCGTTCCCTCCACCACACCCTTACAAAGAGATGCTTTGATCAGTATCTGCTCTAAGAAGAGGAGGGCAAGTGGAAGATCAAGAAGGGAACACTCAGTAAACAGTATTATTAACCCATAGGCTGGCCATAAATCAGGGAAGGAAGGTGACCTCAGCGGGATGGAGTAACCCTGTATGTCAGGATGAATTTATGAGGCCAGTTTTATTGGCCTGCATGACCCAGGCTCCGTGGAGACAGCTCAGTAACAAATCCAATCCACTTCATTTATGAGCTGTGTACCTTGTCGTCCACAGAGCCCAGCCAGAGCGCCCTGACCTCCTCTCCCAGAAGGCACCCAGGAGTGAGACCCTCAGGGAAGCAATGTTCCCAATCTGACCCCTCACTCCTGTGAGCCAGCTAGACCTGCTCTAAGATGAGTCACCTTCCGACTGCCCATCCTAGGTTCTCTTTCTGGCTCTGCCCTGAGACCCAACAGGTTTCAGCAAGGCTCTTCCTCTCCAGGACTGTTTCCTCCTTGCAGAAGGAGGATGCTGGACTCCCAGTGTTGCTCAATGCCAGCACTAGAAGCATTTGGGGAAGCACAAATCCTACTCTTTGTGGGACTTAACATTTCTAGTCCCAATTATCATATACCAGTACTTCCCTCACCCAGTTGTAAGATCAACCAGAAGTGCCCCTGCACATTTCCAAAGGCTCTCATTTGACAGTTACTGGTAGGTAATATCTAAGGTCCCTCCCTGGACACAGACATCCCAGGTGGGTCTGTGAAGCAGACCCTGGAAGCAGAAAAGCTAATATGCCTGCGCATGGCAGCTAGAGGGACCTCAGGGCCAGCCAGGAGCTCTCCCAGTAAGAGGAAACAGTAGTGTCAGGAAAGTTCTTTGAGCAGTGGGCCTTGTACATACCTGGCCTTCACCTGCTCTCTGTAGGCTCAGAGAGCTGGGCGGAAGGCGTTTAAGTCTATTTGACTGTCCCTGTCATCATAAGGTTTATGGATGGTTAATTTATTCTTTATAGCACAGTCATTGATGGCTGTTAAATCACAAATGAGAGCCAATAAAGGGTGAATTGCAGCTGAAATTACACTGTTTATATGACAGCAGAGTGCCGGCTAAAAGATTCATATGCTGCTGATGAAGTATGTTATAAATTTTAATTACCATAGTTTGTACAAATGACATGTTTGAAATGCTATTGAGTAATGTGACCCTGATAATGAAACTATAAAATAAATCATTAACTTTCTGAATGAGCTTTTTTATTTCAGTGCTGCACAGAGTAAACTTTTCCGTTTATTCCAAATCGGTCTTTTTATGTCTCTTCCCTCTGCTCCTAGCCTAGCTGGCTCCTCTTTCCACAGGCTGGGGACAAAGAAGCAACAAAAGACTGGGGACCCTGGTAAATGCCTGGAAGAGCAGCCTGGTAAGACTGACCCCACCAGACATGGCCCAGAGGCGGGGTCAGAAGAGTCAGCCCCGGACAGGGTTTCTAAATGTACATCTTAAATAAATCCCATAAAGTTTCCCACCTACAGGGAGAAAGGACTCTTTTTTAAAACTTCAGTCTCTCTAGAGATGCCCCCTGACCCGCTGGCAGCTGGGCACCGAGGCTGATTCATCCAGCAAAGCATTGGTTGCAAAGCCAGGTGCACTAGACTTTGGGTGAGATAATCACCAGGAAACTGGGCCAATTGTCCTGGCTCAAGTAGGAGTCCTAAAGAGAAAAAGGCAAGTCGAAATTTGGTGGGATTTTCATTATTAAAGCACCTTTATTTCAATGCCCTGGTCCATCATGTTTATGAATTATTTCCTCTCAATAGTACAAGACACCAGTCACTGCGGTTAAACACATCTTGAAGAAAAGAACCTGAAGCTCCAGGAAAAACCTAAAAGAAGCCAAGAGTCATTTAAGGCAACCTGCTCCAGGAGTCATTGGCCCAAGATCTCTCTGGCAGAGATGAGCTGCTTAGTCCTGCAGAACAGGAAACATACTGGTGAGTTTGAAAAAATCCTGGCTTCCCAGGATGTTTGCACAGCAAGAGACCTTAGCCATTCTTTAGTCCTAAAACTTCGAACATGGGAGAAGAAGTAGGGAGGTGGGGAGAGAAAACTCAGAGGAAGTTTCAACTCCCAAATGTATATACATTCTAGAAAAAAAATGTAAAGTTCAGAAAAGCGCCTGGATGTTTCTTATAGACCATTCAAGGGCATATCTAGCTCAGCCCTCTCACCTTGCACATAAAGAAATGGAGGCCCAAGGGGCAGCAGAGGAACTGGAATTATAATTTACAGGACCAAGGATAAGAGGAGAGTGGAGTTTTTTCATTTAATATGGCTTAACTACCCCAAGGCCAGCTTTGGACAGACAGCATCACTTCACCGATCATATAAACGTAGCCAGCACCCTCTCTGTTCCTGTTCTGGAGAAGGGTCCCAAAATGTGCCTTTTCCTTCTGCAGACAGGCTGCCTGGCAGGGAGGCATGACTGGTGCGAAGCATTGCTCTCTTGTTTCCTTCATTTCCCAGAACAAATCTGCTCTCTGGAGTGTGTCGGATGAAAAGAAGGTCACACTCAAAAGGACACACTATCAGGGTATACACTCGAAGCTTCCTCCCAGGGGTGTGCAAAGAAGACTCAGGCATGATGATGTGGCTTATTAAGAGACACTGTTATTAAAAGGCCTTCCAGCACTTCAGAGGCCTCTCTTCAACTCCCCAGTGACCAAAGAGAAATGGAATCAACTGTACATTCCATTCTACAGATGAGCCAATGAGAACAAACCTGGGAAGGGATTTCTCTTATGTCACACTACTCCTGGGTAGCTGGAGCAAGGAGAAAATCCAAATACATTTATAAGACAATCTGGGAAATCTAAAATCTGACTGAGTGAGGATATTAAGGATTATTGTTAATTTTTTAAGGTCTAATAGCAGTATTACTATTATTTTTTTAAAGACTTCTTAACTTTTGGAGATACATACTAAAGTGATAATAGATGAAATGGTATGATATCTGTGGTTTACTCCAAAACTATCCAGAGTGGGAAGGGATGGGAGCGCTGGCTGGATAAAACAAGATAGGCCATGAGTTGGTAATTGCTAAAGCTGGTGATAGTCACATGTGAATTCATTATGCTATTCTCTGCATATGTTTTCAATTTTCTATAATAAAGGAAATAAAAGTAAAATACTCAAATGTCCTTGTCCACATTGTCTGCTGCAGTGTCCATTTTCCCATGCATTCTCAGCAATGTCAGGCCATAAACAAGATGAAGCCCCTGTCTCCGGGGCATGCTTCCAGCAACGTGGGAACGTGTGAACTTTAACCCTTCCCTTTGGAGAAGCCTGGCATCAGGATGGTATCAGGATGTGCCCAGGCCAATGCACTAGGCAAAAAATCTTCTGGTCTGGAAGCTTCTGGCACAGCTCCCTGGTACATACACAGCCAAAGGCAAAAAGTGCACCTGGGCAGGACTCAGACCTGCTATGTCAACTTGAGCAGGTCCCTTCATTTCTCAGAACTTTGGCTTCCTTATTTATAAAACCAGTGTGGTAGCCCCAACCAGCTTCTTCAAAGGGTGTGAGGATCAAATTAAATAATGAAGAGAGACTTCTAGAGAGATGGTAGAATGTAGGAGTAAGAGCACAGACTCTGGACGCCTGTGTTCAAGTCCCAGCTCCACTCTGGATTAGCTAGGTGACTCAGACAAGTTTTAGCCTCTTTTGCCTTGAGGTCCTCTATAGTAGAAGCTGGGTTGTTGCAAGGATTCAACGAGTTAGTTTTTGTAAACAACTAAGAACAATACCAAGCATTATGTTGTTGTTGTTGTTGTTGCTGTTGTTGTTGTTGTTATTCTATAATGCTATATTAATATAAGGAATCAATATTATGAAAAGGACCACAGAGTGTTATACCAGAAAAGGACTTGAGAAGTCATTGAGTCCAATCTCCATCTTTCAGAGGCTCATAAAAGGGACATGATTTATCTGGAGTCACATCACAGGTTAGGGACAGAACTGAGCCTAGACCAGACTCCATCCCACTAAGCAGGTGACTCTTCCTCTTCTTTATTACTACCTACCATGAGGAAGTCCCTGCTGAATCATGTCCTCAATCCAGAGTCTCATGCTAGACAGACATGCCCAGGAGTCCACATGCTCAGTGCCTCACTGAGTCTGTAATGAGGAAGGACTGTTGGGTTTCGGAGGAGAATCCTCTGCTCCTTGTTCCACAACCAATCCCTGGGGAATAGAGCCTAGGCAATCAAGAGCCCCTGACATGTATTCTCCCTTCCCTGGTGTGTTTCTGAAGAGTGGGCAGCACTTGGAAGATCTCCCTTATGACTTATCAGCCTCCACAAAAACATTTTCAAGGCAATGGCACAAGCTGCCCTACTTACCATTAAGAGAAAGGACCACATTATTGCTGTTATAAACCATTGATTAAGGTTTATAATAGCAATAATCCCCTCGAAATTCATTGTTACTGCAGTTAATGACCAGTTTATTAGAGCGTTAACCATCCTTGGCAATGGGCTGAGTCGTTTAATGCGGGTAACGACCAATTTCTCAAGGATTATTGCTTAAATAACAATTCTTTGCGAGATGTATGCGCCACCACAAGTGCAGATCCGGCTGGAAGCTTCTCCTCAGAAATAAGTGTTAATTATTTCCTCAGAGTTGCACCACCAGCACCATACCTAACAAACCGCAAAGTAATGTTTCAGAGACACCAAAGAATCAAAAAGTTGGACAAGGGCCTAGAGATGGTCTCTGCCTTCTATGAGAGAACCAGAGCAAGAGCCACCACTGGGGTGTCCTGTGGCCTCTCTATAGAAAGCACAATTGGGAAACAATATCTGGGTCTTAGACTGCTCTTTCTTCTTCATTTGGCTTCATTTCCAGAATTTTCCACCTACCCAAATCCCCCACTCACCCTCTGGGAAAAGCAGGGTCAGCCAAAGGGCTAGGGAAAGGCTGAACAATAGGAATCATGACAAACCCAGTCTTCATAAAAGTTTGATACACTCTGAAGCAAATATTTGCCAACATCTAACCACCCAGGTCCCAGAAGACTTGGTAGAATAGGGCTGCAAGCAATGAGTTGTACCCAACAGTTTGCATGGTGCAAAGTGCTGGTCCTCTGTGGTCACTGGGCTGCTTTTGGGTTTGCTCCTGGAAGAAAAAAAAAGAAATTTGGGTTAGCCTATGCCTCATCACTCACCTTAGGCTCTGAGAAGTCATGGTATCATTAAACATAACAGAGCCAGGGGACCTTATTATCACCTAGGTCATCCTTCTTGTTTTACAAGTGAAAACTAAGGGCCCAGAGAGGGTAGGAGGTTTGCCTAAGTCACACAGCCACTTAGAGAAGAGTTGGAATTAGATCTCAGTCTCAATCTTCTCATTATCGACCTCAAGACCACCATTCTGGACACACCCGAACCAAAAACTTTATCTCAAGAAATAGTAAAAGGGTCACAGCCCCATCAGGGAGGCAATGCAGTGGCAAGGCATCCCCGAGTCCATGAGCATTCAGACAGGAAGGAGAATTAGAAGAAGCTGCAGATCTGATTCTCCCACTCCTCCCACTCCCCAACTTCCTTTCCGTACCTAACTTAATCCAAGTATTTCAATATATTAACTATTTTTCATCACTTTACATTAGCACTGTTATTTCAATAACTTTTATTTTGAAAACTACTGATATGATTACACTCTAATTGCACTATATTAACTAAAATAAATACTAATAGGGTGTGAACCTAATATAATAAGATAGCAAATTGCTGTCATTGTGCCAGTGTAGGCTAGAAAGAAATCTGCTGATTCACTCAACAAGTACATATTAAGGTCCTGTTATGGGTCAAACACAAAGGCCACCTCTTTTTTTCTTATCGTCAAAAATTAATTTGGTACAAGAACAGAAAGTGGGATATCACAGCCTCCTTGAATCTATGAACCCTTCAACCTTCATGTTTTGACTTAATAGCAAGAATCATCACATAGTCATAATGGCAATGGACATAATACACATCTCTCCCAGGAGCTCAGTGAAGGAAGCTTCAGCAAGCCATCACTCCTCTTGTCCTTTAGACACAAAGACCCGTGTTCATCATTGGTGGCAAATGAATTAATGGGCTCCATGACAGCTCCTTCCTATCAGATGTGCAGAATGTGCTAGAGACAAAGGGCGGGGCCTTCTTCTCTTTCCCACACTCTTGTTGAGACTCTGGCCAAAGCTCCAACACCAGTGATGACATTGAGCCCCATTTCCCCAATTCCTGATAATGCTGATGCACCCAAGGCCAGCATTTTTTCCTTAAGCCATCAGACTGAATCTATGATTGTGTAAATTATGTAAACACTCTCACTAAATCACAATAGTTCAATATCTTCTACTCATATTCCCAACTGTATTGTTACCCATATGTTTACAAGATATGATGAAATTTTTATTTGCATCCATGCAAGATAATAATATTAATTATACATCATGTTGGAGCCGCATATTGGTTTGTTGTATGAGGCAAATAAGTTAAAATATATGAAGTGCTAAAAGAGTGCCTGGTACATAGTAAGGGCTCAATAAATGTTAGCAGTTATTGCTGTTGGCTATAATGCAATGGCTGATACTAAATGTGATTAAAAAAATCAGTTAATAATTTCCTATACATAATTATAAAAGAAATACAGTAAGCCTAATAACTGAAAGGGAACCAATATAATTTAATTTGTTCCATAACTTTCTGAACTGTGAACAATTACCATGGGTATATATCTAGGCATGTTCATAAATAATACAATATATATAAATAATTTCTATGTGAGGGATATATAGTTAACTGGTCACTACCATTCTCATCCTCAGTTGTGTCAGAATATCTAGAATATCTTCAGTTCACAAGCAAAAGTCACTCTTCTCCACTGGGACTCCAAAAATCTACCACATGTTCTGATTCTTTTCATTCCTCTATTCTGTACTCAGTTCCTTTCAACATTGATTGAGCGTTTTTGAGATGCCAGGAACTGTGCTAACTTAGCACTGGAGATGCAAAGAAGAATGGTAGCATCTCTGCCCAGAGGTAGCTGGCAGATAAGAGAAGACAGACACAAAAAGAGCTAAATGTAATACAAGATGATGCCTGCTACACCTCTAGATTGTGAATGAAGGATGCAGGAGAGGAAGAGGGAACAAAGGAAGGGCTGGACTGCCAAAGCAAAACAGAGGAGCAATTATTTCTGCCTAGTGAGAGTGGAACTTTACCAAGGAGGTGAAGTTTGAACTAAACTCAGAGCTAGTTTACCAGTATGTGGGCTAAACACTTGTTTAGGGAACCAATAAAGCAGAAACACAGAAGGAGAGAGAGAGGAAGGAAAAAGAAGAGTTCAGCTATGATGAACTTACTCAAAAATTTAATTAGAAAATGTGGAATAGAGTTAATTTCAACATGCATATGTTTAATGTCATACCAGAAAAATTTTTTTCAACTTTATTAAATTTTAAAAGGGCGATGGTTCATATTTAGGACCTTGAAAGGAATTGGTGCACCCTCACTGGATCTTCAGGGATTGAAACAGGATTTTTACAAGGCAGAAAAGGCAAAAAGACCAGTCAACCAAAGGGAACCCTTAGAAATGTGTAGTATGTTAGGGCCAGAAAAAGCACGGAGATGTCACTTGGACCAATCTTCTGTTTTAGAGCCTGACTCAGACTGTCCAAAAGGATAGCTAGCTCTTGACTTAACTCCCAAGAGGCTCTTTCCAGTATTTGGGGAAGTACTCGCATCTCATGTGAAAGCACCTTAGAGCTGAGAGGTATGCGAAAAGGAAAAAAAAAAAAATGAAGGCAAACCCAGAAATTAAGCTCAGGCCACCATCTAGATTATCGCCAGGAGGGAACAGTGGTTTCTTACTGTAGTTCCTCTCCGTTGTTTGCTTCTGAAATTTCACAAAGATGCTACAAGCCTCTCTGCCTCCTGGTGTCCTCATGGGAGGGCTGCACCTCCACAGACTAATTTTTCTTCCCTTTACAGAGATTTTGTTTTTGAGGGGGAGGGATTGGCAGGGGGTAGGGGAGCTCTAGTTTCAGACAAGAATATTGCAACAGAGCATTATCTTTCTGGTTTTGCTTTACTTAAAATTTTTTTATTACTAGGTTTTTACTGTCATTAATTTTCTTCTTTGTTTTTCTAGCTTTTTTGGGTCCCTAAGCCTTTCTGGCTCATGGTCTCGGTCCATAGCCAACAATGACACGAACCCAACCTTCCTTCCTGAGCCTGGCAGTTGGAATCATGTTGCAAGTCACCCGTGTTGGGGAGGGAATGGTTGTCTGCATTGGGGTATATTCTGTATGATGAGTGTGATCCCAGAAGCGGCCTCTCTGATTTTCTCAGGTGCTCAAGGTTTCTGAGTTCCCAGGAGTCCTGTGGTTAAAGTAGGTGGGGGTGAGAGGTCAGAATTAAATTCCCATCCAGCAGGTTTGACAAGTACACAGCATGTAGCAAGAGTAAATGCCCCAATTCCACTCCTTAATTAAAAACATTTTTCATCCCAAACCTATAAAAGGCAGATGTGCTGCATTTCCCCGACCACAGATCGCGGCTCAGTATTGAGTTCTGCAGCTCAAATCCTTCCTTCTCAGGGCTTGGAAACACGAGGCCATCAAAGCACTGTGCAATCACACTTCTTCCTCCGCCTTCTCTTCACCCTCTCGCTTCCTCTTTTGCTGGGAAATATTCATTTTCATTTTTGCAGGGGCCATGAGTTTTTAAGCTTCTCCTGACACCTCCATGCCGAAGTGGAGTGGGAAGGCAGCCCATCTTCTGGGACAGACAGGAGGCAGCTCTTCTTTTTTATTATTCTAAAGCATCTTTTCACCTAGATTTTTCAAAAGAAGCTCAGGCAGCAGGTCCTGCCTTAATCAGCTGTACTGAGACTGTGAATTCATTCAGGTCCTCCTCAGCTCAGCCATCTAGAAGCCAACCCTTCCGAAGAAGAATGAGAAAACCACTTGTCAAGAGGTGGTCAGAAAAAAATGAAATGAATACTTGCTTATGATGATTTTCTACCTTCAAAGACTCCTTTACTCCTGAATTCCCTGGAGTGAAGACACTCAATTTGCTTACCTGGTACTGAAAGTTACAAGTTCCTTTCTGGATGTGCTGCCAATGTTTACAAGTCAATCAGCCATCAGTAACTCTGCTTGGGGGCAGGGAGGGAGAAGATCCTTATAATCATTTGTTTTCATTCCTCTATCTTCTTAAAGAGACCTTAAGGCTTTCTGTCTGGGGAGTTACCTGCCTCATTCCCAGTGATAGTCCTTGCTATTCTTGGGCAGGATACCAAGCATTCATTCATAACTGTTTCCTCACTAGGCCCAGCTAAGGCCCTGAATTCAAACATGGCCTCAAGAAGGTTGTTGTTAGAATGATGTGAGGTTTTCCACCTGCTGGGCCCACTGCCATCTTTAGATGCTTTACCACTTTATGGCCTTTCTCTTTCTGGGTTCCAATCAAATAGTCTTATTAAATGTTTTTTTAAAAAAAATCTTGCTCTTGTGAGTGATATCAAATACAATCAACAAACCTGGGAGAGAAGGGAGCCCAGGGCAGTCACAAGACGCTATTAAGATTTAATTGTTCCAAAGAATTTTAAGCAAGTAGTAGAAAGAAACTAAATTGTATGAAACTAAATATTTTGCTCTAGGCTCCTAATTTATCTCACTTGCGGGTTCCCAGGGGCTAGTGCCAGCACTGCCAGCCGGAGCTAGGGACTTTCCAGCACAGACAGGCTTGTTCTTCCTGCGAGCTAAAGAACCTCCCCGTCTCTGTGAAATGGGGCAGTTGATCAAAGTCTTCTTTATCCTGAAAACGCCTGAATTCAAGGACATAGAGGGCTGAGCAGGGCAGAAAGATATATTTTTACTAAACACAGAGCACAAACTCTTGCTTCTTTCTCCAGAGAGCAAGTCCTGGGAGAGGGGAATCTGGTGCTCAAAATCAAGCGTTACATCCAGGTAGCAGGCACCCAGGAGCAGAAGCGAGTGCTCAGGGAGGTGCAGGCCAGAGTCCTGGGGCTGCAGAGTCTGGATGTCTCACTGCTTTTTACAGAGTGAGGAAACCTGCTCATGAGGCATGTCTGCTTCCTCTGGGCCTGACCTCTTGGGATAGAAGGAATCTCTCAATCCTGGGAAAAGCCTGCCACAGACACTCCACAGGCACACAAGGAAAGCTCAGACAAGCTCCCTGCCTGTCGTAGCACAATGCAAAGAATCCTGTGTCTGCTCTGACCAGATGCTAGGTCAGAATACAAAACACCACAGGGAAAGCAGCTGGGGGGCTGTGTTCTGTGCACATAGCTGCTTTGGGAACTATATCGCTGTAGAGGAGGTTGAAATGAGAGGATTGGGGAGATGGAGAAAATGTGAGACACTGACTGCCTGAAAGAGTTGGGTCTGGTAGAATAGCACAGGTTCCAGAGCCGACCGGACCTTTACCTCCTAACCTTGAGGAAGTTATTTACACTCTCTAAGTCTCAGTTTCTTTATGTGTAAACAGAGATAATGAAAGTTTCCATAGGACATAGTTATAGTGATGATTAATAAAAGCATATGTAAAGTAGCTTGGGCTGCCCTTGGCACTTAGTAGGTGCTCAATAAATAATAGATATTACTTTCATAATAATAATTAATAATTATGGGCTGAAGGCAATAGCATAGGGCTGCAGGCCATCTGGGCCTGGATTCGATGGCCTTGACTGCATTAAAGGAAAGTAAGGGTCCAGTAACCTGCCAAGAGGTAGCTCTGTGACTAATGAGCCTCCTAGCCCCACCCAACTCTTTACAAGAGGGCTTTTACTTGTGTCCAAACTTGGTCCTGGCACCTTTCCAGAAGCTCAATTCAAGAGAACATTATAGCAATAATATAGCTCCTATTATACACCAGCACTTAGATAAGGAAGAAAAATCGTCCCTTGTGTCTGAACCTAAATATATTTCAGAAAATCCCTGCCATTAGGTGCTCTGAGAACCTACCAAAAAAATGAACATCCAGATTTCTGATCGAAACACCAAACACGTTGTAATTTCGTAAAATTAACGTGGCCACGGACTGCTCTGAAGTAACGCAGCAGTGTGGTCCACAAGCTCAGCCTCTGGAGTCCAAGGACTGGCCAGGCTCCATCCCAACCATCTGTGTGGCCTTGGGCAGAATGGTGGGCTTGTCGTGGAATTAGAGATATTTGCGGAACCCTGATCAGGGTGCTCAGCATAAGGTAAGTGCTCAAGAAAAGCGATGGCTTTGCCATTATTATTATTATCATTATTGTTGCTGTCTCACTTAGAGGAGATTGAAGCATCAGCAAGCCTATGCAAATAAACTAAATTTGCAGCTCTAGAAAAAGAGAGAACATTACAGGGCAGCCAGTAACCAGAGTAGCCAGGTATTTCTCCTGATTTCTTCCCTGAGGACTGAGAGCCTGACATGTTTGGTGTCATTGCAGAAAATTGGTACTTTGGTTGTGTTTCTTTGTGTAGCACATTTTGAGATGAATAATAATATACTATGATATGAAAGGCCAGGAGGGTTTATAGAAGGTCTGTCGTTTGTAAGAACCTTGCTGAACATCACCACCGCTCCCCTCCACACACACACACACACACCCCAATTTGGTCAGTGCTGCTGGGACAGGATTTTCACAGAGTTTTCATTTAGAGATAATCTGCCCCCTAAGTCCATCCCTAACTCACCCTGCACTGAGGGTCCCAGTGATGAAGCTCCTGGTGACACAGAACAAAGGGCTGCAAGTCCTGATGAGGTCCAGTCCAGCAGGCATGGGATCCCTGGCACTACCTGGCCCATCTGCACCCAGTGGGCAGCAGCTCCTATACTCAGGCCCTCTAGCAGGTGTTGAAGGAAATACAAAGGCATGAAAGCCACAGGCCCTGCTTTCAGGTGGTGCACAGCCATGCTAGAGAGGAAAGTGCATGATACAAAACCAGGTATATTTTAATACTGAAGAGGGCAGAGCATCTCTGAGGCCAAGTTCCATCACTGTGCTAGTTGAAGCAGACTACTGCCAGGTCCTGAAAAGCCTCTCTGCTACGTCCAGTGCTTTGTGATAATAACGCTAATGGATTAGAGTGGATTTTGAACGGTATTTTCAATTATCCAAAATGCCCACTTGTATCGTGTCTGCATTTCTTACACATCTGGGGAGTGTAGCTGTGCTTGGCTAATTTAACACAGAGCATTAAACACGAGCCAGTTAGCAAAGGGCTCCCCACAGGACCACCCATTAGGCTGTTGGCTGCAGCTGCCCTCCACCCTCCCTCCACTTGTCCTGAATAGGCCACTCCTCCTGTGCCCACCTCCCCTTCAACCTGTCCCCAAGTGCCACCAGCAATTTTCCAGATCACCGAAGAGCTGATGGCTTGTTTGTGTCACACACTGGGCCTTTCAGCTTCTGCTTTCATTTAGTCTTGGTCTTCTAGGACAATGAGAAGGGAAAAAGAGGTCTGTTTTCCAAGAGCACAGTTCAGGTGCCTCTTTCCAGCATGGGAATGTCCCTCTGGATCTGAAGGTGAATCAGCGAATAACTCCCAGAGAGTCCTCATGAGATGGGAGTGGGGCTGGCAGAGACTGGGGATTGCCATTTCTTCATTCCTTTGAGGATGAGCGAGTAAGACCCCAAGACTGTGATTGTTATCTCAGCTGTAGGAAGAAGAGGAGGGCTTTGCAGGCACCTGATTACACTGGCCTTACCATTTCATAGCAGCCAGCATGGTCACTGGGGACCTGCCCCCTCTTTTCCACCTACATGTTATTCCAGCTATAAATCCAAGTGACAAGCTTGAACTTTCCTCAATTGACATGTTTACAAGGGAAGTCCACATTTGACAGGAAAATTAAGCCTATCAATCACTTAACGAGCTCGTTAATGAATGGTTCTCTGATCTCCTCTGGTAGCTAGGTTTATTGATTATGGAAGGGGCAGCTGGCCCCAAACCCTTTCCCCTACGCTTTCACCCATCTCCCAACCAACCCCTCCTTCTCCCAGATGTTGCTGCCCTCTGACCTCCTTCCACGGCCCCCAGCCCCCCTCTTCTCCCTGAAGCTCAGCAGAGGGTTCTGGTTCAGGGTTTATCGGGAGGTCAGACCCCCTCCTGGCTCTGTTCTCTGACAGAACAAAGGGAACAGATGCAGGCTTGGCCTCCAAGCACCCACCCGGCATATGGAAGCTATCTCCTCTGTCCCAGTAATTACCCAGGAGCTTGCTTGTTCAATGGCTTTAGTTTTTATTGCACAGAAACCAACCTATTCCCCAACATAAAACACTTTAACGGTGTCTCCCTCAGGGGTTTCTGAGAGAGGTCCTGTCAGGTATAAAATGTGCAGAACCCCTCTGACAGCCCTCAGAAGCGAGGCCTTCACAATTAAAAAAGGGGGACAGGGCAGGGAGGAGGAGGGAATACCTGGTGGAAGAAGCAGGCTTGCCGTTGGCAAAAAGGAGTTGGGGTCCCATCGCATTTGGAGGATTGTGCAGAATTTTCTGGAACCTCCGGCATTGGTATTAAGAGGGGCAGGAGGAAAAGCTAGGATTGGTTGAAAGTAAAATCAGTTTCCTCCGTTTCCAATACAAAGGGAGGTGGGGCCTAACATCAGAGTCAGGCATCAAGCATTTGTTAAGTGGCTGTTTTGTGTAAGAAAAAATGATAGCATAAATCGTGAAGAGGCCTGAAAATCAGGATATCAACAATATAGTTCTGCTCTTGATGCTATCTCCAGGATGTCAAAGTGACAGCCTTTCTGAAGGGAATAAACTTGGACTTATGAATCAACCAATGGAATGAAGGAAGAAATGAGCCATTGGCTGTAACTGACTGGATCTTAAACCCAACTAACCTCTAAACCCTGCCTCTAGGAAGTGGGACGATGGAGACTTTCCTGGGTTTCCTCTGTGAAGCTTGATCTGGGCCACTCGGAAGAGGTAATAGAGCCGTAAGTGACCTGAGAGGGTATATTAGCTTCCTAAGGGTGCAGAAACAAATGACCACAAAACCTGTGGCTTACAACAACAGAATTTTATTCCCTCACAGTTGTAGAGGTCAGAAATTCAAAATCAAGGTGTCCACACATCCCGTGATCCCTCAGATGCCTCTAGGGAAACATCCTTCCTTGCCTTTTCCAGCTTCTGGTGGCTCCCAGTGAGCCGTGGCCTGCGTACCTTGGCTGGCTGCTGCAACACTCCATCTCTGCCTCCAGCATCACTCCATCTCTGTCTCCATCTTCACAAGGCCACCTTCCCTGTGTGTCTTTGTGTCCTCTTCTTAAAAGAACACCAATCCTTGAATTTAGAGACCACCCTAATCCAGTAGAACCTTATCTTAACTAATTATACCTATAAGACCCTATTTCCAAATATAGTAGTCCCCCGCTTATCCCTGGGATATATATTTCAAGACCTCCAGCGGATGTCTGAAACTGCGGATTATACCAAACTCTATATACACTGTTTTTTCTTATACATACTCAACTTTTTACTTAAAGTAAGTACTTGCAGCTTCTCTTGGTGTATCAGAGTTGCCAACATCACTACTCTTATGCTTTGGGGCCATTAATAAGTAAAATAAGGGTTACTTGAAAACAAGCACTGTGATACCATGACAGTTGACCTGATAACCGAGACAGCTACATGACTAACATGTGGGGAGTATATACGGCATGAATATGCTGGACTAATGGATGATTCGCGTCTCAGGTAGGACGGAGCAGGAAGGCACCAGATTTCATCGCACTACTCAGAACGGCCCACAATTTAAAACATATGAATTGTTTATTTCTGGAATTTTCCACAGGTAACTGAAATCCTGGAAAGTGAAACAGCAGATAAGTGAGGAACCACTGTAAAGTCATATTCCAAGGTTCCAAGGAGATGCGAATTTTCAAGGGAACACTATTCAACCCAGAATAAATTAAGGTGGAAAACAGCAAAGGAGAAGGAGTGGCTCCAGGCGTCAGAGCGAAACCCTTTCTGATCCCAAATGAGCTGGAGAAATGCTGGAGTGTGGAGCCTTTCCACAGAGAGGAAAGACCGAGGCGTAAGGGAAGTGCTAAGGGAGACAGGAGAAGAATTGTACTAAGGTAAATTGCAAATACTAAAAAATATGAAGACGGCAATTTAAGTGTTTAAAATGTGCTCTGGGTAATTCCAAACAAATTTTAAAGCCATTTTCAGACCATAAAATCCTCTGGTCTAAATCTCTAGCTCCCGGGCAGCCCCAGTGCTCAGGCTGCAGAACCTCCCCCAGTGGAGGCTGCAGGTTTGGGAATCTCCAGCTAATCTGGCAAATGAGTGATGATTCTTCCCGGTGATTGGAGAGCAGCCCTTCTCAATTTTTCTAGGCACCTGCTCAACTTACAGACTGATTTGCTGCTACTTTTCCCCCTTTCTCTGCAGCTCTTTCCCAGAAGGGTGGCACAGTTATGGGAAACGTGAAAACAACAAACCTCACACATGACATGTCCAACCTTGTTGGCCAAAGTCTACATCTTTGGTTCTATACTTTCCAGTCACCTTCCAGCCAAGAGCAAAGATCTCCATGAAAAATCATTCTAAATACCTTGTGCTGGAGCAATGGAACCCTTTCGACCTGTCAGTATTAAGCACCTAGATCGTGGCACATTGCAAAACTCATGGACTTCATGTTTCTAAGCTCCACTTCCAACAACATGTTGTACTGGAAGGAATGAGAAGGGGGCAGGAGCAGGGCAGCTTCATGCCAGAGCCTAAGGGCAAACATATGCTCCACCTGAGCAGACACTGGTCCTGATCAAGAAATTTACTGTTTCATAAGTTCCCATGTAATAAAAAGGAGTCTTAGGGGTCCAGAGAAAGAGCAGTTTTTGTGTCAGACAGATCCAGTTTTTATACCTGGCTCTTGCCTGCCACTTACTAGCTGCATGAACTTAGGCTCCTAATTTACATCTCTGAGCCTTACTGTCTTCATCAGTAGTTTATATAAGGATTTTAACAAATAATGTATGTAAGGTACTGGCCATAGTAGACCTTCAATAAACAGAATTTCCTTCTGTTCCTGTGACTACTTATGTTGAATAATGTATTTCATATACATAAATTGTATTTTTTGGTACTTAGCAGTGATAGAGGGTTGGAGAGCTGATGACACCTAAAGAATAACTGACCAATGTGTAGATACCCTCCCATGGTGCAACAATGGGTTTCCTGGAACTGTCATCTATAAACTAGGTTTTTCTGGACTGAATTATATTCAACAAGTTTGCCATCTCATTGAGCCTTCTGCTACACCATTCCTAAACATAGAAGCAGACGTAAGTTCCTGTATCTTCTAAGTAAAATCTTCCTTTCATGTATCTGAGGATGCTCGCCATCAGAGGAAAGTTCAACTATGATACTTAGTTGTCTCCACTCAGAAATTCATTCCAGGAATCCTCCTCCCCAGCCCTGAGCTCAAGAGATGCCTCAAAAGACAGCTTCTCAAGGAGAGTTGCACCACCACAGTAAGAAGGATCCACTCCCATCTGTGCTCACAGCCCCTGCTCCTGTCCAGCTCCCTCCACCCTCTCCGAATGCCAGGTGTGACCTCCTTCCTAATCTATGGCTTCCAGTATATTCCCAGACCTCTCCACCTGACAGTTTACACCACACCTCTGCCTCCCACAGGCTCTCCCTTACATGGTTCTGATTATGACATTCTGGACTCAATATTCAATAATGCCCCATAATTTTTAGAATAACCCTGAACTCCCTAGGAAAACTCATTGCCATTTGTCCCCGGATGACTGTTCGGCTCTGTTTCCCGTTTCTCCCCTAAACACATCTATATCACTCTCTCTCCATTATTTTGCTCCTGCAGTTTGCTTTGCCTGCAGTGCTCTTTCCTCCACTGCCACATGTTCATAGCCTTCGTTTCTCAAGCTTCCCATGTGCCCGAACGGAAGTGATCTCTGTCCTTCTGAATTCCCACAGGTTTCTTTAGTCTTCTCTCATGACACTCATCACTATCAATGGTTTCTCAAGTCTCTGTATAATCTCTTGAAAGGCAGGAAGTAAGTTAGATTCATTTGTGTTTCCTCCTCCTCAGACCCAGGGCTTTCTATTTAATAGGTGCTCAATAAATATTGGTTAATTGGGGGGGGGGCAGGCGGCGGGGTAAGATGAATGTAGACTGAAATGAAGGAGATAATGCTAGCCCTGAGCAGAGAGACCCTGGAGAACCCAGGCTGGATGGGGGAGATGAAGTGTTGATGAGTTCCTGAACCATGGCAGAACTTCGAGGGTTAATAGAACTCTCTGTTCCTTGAGACAAAAATGGCTTAAAGAGACAAAAGAAGGGACAACAGAGAACCAAGGGATGGGGGGCCAACAGAACTGAAAGAAACCTTGTCCAGTGTGAAGAAGGGAGGAGCCAAGTTTGGCTCTTGGAGTCAAATCCAGAAGCAGGACTTCATTTTGGGAAAGTGAATTGAAGGCCAATAAAAATAGACCTGGGCCTTTGATTCACCCTAGACATTTGTAGACCAGCTTCTGGGGAAAGCGAAAACAGCCATGTAACCTCCCCAGGACCCAGGCTCCCTCCATGTGCTGCCACAGGTGTGCCCCTCCTTCCCTTTACCTCTCCCTCTCTTTCCCCAAATCTGTTTCTAGACAACGGAGCTACTGCCTGGTCCTTCGGCAGAAAGTCCATAATACAAGTGCTGGACTGGGCGTGTCAGGTTCTGCCAGCACCTTTACATCCAAGTACAATCAAAGGCAACCACTGAAGAACAGGAGACTTCTCCCATGGGTGCCTGAATTTCATGACTCGGGCCCTGTTCCTGGGGAGACCATCTTGCGCTTGTTCTTTTCTCTTTCTCTTGAGCCCCTCTTTTTTTCTCCCCACCCTTTCCCCCTTTCACCAAACAGATGTAACTATTTATTCCTTATGTCCTAGTTTTCCTGTAATTTCATAAAGTGCAAATTTGCTGTCCTGCTCCCAAATGCCGAGTCGGTGGTTTGTCATAACAGTCATCAGTAACTGTCGCTTTCTGCCGCGGGCTTAATTAACCCACTCTCTCATTAGCATGTCCGTGCACTTGTAAGGAATGAAAGCCTGATTATTTTCTACAACAGTCGCAGCCAATTACTGCATCCAAATGGAACCACATTAATCAAATCTTTAGTACGGTGGCAAATTCAGAGATATCAGATTGCAAAAGACTGCAAAACTAATATGTCACTGTCAGCGGGGCTGCGCAGGCATTTAGCGAATTGCATTAAATAGATGGCTTCGCTGAAGCCGCATGAATTTAATATGTGATGGGATCTGGAAGCTATTAGTGTGACATGGCAAAGTAGTGGGAGCTTTGGCAGCTCTGGACTTTATCCATGAACTCAAGAAACTAATATGAAAACTTCTGTGTGTGTGTGTGTGTGTACACGAGCTCAAGCTTCGGTGCACGCATGTATTTCCTGGGGTATGTTCAACAACTAAGAAGTCTTGTGGGTTGTGGAATAGCAAACATTGTTTTATTTGCACACACTCACATTAAAACAGAAGAAAAGTATAAGCAGACTAAGAGTACAGCACACGTATCCATGGTGAAGTGCTTTCACCCACAGGGGTACAGACCACAGATAGAGCCAGAGCACAAGCTGGAAGCCAGAACAGTGGCTCCATCCTCTGTGGTGCTAGTCACAGGGCCTTCTGACCAGGGGCATGCCACTGACCAGGCCTCAGTTTGTCCATCTGCAAAGCTGAAGAAAGGTCATTACTCCACAGTATAGAGCTGTTGATGGAAGGCAGTATTATTCTTGGGAAGTGGGAACTTTCTGAAGTGTGACCAACTTGGATCCATTCATCCCAAATCCATCAGCCCAGCCTTCCCCAGACTTTCTGGCCACTGAGCTAACTGAAATATTTGCGCAATGTCATAATTACACAAACTGCTGTGGTACACTTTTATCTTATGATATATTATCGCAGACTGGGATACACCAAGAAACAAAGTCTACTTTTTCCCAATAAAACTAGAATAGCAGACCAAAGTCAGCCTATAAGAAGATTCTACCTTAAACACACACAGCAGAACCAAGGGGTCTCTTAGTAAGGCTACTGAACTGAGAGGAGTAGATAAGGACAGAGACTCTCCCATAAGAAATAAATTAGCTAATTTAGAGAGTAACTCTGATCATTGAAAAGATTGTATTCATCTCAAAGCGTGGAGACCTTCCCAAGAACTGTGAAAGCTATGGAACTGAATCTCATGCCTGTGAATCACCCATGTACTTTCTATGTATCAGAGATCCTACTTCCTAGGTAAGAATGTACAGGTAAACCCCACCCTAGGCTCAGTGTTGGATGTCATCAGATTATCTGTCCATCTTACTAGTATTACAAATACACACAATATGGTATAAGAGGTGGACTCGTATAGTTTACTTTGGAGAGACTTTAGAGAGGTTGGTAGTTATTGCTTTTAATTGGAGGGAGATGAATTAGGGAAGTATCAAATAAGACTCTGTGTGTGTGTGTGTGTGTGTGTGTGTGTGTGTGTGTGTGTCTGTAGAGGGAATTAACAAGGAGCAAAACCACAGAACTGAGTAGCACCCTGGAGAGAGTTTAGGAGTAGCAAAGAATTGCTTCTTAGATGCCAACATTTGTTTCTGTATATTTACTAGTAACATATATATCGTGTAACATATATAATGTGTGTAGATCAGAGAACTGTAATCTGAAAGGGCCTGAAATGCAAGTGGGTCTTACCACCCCTGCCTCCTGAGTTCACCAGCTCCCAGAGGCGTGGAGATGACTATGATTTCTTGAGAGAGGCTTTTGGTTGCCATGTTGGCCAAGGATGAGTGGTGGGTACAACCCACATTTGCTACAGCCTGCATAGAGGAAGGTTCTGGGCCTCTGATGACCTCAAAAGTCACTTTGGAAAGGTGACACCCAGCTTTCTGAACAAACAGAAAACCCTTAAACTTATCAGTTCCTCTCTGATTCTCCTCCATTAGGAAGTTCCTGCCACTGGGGCCCAACAAGGCAGGATTCATGTAGAGGGAAGAGGAAGAGGAAGGAGAAAGGCACAGGGAGCCCAGGCCCATTCTCCTGCTGCACAGGCAGCCAGGGAGAGAATGACAGCAGAGACAGATGGGCCCCAGCAGCTAGGGCCTGCTCTTACACAAACTGCCTTCATCAGCAACTTGCTGCTAAAGGTACATTTGTACATTTCCTTTCCCAGTAAACTAATCTACCATCTCCTTTATGCATACATGCTCTGAGGTTTTTTAGGGGATGGTACTGGGGGTGGTGTACTCACCAGGAACCAATCTACCCAGCTATGAACTACAACTGAATTTAAATACAAGAGGATTCATTGCATTAGAGTGAGTAAAAGAACATCAGCCACTTCTTCCTCCCCATCCCCCCCATTAAAAAAAAGATCAGCAATACGAGGTACTAAACAGACTAAAAATTACATATAGATGGATATGTAAATAGATAGAGTCTATTTCTAGAAGTAATACGTAATTAATTAAGATGTGCAGTTTTTCTATAACTGTGTAATTTCTAAGATAATTTACCTAATTTATTTTAGTAGTAGCAGAAATAGAATCTGAGAGGTTGTAGGGTGAAAGACATCTCTATTTACACATTATCCCCAACACACAGCACAGCACACAGTGCATAATGCACACATGTGTACATACACACACACACACACACACACACATACCTTTTATTAAGTGGATTTGGAATGGGTCTGCTTCTCCCAACTTGCAGTAAAAAAAAAAGAAAAACTATTTGGTGATAATACTGTCTAATAATGAAAACCTCTTTCTGTTCTCAGCCTAAGAAGACAGATTTTTGAGCACGACTGAGACAGGCATATTGGCAAAAACATGAACACAACACACATGCATACAAACACAGACCTCCACACTCCCACTCAGCCACCCACCCATCCTTACGTGTTTTATGTGCCCAAACAGAAACAAAAAGAGACGAACATACTGACATCACTGAAAAGCCAAGGATGTGTTTCCTACAAAGTTAACTGCTGTTTTCTGAATGTTTCCTAGGAATTGTCTAGCCACCTAAAATGATTTAATGCTTCCTTAAGCAGATGAAGAATTTCTATAGCTCTCTCCTAACATAGTGGAAATAAGGGTGAGTAGGTATGAAGGACTGGACTAGGAAAGGCAGGGTGACTCCAGCCGACCCCATCTCCCAACTTTCCCTGCATAATGAGTCTGTCCTGAGCCCCATGCCCTCAGAACCCCTTAGTCTGCTGGCTAATTGCCTACTGCTGCTGAGTAGTTAAGGAGTTATGTATAAATGCCCTACCTCTCACCAGGCCTTCTGCAGACAATATTTTAAATCAAAAGAGTAATTTTAATAGCAGGGATTTTAAGCCATGTCAATGTCAAAGGTCTTTAGAGAGGTGATATTTTTGGTGGAAGGATTCTGGTAGATTGTGTTTTGGGCCCGAATTCTGTATCTTTTTACTGTATTGGTGGTCTTTGCGGTATAACTTTGCAGTGCCCTCCCCGTTTTGGGTACTCCTTGACCTCGGGTTTGGCCCTGTAATTTGCTTTGGCCAATAAACCTTGAGTATTTCCACTTGTGTTCTTGCATTTTTGACATTATCAAGTAAGGAACATGTCCAGGCAAGTCCACTGGTCCCATAAGGAAGACGAGAGACACATAGAGCAAAGTCAAGAAGACCCGCAAAAGCCCGACGTAGATCCAGCTGGTCTGCAGAGTCATGAGAATAAATAATTGTTATTTTAAGCTGCTGCATTTGGGGTAGTTGTTATGCAGTGTTTTTGTGGCACTGACTTACGGATACAAGAGCCTCTGGTAGTTCTCAAAACGTACCCTAAAGGTGGAGTTTACTTTCCTACAAATAGGATCAGCCTGGGTGGAATCATGTAGCGAGAAGAAAGGAAGGTAGCATACAGGCCCTGGACATTCAGAGAAAGAGTGAAATGGGGCAAAGGGAATGGAACAAAAGGCAAACTTTCCTTCTTTATTTTCTGCTACAACCATCTCAGCCATAACAAGATGTTATGTAGAAAGTGTCAACTTATCTTCAACAGAGTATAATTTTTACCTTTCTGTGTATACCAGGAAAAAAGGATATTCAGAGGACTCGACTAAATGAGGCATTGTTTTCCAAAAAAGTAGATGAGTTTTGAACAGTTTACATGAGATGTATCCTGTGTTTTGATTTACACACTAGATTTCCTAACAAGTTCATAATAAAATTTTATAAACCCCATGCAAGCTGTGACCTCCGGGTCAAACCCAGCTCACTGTGAGTTGCTTCACAGCCCATGAACTAAAAATAGTTTTTAAATTTTTTAGTGGCTGGAAAAAAAATCAAAAAGAGGATATTTTATGACACATAAAAATTATGTGAAATTCACATGTCAGTGTTCATAAATAAGCGTTTACTGGAACACAGTCATGCTAATTCGTTTATGTATTGTCTATGCTCTACTGTTTTTGCTCTACTGTGAAGGACTGAGTGGGTGTGACAGAGACTGTATGTCCCACAAGGCCTGAAATATTTGCAGTCCCAGCATTTACAGGAAATGTTTGCTGACCCTTCCCCTAAACATACTATAGGAGTTATGTACTTAATAGAAGTCTATGAATACTGCTGTAAGGTGAAAAACTCTAGTTCACTTTGGCTCTTGAGTTCTTTCAAACTAAGGTACCTCTGTATTTATCACTTCCCACCCACAATAACTGGATGGATGGAGTTTGCTTTCGCCCTATTGAGAAAGATGCTTGAGGGAAAAATCACACGTGTCCAAAATATACCATATTCGCAGTAAAGATCAGTCTTACACTCTGGACAGGGAGTGGAAATGGAGTTCAGGAAGCAGTTATTCTGTGAAATGCATGGTCAATGCCTGCCTCCATGAATGGCAGAAAAAGAAATAGCACCTGACAAAATTCTTTTTTGAAAATTCAGCATGGTAGAGCAGAAAGGACATCAGCTTTGAGGTCAAGTACATCTAAGTTTAAATGTCACCTCTGTCAGTTACTGGCTGTTTGGTAATAAGTTAATTAATCTTTGTGAGCCTCAGCATCCTCATCTGCAAAATGAAGGTCATGCCTGTTTCATAGTCATCATGCTATGATATCATGAGACAATGTTCATGAATGGAGCACCTAGTTTAGTAAATGTGTCATGATGGTTTCACTCTCTTGGGTGGGTATAGGAAGCTGGTTAAGAGTACAGGCTCTAGGACAGACAGAATGATGCTCTGCCACTTCTTATTTGTGTGACCTCGAGCAAATCACTCTACCTGTCTATGCCACAGTTTCTTCCTTGGTAAAATGGGCATGATAACAGACCTACTCTCTAGATTTGTTGTGAGGATTCATTGAGGCACTTAGAATAATGGTGGGCCCAAAGAGAGTGTTCAATAAATGTCAGTCATGATTATGTCCTTTCCCTGGGAATACCTAGATGATGCCTCAATAAAGTGGTTTGCTCTGGTTAGCAGAAATACATTTGCTGTGAGTGAGGACTTTCAGCCCCACCCAGTTATATCAAAACAAACTCTTCCTATCCAAAAGGACACCGTCAATCTTGCTATGAACCCTCAGGATCTCCTTCTGGAATCAGATGACATTCACAAGACCTTCTAGAACTAATACTTGTGTGATGGGCAGAAGCAACAGAACTTTCCATTTCGTCTGCTCTTCGACCCTGGGATTTGAAGAAAAAGGTCTAGATAACTGGGCAGCTAGAGATTTACTGGCTCTTTAACTCATCTGCCTGTGACCATATCTAAAAAGGAATCACAGATTATCATGGCCCCTAAGCCATTAAGATCAGTTTGGCTTTCCTGTACACTAGTCACTCTCCTAAACCTTTGTTTATGCTGTGCCCCCCACCAGAAGTGCCATTCCTTCCACTTCTACACCTGAGAAAAATGCTATGCATCTTTCTACACCCAGCTCAAATGATACCCTTAGAAACCTTCCCTGTTTTCTCTATAAGGAGTCTCTTCCTCTGCTGCAGGACTTTGATCAGACTTTCATTGTACCATGGTTTTCATACTGTATGATAGTTAAGGGAGTTTGTGTCTGTGTTCTTTCCTCTACTCAAAGCATCTTGAAGGCAGAGCCAATTTGCTCTTTCTTAGCATTCTCAGCACCTACCACAATGCTTGGCACATAATAAAGATGCACCTAATGTTTAATGCTTAAATTTAAAAAAAAAAAAATACATTAGCAAGCAACTAGGAAGAGTATGAAGACAATTGTTAAAATTCAGCATGGCCCAGCATCTCTTGGGTGCCACAACAGGGACCAATGTGGTTCTAAGATGCTTCCTTGAACTCTCACTCCTAGATGTGGGTGTTGGCTTTTTGGGCTTCTCTTCAGGTCCTCATTCTTGGCTGCTCAAGTCACCAGGTGCTAATGCACTTCCAGGTTAGACCTGGAGCATTCCTGTATAATCTGTTAATGTAAACAATCTGTCATCTTGACCAGCAAGGTTAAAGCAAGGAACCTGTTAAAAGAAGAATATGAAGAGCTGAGGAGCAGCATGGAGAATTCAAGTATAACCGCTTTATATGAAAGGTCAAGTTCACCTTGTGTCGTGCACTTGGGCTAACAGTTACTGATTAAAGGAGACAATACCATAAATTTTACTGGCTTTTAACTCCTGATATGCTCCCCACACCCCATCCCTTTGATTGGAAAGACTCCTAGGCTTCTGAGTACATGGACTTCTTTGAAATTTCTTCCTTTGCCACAGAGTACACACTGAGTTGGATGCTCTTTTTGTTTCTGCTCAGTGCTTCATTTTAAGAAAACAGCCTGGGTCCACCCTGATATGATTTTTTTTCACATTTCCTATTAAGAGGGTAACCTTAAAGAAAAGTAACATGGCTGCAGTCTGCAGCTGGGCCAGAAGGGGGAGGCTGAATGAAGTGGATTCCTGCAAGTCTATTTAAAAAAGTACTTTATGGGGTGTGTGAGGTGGGGAATGATGGGAGAGGGGGTGGGTGGAAATACGCAGAGGAAGCAAAGGAGGGGTAGCGAAATCAAAATAATAATCATAAAATAATAATTGCAGTCATCATTTCAGTGTGCTCGATGCTTTACATATGTAGGCACATTTCATCCTCACAACAACCCCAGGCGGTAGGTATTAATATCCCCATTTTTCAGATGAAGAAATCAAAATGCCAAAAAAGAAACCCTTCAAACTTTCAATTTGTACACTAATTTTAAGGATTTGGATTGCTGGGCTATAACCAAGTCATTTCATAAGTAAATACTGGCAGTTTGATTTTTTTCTTTTTTTAATTTTTAATGTTCACTATTCCAAGCCCCAGGTCAGTAACCTAATACGTGGGAAGTCTTTAAAAATACCAATGAGGGCATTTGAAATAGCACAGCTGAAAACCACTACTTTCCACACTGAGCTTCATTCAGAGTTCAAGGTTGTACATTTTTCTCCCACACAAATTCAACAGAACAAGAAACCACAAGAATTGAGTGTTTTCCAAGTCTGAACAGGGGAATATGAACTTCAGAAAAAAGCCATGAGGAGAAATTTATTTGAAGTACTTCTCTGAAAAACTTTGCACCTCCGTTTCCTGGCTTCAAGGCCCTTGAATCACTTTAGATATTTAACATACACCACATCACCAGCGGCAGTCAATAAATATCCAACAATATGCATATTGTGGTCAATTTCCTGATGGGTCTACTACTTGTTAGAATATTCCAGATGAATCACTTCTGTTTTATCCAAAGTCCACACCATGACCAGCTCTATATCTTCCCTCTCCATAAACCCCACAGATATTGCCCACCAGGTTAAACGTCCTTAGAATGTACTAAACTGGAGTCGTTTTTCTGTCCAGTGTCTCTTTGCTTGCTACCAGATTGCATATGCCCCAAAGTGTGTCCTACTTACGGAGATTTCTATAGAGTAAGGATTTATTAAGTGTTGCTGAAGGAATAAAAAATGAACTTCAACAGACTGTATATCTTCACATTTAAGTTTTCTTTTAGTGTGAGGGCTTGGGGTTTTGAGGCAAGTAAAGGAATAGGGTTTTGTTTTTGTTTTTTTTTTATCTTTTTATCCCCCATTATATTTCAATTAAATTTGTCAAGAGGCTCAAAGTTTTATTTTCCCAACATGAATCACTGATGATCTAACAAATTAATTACGCATCCATCCTGCCCTACTGAGTGAGGTCATGGGAGAATGGATGGGTTCAGTCGACCTCCTCTGGATGGTAGTGTCACAGCCCCCATTTAAGAACTTGAGTTCAATGCCAAAATTGCCAGTTTAGGTTAGAATCAGACTTAAATGTATCTTATTATACACAGAGGCACACAAATGCAATATGTCATCTTTAATGGTTCAGAACAAAGCCTAAAAAAATAGTGTCCTAGCACCGATGAATTTTATAACCTTTGATATATGGCTTTCATTATTAACAATAATTTCTGTAACTGCATCCAAATTCGGGAAGACACCCGTTGAATATTAATTTTATTTTTGATTTATTTTCTGCTCCCAGTGGCTCCCTCTAGGGCAGACCTGCATTCCCAGCGTCGCTTTTGCCCTGAGAGCTTACATCCTCCAGAGTGAAATTCTCATGGTCTTGGAAACAGCCTGGTTCCCAGAATACTACACTCTGGGTTTTGCTCTTCTGCTGGAAAATTAGGATTTTTTTCCCCCATTGCATTTCCTTACTTCTTTATATTTTACAAAGATTTCCTTCTCACACACCCTTTGTCATTATATTAAAATCTAATTGCAAGACAACTCTCCTCACCTAAGTCATCAACAAAGCCCAATTATTTCTAATGCATGCAGAAAGGGGAAAAAGTGCCAAACAATAAAAAGGCATGCAGTAACCTAAGCCTTTTTCACAGTCAGGCTTCAAGTTCACATGTGAATTTATGCCAGTTTTGACATTAGCCGAAAAAATTAACAGTTCTCAAAAATGAAACTCTCACAAAAGGGGTTTTGTGTTTCAAGCAGAATAAATTATAGTGTGATGTTATTAAAACACTTAGTTGTTAAGTTGCCAAGAAAATCCAGTATATTCACACAGACTCGAGGACCTGTCTCCATGCAAAGTAATTAAATTAGATTTATGGGCTGCATTACATCAGTGTTTGATAGTTCATTTTTCCTTTCTTCATATTTTGCCCTGCTTTATTAGAGCATGTGACAGATGGTAAAAATAGTGTGAAGTTTCTTGGCCCTGTGCTAAATCCCCTTTCGGTAGTATATCTCTCTTCTGTCAGTTCTCCCCAGCGATGATAAATTAACCTCTCTCTTTGTATCCCAAGTGTGGCAGTAAAGCTCTCTTTGACACAGCACTATCACTTTATCTTAATCTGTGCTGTTTCGAGGAGAGAGGGAGATGATGCAATCGCCACCATGAGTTTAAAGAGAAGATTTATTGTGTCAGAAAAAGGAAGGATGATTAATATAATATGCATCATTATATTTTTCATTTTGTCTCATTTGTCGCCTTCTCCTGATCCAAGGCAAGGAGTTCGCCAGGGTGGGCCGTACTCTGGACAGCCTGTCACCTCGAGCTCTGTTTGGAGGGCTAAGCCTGGGGGCTGGCAGGTTGAGAGTGGCTAGTCCTCCTCCTTGCTACCCAGCCTCCACCAGACCACCATGGAATGGGTGGGTTTTTCTCGAATGTGACTGGAGCTAGTTTCTTGCTTTTCCCAAAGGGAGGCGGCGGCACCTTGGTCTTCTTGGCACAAGCCTCGCCTTTGGGAAGGGGACATAACTTAGGTCTCAGGACATTATTTGAGATGGATCAAGTCAAAGTGTGCCCTGAGACTGCACAGGAGTGGGGTCATCCAGTTCCTACAAAACACTGCTGGCAAAACTAGAAGAAGTAGTGCCATATATAATGTTTTTGCAGGAAGGTACTTATTATTATTTTTCCCTTACTTACAGTAAAGCTATATTCTCCTTAAGGTACTCCTTGGCTATGAAATGCTTCCATCTGGAAACTGGTTTTATTTATTCAGTTCCATGGCATTTATTAACATGGCTATATGACAGACACTGTGTCAGACAGTGGGTGGATGAGGAGGTGAACGAAGGGCCTATTTATGCCCTCAAGAAGCTCATATTCTAGCCAATGGGCAGCCATTGGCCAAAGGCAGTGAGCATCTCTCCTTCTCAGGTCCTCCCAGCATTGGAGGTGCCAGGGAAGGGATTCTGGACACTAAAGGAAGTTCTCCAAATCGAGGGAAGCAGATTCATCACAGATCAGATGAGCATAATTAGAGGTATAATGGGAAAGTATCATTTAAAACTGAAAGGAATCCTGGTATGTCTGCCCAAAAGTGAATAATCCTTTTTATAAAGAATAATCACAATTCCATTGCTCTGCTTTAAAATATCTAGATTCTTCAATATTTGCTGAAAGTGAAGTAACCCTCTAGAATTCCAGCCAACTGAAATATTTTAACCTGGTTTTCCACAAAAACTCAGAAAGAAGAACAAAATGGCAGTAGGTCTGTCTTAGCTAATCTCACTCACCTGATGAATCAACTCTTTTCCTCCTTCAACTCCTTCCTCCACAGGAAGGTCTGAAGCCACCATGTTTTTATTTGCACTATGTGACACCCCACCCCCATCATCATTGATTGGACCAGGCATAGACAAATAGGGCCCTCTCTCTCTCCCAAGTATTTGGAATTGAGACAGAATAACAGCCAGTAGGCTGGAAAGGGAATGAGAGAACTCAAGATGCTAGAGGCAGCTATAACAGACAGTAAGAATAGAGAAATAATACAGGAGCAGATCCATATGGAGAGAATAGAGTCAAGAGATGCTAAGAGCCCCTTGGATCCTGATGTGATTTCTCATGCACCCCTTGAGTCCTTTTTAAAAAAAAAAAAAAAAGACAAGGCAACCCTTGGTTGACCTCACAGATTGCAAGGATCTTGTCAGTTTATAATCCCTTACTTTTTTATTTTTTTACACCTACAATACCTGGCCCCTTGAGTCCTTGAGTGCCATGAAATGCCCTTGTATCCTTAAAATAAATTCCCCTTTTTCCTTTTTTTCCCCTTTTCTTCTTCTTCTTCTTTTTTTTTAATTCACAAGGTGGTTGGGTACCATTTGGGGAGTTTGTGACAAAAGTGACAAACTCAAAGCTCTCTTTTGATATATAAACAAGTGGAGATTCAGACAATTAAATTATTATAATTTTAGAATAAACTTCTTAACGAGTTAAGCTAACAGTGAAATGGATGCCTCACAAAGCAAGGAGCTCTCCATAATTCAAACAAAGGCTGAATTTCAATTCCATGTAAAGGAAGTCTTGTGTTGACTAGAAGATAAGATGCATGGGACATTTTTCTAATGGATCAAAAGAGGGGAAAAGATCAAAGTTAGTCAACAGAAGGAGAGAGAAAGAAACTATAAAGATATAAAATGTGTTATCCAAATAGGCCTCTTTATCAAGGAGAAAAAAATTTAAGAAAATTTAAAAAAAGGAAAATTAGAAAATGTGGAGGAGTAAAATTATAAGGGTAAAATTTTGCCATAAAAAATATCAATATGTCTAAGTTCCAATTGCATTGAGCTGGAATCGTCCTTTGTGGAGTCACAGGAGATCCCCTTTCACCCTTAAAAGAAATTCCTCTATTTTCTTAAAGTAAATCAGATTGTTTCCTGTTCCTTGGAACCAAAAGGGTCTTAAGACACCTATATTTCCCACAAATCCCTGCCATAGTGCTGCTATTCCAGTCAGGCTAACTTCTTTGGTTCTCCCATAATCAGGCCTTGCTCCTGTCTACAATTCTCACATTTGCTCAGATTAATTCTTTTTCCAGAAATGCCCTCTCTTTTCCCATGATCTAGTCCACTTCTAATTCAAAAGCCTCCTCCACCGTGAAAACCACCCCAGCACTCATTGATGGTCTCTCTCTTGAGTGTGTCCTATTAGTCTATGCCACAAAATTTAGCAATTAATTTTATTTTGTAATGTATGTTATGTTGCTATGCTAATCTCATCCCCCACAAACAGGCTGTGAGCAACCTGAAGGTAACAAACATAGCTTTGGAGCCTTAATTGTATCTCTTTCTGTGCCAGCACCTAGGGCACCTTCACTGGACTTCTGACTGTTTAGCCAGGCTAGGTAGAAGGGACTAAAGAATGGGAGAGCCTTAATCTAGACAGAGCTACAGTGTCTCTGGCCTTAACCTTCTCCTCAATGCTAAGGAGTTTCTTCTCTACCATCTTCTGCAGGGCTTGTGACCTCACTTTCAGCAGGATGAGAGAGCAAAAGCATTGCCCTGAGCTATGGAAAAGGTGATGCAATTCATAGGAGAACCAAATTTATTGCTGCCAGAAAAAGCAAGGTCCACGAGCAGAGATACAGAGTGATGTGAATAAACCCAAACTTTGGATGAACTAAGTATCAACTTAATTTTGGAAATCTAAATATATGGAATGCATTAGCTGATTTTATTTTTGGCAGCAGACTTAACCATTCTAATCATGTTTTGCTCCAGCAAATTTTAAAATTAGTTTGCATTTCCTAAGCACACATCAGCTGGGTGAGGGCTGAGGGAGGGAGAAGTGGGAGGGGGGTGCTAGAAGAAAGCTGGGTTGGGATTAAAACTTTCCTGGCAGATGCTTCATTAAGTGGATAATCTACATACAGAATCCTGAAAACTAACTAGAATTGAGTCCTTGGCCTAAAAGAATCTGGTGATTGTAGGTCAAACGGGTACCTGCCCACATGCCCAATGTAATTATAAATAGAGTGCCAAGTTGAGGGAGGAAGGGGAGAAAAGCCTGTTTATTTACTGCCTGAATACTTTCTGGGAAAAGAGGAAAGCTGCAAAAACAAAATTTCTGTGTGATGGTAAAATTTCTCTACTTGTTTGTAGAGTTGATTAATCTATTATTCTCTGCAACATGGTAGTGATATTAAATGACCGAAAAAAATCCATGTTTCTTTTGAGGGTTCAGGGTGCTCTGCTAGCATGATTTCATTACTCTCTGTAGGATCTGAAAGGTAGGGATGGACCAGGATCTTAACTACTTAGGTGGTTGACATGCATCAAAAATCTTTTCCAAAGTCCACCCTCACCCTCAACGATACAGCAATAGTGATTACCATTTGTGCAACCATCACTATGTTCTAGAAAATGTACATATTATATTTGACATCTTCACCACAACCCTGCAAGTTTAGTTGAATAATCATCTTTATTTTACAAATGAAGAAACTGAGTCACAAAGAGGTAAAGTAATTTGGATATAGTCACACAGCCAGAAAGTAGTTGAGTTGAGACTGCAATCCAAAGTTCTGTCCCCAAAGCCTGCACTCTTTTGATAGTGCTACCTCTCAAGAAATACAGACTGTGCTTTGGGCTAGAGAAAATTGAAGAGTTAGAGTTCACTCTCCAATCCCCTTCTAGGCAGGATGGAGATCAAAGAACACCAAAGGTGGCACACTCACCAGTACTCCTGGGACTGCCATACTAGTCTTAGCCAAACTTCTCTATGTCATCAAAAAGATGTACCTTGATGGGAGCACAGCTGTCTGGATTCTAGCAAATGGCTAGTGGAGGCATACATGAGATAGCTCTGGCCATGAGACTGAAAGCAGCCACTGGCATTGCTCAATAGCCAGTTTGGAGGGAAAAAAGAAATCATGCAAGCTAATGCACTCTGACCTTCATCTCCATTAGATTCTGCTTCTACAGACAGCCTTTAGGAATCTGTGGGTTACCTGTAGGTAGAAGCTATTGGAGGGTTGAGAGAAAAAAGTCAAAGAGGAGTCCAGTTACAGTAAGGATGGAAGAGGCTATAAAGAAATTATGTATGAGTAAACCAATATTAAATTAAGGACTGTTTGGAACAAAAAAAGTTTAGTAGGTATATCAGTGAGGGTTCCCCAGTGAAACAGAGCCAATAGGAGATGTGTGTGTATGTGTGAAATATATATATAAAATAAATTGTGACGGCTGGAAAGTGAAAAATCTATAGTGTAAGCCAGCAGGCTGGAAACCAGGAGTTGATATTTCAGTGCTGAGGCAGAATATCTTCCCAGGAAACCTTAGTTTTTGCTCTTAAGACCTTCAACTGACTGGATAAAGCCCACCTACATTATCAATAGTAATATCCTTTACATAGGTCCACGATTGTAGATGTTAACCACATCTTAAAAATGCCTCCACAGCAACACTTAGATTTGTGTTTTAGTAAATCTTAGGGTGCTATAGCCTGGCCTATTTGACACATAAAACTAAACATACAGTAAGGTTACCCTACACAACTATTTTCATCTTTTTGTGTTATTTTCCAATAATTATATTTATTTAACATAGCTGTAGTAAACTATATTACAAAAATTTACTATTTTTATTATACAGGTTCATTATAGAAAATTTGTACACATAAAAATTTGTTATTCTAATTTCTTATGTAATTTGTAAACTCTTTTTAAGGCTATCTCTTCCATAGGATTATGGGCATCATAATAATAGGTACCATGCCCCATTCATCTTTTTGCATCTATCATTAATTATGGTACCTGGAACATACTAGGTACTCAATATATATTGGCTGAACGATTGGGTTTTGTTATATAGTAACAATATTTATTATTTGTAATAGCTACATTATAGTTAAAATAAAATACTAAAATTCTCTTAGCTCATCACCTATTATTAAACATTTAGATTGTTTTCAGGTGATTTTTTATTTTCTCTAATAAGTTTTACTGCCAATAACTTCTTTGTACATCTACATTTTTCTTTCATTTGAATAATTCAAGAAAACTTATTTATACAAGTTCTCCTTTTAGAGTACCTTTACCTTAAACAATCACACTGATTAGTCAAACTACTGATTAATTTAGAGGAAGGTATGGGTTAAAGTGAAAGATCCACTGAAATTAGAATGCTAGCCAGTAATTGTGAAGCTCATTACAAAACTACCCTGAAAAAAAAATAAGCTTTGTTAAGCATGATAGTTTTTTGACTATTACCTGTTAGTTTCACATTTGCCTTCTATGGTAATGGGGCTGGAAGTCTGCAAACTACATTTCCCAGATTCCATTGGCAGTGGGCTTCCTATTAAATGTTGCCAGACTGGCAAAAAAAATCAAGACATAAGAGGAAGGGGAATCCCTCTCTCTCAATCGATCTCTCTCTCTCTCTCTCTCTCTCTCTCTCTCTTTCCCGCCCACCCCGTACCCCCACCTCAACTATTTTCTTTTCTTCCTTCCTCTAGTAATGTTTTTCATTATTCCAGTTTCTGAAGCTGTGACCTACTGTCTGTGATCTTAGGTTCTGGAAACCCCATCACTACCCTGTTGTCTCCAACCCTAGATAATTTCTGAATTAACTTCATATAATCTCTGAACTACCTTAACCTCTTCTTTTGGCTCTTTGGCTATCTGAAATCTTTGTAATCTATACTGTCTTAAATATCTTCAGTTTTAAATACTTAGGTTGGTTTCTGTTTTCCTGACTAGACCCTGATTGAAACAAACAAACAAACAAACAAACAGAATTTTTTATGAGGAATTGCTCACCTGGTTTTTTCCATGTTAGTCTCCAAATTCTTGACTTTAAGAGTCAATTTGGGTATGCTCTTCCAAAATGTCTCTATGTAACTGTATTAATCGTGTTTTTTATTTTCTGTATTTTATGATGTTTTGATATATTTAAAAGCTTGCTGGCCAGGGAGAGATGATCCCTCTGGGACTGGACCTTTCTTAGAGATAGCAAAGGACTTACCAAGAGCACATGTCTCTTATACAAACCAACCAATTTCAAGATTGCAACTGTAGACAACAAAAAGGTCCTATGGAAAACAGCCTCAGTAAATGTCAACATAAGAACATCCAAACCTGTAGAGAATTTTTATAAAAATGTATTTGAGCCAAACAGTGGATACACCTGGAAACAAGATCTCAACAGACTGAGATAAATGCTTTGGAGAAAAGTTTTCAGTTTCTTTCAGGCATTTGAGATTAAGGACAGAACAGAAGACTACATGAAGGTGTGAGAAAGCAGGATGGAAATTGGGTCACCTCTTGCACTTTTTAGAAGGAGGAGGGGTCTGAAAGAGGGCATTCAAAGGTGTGTTAACCTAGATGCACAGAAACAATGAACAGGGCTTGCATGAGGCAAGGATAAACCATTTAGTAAAAAAGTTATATGCCTGTGCATGACCTGCCCAGTTAGGAATTTATGATCAGATCACCCTGCGAGGTTACTTTCTATAGAATCCCTTTTTTCATCTACACAACCAATTCTTATATCACTGTGTCATTCCAAGGTCTTCCTTCCTTCCAAGCCTCATTCTCACTTCCTATATTTATAGATACATAGAAATGCTTATCTATAGCAATACTTTAAAAAGTTCTTTTAGTATCTTCATGAAGAAGATGTTAAAAGGTTGTTACAATGACTGAACTCACACTTTATGGTAAAAACTAAACACTACACAGAGTTCCAAACATATTGATATGCAACTGATTCTATAGGTTATAGGATTATCAAATTTCAGTTCCTCTTTTTCCCCTAGATATGGTACAGGCGAAATTTTCTTCTGCTCCTACTCTTCGCTTTCGGCTAAAATATTAGCCTCTTCTTTGAAGACCACTGTTATAAATCTCGGACTTTACTTATTCACTGTGAACATGAACAGGGCAATCTTTAAGAACAAAAGAGTTATCATTCTCTTTAGTTTTATTTCTTTTCTTAGGAGATTAAAAAAGGGGTTGTTTGTTATAAGAATCCAAGCAGAATCTTACAGGGAAGTTCATAGAAACCTGAGAAGCAGAACATTAGCTCAGCAAGGCCCCACAGGAACTGGAATAGAGAACTAAAAATGCACGGTAAACTAAGCATGCTCTCTCTCTCCCCACTCGACCCCCTTCTCTCTCCCTCTCCCTGGCTCCCTCCCTGGCTCCCTTTCTCCTTGCTCTTGCTGTATCTGTTTCTTTCAGAAGTGGCTTCACTTTCCTCTCTCCACTGCCTAGGCTCTGTTTCACACCAGTGCACACATGACTTACAGTGGTTATCCAGCCTCAGTTTGACATAACTTCTATCTACTATCTCTAGTCACCCAGTCTCTCAGTGCTATTGTCACTTGATTTCTGTGGGTGGTTTTACTTCCTCCTGTGCTCAGCAAAATGCTGACTGTGAGCTGTGTGATAATAAAACTTTCCTCCTCAAACCCAAAGCCTGCATTTTCTCTCTGACCAAAAGTATTCTGAACTCTGGGTAATGAGAGGAAGATTTTAAAGCCCTTTTAGCCAGAAGAGATTTCTTTTCCTACCTTCCTGACTAAAGTTTCCTTAAAGTACAAACTTGAAATAGCTTCTAATTGGCAAGATCTGCTCCCCACTCCACCCCTTCCCCACCCTCAGCTTCTCTCTAAGGCTCCTGCTTTCTCTCCTGGGCCCACCCACCTCAGGCTTTCTTCAAGCTCTTCTATTTGTACATCTACGCAGGCTGCCCTCTACCTGGAACTCTCACTCTCCCTTTTTGCCTGGTTCACTCCCACTCATTCTTGAGATCTCAACTCAGTTGTCACCTCCTTAGGGAAGCTCTCTCTGATTTCCCTAATTACATAAAACCACACTCCTACCCCTCACAAGCTCTGGTAGCATTACATTCAGTTTTAAATTTGTTGGAGTGGTTATTTTACAAATGTTTCCTCCCCACCCCATTAGTGAGTATATGAGTCCATAGACTATGTCTGCTTTTGGTCATTGTTGTAGTCTAGCATCCAGCACCTGATGGTCTCCTAATACATATTTGGCTGTATCCATTCTGCTCTTCAGTAATCATATTGTTCATTTACAAGCTCTCTAGTTGTTCTTTTGTACAATTTATCCTTGTTTCATGAACTCCTGTTCTTGTTTCATAGATATGTCCTCTTATCTCTTTAAGGATATTAAATATAATTGTTTTAAAGACCTGTACTGATGGCTGTATTATTTGTTTCCTTCTGTGTAAGACCTCATTTCATTTACCATCTTTCTCTCATTTTGATGGCTTTCCACAAAACATTTGGTCATTTTTCATTGAGCGTTTGTTTTCCGTGGCAGAAGATTCTCACACATAGCCAGAATTTTTGTTCTGCCTTTGTGAGGAAGGGTCACTATTTAATCACTTTATGCTTAAAATTCTGTAATGTTTTCCTCTCATATATTTTACCTCGATTTATCTTCAAAACAATGCCAGGTGGTACACAGAATATGTATTTACATTATCTACATTTTACAACTAAACTGAAATTCTGAGAAACTGTCTTTTCCAGAATCAAGTATTTAATAAAATATCATAGCCAGACACATGTATTGAGTATCTGCATGTTTCAGGCTCTATGTTAGGCATTGTTTAGGAGTTATATCTGTGTCCCCCATTGTGCAGTAAAGGGGAAGAACCAGGTGATCCCCAAGATCCTTCCAGCTGGAACAACAATTCTGGTTTGCAAATGAGGAACTTGAGACTGAGAAGTGAAACATCCCGTCCAAGGTCATCAAGCGAGTAAGTATCAGGGCAAGAATTAAAGCCCAGGCCTGTCCAATTCCAAAGCCCAAATTCTTTCTGCTGTGCCCCTCAAAATGCAATGGAAAGCCTTCACAGTTCTTTATCCAGCTGAGGTGGGCCTACACCCTGAGGGTCCACAGAGGGAGAAAACAACAAATGCAGATCAAAGAGAGGCAGCAGAGATCATGGAGCTGGCCCAGTAGGGAGGGTTTTTGTAAAGTCCTTTATGAGAAGGTGCCTCAGGCCCAGAAGTGCTTCCTGAATTTAGAAACAGAGACTTTTACCTTTCTCTCCTAGCAAAAAATTTCCTTGTTTGTGAATAAATGTTATCAACTCAGCCCAACTCCAGTTAGCCTACTTCTGTCATTGTCTTTCCTGCTTAAGGCAAGGCCCTTCTGTGGGTCTCACAAGTTTTCTCACCAGGAAAAATCACCTTCCTTCCCTCCAGTCCCCTTCTCTCTCTCCCCATAGGAAGTCTCCCAGTTTCATTTCCATAGGAAACCTGGGGAAGGTGAGAGGAAAATTTTTTTCACTTGTTCTGCTCTCCCCAGGCCCACAAAAGTGATTTTTCTCCTCAGCCCCAGGGCTTCTCTCCTGCTCTTCCCTTCCCCAGCCTTTACAAAAGAGGCTGTGGGTAAAGGTTTTCCATTTAATTTCATTTTTCATCATTTTTACCCCTTTTGGATGGTTCACATTTGAGGGTCTCGGTGGATTAACTGGCCAATCAGATTTCATTATGAGCCCAAGTAGTTCTTATCATTAAACCTGTAATTTATTTCTTCTGTGTTTCATAAAATGTGAAATATTACCATTCTCCAGGAGCTTGAAGAGAGCAGAGATGCTCCATTAAACCCAACACTGCTCCTCCATAAGAGGCCATAATTATATGCGGATTTTTTTTTCTAACAGCTAAGTTTCTACTTGCAGATGCTAACAAAAGAAATAAGCTTTTAATCCAAACATAATTAATATGAATTACCTCCCCAGTACACCCTGGCTTTGCACCATTAAACTTAATTTTTGTTTTGCATGATAATTGTGTTATCATTACCGTTTATAGGAGAACTCAGGGACCCTCACTTTGTTTTCAGTCAAGACCAAAGGGACAGGAAATGACTTCCTTCCCTTCTGCAGCAGAAACCTATAGGTCAGGCTTCCTGACCTGTCTCTCCCAGCTCTTGTGGTGTAGGAAACCCTGGGTCATGGGTGATATTGCCTGCTGGAGACCTCTCTCCAACAGAAAAAGGAAACAGAATCCTACCTACTCGAGTGGTGGAGGATTCGCCACCCAGGAGACAGGCTCGGCCAGGGCTGCTGCCTCATCATTAGTGTCGTCGTCATCATCATCATCATCATAATTATAATTGTTGTTATTGCTCCTATGTTGAGTAGGACACAACCTCTTTGCAGCATGCTCCAGCTACTCTACTATTGGTTATTTTTCCCAACTATCTGAGGATCCTGAACTCTGAATTATTTAAGCAAAGCCCCAGAAAATCTTAGATTGAACTCCAAAGCCCTGAGTTATATTCAAGTTTCTGTTTAAGACTCTGTTCAAGGCCATTATCCTCTGTCACCTCAGTGTGTCTCAGTCTCCCTCTTTATCTCCCATTCCACTATACAAAGAAGATTCATACTTTTATAAATCTGAGAAGGAAACTAAAATCTTTGGAGCTAGGCATGACATTTATATATTTGCATCCCTCCATTAATTAAAGAGCTATTGAGTATCTACTATGGACTAGAGATTATGAGAAATTTTATATATATTATGACCTCTGACATCAAAGAATTTATTATCTAGTTCAGGGAGAAATATAGATGACCTAATTTTTTTTCTTAAGAGAGGGATTGAATAACAACACAAAACAATAATACCAAAGATAGCCAATGGAGCCTCTCCTGATGTGAACATTAGTGGAAGAGGAGATTGCAATAGTATTCGGGAAGACTTAGTGTAAAAACAAAAGCTTGGGCTGGACCATGAAGGAAAGGCGGGATTGGTACAGGTGAAGTTGTGAAGCAGAAGCAGATGGAGAAGGGCGAGTACAGGCCTGGAGGAAGGAACACAGAGAGCAAGGTCTAGGACAGTGAGGAAATCACATGGGCAATAGCAGATGTTCCTAGAGAGGAGCAGAAGAGAGTCTGGGAAGATTGTTTGGAGTCAGAATATGGAGAGTCCGGAATACTAGACCAGGAAATATGGAGAGATGGAATAATTTGTAAATAAGAAAGGGAGTGGGGTTTAATGGAAGTGGCATCTTCAAATGGTCAGCCCGGGGGCACCTGCAGGAAGGTTAGACAAGAGATATACTGAGGCTGGGGAGGCCAGGGAACCATGGCAAGAGTAAATGGCCATAAAGTGTTCAACTTGGATGGACATGGGGAACTGCAAGGAAGAAGTATATAAAAGAGAATACGTGGGACCTGGTAAGAGAAAGGACAGAAAGAATAGCAGATGAATACACAATAACTCAATATTGTATAGTAGAAATGATCACTCTGGATCCATTACAGAGCACTCAAAACATAAAGCACGGGGTCTAACACAGAAAAAGCACTCATCACTCTTGGCTTTTGTTAACCATTATTAGTACTAGTATTCTGCCCTAAATTGTCCTCCCAGTGTACCTATGGAATTGTTCAGGGTAGCTCTGTTACATATAACACATAACTGAACAAGGAAAGTCACCGAGAGATTAAGGAATTGCCAAAATGTAATATTTTTTTTCAGTGGCCTGAGCCACAACCATTCATCTTAAGACTCTTTTTCTTGGCAATATATATATTTTTAATCATTATGGCAATAATAAGCATTGCTCAGGCCTGGCCCCCCAGTCAATGGCAAAGCCAAGAGTGTGCTCACATGCAGAATCCACACAACTAAATGGTAGCCTCTCCTTCTCAATTGTGCTTTCTTTTCTCTGAGGTGGTAGAGTGGGGAGTTGAAATACGTATTGTTCTTCAAGCACCTGGATCACAAGGAGCTAAAGGATATTGTTAAAGTCCCTTCACCATGATATTGGCTCTATTTTTCTTGTCAATTTAGCCATCAATAATTTGGATCATGTACTGCTGTAGAGGAGTTTTATTCAAAGTAAGACCCTTCTATGAAAGCCAGACTCACCAATGGCCCAGGAGCTGTAAATACAGAATGAATTTTAAATTAATACAAAGGTTGATTTGACAAACTGGGTCCTTGGTCCAAAACAGACCAAATGACATTCAGTAGTAATTAGTGTTAAGTTTTAAACCTATGGAAAGAAAGAGAAAAAAAAAAGTAATACCATCAAATAAGCAGAAAAGTGGAAAAGAATAAAATCTAATAAGGAGAGACCAACAAATGCAGAATGAACAGCAAGGTGACTGTGAATTGACAGAAAAAGGCTAATGCTTTGCTGTGCAGTGGGAGTATGCCTGCTGTGTGCTACATATCTGTTAAGAACAGGAAGCATGATGGCAGAATAGGAAATATGGGTGAAAAAAACATAGCAAGCAACTATATTATGAGAATATGGAGTCAGCCTTAATTAGGCACTGCATCTCATTTGGAGCTGACCAGCTAAAAGAAAACGTGAATGGAGAAGTGATATAAAGGGTTAGAGAGCAGGGCCTATGAAAAGATTTCACACCCCAGAATTATTTAGTCCAGACTGGAAGAATCTAGGAGGAAGAGGATGAGTGGGACTGAATTGATTTAGCAATAGGCTTCAAGCCAGTAAGAAGCCTTTCCTCTCAGAGAATGGTATCCAGCTGGTCTTCTCATGTCCTCTGAGGGAAAAAAAGCAAGGAATGGGTTCTGACATAACTACAGCAAGGACACGCCAACCCTAAATTTGTCTCCTTGGAATTGCTGGCTTTAAAATCTGTGTTGAACAGGTTTCTTTTCTTGTTTCCTTACCTCACCTTCCTGTCTCTCACACCCAGAGCAACACTGGATTTTAGATGGAACTTGCATCGGCCACACTCCACTGACACCTGATGTCCAAAACACTCCAGAATACGAAGAATAGAAGTGACCTGGAGCAGTCATTCTGTCCATCCCTCTGCCTCTGGGCATCTCAGCTCTCTGAAATAGGTCTCTAAACTTGAGATATGAGCTTTGTAACGTATCTAGTGTCATTTGGTTCAAATATATCAGCACAGAAAGACATGTAATCATGTCTTAACACCTTATAAATGAAAACGTAAAAATTAAAATGTAGTGGGGTGAAAGATGTATTAGAAAAAGGATACAAAATATCTCCCAGAGTCCACAGGGAGAGTTATAGAAGCCAGGTTAGCTTCTGGGCCCTTGGGGACCAGAACTGGAGACTCATACTCCTTCCTCTTGTCTGTACCTTCTTGCCTTCTCCACATGGGTGACAATATGGCCAGAGGAGCTGAAGGGCCTGTGATTCCAATTTACCAACCCAAGAGGAAAGGGCTCTATGATTCCCATAAGCAAGAGTGGTTTTGTGTCTAAGCTAAATCAACAGCCGTGAAATCCTGTCTGTTGATACAGCGTCAGCACTGATCCCTCAGCAGGAGGCAGCACTGGGTACTGATGAAAAATCCCATCCCTGGAGATGGAGGGTTTGGAACCATGGGCAAGTCACCTAACCTCTCTGTGGCTCAGTTTACTCATCCATAAAATAGTGACAATCATAAGACCTACCTTGCAGAGTTGCTATGAGGATTAAATGAGGTAATATGCGTAAAGTGTTCCGAGTCAGCCTGGCACATCCTAACTATTCAATAAAGGTTCACTAGTTTTTTTAAATACTATTTATTTTTAGTTGTAATAAACTAAGTCGATCTCAAATCTACATTCACACTCTGAAATTCAGTCATTGTGCTATAATAAATATCAGCCATTAGGCTTTTTACTTATCAGATATTGTACTGGATTATATGGACATTTCACCCACTAGGCAGAAAACGCAGATTCTGAATCTATGTTATAAGCTGCAGAAAGACACAAACTTGCTTAGAAAGAGGACCTTATACAATTATTTAACAAAATAATATGCATGTTAAACAATTTCTGGCAAATACAGAAAACAAAGAAGAAAGATTTTTAAAATTAATCTTTCACTGTCATTGCTATCCATAGTCCCTCCTTGGATTTTGTCATGTTTTTCTACTCCTTTCTCTGTATTCCGATGGACATTTTAATGTAATTATAACCATTCAGTGTGTCACCATTTCGCAAACCTCTGTTCTGCAGAACCCTAACACTTGAGGATGGTAATAGATGTTGGTTGAATAAAGGACTCTGGGATGAAACAAGTTCAAGAAACAATAGGTTAAACCACAAAACTTCTTAGAATCTTCAGTGTTGATGTGCATTGTGAAGTCCTGTGAGGAGCATATGATACCAAGCATTTCCCAAATATATTTGACAAGGAGTAGTATTCCAAAAATCTCACTTTGGAAAAATGCTACTCTGCAATTTTGTTTTCTATTTATCATAAGCATTTCCGTATTTTTTCATAAACTTTCTTCATATCCTTTTAAATCACTGCATAATAATCTACTAAGAAGCAATGCTGTAAATCACCTAACCAACCATTCTCCCACAGTTGGACATTTAGATTAATTTCATTTTTTTGCAAATATAAAGCTGTAACTAACATCTTTCTGCAGTGCAGATTTAAAAAAAAAAAATGAAAATGTATTTGGAATTAATTTCTTAGGACAGATTCCCAGAAGGAGAATTACTGGGTCAAAGGGTATTAATGTTTTAAGTTCGTGATACATGGTGCCAATTTGTGTTTCAACAGGTCTGTATCCATTTTCACTACCCAGCAGAGTGTGACGGGCCCACGCACCACACCCAGAGAGAGGCGATTGGCCAAAAGGCTAAAAGTGGGACTGCTGATGGCTACTTTCATCGGCCTTCATTAGCAGCGCCTCTGGTGACAGCCTTTGCAGCTGTCAGGTCTGATGTCAGCCCCTCCACTCTTTTTCTCCTGTTTCTCTCTCTCCCAGCTCCTCAAACACAGACTCCTAAGTGGCTCCAGTCTGTGCAGTTTCAGAGGTAGTCACACAGAATAAAACCCACACCAATACCCCATGCTTCTCACACTAGAGGACATGAAAAGAAACCCTTCCCCCAGTTAGGGTGCTGGTAAGTGCTTAACGACCAGCTCTCCTGGGGGAAAGGCCCTGATTAGCAGCATTTGCCACTTTCTGTGGTGTAAATACTCTCACCCTGGCTGACTTCGAGGTAACAACCTACCAATATAACATCACTGAACTGGCTCTTGTGAGCCAATAAGGTCTGGCTCCAAAAAATACTGCCCAGCCACAGTTGCTGGTCCACTGAATTTCTCCCTTTTCTCCTCCCTACATGACTCCCCACCCCTGTCTGGATTCTCTTCCACTTTCAACCACACCCCCGATCCAGGATACCAGGCAGGTAGGCCTCTAGTACTCACACAGTCCCTGAGCTGCAGTGTTGTTTACTCTCGTCCTAGACTGAGACTTCAGCTTGATTCACTGCAGAGGTCCATAGGATTCAACTGCCAAGTACTCTAGCCCATAGAAACCTTAGCCCTGTGCCATCAACTCAGGCTGACCCCACTGTGCAGCTGTTCCCCCAACCCCATCCTCTCTGCTCCAGCCACAAAGTCTTGGACTATCTTGCCTCATGTCCTCTCCCCTGCCAGCTCTTTACCTCCCACTCCACTTCGATACTAACCAAGCTCCTGACCTCCTTTATTGCCTCCAGTTTCCAACCCAGCATTTACTCCATGGACCCGATGACAAATTCAATTTCCACATTCATGAACCAAATTGGATGAAATTTTTAAGTCATTTTCTCTCTCTGGCTGTTGCAGAAGCTTCCTTTGCCAAACCCCTTTCCACTCTATCCTCAACCTATGAACATGTACGCACCCAATGAGGGTCGAACAGTCTCTCAAGCCCATGAGAAGGCCCTGGTACCCTGCCAGCCCTCCACTCCCTGGACCAGACACTACCCAGTGTGTCCTCAACTGAGTATTATCAGAGATTCTTAACTTCCAGGCTTGAGGCCATCAGACTTCCAAACTGAACTCTTAGCTGGAACATCTTGCTGTGTGCTACTAGATAACCCATGGCTGCGTATTCCAAAATTGCAAGTAGAAGTCACTTAGTCCCCTTAAGAAACCCCAAGTGCCACCCAAGCCATACCATGAAGGACAAGTGGAATTTGTCTTTCTAATGTTAGGAGTCTCACCAAGAAAACACTCTTGTCCTCCTGGAGAAGGCCCCCCTCTGACCCTACTACTTGCTTTCCCTCCCATAGTCCATATGGACAACTTCAGCTAGGATGAATAAGCTGGGAGTGCAGAAGAAGAGGGAAAAAGTGAAAAATGTAAGGGGAAAAGAAAAAAGAGAAAGGAAAAAAATGATATGGCAAAATGGAAAGAAACAGTAGAAAGTAGCAGAGGATGACAGAATGCCTTATGTTCTTCAATGTCCCACTAGGATTCCAGACTTTAAAAAACATAAATAATGGCTTCTATCTAAAAACAGAGAAATGGATGGATTACTTTTAGGATCCACATTCCAGCTAAGTGCATTGTTAACCCATCCAAACATGTGTATGAAATAGTTAACAGGAATATTCCTGAGTTGAAGAAAAGAGGGTGCTTAACAGTGTTACAAGGAAGCATATGGATCCCCATATTTTTTACCAAAGGAAATCTATTCTAAGCTTGGACTCAATCTGGAAGTTACTCTTCCCCCAAAATGAGTCAAGCTCAAACCCCTTTACCCTATCACAGTGTAGGGCACTCTGCTGAATACAGGAGCAGCAGGCAGGGAGTAGGCAGTGAGAAACAGAAAGCTGGGATCATTCAAATAGAAATCCCATATAAAGTAAAGCTAGCAGTTGGCATTGGGCTGATCATATTTGAGGAAGCACCCTTCCTAAGGAGTATCACTGGTGAAGATTCTTTACTTAAATGAGCCTGGAGGAATTGCATAAACAGAGCTAGATGACATCTGTGGTTAGTAATGAGGACCTTAATATAAGAAATACAATATCCCAGCCCAAACTACTGTGGGAACAAGTACAGGACAAAACACAGGAAGAGGAAAAAAAAAATAGCATAACCTGGAAGAAGAAAAATAGAGAGTAAATCATAATAAAAACTACCTTCTCCTCTCCACCCCCAGTCACACATAGTTTGGTTAATTCCTTAATGAGGATGGATTGTAATTAATATCAGAACTACACAGTATAATTATTGCATATAATTATGCCGAGTTAACTGTAGAGTAAATCATATATAGTTTGCATTCTATGGTGTGAGTTTTCAATTAATCTTTTTAGAGGAGGGAAGGGTGCTTATTATGGTCCTTTGATAAAGGACATCTCCAGGAAGATACATGTATCAGCTAGGTCTTTTGGATACTACTTTCAAGACTACAATTCTCATAATTGCCAGACCCAGGGGCTGCATCTCTCTACCTTAAACAGATTATTTCTACGTAGGAGTCCAGCCCAGAGAAGGGGCAGCTATGGCCTGAGCCAGAACCTGAGAATTAAGGCCACCTCTTGGTCCTCTGGTCACTTGCTGGGGCCTTATATTGGTTCTGCGGGCTGTTTCTATGGGTCCCTGACCCCTCATCTCTAGAGGCTGAATGTCCTTAACCTGTCTCTCTCACCTTACTTTCTCTATCACATCCTCTGGAAACTGAAAGTTCTTTCCATTCCCTTCCTGGTTCTCAAAGTACAGTCCATGGATTATTGATGGTCAGAAATTTCAATAGAAGAAGAATTACAGGTTTCCAGCTGTTCTAAAACACAACTCATACCTAGTCAATGGAACTTGAATCTCTATATAAAGCAGGGTCTGTGGTGGGGATGGGGGGGTGTGGAGAAGAGATGGAGAAGGAGAGATCTGGTAGGTGGTTTACAGGTGAATCTGAGAGGATTTCGGGTTGGGGAAGGGCTAGCCAAATCACAGGAGCCATTCCCTTTTGCCCCCATCTCTTCTCACCAGCACTTGGCAGGTGTTTCTTACATAGGGTCTTTGCCATTGTCATTCCTGCTCATTCCTCCAGGTGCTGTTTTCATTCCTGGTACCACCATTCCCTCTCCCCATACCCTATTCCTCAGAGTGGCTGGCAGAATCTTTTCCAGAGTCATAGGGCTTTATCTCAGGCAAGAAGATTCTTTAAAACTATATTAATTCATTAATTTAGGAGAGACTTCTAACTCTTCCTTGTTAACTCAATTTACCTAGACCCTTTTTCTCTTTGTTCTCTAAAATTCTTCTTTCCCCATCCATCAGACTCTTCATTGATTGACCTTCTTGTCCCAAGTTCCTCCCTACCCTCCTACAGCATGGGATCTGGGCAGCTGAAGTTTAGAGCTCAGATTCTAGGGCCTAAGCCCTCTGCTGCTCATCAGTATCTAAAGAGCGAGCTCATAACCCTGTGCCCCTCTGGCTTTATCACCCTTTAGAACAGTATAAAGTTTAAACCCCTGACCTTTTTCAAGAATGATCAGAGAACGTCCCCACCTCTGGAGGGAATCAAGAAGGCTTAGAGGAGAAGCAGGATGCACTCTTCACCCAGGACCTGGACCCCCATTCTTCTCTCACTCCTCCTAGCAGCCTCTAGCACCCCCATGAGGAACCTATCAAACCACCAGAAAGGGATGGAACACCCCTTTCTGCCCCACCCCCAAGCCTCCTGTGCCCTCAGCCAGCTTTCAAAGGCCACCCTTGGACAGAGTAAGTGACACTAAAAACAGCAATTCTCCCCCCACCCTCCACCCCTCCTTCCCCGCCTGCCCACTGATAATAATGGGCCGAGACACTTTTATTATCATTATTAATTAGCACTTTCAAGCAATGGAATTAAATCAATATGGTGGACTGAAACTAATTTTAACAAGCCATTGAGATCAATCATTGGGACTTTTATCTACATAAATGCCACTAAACTCAGCTCGTTAGTGTAACATTAGCTGGAAAGAAAAAGAAGGGAGACTGGCGGGGTTTTAATTAGGAAGACATAAACCGAGCCACAATTTTTCTTCTTTGATTTGCTTTTAATCTCGTCTGCAAAGCTCTTCTTGTGCTGCCCGGGCTGATTTTCAGTCCCAGGCCACTTGGGCAGGAAGGGGAGGGAATGGAGTGAGGAGAGGCGAAGGGCAAGCAGTGAGGACTGCTCAGATGGTCTTTTCTCATGCCCACCCAGAGATAGAACCAGTTATGCCCCCCTGTATCCCCTAAATCTGAACTCTCAGAATCCTATCATCAGAGCTGACCCTTGCTCCGTTTATATTCGCCTTTGTATAGCATTTATTCATTTCTGCATTATATGAAAATTATTTATGTTCATTGATTCATTCAGTGAACAATAGATGAGATCTTGTGTGCCAGGTACCCTGCTCACTACTCTAGAGAATTAAAAAATAATAATAATAAATGAACAAGATATGGTCTTGCTCCCCAAGGAGCCTGCAGTCTGGCCTTCTGTCCTTCCTAGATCAATGACGCCTGCAGGGCAAAGACCATAACTTATTTATCCGTGTGCCCCACCCCATCTAGCTCTATGCCGTGTACCTGTAGAAGCCTGGGTAAATATTTGGGATAAATAGTTAAGAATATAACTTCTCTACCCACAAGTCATTGCTCTCTATGCCCAGGCCGCTAGCCCCCCACAATATACATCCCCATTCCATGGGCACGTAGCCCCTGCGAAAACTCTGCACCTTGGATCTCACTCTCACTCACTCTAATAATCCTCGCTTCCGGCCTTGCGCCCTGACAGGTTTTGGTTTCCTGTTCATCACGATCTTGTTTTAAGGTCACCATGTGAGAAGCACTGGGAGTCTGGTTGTCTGGGCTTCCCCAGCTGCTCGTTTCTCTCTCTGCGAGCGCCATTACCCCACATGCCAATGCTCTTCTGTTGGGTCCTGCATGTTCCTCTGCTAAACTGTGAGCACCTTGCAGGCAGGGACCGGACCTAAGCAACCTTTCTATCCCCGACTTCTCCTGCAATGCTTAGCACAGAACTGGCACTTGATTCAGAGTTGTAGGCAAGCATGGAGTCATCTGTGTTTACCAAGATCAGGATAAAAATCCCAACTCAGCATTTGAGGTTCACCTACAGTCTCTCTTTCAGAACCCTTTTTCAGAATTTCCTCCCACTGCTTCCTCACGTAAATTCTCTACTCTAGATGTACTTGGCACATTCCACACTATCCACATTCTTGCTCACTCTGCTTGCTCTCTTACAAAGAATCTTGCTCTTCTGAATCCTTCTCACCTTTTGGGTCCTGTCTCAAGTTTCATCTCCTTCCCCCATCCCATAAAGAATTTCCTGATCACAGGAACTTCCTTTGTTCTATCCTGTTTGTCCTCCCATGTGGCCCTTATCACCAACTACTTTCTGCTACTGGATATATATTGCACCCTGACCTTCCTAGTGGGCTTGGAATAGAAATATTCCCACGTGGCACTGCCTCTAGGAAATAAATCATTTCTCAGTGGAGATAAGCCCTTGGGTTCAAATCCTAGCTCTACTATTTATGATATTCATGGCCTTAGGTAAGTTACTTAACCTTGCTATATCTCAGTTTCCTCACCTGTAATGGTAACCAAATAGTACCTACCTGAGTTTTTATAAAAATTAAATGTGATCTTTCATATAGAACACTTAGCATTGTGCCTGGCACATAGTCATCATTGCTATAATTATTACTATTATCAGTTTATTGTGCTCTGATTTCATCCCCATCTAGCAACCAATCATTATACTTTGGCTTCCCTGTAATAAAAGGCTCCTCTGATCTGTTAACAGGAAAATTCATTGGCTCATTGTTATGTTTCTTATTGCAAATTAATAAATTGACCTTCTAGATTTTATCAGTCATGATATGAGGTGGGTTGGGTAAATAAATCCTTAAATCTAGTTCGCTCCTGTATATACTAGCAATCAAATTTCTGAGGCTGAGGTCCTAGATCTTGGCAACCACACGATGGTACCACCAACTTGGGCTCTGTCTGTGTAGCCAGCAAGCCTTCATGAGCCCCATCATACTTTAGTTTCATTGTTTTACCTCTTTAAGCAATTTAAAATCTCCAAGCTTAAGTTTTCTCATCTGTAACAGGGAAAATGAATCATCAATTGGGTGACTGGGAGGACTGAGTGAGCTAATGAATGGAAAAAACTAGACCGTTGACCTGCATAATAATTGTTAGCTTTAAGAATAATTTGTAATTATTCTACCTCACCATACCTTTTTTATTCTCACAACAATTTGAATGATAGTTTATATTTACAAAGTCCTTGCACATACATTATCTTATCTCTCATTGACAACCATTCCCACCTAACAGAGAAGGAAACTGGGAACAAAGTCATTTCTTAAGGTCATGCAGTTATCAGGTTACAAAGCTGGGACTCAAACCTAGGTCTTCTCCCAGACTACTGCCTTTTCTTTATAAAACATTAGCCTATCTAATAAATATGAAATAAACAAACAAAACCCCTACTGTTTTGTTTAATTACACTTTAAAATTATTTTGAAATTTTGGCAGCACTCAAGTCCCTCCCATGTCCTGCCACTTATGGCCCTCATTAGTCATACCAATAATACTGGTCATGCTGTTGCAACTACTCAACTCTCCTGTTGTAGTGTCAGAGCAGCCAAAGACAAATATGAATGAATGGGCATGGCTATGTTCTAATAAATCTTTATTTATAAAACAGTTGGCAGGCTGGATTTGGCTTATGCACTGCAGTTTGCCAACTCCTGTTTTATATTGTTCTTGTATTAATCTTCCCTAACCACCATAGTTCTTATCATTTTTGTAGTGTTTTCTAGGAAAAGTATAATTAGGTCCAGAAATAAGACTTGAATTCTAGTCTTCCATGGTAGGCACACTGCTGCATGTTTCCATAACCTATTTCTGAGTTTACCTGCAGCCTCAGGGGAGGGTTCCCAAGAGCACTGATAGCTTCCCACCTGAGCCCACAGCTTACTGCTTCATCACCTGAGGATTTTCTTTGGTGCCCTGGGAGTTTGCTTAGCTTGTATGCAAAAAAAAAAACAGAAATACTGGGCACTTAACATTCCCAGAAGTAACCCTCATCAATGGAGGATGTGAATTGGTATATAAATATTACACTTTTCCATCTATTGGGTAGAAAATCCTGAAGTGTATTCTACATGGTTCCACAGAGAGTCCCAGCAAAATTGAAAGTCAATTGCCCATGGCAGTAACATATTGATTAATGTATCTTCATTGGCTTTTCTCCCATTGCCATCACATTTCCTTACCCCCTCAGTTGCTTCCTAGGATTTTTGTCTCAGGGTTTGATTTGGGGGTAAATAAACTAAAATGTCTTCTGACTTCTAGTCCAGGTCCTTTTGTTTTGTTTTGTTTTCATTTTACTTCTCTTCATAGGAGTCTACAATGGCACTTTTATGTCTAACAACTTGGCAGACTAAGTATTCTAAAAATATCTTCTGATCCTAACACTTACATACTGAATAAATTACAGCAAACACCCTTTTAAATGTAAAGAGTAAGCTGAAGCAAAAGAAGTGACAGCCTGGAGGCAAATGTCAAAACCTAAAGTTTGGAGATTAATATGGTTCTGATGTGAATGAGAAATAGGGGCCAGGCCTTGGCCTCGTACAAGGTTGAGGAGCTAAACCCAAGGTCTCCACATAAAAGCTACATCCTCAGTGAAAAGGCAAACTGAAGGAAAACAGACAGCCTTCTAACAAAGGACAACTGTCTCTATGGTGGCTTTAAATATTTTTTACATATATAAAATAATCTTCCCTTGGAATTTATAACCTAGATCTGTTCTCACTGGGGGTCAGCAGTTTGAACTCATACTACCCACATGGAAAAGAAACACCAAACTGAGAAAGTAAATAAAAGTGATTCTACCTTGGTAGTGCCCCTAATTCCAAACAGAAGCAAATACAAACCTTTCTGTAAAAATAAAATCCTCAGCCCAGACCCCACAGATTATGTTCAAGTATATAATAGCTCAAGAAAAAAAAATATGTCAAACACAAGGAGAAACAAGCTGCCATAAGCTAATGTTGACAGAAATAATAAATGACAAATTTATGCCCCCTCAACAAATTTGAGAGTAAATATAATATAATTATGCAATTTTTAAAGAAAAGTGATAAAATTGGGGAAATGAACAAAGTGCAAGAGAGTATCATAAAATTACAAGAACTTTTGAATTGATATTTAAAATATAATCACTGAAATTAAAAACCCAAAGCAAAGTTTAACATCAGATTAGCACTCCTAAAGAATAAATTAGTGAAATGGAAGAGAGCTGATGATTATGCAGAACCTAGTATTGGAGATGAAAAATATGAATGAAAGGGAAGAAACATGAAGGGTAGAATTAGAAGGCATAGCACACATGTAATTTAAGTTATAGAAACAGAAAATGGAAGTGAGACAGTGGCCAAAGAGATAATGACTAAGAATTTTCCAGAATTTGTGAAAGACATAAATCAGTACATAAAGAAAACACCACTATATGAAGCAGAATAAATAAAATGAAATGCATACCTATACACCTTGTACTGAAACTTCAGAACAGTACAGAAAATGAAATATCTTTCTAAACATTCAAAAGAAAAGACTGCTCACCAAAAATAAAAATACAGAAAAGAAATCAATAATTAGATTAACAACAGACTTCTTGCTTGTGATGATGGAAGTTAGAGTATAATGGAATAATATCTTCAATGCGCTGGAAACAATAAATGTCAACCTTGCACAGTATATCCAGAATATCCATATTTCAAGTTCTTTTCAGAGAAAATAAAGAAATAGTTTACTGTCACAATGTCCTCACTAAAAGGCTTACTTTAAGAAGTAAAATAATCCCCAAAAAAGTTCTGCAATGCAAGAAAAATTGTGAGAAATAAAAATGATAACGTATATAAATCTAAACAAATAAAACAGAAGTAATAATTTTGTGGGCTTAAAAACAAGAACTAAAATACATAGGCAGTGCTGGAGAGGGTGAAGTTGATGGGAGATGGGGCATACCAAGATCCTTGTTCTTGAGGAAAGTGAGGTTAAGATGTTATTTTAGACCGTTAAGTGCACAAAATAAAATTTAAAGGCTTATCTTTAAATACAAAGTAAAGAACAAACAATCCAAAAGAGGACAAGAAAAGGGAAGGCATCATAGAAAATACAAGATTAACAATACAAAATAATAAAGTAAAAATTTGTATATATGATATTTAAAAATTATATGAAGTTTAATATACACGTAATAAAATGAAATGTAAATACAAAGGAATAAAGAATATAAAATTCAGAATAATGATCACTCTTGGGGAATAGGGAAGGAGAACATACAAGGACTTCCAGGGTATTAGTTACGTTCTAATTTTTAAGTGGAACATTGATTTTGTTTTGTTCTTTATACCTTATGTTCACACACATACATCTGTGTGTATTTATACAAATTAACTATGTCATTAAAAATGTTAAATTGTAAAAAAGATCTGTGGTGCCTCCATATTGCTCCATTAAGTTTAAACTCATCAGCTCGGCATTTTTAAGCCCTTCCCCAGCTGGGCACAGCTTCTCTCTCACTCATGTCTAATGTGGGTTCCTTCCTCTAGTGAGAATTCCCTACTGCCATCCTTCTGCTCTTCAATGTCGCTATCAGATTAATTCACATCTCCAGGATTTTGTCTTCCTCATCTTTCCTTCTATCTACGATGAAAATTCTATAGTTCCTGGGAAGAAAAAAGAAATAAAACATTTTCCCCTAAATGAAGCCTTTCTGAGTTTACTCCAGGACACAGGGATCTCTCAATAATGTCAAATACTTCCAGGATTAATGCACTCAGTCTGCCAAATACTCTTGGTGCTCAATGTAGAGAGAAATCTTATCTCTTAACTAGCCAGTGAACTTCTTGAGAGCAAAGACAGAGCCTGAGGTTTCTATTATATCTCATGACCTATTGGCCATTACTGAAGTCATAAAATGCACTTAATCAACATCTACTGAAGAAAGTATAGCATGGGACTAATTCTTAATTCCCATGGAACAGATTCTGTTTGAGAATCTGGAAAACGTTTATGTCCCTACTTTTCAAGTCTTCCTGAGGTCCAGTTATATCTTACTACACATTCTTTTTCTACTGAAACCATTTTTCTAGTGAAACATGTTTAAATTGATATGTCCTTAAATCGACATGTACTTAAATTGATATGTCCTTAAAATGTCTTGTCCTTGAACCAGGAAGATAACAAGGACAGAAAGCTGACAAGGCTCTCCTCCAAGGCAAAGAAGTCACAGGGCTGGAAGACCTAGCATTAGCAAACTGAGGTGGTAGCTAGCAAATCCTGCCTCCCCAAAAGTGAACAACTTCATAGTGATATCATAAAGATTGAATAAATTTCAAATTGTAAACCCAAATAGAATGGCTTATATTAGAGTAGGCATCTATAAATGCTTTTTTGAATCTGACTCAGACCCTGAAAGAGCAAATGCCAGAGTAAAGACTTTTATCTTTCCCAAAGCTAAATATTTTTTCTCTATCTAGAACATCAGTTTTTCTTCCACCCAAGCCACATTACTTTACTCCTAAATACTTGGAGATATTGATATGATTTCACAAAACTACTATCAATAAATTTATGTTGAGCATCTAATACTAAAGCACTCTTCCAAACATTAGGGGAATATAGTTAATTAAGTAAGATTTATAATACTCAGGAGCTTACAGTTTATTTGAGGAGACAAAACTAAACCACTAGAGAGAGTCATAAAACAATAGCCCTCATTCCAAGGGTCAGAGAGCTAATAATGTGAGATGTCTGCCAAAATGTTGAGTATGTCTATTCCGTTTATATGTTCTGAAAAAGGGAGGAAAACTACAGGGAGGGTCCACAGGCCCACTGAGCCTTCTTTGGAATAAATTTATGCCAAAACTTAATTTCTCACCTTATCACCAAGAGTTTCCACTTTGACTCATGGGTCAGAGTGGCATTTGGAGACCTAGTTACCAGTGTCGACTCAGAGCCAATTCAATGTCTAGTAAATACCTGAAAGGTCTGAAGACTTCCTTTTCCCCAGTGCACAGTAAGCCTAGTAAATGGCCAAAAGCCCCTTTGGGGCTGGCTTGGAGAAGTATTTACAGAATATAGTTGTAGCAGAGTTGTATATTAGTCCTCAAGGAGGCCAACCTCACCTTCAGCCCAGGGGCTCAGGCTCTGTGATCTGGCGTATGTCTCAACACTAGGTAAGAAGCTAAGACTCCTCATTGTGTCCAGTCGAATTAAGTTCCTGGATGTCAGACCTAGAGTGTTTCTGTTATACAGAGGAAGCAATAGTTTAGTAGGCTGTCCATCTATTTCATTTCTAGGAACACAGCAATCAATTAGGCATAGCCAAAGAGCCCAACAGCTCATTCTGTTTACCTGTTTATCCCTCCTGACCATTACAGTAATTGTGTCTACTTTGTCTCTAGCAGTAAGAGCTATTCTTTGGCCATTAATTCTCCAGAATCCCAATGGAAATCAGGGAGCATGTCTAGTAGCTGCATCTCATGTATACAGAGGAAGCCACCATAATGCTTTTTAAAGATGCTGATGCTCTTGTCACTAATACATTTTCCAATTTCTCCCCTTAATAAAGCTAATGTCTTCTAGGACCTCTTGGGAGATATAGTGAGGGTGGGAAAGAAGGGTATGCAGTTTGCTTATGATAAATCCATTACCATATTCTTATCTCATCAAACATTTGGAGTCAATCTTCTACGTTATGCTTTAACATCACTGAACATAGGCCATTAGTGAATCAAAGTTTCAGTCGACTAATCAGTAAACTAATTTTCAGAGCCACTTTTAACATTAGATCTATCATCTCTGGCAAGTGTACCTATATAATGAATTTTGTTTGATCCAGTTTTAAATTCTGTCTCCCTTGTGTCAAGATCCTTAGGATCCATTCCCACATGTGTTCCCCCCACCCCAGACTGAGGTTGATATAAATTAGTACATCTTGCATTAACTTTAAAATATAGACTATTTTGGGGTGGCGGGGAGGATCAGACAGAGGCAACAAGGGATGGAAGCTGAGAGGCTTGAGGAGAATAGACATCCTTTTGCAAGGCTCCTTCTGTAGATGAGGTTATTACTGGGTCTTCAAGAAAGAAAAGCTGATTTCCTCAGTCCTAGAAGAGCAGGATGCTTCCTCTAACAAGGGAGGTTTAGGGAGACTTGGGAGTTCAAGATTCTCAATTTCAAACAAGTCAACCCAGGTAGAGATTGGTATGTCTGTGACTTCAACTTATATTATAATTCTACAACCCACATAACCAAATTCCAAATCTAATTTTCATCACAGTTGGCCTGTACATGGAAATAGATCCTTCTAGGGTGTATATAGTACCCTGGTTGTCTGAGCATTTGAGTTGAGAGTTTAAACTTATCATTGTCTATATGTGAGTTCTCCAGTGCAGTTGAAACAACTATTCCACATCAGGGTTCTTATAGTTATTGCCATATTAGTCAAGTCTAGTAGCTACTACACCCCCAAGGTACTTGGTGCAGTAAGCACTTTATCACAATCAACCGCAGGTGAAAATTTTACCATATTACTACTGCATGCTATGGATTAGTAGTAATCCATTTTCCATTAGCAGAGTTCCACACTGTGTTCAAGGCTAGGGGAAAAAATAAACCAAGCCCAGACATTTTTGAGGATATTTTTCCTATGACCATTTCCATTATCAAGCATTGTACCAGCCAGTGTCTAATCAGAAAAATAGACCACAGTAGGTATGTCAAGAGAAAAAAATTAATTAATTACTAAAGGGCTGATAAAGCAAAAAGAAAACATTGACCTATCATACAGCCAATAACTGGAGGAAGTAGCTACCACAGCTAGGGGTGATGGACAAAGGAAAGAGGTTGAAGTTATCAGAACTAGAAGCCTGGAGTAGAAACCTCAAGAAGCTGGGGTTCGCTTCACTAAGGAGAGGGCATAGTTGGATGCTGCTATTTCCTTGGGAGTTCATAAGAGAAACCAAGAGAGCTGCAACTTAGACCTCAGAAAAGGTCTGCTGCTGTTTACCTTGTCCAGCTCCTGGTGGCACCTGTGAAGAGTCACAATAAAGCTGGTTCTAGGAGTACTGAAAGGAGCCAAAGGATGAAACTAATCACTTCCTCCAGGGTGAAGTATTCCCACCAAGCATTGCTGATAGGTACAAAAAGTAAATTAGAAAGCAGAAGTACCTTCTTTTCTCCTGCCTTTCAATCTTCTTCTAGAATTCCCTACTGCAGAACTTAACAGGGATCCAGATGACAAAGGAGAAAGGTTGTTTGCAGAGACCTAGCGCTGACATCACGGCACAGAAACTACACAAGTGTACTTGGAAATAAAAGCCAGCAGCTTAATAACTATTACAAATACATCTTATTAAAATTGACACACACAAAAAAGCCTCTATACTCTGACCACTTAAAATATTAGGCAAAAGTCAGAGATCTTCCTCCAAAGCAACCTACAAATCCAGATGATTTCACCAGCAGATTCTACCTATTAGTCAAGAAAAAAATAATTTCAATCATACACACCTCTTCCTAACTCATTATATGAGTCTAGCATAACCTTTATATCAAACTCAACAAGGATAGTCCAAAAGAAAAATTATATTTATATTTCATTGATGAACATAGATACAAAAATCCTAAACAAAATACTAGTAAGATGAATTCAGCAATATAAAAAATTGTAAACCTTATCAAATTAGATATATTTCAAAAATGCATTGTTGCTTAAATATTAGAAAATCAATTAGTGTAATTCAATGCACTAACATATTAAAGAAAATATGATTCAAATATCTCAATAGATGGAGAAAAATGCATGAGCACTTAATAAAATTTAATGTCCACTCATAAATTCTTTAAATATTTTTGGTGCTAATAGAAGTAATTTGCTTAATATGATAAAGTTTATCTATTAAAAAATTATAGATAATATAATGTAGTACTTAAGAGTTAAACTTTGAAAGTTTTTCTTTTAGGATATGGACAAAATAAAAGATTCTTCTATAACTATTTCTTTTCAACACTGTATTAGGGGTGTCAGCCAATGCCGTAAGGCAAAGCACAGAAATAAAATGGATAATAAATGAAAAAGAGGAAATTATAATGTCATTTTACATAGATAATATGATTATATACATTAAAAAGTCTTAAAGAATCTACAGAAAAAAATTTTAGAATTAATTTTAAAATTTCAAGTTTTCTGTATACAAAATCAATATACAAAAATCAATTGTAAAAACCACTTTGATACAAGACAGAGTAGTTTGCATTAAACCAATACTCCCACAAATAAAATTTATAAAATGTCTTTAAAACCAACTATTTGAGGTCATAGAGGACAACCAAAAGCAGTCAGAAACTGGTGAAGAGTCTATTTTATTTCCTTAAAATAAGAGAATTGTCCTGGATCTATTTTTGCCTCTACGGTTTACACAGCACGAGACATCTAGATGTCAAACAGAAATCTTCTGACTCATGGCTTAGGAAGTCATGAGCTTAGTAAATGAGCTTCCAGAACAGCTATTAAATAGTAAGAAGGGAAATTCTGAAAAAGAGTGAGGCATGAGAAGAACCTCCAAATTTTTCCACCAAGTCTTTGACCAACCCCTGAACTGCAAATATACAGAAGAAATTCTAAGGAGACTAATGGGAAACAACAGCTGTATGGATGAAGGAATTGAGCAAAGATTTCAACTGTTGCTTACTCCCAGGGAAAGAGTCTGGAGTTTGAGCACAGCCAACTTAACTACTTACTAGAACAAAAATAAACATTTTTCAAAGAAAGATAACAAAATCCAGAGTCTCTACAACTTGTCATCAACAATATCTAATGCACAATAAAAATTAATAGATATGATGGGATACATTAACAGAAAAATGTGTCATAGAGTCAAGAAAATAAATCTCTATATAAACCAACCTCTAGATGACTAGATGCTAGCATTAGCAGATAAGAACTTAAAGAAACCATTATATGTTCAAGATCTTTAGGAACTAATGTCATAATAAACAGATAGGAATGTCAACAGAGAAAGAGAAACTTTAGAAAAGAACTAAATGAAAATTTAGACTTGAAAATCACAATCTCTGAAGTGAAGAAATGACTAGATAGCCTGAACAACACATTGGACACAGGAGAAGAGAGGGCCAGTGAATTTACTGATAAATCTTTAGAAAGTACCCAAAAAAGAAGAAAAAAGAAGAAAATATTTTTGTGAGAGAACTAGAATCTCAATGACCTGTAAAACAATATCAAGAGGTCTAACATATATGTTATTTGAGTTCCAAAAGGACAAGAGAGAAAGCCTAGGGAAGAATAAATATTTAAAGTAATACAGTCAAGTTTTGCCCAAATTTATGTGAAAAAATGTAGGCTTATGATCCAAGGATGTCAGCAAATCCTAGTAAGAATAATTACAATAAGAATCACATTTATAGTAAAAATGTTGAAACTAATGATAAATAAATAATCTTGAAAGCAATCGGAGAAATATGATTTATTGCATACAGAGAATGAACAATAGAAATTATGGCTGAGCTGATCATGAAAAACAGAGAAAGCCAGAAGACCATGTAAATATATCTTTAAAGGGTCAAAGTTGGGGGAAATCTATCATCTCAAAATGCTATAGCAAATGAAAATAATTTTTTCAAAAAATGATGATGAAATAGAAACATTTTTAGAACAAAGAAGGCTGAAGGAAATAATCAGCAATAAATCTAAACTATAAGAAATACAAAAACTTCTTCAGATTTGAGGGAAATAATATCTGGTATAAACAGAATTACTGGAAAAAATAAAAAGCACCCAAAATAGTCAATAGATGAAAGACTCTATTTTTCTTTCTTTTAATTTCTTTTAAAGGCATATAACTATTTAAGAAAAATTATGACATTGTATTGTGGGATTAATAACATACATAGATATGATATATAAAATGTCAATAGCACAAAGGACTCAGAACTATACTCTTGTAAGATTCATAAATTTTATGCAAAGTGATAAAATATCAATTCTAAAAATACTCTGATGAGGATGCATATTGTAATTATTAGAAAAACCTCTAAAAAGCAACACAAAAGAGATATATTAAAGAAACAAAAAAAAAATAGGTGGAGAGGCCACATGGAACATTCACTGAGATAGACAATATATAGGGTCATATATCAAGGCTCAATACATTTCAAAAACTTGAAGGAGGACTCATGTAGCATATTTTCAGGTCTACCATGAGAATTTGAATTGAATACACTCACTGGCTTGTGACTTACTACAATAATTTTGGACTTTTTACATATATACATATATATTTATTAATGTATGTATAGTTTTGTTTGATAAAGCAAATGGTCAAAAATGTAAACAATTTGTGACTCTGGTTTAAAGATATATGGGAGTTCCTTGTACTATTCTTACAAGTGTCTGCAAAAAAATGTTAAGTATCTCTATACTTAAATGGGAAATGAAATGTTTAAAAGATACCATTTATAGCAAAGTACCTAAGTCTCATGAAGAGAATTACAAAACTTTGTTGAAAGACATCAAAGAAAATCTAATAGTTATATCATATTCATTAACTATAAGACTCAATATTATAAAGATTTAAATACTCCCAATTTTTTTTGTAGACTTATTGCTATTTAAATCATACTTCCAACAGGATTTTTTTAGAATGTGAGAAGTTGATTCTAAAATTCAAATGGAAATGCAAAAAGCCAAGAGTAAGTAAAACACTCTAGAAGAGGAAGCAAAGGTAAGAAGACCTGCTCTACTAGACTTATTATAAATCTATAGTAATTAAGATAATATAATATTATACAGAATAGACTTCCACATATACAGACACTTGATGACAGATGTGTAATTGCAGATCAATGAGAAACAGATGAGATGATCTGAGATAACTACATATCCATTTAGAAAAAATTAAATTGAATCTCTAATTCACACCACACACAAAAACTAAATCAGAGTGGATTAAAGACATACCTACAAAAAGCAAAACAACAGAGATTATCACACAGAATATAGGACAGTGAGTCCCAGGCTATTCACCAAGCTACCCTAGGACACTGCGTAAAACTCATGATGACGTGGTAAGGTATTTTAAATCTGTGAGGGGAAACACAGAGATACTTGACACTTGTCATACACTGAACAAATGACTAGCTCTAGCCAGTTCCAACATTAGATCGAGCCACATCATATCTTTGTGAAGCTAGGTTTTTAACAGTTACTGTCATTTAAAGCAAATATCCCCTAAAAATCAAAATGAAACAGGAAATCTGATTTCTAGGATTGAGAAGTTGTGCAGGGCCAACAGGTACACACATCTCTTAGTAAATAATTGCAATTCTTTAAAAATGAAAAGCACATTATTTTTTTATTTATATGTTTATTATGTTTTCAAATGACTACAAAATAGTTGGAACATAAATCCTTATTAAGTTATTTAGACCTAATTACCTAATAAATAGAAGTATTGGGTATTCTTAGATCTAAGCACATCATGAAAAATAACTGACATTAAAAGGTACCATGAATGAAGAAAGTTGAAAAACTTTGATAGAGAATATGTATGTGACTTCAGAGTAGGAAAGAATTTCTTAAACAGGAGACATAAAGCACTAATCATGAAATAAAACATAAATTTGAATTTCTTAATATTAAGAACTTCTATTCATCAGATGATACCACAAAGATATTGAAAAGGCAAGTCACATAGTGAGAGAAGATATAAATAAAAATAAAACTAACAAAAATACACTCTCCAGAATATATAAAAATTTCTACAAATCAATAATGTAATGGCAACATTACAGAAAAAAATAAGCAAAAGACTTATACATATTATAAAATAGGAAATCCGAATGGCAAATAAACTTATGAAAAAGTGCTTATTCTCACAAGAAATGAGCAAAATACAAACTAAAGCATGCTGAGAAAATAAAACTATAAAACTTCTAGAAGAAAACATAAAGAAAATTCTTTGTGATTTGAGGTAGACAAAAAAAATTTTTAAATAGGGCACAAAAGGCTCAAACCATGAAAAAAACTTTTAATAAATGGGAAAGATACTCATTAAAATTAAAAATTCAAAAGACACTCAAGAAAATAAAAGCACAAGCCATGGTCTGAAAGAAAGTATTTGCAAAACATATAGCTGTTAAAGAATCTGTTCAGAATATATAGAACTCTTAACAATTCCATTATAAGAAAACAACAAAATTTTTAAATGGGTAAAAGATTTAAACAGACAGTTTACCAAAGTCAATATACAAATGGCCAAAGAGCATATAAAAAGATACTCAACATCATTAGCCACCAGAAAAAAAAATGTAAATTATAATACAAGACCTCATTACATATGCTAGAATAACTAAAATTTTTAAAAAATGGACTATATCAAGACAGGGATGCGAGGCAACCAGAACTCTGATTGCTGGTATGTTAAATGAAAAATGGTAAAAACCACTTTGGAAAACTATTTGGTGGTTTCTTATAAAGTCAAAATTACATCTACTCTATGACCCACAATGCCAATGCTATATATTTCTCTAAGAACAATGAAAACATAAATCCGCAAAAAGACTGTACTAAGTATGGCTTAAAAGCTTTAGTCAGAATTGCCCAAAACTGGAAATATTACAATTCCCCATCAATCAGAGAATGAATAAATGGTTACATAGTCATACAACAAAATACTACTCAGCAGTAAAAAGGAACAAATTAATGATATATCAAAAAACACAAAAGAAAGCATTTTGATAAGTAAAAGGAGCCAGGCACAAAAGGGTATTCTCTGGAGGATTCCATTTATTGAACATCTGGAAAAGGTGAACCTATAGTGACAGAAAACAGATCGGTGATAGAGGTAGAAGACTTACAGCAAAGGGGCAGGAGGGAACTTTATGGGTGATGATAATGCTCTCTCAGTAATAGTGGTGAATACAGGTGGTGGTGAATACATGTTGTGGTGAGTACATGATGGTATACAGTTGTCAAAAGTCATCAAACTGTACACATCGAAAAAAAGGAAATTGATCATATGTAAATTATACTCCAATAAATCTGATTTTTGAAATGTTAACTAAAGAAAAAAAACACACAATGAGATATCCTTAAATACCGATCGGATTGGCAAAATTTTAAGAGTCTGTTGATACCAAATGTTAGCAAGGATGAGAAGCTGCAGGAGCTTCGCAGGAAACAGACTGTGAGATGGAGCCTGGCGTAGGAGTTTATTAGGGATCAGCCTCTAATAAAAGGAAGGGGGAAGAAGCAGGAAGGGAACTAAAGATACAGGCTTCACACAGCCTTGATGGGGTGCTCTGGATAATTGCCCATCGGAGCTGTCCTATAGTGGTCCAGAATGGCCACGCCTTTGTTCCTGCACCCCACAGTCCACAGAGCCAGGCTGCCCTGGGAAGGGCATGTCCTAGAGCCAAGGCAGACCCTGAAGTTGCTGAGCTGCGTAGTGATTCTTTCTGGAAGGGGGATCCGTCTGACACACCTTAGGAACAAGCACACTCTATTAACTGTGTTGTGACTCAACCCTATCATTTTGGACACCAGTTTGGTACAGCTGAGAATGTGCATTCCCTATGATCAGCACTGTACTCCTGGGTATATGTCCTACTGAAATGCATTCCTGGGTGTATTAAGATAAACGTCCACCCCAACATTGTAATGGAGCCAAACTGGAAACATGTCAAAAGTTCATCAGTGATAGAACACACGAGTAAGTTATGGTACAGTCATATAGTGGAATAACCAATAAATTATGTAACAAAATTATATCAATATATACATATAATAGGTATACATTATATATCAATAAAAATGAACAAGCTATAGTAACAAGATGGGTGAGTCTCATTAACATAATGTTGAGGAGAAAAAGAAGGCACCAAAGAATATACACAGTATGATTTCCTCCATATAAAGATTTCAAATTGGCAAAATTAAACCCTATGGTTTGGAAATGGATGTATAAATTATCCATTTTCGAAGAAGAGCAATAAAATGATTGTCATGGAAGTCAAGAGAGTAGTTACTCTGGGTGGGGGGTGGAGGCGGGATTCTAATTAGGGTAGTAACATAGGGAAAACTACCAAAGTTTTAGCCATCCATGGGCATTCTCTTTACAATTATTAATCGAGGTGCACATATATCTGGGGTACTTTCCTTTGCACATGTTACAATACACAACAAAAACAAGGGAAAATGGTACCTTCATTACAGTTAAAGTAACTGGGCAAGTTTAGCCTGAAAAAAGAGAAAGCTCAGGGGTCATACAATGGTCATCAATTATCTAAAGAGCTGCTCTACATGGCCCAGCTATGTAGGACCTTTGAGAGAAAGAATTTTCTAATGATTCAAACACATAAAATGGGCCTCCAGTCTCCACTGTTCCCTGGGCCTGTGCAATCCGAGGCCAAGGATGAGTGACAAGGGATGGAGGGGAGGCTAAGTCACCTCTACCTCTCTTGCTCTGAGGTCCTGAGGTACAAATAACTAAGCCTTGATAGGAAAGTAGGAAGAGCACAGGCTCACGAGAGCCAGGAAGCCATTCCACATAAAGAAACAATGAATGAGAACATGTTTATTTTTAAAATAAATGTCAGTGAGCTCACTTACCCTGCCATTTTTACTCGGGGAAATGCCTGTTGCTTTTACACGTACAGAGTGCAGTTTCCAGCTGAACCTGTTCCACCTGTGGCCTTCCAGACTTGAGATCCCTGCCACCCTGAGTCCATCAGAGTGGACTGAGAGTGCAAGGCTTGTCACCTGAGCACCTCCCAGGTTGATCACCCACCCAGAAAGAGAAGAAGAGAGAACAAAGCGGCAATACTACTGCTACCGATAATGATAATGAGCACTGGCCATGTGTTTCGCATACTTTTTCTCATTTAAATAATTCAGCTCTGGTTTTGCCTTCAACCCATACTGCCATATTGACCATGACTTAGAAGATTAATCCACCCACATTTACCATGGCAATCGGGAATGGTCTGGCAGAAGATGAGCACACTTCAGTTTGGACAATTTTTAGGGTGGGGGTGATCTGGTCCTTATTCGGGACTAAAAGGAGAAACCTGCTATCTCCCACTGTTATCCCCTCTCATCACCTTGGCTGCTATCTCTCTTGCTTGTAAATAACCTTCTGCACGGCCCACCATATAATAATTAACGTTAATTAACACATCCTGTGGATGAGACAGAGACTAGAAGCTTCTCATACATATTTCATTTATTCATACTAACACTGTGTCACTGGTGAGCAAAGCAAAACTCAGAGTAGTTAAGTAACCTACACAGGGCCACACAGCTAATAAAGAGCAGGCGAACATTCAAATGACCTCGTGTCACTAACGCTTTACTATATAATGAGTTCCCCTCCCCCTCTGAGCTTCCACTTGCTTCCAGCCCTTCCTACATGAGTAAACAGACTTCCCATTTCCTCAAGCAAAGGACCACCTGAACTTCAGGTCTAAGTTCTTGTATTGCTTACTTGTGGTCATCACCCTACCTGATTTCCTTAATAAAACCAAGAGATTTTCTCTATCCTAACCTGTAATAAGTATTTCTTACCAGCTGAAAAATGCAATTTACTAATCTCTCCCTACTCCCTTGACTATTTAATTTTCGTGAAACCCTTGTTTGTGAAAGAGTATGAGTCTCCTTTCCACAGAGGCGCACCCCATATTTACATACTTGCTTCAGGAGAATTGCTGGAACATGATGGCTACGGGAGTTCAGGGGCCATACTGACTCATCAGAATGAAGGAAACCCATAAAAACTCAGCAAGTCCAATGACTTGGAAGAAAACTATTTTCAAGAGTGCACATATACACCAGTTTACAGCTCTTGGGACTCATGGTCAGTGTGCAAGGAAGGGTCCTGGGTCAGTTGGGCAACCTCACAACGCCGCTTATCAGGATTTCTTGGGTGAAGAATATAATCTCACCCCCCTCCCCAGACCCCACGACAAAGCGCAGGTTCATATTCACAGGGATTGCCACAACCCCAGCCAGACCCTGAATCACGCGTGACTCACTTGTCAGCCGATTTCTCTGCAGAAAGCTCTTAGCAGTTAATTTCTGGCTAATTTATTATCCTTCAGCTTAGCCCTACAGCGCCATTAGCTAGGAGCCTGACACGACTGAGTGAAATATTGTCTAATTTATTATCTTATTACTCCTCTGGAACAGGATCAATTAATTACCCATTAAAGTATTTCAGCTGGGGAGATTTATTGGGGGCCCTCTGCCTTTTAACAGATGATTAGTTATACATGTTTGTTTGCTTGAAGAGCAGAGACTAGCAAATGAATAGAGGCGCTGGAGAGGTGGAGAGAGGAGAGGAGAGGAGAGAGGGAGCCGGTGCAGCAGGAGGCAGCTAATGGCTCTCCTCTGACTCCGTGAAAATGGAGCAGTCAATGACAAGAATTATCGACTCATTCACTTGCGGTTTTGAGATAACCATATGTACAGGGGAAGGGGAGGAGGGGGGAGAAAAACCCTCACTCAACTGCTTTTTCCATTCAATAAATTCGCTTCAGAATATATTGGATTGGGGTTTGATGGCTATTTCGTGTTTTGCAGAGTGCTGACACTGGTATGATTCAGTAATTATTGTTTCTTTTAAGTTATTGCTGTAATTTTGCTCTCTAAGATCCCAATCAATTTCTGCCTCTCAAGGGCACGCTTGAAAAGCGATATTTGAAAACAGCCCTCTGATAGATTGTGCTGCTAGACAGTGGCTGAGACAAATAGCCTAATCTGGCACAAATTAGCTTGGCTTCCACAGATAGTTTTATACAGCAATGTAAATTATATTGTCAGGCCTAGTCACTTTCCTGCTTAGAGTGCAGCTAACAAGGAACCGTGGAGACATTATTGGTGCTGCCGTTCACTCCCAGGGCTGCTGCAAAGCCATTTGTAAGGGGAGAGAGAGAGAAAGAGAGAGAGAGAGGGAGAGTTTGGGTAACAAAAGCAAGGTAGGCAAGCAGAAGTGACCTAGAACAAGGATGCAGCTCTGAGTTCCCCTGGTTGGGACTGAACTAAGCCATTGGAAGGGGAGGCTACTGTGTGTGTGATGAGCTGGTCCAATCCATGGCAGAGGCGGGGGATGGGATGACAGGCTCTGTTCTGAAGGCTCGGAGCAGAAGAAGCAGCGCTCCATGGGGAAGCAGCAGCAGAGAGCAAGTGACCTGAACCCCAGACTCCTTTCTGCCTGGAGAAATGGTTTGTGCTGTCCTGGGTACAGGGGAGAGACCAAGAGATGTGCTGAGCTGAGCAGGTGGAAAAGATGTGCAGAACAAAGCTGGAGGGAAATGTGTGGAGCAGAATGGGACACCCAGGCTGCACTAGTCATTCTTGGAAGGTGTGGCAGGATGTGTTCACCTGCTCCGGCCAGGCTTTCTGGGGAGGAATGAGGCCTTGAGACTGTGAGCACTGCACAAGGCCTCCGTCCCCAGCATCCTGTGGAAGATGGGATTTTGCTCCTCTGGGAAAGAAGCTCTCCTCAAAGGTGTACTTCCTGTGCCAGGCCTGAGGAGCATCCTGTCCCCTTGTCTAACATAAAACTTCTCTGCCCGGTGTTCTGGACCCTCCAGAATCTGGCTCCACTCACCGTAGCCACTGCAACCCCAATGTCTCTCATCACTACCCTTCATCCAAGTCAAATTTGTCCCCTTCACCATCCTTAACAGTGGATTCTCCTGTCTCCTTCTTTCTATCACATCTATCACCCTCTGTCTCCTACCACCAGAGAGATCGCCACTTCTCATTGCCTCTTCACAACCCACACCCTCTCCAAGTCCCAGTCTCTCTTGGGCCTGGTAGTAGATGGAAACTCCCTGGCTCTCATTTGGCACCTGCCAAATCCAATTGCAAGTTCTCGGAGGCCTGACCCTCAGCACCTTCTATACTGGGATAGGAGCAGGCCTAGCCCCAAAGGCAATAACTACTGTTAACCTAACTAGCCCTGGGAACTCCCCAGGCCCAGAAACATAGAACCACTCTGGCGTATGTCAAGCTTAGCTTCAGGAAATCTGGGGGAGGAAGGGTCAGTGGAGACTTACCAGCATAGTGCCAGAGTTTTGGAAGACAGTGGTGAGTATAGAAATACCACAGCTACCCATCACACAGGCCCCAGCCTGCATGGGCTACAGGGAAGAGCACTGTATCTTACTTCCCTGAGGCCACATACCAAAGAGATCCGTGGGACTGGGTTTTCAGACTGCAACATGCAGTCCTCCGCCCTCCCAGTTCTCAGCCTGCACTGACCATCCCTCCTTGTCAAATGACTGGGCACACATTTCTCGTATACAGCAATGAGGACACTTAACTGATAGACTTGTGAGAGAAAACAGCTTCCCCACAACTGTCTTATGCCTCCGTGTCAGTTAATGACCAAAAACGTTTGCTCCTTCAAAGAAAGATTTTGCTTTGAGCTTAATTTAGTCTTACTTGCCCATCCAGTTCTTGTCTAGTATTTCCAAACTATCCTTAGCCAGATGCGTTTTCATTCCTTCTTAAGAACTTACTTATTCCTCATTTGCTCCAGGAGGGAGGCTGGTCTTACCAACTGCTTGGTTTATTCGCAAAATGAGAGTCATGTGCAGAGGTGGCAAAAATACAATAAAGAATGATGCTAACTCTTTTCATCCGATCTGATAAAAATGTTGTTGTCAGGCAGAAGGACACTTTTATTTATTTAACCCTACCATGAGACAGATAACATGACAAATGCTTCATCTAACTCACACTTTCTAAATTAATTAAGATAATGCTATAAAAATAAAGCCAAAAATGTATGATAGCTCCAACACAATGGCAATTCATTTTTCACTTGTTCTAAGTCTAGAATCTCAAATGAGTGGGGAAGTGCTCCTCCAAGCAGTGATTGAAGGGCCTAGCATCCTTCCATCTTATGGTCTACCATCTTCAACATGTGGCTTCCAAGCTTTTCTCTCTGGTTTTCTGCATTAAGTCTGAAAGGGAGAGAACATGGAGTTTTGCTCCAGGCCTGGAAGCAGACCACATCACTTCTCACATTGGATGGATAAGAACTAATCATATAGGTAGACTCCCAAGTGCAACAGCTTGGCCCTAGCCAGGCAGCTCCCAGCAACAACTCCTCTGCACCACAGGAGAGAATTAAGAATCTTTGAAGGACAGCTGGTCATCTCTACCACACCATCTAAGCATGATTATCCCCATTTTACAAACAAGGAAACTGAGGCATAATGTCTGGGGTCACACAGCTAGTAAATGCCAAGCTAGAATTTATACCTGGGTCTGTTCTACACCAAAGCTTGTGCTTATTCCACTTCACAAAATTAAATCATACAGAAAATAATATCTAATCCAGAAAATATATGTCAGAGAAAATACTCAGTTATTTTTCCTCAAGACTCAAGTTGAAGATTTGGTTTTAGAACACCAAGTTCTAAGTGCTTTTAAAGTCCAATATGTGTACCCCTGAGTCACACTGCCCCTGGAAGTCAGGAAGCAGAGCTATATTCACCTCCTGGAAGGGCAATGACAGAAATTATTACCCAGCTTGGCAAATGGTGAAACTGAGGCTCAAGAGGTTAAGTGGTATACTTAAAGTCACAAGGCAAGCAGGGCTGGAAACTGCTCTGCTTACTCCAAGTCAAGGGCATAATCCTCAGTTCTCCACCCCTCCCACCTCATTGGGGCTTTTCACGCCACAGCTAAAAATGAAATCATCATAGTCTCCTTGCTAAAAGCCTGCTTAGAGCACCTATTACCTGAACCTAGAAATATGGATGTTTTGAGGATTCAACTCTTCCTCTCCCTAAATTGATCCAAAAAATGAAAAAAATTGAAGACTCCAACATAGAGTTCAGTAGAGTCCCCATCAACTTATGGGGGAAAAGGACAAAACTCCTCAAAGGCAATGACAACATCCTATTTTTTTTTTTAATATCCTCAAAGCCTAGTATAGTACCTGAGAATCTAATGGCTCTGCAATAAATATCTATTAGACAAAAATGCATGTATGAATGAGTAAATGAATGTGTTCCCCATTTTCCCAAGAACTAGTAATCAAGATGACTTTTGGGCTGAGAGGGACAAGGAAAAATAAGTCTCTTCTATTTATCTACTGGCTTTTGAACTATAACTTATTGTATGATTGTTTTTGTGTTTTCTCTAGTGATTATACTATATATCCTTAACTTTTCACAATATAATTAGAATTGATATTGCACATTCTCATGCAAAATGTAAAAACTTTGCAACTGTATAGGCCAATTTACCATCTCTCCTGTATTCAATATGTGTATTACAGCTACTATGTTACAAACCCCACAGGACAATGTTAGAATTTATGCTTTAAATGTCATGTGTGTTTTAAAGGAATTTAAAAAGAAAAAAACTAGTGTTCTTTATTTACTCCAGATATTTACCATTTTTGACGCTCTTCATCGCTTCCTAAAGATCTGCTTTTCCATCTGGTATCATTTCCTTCAATCTAAAGAACTTCCTTTAGCATTTGTTGTAGTGTCGGTCTGCTGGCAGTGAGCTCCGTTTTCTTTTAGCTAAAAATGTCTTTATTTTGTCTTCATTCTTGGAAGACACTTTCACTAGATATAAATTTGGGATGGACAAGTTGTTGGGTTTTTTTATTGTTTTAAATACAGACTTCCATTATTGTCTTGCCTCCATCAAATCATTGTATCCCTATATTTAATGTGTCCTTGATCTCTGACTACTTTGAAGATTTTCTCTTTATCCTTTGGTTTTTTTGTAATTTGACTACAATATGCCAAAGTGTGGTTTTCTTCATATTTATTCTGTTGGGATTTTACTGAGATTCTCGAATGTATAAATTTGTCTTTCATCAAATTTGGGAACTATTTGCTCAGTAGTTCTTCAAATATTATTTCTGCATCATTCTCTCTCCACTTTTGTAGTTCTAACCAAACATAGGCTAGACATTTTGGTGTTGTCTCACAGTACCTGAAGTTCTATTCTTTTTTGTTTCTTTTTTTCCTTTCCATCCTTAGCATTGGATAATTTATGTTGATCTATCTTTAAGTTCACTGCCTTTTTCTCAGTCATCTCTGTTCTACTTTTAAGTCCATTCAGTGAATTTTTACTTCAGATATTTTATTTTTCACTTCTATTTGGTCCTTTCTATTTCTCCACTGGGATTTTATTTTTTAAATTTATTTCGAGCATATTTTCTAATATTAATGAGTATAGTTATAATAGCTTCTTCAAAATCCTTATTTACTAATTTGGGTCAAGTAAGGGTCAGTCTTCACTGATTATGTTCTTTCTTGGAAAATAAGTCAAAGTTTTCTAGCTATTTCTGTGCCGCGTCATTTTGGATTATATTCTGGTTAATGTGAATGTTCTATTGTGGGTACTCTGGATTCCATTACATTCTGCTAAAGAGTGTTGAGTTGCCATTGTTGTTGTTATAATCACAGTTAAAGCAATTAAATTGGTTGGACTCAAACTGCAACTTCTGTCTCTTGAGTAGCAGCTCAAATCTCAGTTCAATTCTGCGTTTTTTAACTGAGCTGTTTGGATTCTACCCTATACATGCTTGAACCAGAGATTTGGGTGAAGTTTATATTTAGCAGGTGTAGTTGTCCAAAACTCTGTCAGCTAGTTCCTTATACCAGAAAGACTACAGGTTTTCTATAGGAAATTTAGTTGCTCCCTGTAGTGCTGACTGTAGCTTAAGGCTATAATAAATGGGAAATGTATCCCAAACTATTCTCTTCTTCCAAATGTCAATTGTGCCTTCCGGTAGCTGTTTTTTTAATTTTGTCTAGAGTTTACAGTTTGCCTGTTTGTAGAGGGTTAGTCTAATAGAATCCTACTTGACCATCCCAGAAGCAGATTTCTCCCAAATTATTTTAAGAGAGAAAAAAATGCCAGTTATTTTAATAAGACTACCCCTCAGTGTTCCTTGGTCATCTGCATTTCAAAAAACTTTTCAAAACTTTCAAAGATGAAAGAGGTATGTCTGTGGTTGGGGTGTGGAAGGAACAGAATCCAGCTATAAATTTAGACATTACTGGATTTTACATGCATCATTACAGTATCTTTAGCATATCAACAAGCTTCTACTGGATGTCCACTATGTGCCAAACAGGGAATTTTTCAGCCAGAGCTCTTGATGAATAGTATATGTCAAAGCCCTTCTAACTCTGATTAATATAAATATATAGGTTGTCTTGTACTATCTGAGGCATAATTAATAAGAGTTACTATTTTAAGTGCCAAATGTGTGCCATGTACTGACTCTAATCATCACAAGAAGTCAGCGTTTTTGTCATCTCTATTTTACATAAGCAATGTTATGAAGTGGAAAATAATCAGGTGTTAGAGTCAGAGAGGACTGGGTTTGAAACTTAACTTTGACACCAGCTAAATGACTTCATCCTATGGCAAATTGCTTAACATCTATGAGCCTCAGTTAACTTACCTACAAACTGAGCTCATAGTAGCTTTTTCTTTTTGTAAATAAATATTTTTAAGATTAGAAAATTTAAATAACTTGCTCACAATCACAAAGTTATTTTTCTACCCAATAAGTGTCATAACTATGTTTCAACTATCATGTCTATACACTTACTTTATAGCTGGCTGCATTATCTCCATCATAATCACCGATTATTGAGTACCTGTTATGTCCAAGAACTATACTAGGTGTTTTACATATCTAGAGATAACTTTGAAACTAACCAGAAGATAAAAAATACAAGATCCTCAGCTCGGGAAAATTTTTCCCCCTTATGAAATGATCAGAATTGTAGGTTTTTAGTATAATTTTTATGAGCCCAGAGTTAAGATCTTCCCTTGGGGGAAGCACCTTCCCCGATGGAGTTGCTGTCCACCCCAAAATGCCAGAGAAAGGCACACGGGCTGTTCTCCTGGAGAGGCAGAGATTCTGTAAATGGCTATCTGGTACCCACTTTACTGAAGAATACATTTAGATGCCTCAGAGGGATGGGGAGAGAATGAAGTTTGGACAGAGGAATATGTAAGACCCACTCAAACCAATGACAGAGTCAACAGTCCTCTACTCCGTCCAATGCTTCAGAGGATCGTTTCAGGTATTAGTCACACATTGTATATCTCACATTTCAATCATATTCTGAGCTATGATAAAACTTCTTTTGTCAAGTCTGTCATTGGTGGGTTCAAGATATTTGAGGAGAATATACAGACCTCCCACACCAACATAGTTATTTAAAGTGATCATTGAATTCATTTAAAAGCAATTACCTAGTCTGTTGGCCAGATTCCACTTCTCTCCTACACAGTATAACATTTTTTATTGTTTCTGTTTATTATCCCATAATTGTTGACTTACATGTTGCTGTTAAATCTCAGTCACATTGTCAGACCTAATGGTATATCTATTCATGCATTTATTTGTCCAACAAATAATTATCAAATGCCTGATGACGTTAGACACAGAAACCAGAGATATACGTAGTTGTGTCTCATGATCTCTATTATAGCCCAATGCAGTAGACAGATTCTCTGGCTCTGAAGTCTGAACTTTGCCTCTTTTATGTCTTAACTGAAAGACCTTAGTTAAGTCATTTAATTTCAAAGAATCTCAGCCTACACACCTGTAAAGTAGGAATAATTTACCTGACATCTCTAATTAACAGGGTTGCAAGGTTCAAATAAAGTTAAATAAACAAAAACATTAAAATTATAAAATAGCTCTCATTATGATAATTAAATAGTAGATATTGTTTATATTTATAGCTATTTGTTTCCTTCATTGTACATTTCTAATCATTTTCAAGGACAGAGTTTTTCTTACTATTGTTGTAATAGGTAAGCGCTAAGGCTTTGCATGTAGAGGATGAAGGAGTAAAGAAATTATTTGAAGATAGTATGCCTTTGCCAAGTGCTTTAATTTATTTTATGCATCAAATAAAGGCAACCCAGCTTTCTAGGGGCTTACAACACCAGCAGAAATACAGACACTAGCCATTTAATTATTGGTTTGATTGGTGTTAATAAAGAACAATTTTGAGGTGCTATGGGAGCAGAGGGCCTTCCAAAACTGAGCTCTGAAAGAGAAATAGTAGTTAGCCAAGCAGGGAAAGGAGAAGTGCTCCAACAAGGAGAGTAGCATGCTCAAAAGACCAGAATCAAGAGCTAGCAAAGCCAATTTTAGGAGCTGGAATAAATCCAATATATTAGGATGGGAGAGAACCAAGATCAGAGAGCCATGAGATCAGCCTGGTGACCTTGGTAGAGGTCACATCATGCAGGGTCCTCTAGAGCACATTACAAATTTAGGTTCATAAAAAGCCATTGGAGAATTTTAAGCAGGAGTAATGTGATTATCCTTCCATTTTTATAGTAACTTTGACAATGAAATGGGAAATGCATGTGAAGGGGTAGGAGTAAGTGTAGGCAGGCCAGTTAAGAAGCAATAGCAATGATCCAAGGAAGCGAGAATGGTGTGTTGTACTAAGCTGGTGGCCATAGGATAGAGATAAGTGTCTGGATCTAAAACAGTTAAGACATATAAATGACTAAAGTTAGAGAAAGATTGTCCGTGTGGCAGGGAGGGAAAGAAAGAACTCTAGAATGATTCTAGGTTTTTGGTTAGAGCAATTGGGTATAGCAACGATACTTACCAAGAGAGGAAATGGTAGAAGAAGAAAGTTTGAGAGGGAAGATGATGGGGTGAGTTTTGGAGATGATAATTTTGAGGTGTCTATGGCAGAGACTTGTAATTATCCTCCCAATAGTCACTCTGAGTGGGGCGGGGGGGAGGGAAGGTACAAAGAACCTCCATCTGACTAGTTAGTCAGATAAACTTTGTCCTTATACTTTGGGTCATTTTAATAGATTTCTTTAATTTCTTATTTTATGGTAGGTTGATAAAGACTTCTTTTTTTGACTTTACAATAGAATGTCTCAGGTCTTAACTGCCTACAAGACTACTCAGTTAGTACCCCATACCCTAGATTAGTTTGCAACTAGGTATAGCCACACAGGTTGGGTGTGTAAGTGTCATGCACAACTACTGGCTCACTTTCTGAAAAGGGAGCTAGTTGCCCTCAGCTTCCTCTTCCCTCTTTGTGCATGCTAGAAGACAATTCTTTTGAGACATGTTTCATCTTATGGAAGAGGACAGTAGCCTAGATGGAGAAATAACAAGATAGAAAAAACTTAAGGCCCTCCCTGGACAACTTCATGAAACAGACCTACCTGCCCTCCCTAGAATGAACAAAAACTCTACACTATGGTATGAAAGAGAAATCAACTTCGATCTTATTTGAGGTACTGTATGTTGTGTTCTCTTTGTTACATCACAGTAGCCAAGTGGAGCCGTCTGATAGAAAGCTGAATAGAGAGTCTCAGGAGAATTGAAGAGTCTTTAGAATATAAAGGCTGTTGAAGCTGTGGCAAAGATATAAAATAGTCTGGGCAAGAGAGAAAATAGAGAGGGCAGAGACTTGGTCAAAACCTGAAGAATCCCAAAAGAAGGGTAAAGTACCAAAACCCAAGCTGGTGAAGCAAACTGAGAAGTGGCCAGAAAGGTGATCAGACTCCAGGAGTTGTGATGTTTCAGAAGGGAGTGGGCAGTGCTGAAGAGGGAGCATGTAAGACAAGCGTCCATTTGATTCAGTGTCTTGGAGCTCATTGTTGACCTTGGGGAAGAGCATCAAAAGCATGGAGATGAACAGAAGCCACATCCAAGTGGACTGAGAAGCAACAGAACCGATGCGTATACTATAGGAGTTCAGAAAGTGTGGCTGGAGAGAGAAAGAAAGCGGTAGCTAAGGTAGCTAATCTAGAGATAGCAGAAGCTGTATTGTTTAAGTCAGAAGAGATTTGGACATGTGTAAATACTAAAGATAAAGTAAAGCATGAATGTAATCATAGTTCAAGGTCACAAGAAGGTGAGAAGGAATGGGATGATGATCTAGAGCAAAGTAGAGGAAATGACTCCAGAGAGAAGAAAAAAATATAATTTCAGTTTTAACAGAAGGGAAAGAGTCTATGCAACTACACATCTGTTCCACTAATCAGAGTCCAGGTTCACAACCCCTTTTTATCATCACATTAGGCAAGCCTGTTACCAAAGCAGTCATGTGAGGCTAATAAGAGTTTTTGAATAAACATTTATAATAGTGGTCTAATTTTTGCAGTCTTGAAGCCAATCTAATTAGTGGATGCTGGATGCTGAAACTGTCTGCATTTCGTATGTACTAATATATGTGTACAAAATACATGCAAATCCCAATTTGAAAGTTAGAATAAGAGCCCCTTGAGGGCAGGAGTATTATACAATTTTTGTTAGCATCCCAAAACTTAGTGGGTGCTCAATAAATAGTTCAGAATTCAGTTAAAACTAGACTTTATAGAATGATAATTTTTCTTTACCAAAGGATTCACCACTAGGTACCTTCGAATAGCCAGTACCCTGGTGCATTTAAAACGTGAATAGAAATTTACCTTCAAAGTAAGTTGGATATAAATACACTTAGCATTTTGAATTATTACCATAAATCTAACCACTCCAGCATTTTAGGGACATATCTATTAAGTAAAATCCAGAACCCAAATTATCTCAAATCAGTGAGAAGAGGCATAGCCATTGGAGAAGATACCATAGCAGAAAAATTTCTGAAATTTCAAAAGCTGGGAGGTTGGGAGCGAGAGGGTAAGCTATGAAGAACTCTAACCTGACTATCCAGTTGAATAAACTTTGTTCCTGTGCCTCAGATCATTGTCGCAGATTTATTAAATTTCTTATCATTCTATCGTGGGTTGACAAAGTCCAGGGCCTATTTATCTTGCCCCTGGGGTGAATTTATCTTTGAGGCCAAGTAGTAGTTATGGGAAGGAAATATGCAGCTAAACACGCTCTGGCGCTAGGTTTTACTCAAGCTCTAAAACTCACCCTACCATGTCCTTGGTTTCTGAATTATTAGTCTATTCACCCTCTTTGCCCTCTGTCAGTAAATGTAACTAAGACACACTGACAGTTTCTGTAGAGCTGTGTTTCTCTCTTCTGGGTCACAGCAAGTAACCCTCAAGAACACAGCTTAAACAATTTGGTTGATGAGATCCCCAGCCTTCCATCTTATCTGCCTTAAGGAACAGAATAGACAAGGGACTGGGAGCTTAGATACATCATACTCTAGAGAGACCTGATGTGGTCCAATCCCTTCATCATGTAGACAAGAAAACTGTGACCGATGATAGAAAAGCAATTTGCCCAGGATCATGCAGCAGGTCAGCAGCAGGACTTACCCTGGGATCAGATCTCCTGCCTCCTGGTCCAAGGTTCCCCTTTGAGACCTCCAAATGAAGATATTATCCCCTTTTCCAACATTTGGTCCAGCCATTTCTATTGTTTTTTACATGGGTCAGGAAAGAGAAGACACATCTCTGTCCATATGCTCTATTTTTTTTTCTAAGATAAGAATTCTTTTGGGGCAGGATCTGTGCCTGAGTGACATATACTTTTCATTTTTACATCCTATTGTTTTATGTAAAAGCCTGCGGCAGGTCATCTTAGTGTGCTGCATTACGAGCATCTTCACGCCATCCTCACCCACCCCCATCCTAAAAATATTATTCCCAAATACCTAATGTGCCTGAGCTTCCTATTCCATTTTGCAAATTCATTCTCCCAAGGTAAGGCATCTAGGCCTCCAAGGTCCACCCAGTCAATAACCAAGCCTTAGAGATGGTCAAGGAGCAAAGATAATCCTTACAAGGGAAAGTCATACCCCCAAAGCCCCTTTTATATCTTCCAGGTGTTTGCAGATATAGCTTTATACAGGCATAAACATGCATACACATGCAAACACACATACACATATGTGGCAGCCCAGTGAGCCAAAATGAAAAAAAAAAAAGGCCCAGGCAGGAAAGGAGAAAATGTCCCCTTTATATCCGCAGACTGCCTCCAGCAAAAGCATTCCTAAATACGATAGGTTAAATATATTGCTGCCATTACACTCTACAAGAAACACATTCCATAAAAACGAAGGTGCTGTAAATTATACAAATATGATGCTAACAAGCCAGGAAACGCGCCGCTAATGAGGTCAGCTACAGAACTCCCGCAGCGCTGCAAATCACGTGCCAATCCTGCATGTGAGGCACAAGAACGGCGTTGGGTCAGCATTTTCGGAGTGTGTTTGTAACCCGCTGTTTGGTGTATGGTTACACAGGTAGATAAAAAGCCTTATTTCTTCCCCCACCTCCCCCCCAACTTTGTTTATGTGTCAAATATCCAAGTCACCAGACGAGCATGTTCTGCATTAATGTACCTGACTATTATGCCTATTGTTCTCCTGCTCAGAGTAGAGAATTAGTCACTCAGATGTGTAAATATTGGTTACAGTTTTGAAGCATGCAAGCTTTGTGTTTCTATCAGCCCCATTCCTGGAGGAATTATGCATGCTGTTGGCACCGGGTTTTGTACACACTGTATTTGCTAAAGCTCTAAAAATCAAATAAACATGTTCTCGGCTCCTGAATTATTAGTCCATTCACCATCTTTCCCCGTTAGGGGGGGAAACAATAAACACGCCGAAATGTGGCATTTAGGAACTGCAACAAGATTTCTGCTTGGCATTTACAAGTTGGAGAACAATCTAAACACCCTTCCTGTGCCTTTGTCATGTGGCCTTCAGCACAGAAAGCCAAGATGTCTTTAAAATCGCTCCTAACCTCTTAGTGATTGAGACCTTCACCTAGGCTAGATGTGCAGCCTCCACTTCCGGACATGTCAGATGTGGGGATTGGTGACCTCAGAGATCCAGAGATGAGGGCAGACATGAGGTCAAGAATAAAGGCATCAAAGAAATCCATACCACCCAAATTCAGAGGGCATCTATGAAAAGCAATTCAGTTTTCTCCTCTGAGAGTCCCAGACGCTTCTTTCCTGTTCTCAGTTAGGATTAGTAGAACCCCAAGATAGAGCTTAAGGGGCATTGCTCAGAATGCTTAGATTCACCCAGTATGCCAAAGATCCCCAAAATGGCAGCCATTTGGAAAAAGAGAGGACCGCTGACTTTATAGACCAATCCCATAGTTCCTTGGAACGTTTTTTTTCTACCAGGATCTAGGGCAATTAAGGTTTAAAGCCACTGAGGGTGAATGAATAGCAAATTGAGAAGTTTAATGGGAGGTGCACAAAGGAAGGTAAGTGAACATTTAGCGGATAAACATCACAAAAATATCTCCTATATCCCCTAAGGCTAAGTGAGGTATTTACGGTACAGCCTCAGTTTAGAGCCAACAGCAGAGGTGGGAGGAAGTTTGTTCTGAACCTCCTGGCCCAGCCCTAGTCTCAGACACCTGTTTATACTCCATCGCAAAGGTTTTATTGACTTTGTTCCCCCCAAGTCTTGGGTCCCTGCCGTGGATCTATTTGTATACACATATCACAGGTTTTGGAAATAACTTCAACACATAAATGCCATTATTTCCAACAGAGTTGGTATAAACCATATTTACTACTCAAACACTCAGCTAAAAATCGAGCTACAAGAAAACAGTAGCAGCAGCAGCAGCAGCAACAACAACAACAAAGGAATCAGTGACAGCTACAACCCACAACCACAAATCAAACAAATTCGTAAAGTGGCCTTGAGGTGGAAAGCACAAAGCAAAGACATAGCAAGATGGCAGGCTGCAGCAGCGCTCAACACATTTGATAGAAAATTGAATTAGTAATTCCCTGCTCTGAATTAAATACAGACTGCATGTGGGGAGCATACAGGGATGTGAAAAAGGAGAAGGGAAGGTACAGAGGGAGGGGGACACAATGAGAAGCACTAGTGTTTCTCCTACCATAAAAATCTCAACAGTCTGCGTGATCACAGACAAGGGGATCTCAGGGTCTATACAGAGAGTGCTGGAGCTGCTACTGACATTTAACAGCTCCCTGACATCCAGCATCCTCCAAACAAGAGGAAACATCAGATGGACAGCAGTTCCACAAGTCTAGACTCTCCCTTCCCTTGGAAATGTGAACTGTCTTGCTTCCTGCTCCAATCAAGAAAGATAAAGCCGTAATGCCAGAGCCACACATGGGAATTTTCATTCATTCATTTCTTTGACAACCATCTACTAAGTACCTAATGTGGATCTGGTACTGGAAAGGATAGAAATATATGTGTAACGTTACAGGAGAATAAGAAAAACTAAATAAGAAAATGATGGTTAAATAGGAAAATGACCAAAGTGTCTCAGAAAAAAAACCAAAGAGCAGTGTATAATTGATGACCAAGGGAGAGAGTGGTACAAGTGGTAAGTGCCAACCAAGTCTCAAGTAAAGAGAGAATATTTTAGGCTGGGATGGTTCAGGAAAACTGCAAGGAGGAGGGGAACTTTGAAAGTAGACAGAATAGCTGAACAGAATAGAAAAAGAAGCAGAATCTGTGTGGGGGAACTGTGCAAGGTAAAGACCAGGAGGTGGGAACATACATGGCATGTTTGGAAAATCTAAAGAGACCACTCTAACTGATACACAGATTCCTAGAGGGGCATAGAAACAGATAAAGTTGGAAAGATTGTTTGTTTCTGTTGAACACTAACCAAACTAATGTTAGAGATTTGGTTGTGGTTGAAATTTACATGTAAAGAACACAAGGCAGCCTTCAGTAGAAGGAAAACCCATACTCTTATATTCTACATAAATTTGCATCTAGGGAGAGTGAGTAGATGCGAGAATAGACATATGGCTACATGTGGAAGAGAGTGGGTATATCTGCAGTTTGTGTGTGTGTGTCCACACACCAACATGTCTGTACTGGGTCTTTTACATCCCCTCCCTCCTGGAAAGCACTGAATCAGTGTGATACACTTATAAACAGCCCTGCTTCTTCTCAGGCAAAATTTGTGTGTTTAGGGGAAAGGGGGTGGGGGAGGGACAGTTGGAGAAGGAGACAAGGATATGGTTCTTCCAGGCCAGCAGAAGGTACTTGAACTCTGTGGGAAGGTCGGCTGTTTGTAATGGGGATGAGTTGAGAATCGCCATAACCCAGAGCAAAGTGTGAAATATGTATTTTTTCTCTTTCATTTTACACCATTTTTACGAGACCTCTGTGTAGATGCAGCAAGCAAAGCCCTTGGCTCGAGCCCTGTGGAGTTGGCAGATTTATTACTGAATTTAAAAAAAAACTGAAAACAGTTCAGCTGTCTAGCCAGGTAGAAGGGATTATCTCTACTTGAAAGAAACCAGACCAAAAAAAGACTTGCTGTGGTGAAGAGAAGGACCCCTGCTCTGCCTAAAGCTCTGTGACCTCCAGCTGCAGCCAAAATTGTTCATTTTTAAGATGGTTCTTAATCCCAGCTACAGCCTGGCTATGGGAATAAACATTCTCTTCATGAGCACCCTACGGGCTCTCTTTGTGGCCAACCCTCCCATGGCGGAAGTGCAGGCCTGATGCAGACCGACGAGTCTTCCGCCATCTATGGAGGGGATGAACCCAGGCCTGGAAAGCAAACCCCAGCTGGAATACATGGGGAAACCTGAATCTCAAACAGCAAGTTGCCATCATAGTTCCAGGCTCCCAGAGAAGCACCAAGTCAAGAACACTTGTCTTCAGACCTCTGCCTCAACTCTTCCGATCCCAGGGCTCAGCCCAGAACTAGCCCAGCCTTGTCTAATACCTAATCACAGTTTCACAAATAACAAGGCTGTGAGAGTATCAAAAATGGATCATTAGAATTTACAATATACTCTTTTACTCACTCATTCTTTCATGTGCCCAATATTCCATTTTAACAGTCTTTACTGAACTCTGCTCTATGTGCCAGGCTCTGGGCACACAAAGATGGAGCCCTTGCCCTCAGATGATGTTCAGACCACCAGGCTGCCCCTCCCAACCCCCACTCAGGTAGGTTTTATTTTTATGCCCATTGGAAAGTTGAGAAAACTGAGGCTCAAAGAAATTAAGTAACATCCCAAGGCCACAGAGGCAGCAAAAGAAAAATCCATACCCAGGAGCCAGCTCGTCAGAACCCACATCTTACAGGCTCCACACCCTCTTGAGGCTTCTCCTGTCCTCCCCTTACCTCTCCTGCCATCCTCAGGACACACCTTCCTCTCAGTTCTCTCCTCCAGTGAACTGTGTTGCTTCTTGCTTTTCTTGAAGGCCATACTCACCCAGAGAAGACCTCCATCAGATCAACCACCCTTCTGTTCCCCTGTACCTGAGCCTATTGTCTCATTCCTGGCTTCTTATTGCTTGCTTGCCTTGGCCAGGAAGAATCGTTGGCTCTTCCTGCCTCTGACTAAACCTCTTAGTCCCCTAATCTCTATTTGTCTCTTAGAAACTGAGATCCAGAAGTCCCCTGCTCAAGTTTCTTTGCCAAGACCACTGCATATGAAGGAGGCCTGCCCTCATCTTGCCTCTCATCAGCCCAGCACCCAGCACCTGCCTCTCCTGCCAGGTCCTGCCATCCTGCATAACCTTCCCCCTGGGCCTCATCCTTCACCTCTCTGCCCCACACCCCTTCCCTCACTCTAGCCCCTAAAGAAGGTGGAGGGAGGGAAGGGGAAGATTAGCATTTGCAAAGTGCTGTGAGGAGGAAAAGAGCCAAGTGCTTCCCATCCACAGGAAGAAAGCAATTTTAATTGAAAAATGAAATCACAGATTACATGCAAATCTTTGTTGGCAAATTTCAATTACCACCAAATTAAATGCATAGCTAAGCTAAGCATCTTTGGGACACTCCATTTAATGTTTTCCCGGGATATGTCCACAGCAATCAGAGGCAGCATGATAGGTGCCCTCATCCAGAATGAGCCCCAGGGAAAAATAGAGGGAGCTCAAGCTCTAGCTGCCTGGAGTTCCCACATCCGGACCTTAAACAAGCTTATCTGGGCTGGGAAATGGCCAAAAAGGGCAGGGAAAGAGAGGAGCTCCAACTGGTTTTACCCATTCAGCTTCTTGTCTTCCAGAAAAGCAGGCATCAGCAAAGGAAAAATTAGAAAATATTCTAGTAGCAAGAATATTAAAAATTACCCAAAAGAATTACCTTGTCTCTCCCTATTATTTTATGAATGAGAACATTGAGGCTCAGAGCATCCCTTTGCCAAGCTGAGGCAGCCAGTTGCAGAGATGAGACAAGACCACAGGTTACATTATGTCCAGGCTGTCCTACGGAACAGGGTCCACACTCTGCCAGAAGCCAGGGAGGATAAAACTGCTCCATACTGCTATTTCTTATTTTATTCTCATACTTTACTTTGTACTGGTGGCTATATCGGGTACTTTGTTCGCTGCCACATTCCATTCAATGCGTTTGCCACACAGGTACTGAGTGCTGAGGATGCATCCGACACCGCTCTGGGCACCTAGATCCAAAACCAGAAAGCCAGGTTTCCTCTTTCTCACCACCAAGACTGCATCCCGCAGGCGCCGCGTCTCCCCATAAGAGCGGACACTGCAGCCACCACGCCTGAGATCAGTTTTAAAGTCCCTCCAACCAGACTGTAAGGAAGGAATCGAGGTCATTAACCTGTGCATCTCCGACTCGAGGTCCAGCGCACATTAGAACCTCCCTTAACGTATATTAATGGGAAGTAATCTATACTGGAAAGAAAACTCTAGTATCGCTGTAGGTGTTGCTCGGAAAAAGAGGGGAGAACCAGGTGAAGTTTACCCTGAATTTCGAGGAGTCGTCTTTCATCTAAGCAGGAAGTTTCCTATCACTATGAGATTATTGCCACGTTGGCCAATATACCCAAGTGGCTAGATGATGTCAAGGAGGATTCAATTAAGTAATAGTCATGCCCAGTGCAGCATCTGCATTGCCCTGGGGCGACCCTGCTCTTGCCTGCTGTCAGGCCTCAGAACCTTCTGACACCAGGATGGTAGAGAGTGCCAGGAGGATGTGATTTTCCAGCCTGTCCCGAGTGGGAAGCCAAACCCTGTGAGAGTTGGATCAGCTGCCATATCCAGGGCCCCCATCCTGAGTTGATGAGAAAAGCCAGAAAGGGTGTGACAGGCCCAAGCTGGTCGGGGGGAAAAGTCCCCCTCCACAAGGCCCGGGGCCCCATGGAGGGCGTCTCTCACTTCGACTCCTCCTCTGCAGAGCATGTGGGTTCTCGAGGCCTTATCTGCCAGATGGCTCCCAGAGGGGATGATTTATGAGGTGCAGAAAGCTCGCTGATAAATTTTACTGCAAGTCCTCGGCAGAAGACTGGGGGTAGCAACAGCCCAGCACAGGCAGCTCTAATGGAAAGTGCCGTCACCAAAGAGCAAAGCATTATTTATGACTGTCTGTAATGCCGTTCGGGGGAAATTCATCATCGCCTCCATGCTCCGTGCATGCGGGGACAGCGGCACTGGGGGAAGGGGAAGCACGGGACAGGTGGGGAACAGTTAGAGCTTCTCTGGGAGTCTGCCAGGGGAGAGCAAGGCCATATTTGCCCTGAATGACCCAGCTCTTCTTGTCAAGCACTGACCTACAAGTCCCCTCATCCTGCCTCTCCCTCCACCACTGTCCCCAACCCCCAACCCCCTCTGCCTGACAAAAGAGAGAGAAGAGAGAAAAAGGATGGTGTTTTCTTGTTCTCTGTGTAGAGTGCAGATTCTTACCCCTCTGCACAGCTTAGGGCAGTCTTTTCCAGAAGCAGAGGTCTAGACCAAATGGCCACTCCAGTCTCCACCAATCTCGCAGCATTTCTTGCTGTGATGTTCCCCAATTTTGCAAAATGTTCTCAAGAAACGGAGACAAAGGACCCAAATGTGAGACAAGACAGTGACCTAGCTGTGGCCACTTGGTGGTCAGGGCAAAGGAGCTCATGAGGCTGGAGTCCCCATGGACCTGAAGCATTCTTCTTTCTGACACTTAGCACGGCGCTACAGTGAAGTCCCTCCACCCAGGTGTCCTGTGCACTCAGTTAGATGGAGACATTTGGAGGCAGCCCTATGCTAGCTCACCCCCTCCCATCATATCACAAGTGATGCCCCAATCCTTATTCTTCCTTTTGATTTGTATACACACACACACACACACACACACACACACACACACACACACACATATATGCCATGAATTATCATCTGCCTTACATTTTAATTATTTATGTCTAAGTCTGGCTCTATTATCAAATTAAGTGCTCCTTGAGGGCAGGGTCTATAGCCTATTTGTTTCTATATTCATCTCAGCAGTAGGGAGAGCTCCTGGCACATAGTAACCTTGATTAATGCTTGATAATAACATTATACTGGCAGATGTAAGATATACTGGGATTGTAGTCTCATGTGTTCTTATGAATCTGTCAACACGCTGGTATTCATAGCCTTTCAAGGGAGCTTGTCCCCACCCACAAGTCCACCAGCATGGTATAATGGAAAGAGCACTGGATTAAGAGTCGAGAGAGATGGGTTTTAGTGGGCAGCAACTCCAGACATTCTTTGACTACATAACACGGGCCAAGTCAGATTTCACCACTAGCACAATGTTTAACTTGGGCAGCTCAGCTTACTTGGGCACGCCTTGGTGTGTACTGAGGAGTAAAGAAATAATGGAGTCTGCCCCATCTAACTTCCAGAACTTCAATGAGAATATGAGAATGGTGAGCAGGAGATCTGAGTTCTAGGAATGAGGGAACAACTTGTATCACATGGTTCTCTACACCAAGAACTATTCTAAGGTGCTTTGAATTTGTTATATCATTTAAATACCTTCACAATAGTTCTACGTTCATAATAGTTATTATACTCACAGTTTAAATTTGAAAACATGGTGTCCACTCCTTCATTAACTGGCTGGAAGACCTTGAGTTGAGTCATTTTCCCTCCTGGGACATTTTATCTCATCTGAGAAACAAAGGGGTTAGACTAGATGCTCCATAAGGCCCCTTCAGCTTCAAATTCCTGAGAGGCATATAGGCATGCTGTCTCCCAAGCAGCCAGGACAATTCTATCCCATTGGAGGGGTAGGGCATGAATGAGTGATCAGCATTTCTAAAAGGATTAAGCTTCGTGTGAAATTACTAAAATTTTTTCTTGAAGATCTGAAATTAAATTCACCTCCAACAGGAAATATCAAAGAATATGGCACTAGAACCCATTATGACTCTCCTCTGAGGAGAGAAGGGTCTGACAACTTCAGGCCCAGGGAAGAGACAGACCAAAAAGGTCAGGGGGATGGGGAAGCCTCAGGAGACTATTCTCCAGCATTGTCTACCCACTGCCCAGCCAGAACCAGTGAGGACATTGATGATGGTGCTGCTGATAAGGCTCCAACCGTCTCTGCCAGCTCCATGGCTGGCATTTTTTCCAGAACAGTGACACTTTAAATCCAGAAGAGAACCTTAGGGCCTTTAGTCCAACAGATTTGCATGAAAATGGAAGACCAGAGTGGTAAAATGACTTGCCCAAGATAATAGAGCTACCTGGAAACTGAACCTCTTGAGCACTGATCAGTGCTCTTCTATACAATGGATGATCAGTCATTCTAGTGGGCACAGGGCGGGTCCATGTGCACTTCCCAGAATATACTCTACGGGAGGAGCATCTAGGTTTTTGTATGGAAAGCCATGTGTATGAGGATCACACTGGTGGTTCTTTTATTTTTTTTTTCAATAACAATGGTAAAGAATAGCCTTTTAACTTTTCAAAAAATATGAATTTGGAGCATAAGAACAATCCTAACAGTGTAACAAACTTTAATGATACAAAAGTAGACAAAGGACCTAGTACTAAACTGGATGAATTTTGATCAAGCCAGTGAGAATACCTGAGTTTAACAGACCACCATTACCGTGTTTAGTAAAAGCCCTTCTCAGTTCTGACTTGAGGTTTGCAACGTTAATGATGGTTCTTGGTTTGGGTTCCAGGAATCTCACAAAACAGAATATTTCTTGGAAAGAGCACTTGGAGTGCAATAAATAAAAATAAGAGATTTGGAGTCAGATAGCCTTAGTTTCAAGATTCACATCCATATCCTGCGTCACTCAAAGCAAGTTATATAACTTTTCTGAGCCTCAGTTTTCTCTTCTGGGGACTGTAATAAATTCTTCATAGAATTACTTTAAAGACTACATTAGACAATGTGTATATAGTCTTAGTGAAGTGCCCAGTACAGAATAGATGTACAACATATGATATTTGCTATTTTGACTATAATGTTCAGAAAGTTAAGTAGACTCAAATATTGACCATGTAACTATAAATTTCAGAATAGTCTGTCTTCTTTGTCAACATAAACTGCTTTCTTCTCTCAATTCCTCTTAAGACAAAGCCCAAATGATAATATAGATGCATGATAATTCAGACACAGCCTAAAAATTGATCTCCATAAAGCATACTCATCCAAGTGATCAATCTCTTTGGAAACTGAGACTTCATTTCCATTTTCCACATGACTACAGTTTTTCAGCACCTGGAATACCATGGAATGTAAGGTAGCTCAGTCATGGGAAATGAATATTGTATTTTTGCCAACCATTCAAAGCTATAAACATGCGCAAAAATATTTCTATAATTTAAGTCTCTAGCTCCCAAAAATAGGTTTGTAGGCTGGCCTCGGGTATACTGCAAAATTACTTAAAGTGTTTAGTTAGATATGCTGATTTCCAGGCTCTAAGACCAGAAATTCTGATTTAGTCTAAAATCGAGCCCAGGAATCTGTATTATAAGCAAGTGAGAGAGTCAGTGATACAACCAGGTTGAGAGCCACTAATTTAAGCCAATGGTTATTTTTCTATGTATATTTTATTCTATTGTCTTACAAATTTTCTGTCTCTTTGAACCTAATATTTACACATGCAAATGACAGTGAGATTGGGGGAAATAAATATCTTTATCCTGATCTCATAGCCCCATCAGCACTTTCTGTTTATATTTTGAGAGTCTCACTACACTAAATATTATAAAATTTCTTTCTGCTTTCAGACAGTCTTTGGACTTTATAAAAATACACTTAGTATCTAAGATAATAGTAAAGTTTTAGGACCTTAAAACAGAAAGTGGCCAATAGAATTGATCAGGTGTACTACAACTGACCGATTGGCAAGGGCTGACTGCAACACCAGGGCACTCTGAGGAGACCCCGCAGCTCAGGGAGAAAGCCTACCGGTTTCAGTTAGAGACGTCAGGCATGAACACAGTCAAGGGCAAGTCAGAAAGACATAACTTCCTTCTAGCTGTACTTCAAAGTATATTACCTCCAAAGGAGGTAGAGTATTCAAAATTGATTAAAAAGTGATAGTTGCATATAGTTTCCATTCATACTTCTGTTGAGAGCTTGTTTTCCCTTCTTGTTATTTTTCTAACTAAACTGAAGGTGTATTAAGGAATCTGTGTGTTCCTGGCCCAGATAAGGCAGGAAACAATCTGAACTAAGACCAGAAAATTCTAAGAGGTGCTGGATTCTGGTGCTGGAAAAGTACACCTCAAGCAGCACTGCCTTTCTCCCACTCCAGAATTCAGGAAGCTGGTTTTTGTTGTCTCTCCCTGTGTGTGTGTCCTCAAGGACAGACTGCAATGTGAATAAAAGAAATGCTCTTGGTATTTCTTTCCCCTGCCCTGCCTTCCCTTGAACTATTCTTTCTATCCTAAATGCCCTTCCCCGCTCTCTACTGTGTTTTTATTGCAGCCTTACCAATCATTTAAGGTCCAAACCAAAACCCACCTCCTAATGAAAGACTTGACAAAAATCTCATGTTTCCAACTGGATTATTCTCTCATAATATTTAGTGACTTGATAAAAGCACTACTGACTGTCTGCCTTATTATCCTAGTTAATTGTGTATTTGTCTACCTCTCCTCCCTAGTCTATGAGCCCCTGAAGAGTGGGGACAGAATCTATCCACCGTTATGACCTTCCAGCACCCAGCATAGTGAACTGCCCTTGTGATTTTTTTGATTTTATGTTGGTGCGAAAGCAATACACATTGAGCAGAAACCAGCTAGGCTGAGCTATGATGTTTGGTAGGTTATATGTATTAAATGCATTCTTAACTTACAATATTTTTAACTTATGATGGGTTTATTGAAATGGAACCCCATCATAAGTTGAGGAGCATCTGTACTCATTGAATTCAACTAAAATGGCAGCTAGGCTATGTTTTGTTTTATAAAACTAAGAAAGAAAATAAGGTATGGAGTGAATCGTGAAACAGAAAATCTTCGTTTTATTATATACATTATTATCTTCCAGAAGCATTAGTGTGCAGAGAAGTGAGAAAGTGTCCTAACCATTTATCCTTTGAGTCTCTCCCTCTGCTTCTTCAGATGACACAGAAGGAGCACTAGATTTGGGTGGCCCTTAATTGAGAGCCAAGGAAGTTTGGTTTCTGGGAAGGCTTTTACCACCCTGTGGAGTGTTTTGGCTCTACTTTGAAGTATAACCTGCAGGGATTAGAAGAGCAGCTATTGACAGACAGCGCTTCCCTAGAGATGTGGTCAGCAGAGTGGGCAGGAGGCCCATGCATTCAGCCCCTCAGCAGCCTTCCCAAGCTCTGAAGAATCAGAGCAGCTAAGTTTTTGTGCATAGCTACATTTGCTGCCATCAGTCCAGGCCCAGTACTCCTCTGCTTCCCAAGGCTAACAAGTGAGCAGGCAGGGGAAGCAGGAGGAAGGAGGGAGGCTGAGGTTTACCAACACATCAGTCTTGAGGCTGTGACATTAGCAGCCACCCCAGAGCCTGTGTTTGCATGCTAGCCTTCCAGAGGTTGTTTGTGTCCTTCTGGGCAATGTGTCTACAACATGAGTACTGCCACCAAATCAGCTGGGGGTCCTTGATAATGATGCCAGGGCCAACCAGTGGGTCTTCTCATGGCAAGATAACTCAGGAATTGGAATGAAAAAAAACCCCACACGTCATTTGGCTTTCTCCATAAAAATCACTTCTCATTAAATTTTAGACTTGTGAAGCTCTTAAGTGTCTACATGATCATATATTGCAAGCTCTTCGTCTTACATATCGGGAAACTGAGACCCAGATATGCCAAGTGATTTGCTCAAAGGCCTCTACCTGATGAGTGGCAGCGAGGAGGAGGAAGCCAGGCTACCTGTTCTCCAGTTCTGCATTATATCTGACACAAGCTTCAAAATATGCTAGTTGCTGATTACCAGCTTTTATTCGACATAGGTAAGAAAATATATGATTTCTGACAAGACTCTGATTAAAATGATAAACCTATCCAAATGTAGTTCTCTATTTTCCATTTTAGTTTCCAAAATCATACTGTATAGACAATTTAAGTTTTGCCAGGAGAGAAAATTAAATGAAGAAATAGAACCAACATACATTGCACTCCTGCATCTCATCCATCATGCTAGGCACATCTATGTAGGCTATCATATTGAATCCTAACAAAAATCCAGGAAGGAGGCATTAATAGCCTTTCTTTTATAAATGAGGAAACAAAGCCTCAGAAATGTTAAGGGCTGGCCCAAGAAGCAAAGTTAATCAATGGCAGAAACAAGATTCAAGCTCAGCTCTCCTGGTTCCTATGCCAGTCTTTCCACTGTTCCATAGTGCTACTTCCTCAGGATTTGGGGTTCTTAGGGTCCTCCAATAGACATTGTCCCATATACCAAATGAGGGACAAGACAAGGCAAGAAGGAAAGTCAGGGCCAGGTGGCCCTGGTCATTTCCAAGCGTCCTGCCCTTACTCTGAGGCCCCCCAAGGTGAGTATCCTCTGTCCTACCCTGAGCTAGGTCTTCTGAGGTATTCGGTCTCTGGGTGAATGTAAATGGTCCTGGAGCAATCTCCCTCTGCTCTGGGTCCAGACAGAAGAATATATAGGAGGACAAAGAGCTTCCTCCTGGCCACACCCCAAAGGGGGGGGGGGTTTCCTCACAGAGGCCCAGAGAAGTCAACACCCAATGTTTAATTCTAATGGGGTCCCCTCCCTTCCTTATAAGGATGCTATGAGGACAAATGAAGTAATATACTTGAAGTGTTTTGAGAGCTTTCTAAGTGCGACATAAATATAATAATGGAACTGCTGGTGCTGATAACAATAACGATGGTGATGATGGGACTATATACATAGTCATAATTCAAGGGGATATTTAAAATGAGAAAACCCAACCAAAATCAATCCACTGAACTTTACTTAGAAGAAAGGCTGCTAATAAAAATATTATGGGAATGTAAACTCTTAGGAAATAATGATGATTTTCTCCTATTAAAAGGCTCATCAGATCCATTTCCAAAGTACAGTTCGGTTATTTGTGGGCTCTTTGCCACTCAGTGTGACAAGTTCTCTATAAAAGAGAGAGAGTGAGAAGGAAGCCATCCATGACGTGTGGTGAAGCCCTGGGTTTCAGAGATACAAATGGCCTATATTTCTAGACGTATTGCCAACTATTTCCATTTCCTGAGGGGGTTGGCACTAGTGAGGCATCTGCCTTTGATTCCCTTCCTTAGTCTCTCATCCCCCACTCCGTCAGCAGCTGCTGTATAGCTTGCATTTAGAGTCATTAATAATGGAA